>CM035409.1:80542814-81189505 GCA_020310875.1 Ceratopteris richardii
CATCTCAAACTCACTCTCACACTACTCCATACCCACCATTCCCATCTCCCTCCAATCCACCACCTTCCAACCCACACAATCCCACCACCCCGTAGAGTAGGATTAGTCTTAGCAGATCCCACCCTAGAGGACCAAGACACGATGCTTAAGGCATATCAGGCTAGAATCCAAGAAGGGCCGAACATAACGGATCATGAAAAGTGTTACCCTAGAGCTTAACTAGAGCTCGAACGAACTAAAATTTGTGCTAAGATGGTGGAATTGTCTCAAACCATGTTTGAAGCCAGTCGCCTCTTTAACTTCTCTAGTTTAGCTAAGACACAATTGCACTTTGATGGACTACTAGAAAGATTGGAGAGGCTAATTGCAAAATCTGAAAAGGACCCCGCCTCTCAAAGTAAGGGCAAGGCAAGCGAAAGGATAAGCCTTCTTGCCCAGGAAGCTTATGTGCCTAACTCCACAAAACCAGATAGATCTTCTTCTATGAATCGGTATTCACCAAAGTTACTGCGAGAGATTCAAGAAGAGAAATGGGCTAAAGAGAGTGAAGTTCCTCCTCCCATTGAACTTGTGGATGACTTGCATGATCAATTCCCATAAGACATTCCTTCCATTTATGAAGAGCAGGAGAGTGCCCAATCTCATGAGAGATTAGACTTTGAGTTTAATTCCTCACAGGAGCTACCCCATTTCACAGGCCCATGGGAAGCTAAGTCTACTTGTATGAGAGCACCCACGGTCATGATAAGAAATAAAGACTCAGTCATACCTAGGAACATGGAGGTGGTGAAAAACACTAAAGTGAAATGCAATCTCACTTTAGAAGAGCTACTCAAGGTTAAGCCAGAACTATGGAAACATGTAGCCAATCAAGTGCCAGAAGTAGCAAAACCTAGTTCCTAGGTAGGTTCTCATAGAACGGTGCCAGAAATACCCTTGGACAAGATAGGAGACAGGAAATACCTATCTTCCCATTACCCATCAGGGTTACACCACCAAGGCAATTCTAGACTCAGGTGCAGGAGTTGCAATTGCTACCACTTCCTTATGGAAGCGATGGGGCAAGCCAGCACTCAGGCCAAAAAGAATGAAATTGCAGATGGCCGATGGTCACATTGAGAGACCCTTAGGACTACTAGAAGGGATAACTCTCACTACATGTGGTGTCGAGTTCGAGCATACTTTTGTTGTATGTGACTTTAGCAAGAATCAGGCCTATGAGATTATTTTGGGAAGACCATTTATGCGGCAGTTGTAAGTGGTACAAGATTGGGAAACCAATTCCTTGTATTTTCAACACTTAGGTGTCACAACCAAAGTCAATCTCAAGGATTACTCTCATAGAGACGTGCCCATATTCAATGGAATCCCATCCATAGAGCTAAAGATGATACGGAGTCTGTGCATTCCATAGGATCAGGATCCTCATGGATGCATGAAGACACACACTTATGGATGTGCAAAGTAGCAGTAGAAGAAGAGAAGAGAGAAAAAGCCAGAGAAGTAGGTGTGAAGGAAACTCATAGATCAATTCAAGACCTGGCCTATGCACCTGTAGTACTTCCTGACGAAGAATTTGAACCTCATGGTTGGGCTAAAATTCTAGCAACAATGGATGTAGCCATCAATGAAGAGCAATGGACACCCCACTGTGACGAGGATGACTATGACATTTCAGTCTTCACAATAGAGCCAATCATTTGTGATTTGGTTATTGAAGAATGTGAACCTAACACTGATGCATTCGAGGATGCGAGTGACTCCAATCTAGATTCAATTATCATGGACCCACCTTTTGCATCAGATGAGGAATATTTCTACAAATTAGAAGCTCACCCTGAGAGACATGAAGAACTTACAAATGATGTGAGATTAGCCACACAAGTAACCAATAAGAATGAAGTCAAGAAGAGGAAGAAGAGAGAAGTGACACCAGAGGAGGAAGAGTCCTTGTTTGAGGTTCCAGAAAATTTTAAGAAGTATGAGATAGAAGATAGGAGAGTCATGATAAGAATGCCTAAACGTGATGCACAAGCAGGAGAGGCCTACAATAACAAAGGAACCACCAAGAAGGTTGTTGTAACCATAGAAGAAGGAGAAGAAAAATGCACATACATTGGACATGACCTGACAGAGGAAGAGGAGAAAGAGTTGATAGCCTTGCTAAGAGAATACAGAGATGTATTCGCTTGGAGTTACAAGGACTTGAAAGGTGTAGAGTGTGACATATGCTCACATATGATTCCTATGACCTCAGATTCTGAACCCTCTAAGCAGAAGCCATACACCTATAATGACAACTATGCTGCCAAGATCAAAGAAGAGATAGATCGTTTGGTGGAAGCTGGATTCATCTATGAAATTGAGCACACTTAGTGGGTATCCCCCATCGTAGTGGTGCCCAAGAAGAATGGAGAGTTACGTGTATGCATCAAATTGAAGAAAGTTAAGGCAACCACTATTAGAGATAGTTATCCGCTTCCTATCACTGAGCATATCTTAGAAAGAGTAGCAGGCAAGGAATTATACAACTTCCTTGATGGCTTCTCTGGCTAGAGTCAAGTGGCCATAGCTCTAGAAGATCAGCATAAGATAGCTTTTGCCATGGAGTAGGGCATATTTTCTTTTCGGGTAATGCCATTTGGTCTCACCAATGTGCCGCTACCTTTCAGAGGCTAATGTGTCATGTATTTAAAGAATTCTTGAGGAAGATTTTGGAAGTCTATGTTGATGATCTCTGTGCACATTCCAACATGAGAGAAACCCATATCCCTGAGCTCAGAGCTATCTTTGACAAATGTAGAGAATATCAAGTCTGCTTGAACCCAGAAAAGTGTGTTTTCATGGTCAGGCAAGGCAGGATTCTAGGACACATAGTGTCAAAGAATGGCATATCCACGGATGAAGAGAAAGTGATAGCTATTGTAGAGCTACCTAGGCCAAGGAATGTCAAGGAGGTACAGGCTTTCATGGGGCATTGTGGCTATTATCGCCGATTCATTCATATGTATGTAATCATTGCAAAGCCCCTATACTCCCTTTTGACTAACTTCGAGTGGACTGAAGAATGTGAAAATTCCTGTAACGAGCTCAAGAGAAGATTGTGTTCGGCACCAATCTTGACTACCCCAGATTGGAACAAGCCATTCCATGTGCATGTGGATGCATCCAACTACGCTATTGGATGTGTGCTAGCACAACCTATAGGTGAAGGTAACATGGATCTACCAATTGCTTATGCCAGTACGCAATTGAATGCTGTAGAAAGGAATTACACCACTACTGAACGAGAAGGATTAGTCATGGTATATGCTGTAAAAAAGTTTAGACACTATTTGCTTGAAAATAAGTTTAAATTTTTTACTGATCATCAAGCTCTATTGTACTTGGTAAACAAGCCATGCAACACAGGTAGATTAGTAAGATGGTTCCTCTTACTAATGGAATATGACTTTGAGGTAGTGGTGAGGAAAGGCAAGACTCACTTGAGAGCAGATCATCTCTCGAGGCTCACATCCGGAGAGGCCCCACAAGGAGTATCAGATGATCTTCCTGATGCTTACTTGTTTAATTTGGAAGTTGTATCATAGTGGGCCAAGACATTAGTGCCAGTATTGACATATGGACCAAAACACCTAGTAATGAACACTCAAGATAGGGAGGTAGTAAAAGCCCAAAAGTACCATATCATGGTAGGAAGTATGTACAAGCATACATATCAAGGGATATTAGCTTGTTGTGTGGAAGAGGAGGAGTACGCGAAATGGTTGCAATTAGCACATGTGGGTGCATTAGAGCAACACTACTCAAGGCAAAAAACTTTACAGACACTAAGGAGACTTGGAGTGCATTGGCCAACTATGGAAGCAGATGTCCATAAGTTGTGTAAAAAATGCCTAGTCTATCGTATTAGACCACCTGTGGAGCACGCTACACTGTACCAAGTGTCTCTAATACTAGATTGGAGTGAACCATTGGTAGCTTTCCTGAGGACGAAAACATTCCCTCAAGATATGATCCTAGCCAGGCAAAGAAATTTAGAACATGAAGCCCTAGATTACGCACTCATTGGTGATAATCTATACAAGCGTGGAAAAAACGGATATCTGAGACTATGTGTCCATGAGAGTGAATATCTTAAGATCTTGGAAACTGCTCACCAAGGTGTAGTAGGAGGGCACTTTGGACTAGACCGTGTGATTAAGGCAACACTATTTGCAGGCTTGTGGTGGCCAACCCTTCACATGGATGCACATACCTATGTAAATCGGTGTGACGTTTGCCAGTGAACTCAATATCCCATATGGAACGATGAGATGCCTTTGAAACCTATGATGGGTGGACATGCATTCTCTAAGCGGGGAATAAACTTTGTAGGTCCTATTAACCCCCCAGCTAATTGTCGCCATAGATTATCTCACCAAGTGGATAGAAGTAAAAGCCACAACGAAGAATGATGATCAAACGACAGCTAAGTTTTTATTTGAGAACATGTTCACTAGATATGGGCTACCGATAGAGCTAGTAAGCGATAGAGGTACTCACTTCTTGAATGAAGTCATTGAAAATCTTCTCCAAGAATTCTTGGCAATACATAAGAAGTCTGCCCCCTATCATCTACAAGCTAATGGGCAAGCAGAAAAGTGTTGGTTCAAGGCAATCAACAATTGAAGTTTTGATGAAGGTTTGAAAGTCAAGGACTGAAGAAAAGATGAAGGTATGAAGTATGAAGAAAGTACATGTTCAGAGAATGAAGATGTGTATACATATGTACATTAACTTAGAGTTAGTTCACTTATACTTTTGTATGATGATGAACTTGTACATATTTTCCTATATATACAAGTAAAAATGTCGGGGCAAATATGAGAGAGCATGTGAATAGAGAAATTAGAAGTTGTATGAGCCATTAGACACTTTAGAAGTGAGTAAGATCTCTCTCATCACTCAAATGTAAAGTTTTCCGGAAATGAAGAAAAGTTGCACCGGATATTTCTGAGAGTTCTCCTTTTGTGTTGAGTCTTTTGTGAAATGCTTTTGTATAAGTCTAAGTCTATAGTTGATTGACCTCTGTACAAGTTTTCAGCTTCTAGTTGTGATCATGCTGTGAGAATTATGATAGGAACATTCATATGTGAAGAAGTGTTCAATGTCTTTTGAAATAGGCGCAATCTTGATGATCAAAGAATTGATCATTTCTCAGTGCATAGTGTAAAGTTTTGCACATATGAGGAGCCAAAATATAAGTTGGAAGGTAAGCCATCTATGGCTAAAAGCATTTGCATAAAGGGGTTCTAGTTTGAGAGAACCAAACTTTAGAAGTTGCAGGTGTCAAAGTCGAGTATAAAGAACTATAGTTTTAGACATAGGTAGCTTGTTAAGATCATTTCTCAAGATCTACTGATTCTTTTGGAATGATTTAACTTGGAGGAGGTGCGCAAACTATAGGTGATACCTTCCGCAAATTTTTATAAAAAACTTTACATATTTGATAAGTCAATGAGTGAGATATGGGCAGTAGAATTTCTGTGTAGTCATCTTCTTCACTATTTATTCAAAAGTTTGATAATTGATCATTGATCCTTAAAATTGGTAAAGGTTTTGAGTTACTCTTGATATAGAGGTGCTCTAACTTCAAGAGTATCTTGTTCTTTTGGAGATTAACACTCTCCATCAGTGGTATCAGAGCAAGAAGCATCAAAATTGAAGAAAGGAGGACACAGACTACTGCAGTTATAAAGAATTCAACATTTGAAGATACAAAAGGTGAAAGCTTGGAAGCAAAGCTTGAAAAGGAGGCCAGAAGATATCAAGGAAGACAAAAGGAGTATCATTCGAAGCAAAGGTAACCTTATTCCTCATAAAGCTTGAAGGATTTAATACACAGGTGAAGAAAGGATGGGAGATTCTCTTCAGATAGAGAAATTGGATAGAGAGAACTATCCAGCATGGTCAATGAGGATGGAAGCTCATCTTATGAGCAAAGACTTGATATGTTATATTTTAGGTGAAGAAGAAAAGCCTCAATTCAGAGATCCTAGTGTTCCAACTAGGGATGAATTGTCAGAATTGAAGACTTGGATGAAGAGAGATGCTCAAGCTAGGAGCATTATCTATATGGGAGTTAATGACTACTTGCTACCTCATATTAGAGGTCTTGAAAGTGCAAGTGATATATGGAATGCTTTGGAGGAGCATTGACAAAACACCACAAAGTCAAGGAAGGCATCCTTGTGGGTAGAATTTACCACATTCAAGAAGAAGGCCTCTCAATCCATCTCGGATTATGTAACAAGGATGAAGGATATTGCAGATGCATTAGGAGCAGTTGATGAAGATATTGAGGAGGATAAATTGGTAAGAAAAATTCTCACAGGTTTGAGAGGTGATGACAAATGGAAGCCATTCATTTTGTCTACTATATTATCACTAGATCATTTTAGTCCTGATTTAAATCAGTTGCTAGACACATGCTAACCTTTGAGCAGGATGTCAAAGGTGAAAGTGATAAAAGTGCAGGTCAAGCAATGTATTCAAAGGATAAGAAGAAGAATAGCAAAGGGAAGCAACAAGTAAATGAAGATGAAGGAACAACTGGCTAGGCTAACTTCCTAAGAGGAAAAGGAGGTGGAAAAGGTAGAGGAAGAGGCACGAGTAATAAAGATGGAGTCAAAGCTTGTTGGATTTGTGGTAAGAAAAATCATTTAGCTAACAATTGTTGGCATAACACTCAGAATAATGGTGGATATAAGCAAACTTTTAATTCAAGAGGAAGAGGTGGCAAAAATCAAAGAGGTAATTTCAGAGGTAGAGGTAGTAGAGGCTACTTTGGAAGAAATGCACGTAGAGGATTCCAAAGTCAACAATACAACAATACCTACTACAATTATGCTTCAGATCAGAAGGAGGATTCAACATTGATAATGAATGCAACTTGTGAAAGGCAAAGTGAAGACCAAAGAGTCTTCTACATTGACTCAAGGTGTAGCAATCACCTCAGTGGCAACATAGCATTGATGACTGATTTGGAAAATAAAGTAACTAACCATATAGTTCAAACAGGTGAAAATACAAAGCATAATGTGAAGTCAATTGGATCAGTGAAGGCCAAGGATGGTAGTACTCTCTTGAGTAAGGTTTTGTATGCTCCTACAATTCCAAAGAATCTGATAAGTGTAGGACAAATTGTTGAAAAAGGTTATGAAGTTAGGTTCACTAATGAAGGAGTTTTTGTGGAAGACCCTAGCAATGGGTATAAACAAATTGTTTCAGGAAAGAAAGAAGGAAGATTGTTCACATTGAAGATTCAAGGTAATGTTGGTCATGCCTTGTTCACCTATGGAGGACATAAGATCTTTGAGTTAGATCTTTGGCACAAAAGGCTTGGACATTTTAATGAAAGAGGTATTAAAGATATGGTTAATAATGGTTCAGTGCTTGGATTTCCTAATGTTGCAGGTTAGCATATGACATACAGATGTGAGGCATGTCAATTAGGTAAGGCTCATAAGCAATCTTATTCCAAGCATGGTTTTATGTATTCAGAGAAGCTTGAGTTGGTACACGTAGATGTGTGGGGACCATCAAAGGATTTGAGTATCAATGGTTCAAGGTATTATGTGATTTATGTTGATGATGCTACTAGATGGATCACTATCTATGTGATCAAAGATAAGTCAGAGGTATTCAATACATTCAAACATTATCATGTGTATGCAGAGAGAATTACAGGTCAAAAATTGAAGAGACTAAGGTCAGATGGAGGGGGATAGTATTTCTTTAATGAGTTCAGTGATTACTTGTAGAATGTAGGTATAAAAAAGGAAATTACTTGCAGGTACTCTCCTCAACAAAATGGTGTAGCAGAAAGGAGGAATAGAACTCTTGTTGAGTTTGCAAGATCCATGATGAAGGAGAAAAATTGCCCAAATTATTTGTGGGTTGAGGTTTTAAATACAGCTACATATTTGGTCAATACATTACCATGTAAAGTCTTGCAGGGTATGACACCATATGAGGCATGGTGGGGTAAGAGACCTATTCTAGATCATTGCAAAGTATTTGGATGTTTGGCATATGCATATGTGCCATCTCAATTAAGGCACAAATTGGAACCTAAAGCTGAAAAGTATGTGTTCATTGGATATGATGATAAGCAGATGGGATATAGGTTGTGGAGTCCATCCACAAAACAATTCCTTGTATCAAATGATGTTACATTTAATGAGCAAGGTACTTGGTATGCAGGTACAATCAATATTTATGCAGGAGATGAAGAAGTTGTGAATCAAAAGAAAGGTAAATCAAAGGTTCAGATATTTGATGAAGAGGAGAAAAATGAAGTACAGGTTGAAGTTGAAGAAGTGCCAAGGTTTGATCCAGAATGTGATGAACCAGAAACCTCAAGGAGTGGAGAACTCAGAAGGTCATCAAGGCACAAATGGAAACCTACAAGGTATAGCTATGACACTTCTTTTTTGGCTACCAAAGATTATGCTTATATGATAAAGGTAGATGAAGACCCTTCTACATATGAAGAGGCAAAAGTTAAGGAAAATTGGGAGAAGGCTATGTAGGACGAGTATGATGCATTGATGGAAAATAAGACATGGGATTTGGTTCCTAAACCAAATAGTCAGAAGATCATTGGATGCAAATGGGTCTACAAGACAAAGAGATTTGCAGATGGAAGTTTGTCTAGGTATAAAGCTAGACTTGTTGTGAAAGGGTTTGCCCAAACATATGGTATAGATTATGATGAGACTTGCAATCCTGTGGCAAAGATGACAACCATCAGGACACTCATAGCTATTGCTGCATGTAAAGGTTGGAAATTATGTCAATTAGATGTGAAGAATGCTTTTCTAAATGGTTACATTTTAGATGATGTTTTCATGGAGCAACCACAAGGATTCACAAATGAAAGGTATCCAGATCATGTATGTAAGCTCAAGAGAGCTTTGTATGGTTTGAAGCAGGCCCCAAGGGCATGGAATTATAGACTTGTGAAGTTCTTGAAAGAACTTGGTTTTCAAGTATCTAAAGCAGATAGTAGCTTGCTTGATAAAGCAAGTGATCATGGGTTCATTTACATGTGCATATATGTTGATGATATAATTCTTATAGGTACAGATGAGAAAGGCATTCAAAGCCTAAAGAAGCAAATGGAGAAAGAATTCAAGATTAATGACTTGGGAGACTTGTCATATTTCTTGGGCATGGAGATCTCATACACTCAACATGGAGTGTACGTAACTCAAGAAAGGTATTTTAAAAACTTGTTGGTCAATTTTAAAATGGATGATTCTAGGGTAGCACCTACTCCGATGGAGGTGAATCACAAATTGAGCAGATATGGAGGAGAAGAATTCAAGGACATGAAGCTATATCAAAGTTTGGTTGGTAGTCTGATCTATGCAACATTAACTAGGCCTGACTTGTCATATGCAGTTGGAATATTATCTCAATTCATGCATTGTCCTAGGAAAGAACATTGGATTGCAGGACAAAGAGTGTTGAGGAACATTAAGAGTACACTCAAAGAAGGTTTGTATTATGGTTTTACATCATATACAAATATCAAGATATATAGTGATAGAGATTGGACAGGTAATCCTAATGATAGGAGATCAACATATGGATACTTGTGTTATGTGGGAGATAAGTTAATTTCATGGTGTTCAAAGAAGCAACACACAGTTGCTTTATCATCCACAGAGGCTGAGTACAAAGGTATGGTGGAAGCTGCAAAGGAAGTGATATGGCTTAAGGCTGTTATGAAGGGTTTTGATATCGTTCAGAGTACACCCACTATTCATGGAGATAACATGAGTTCATTGTATTTATCTACTAATCCTATTTTTCATGCCAAGACTAAACACATTGAGATTCAGTATCATTTCCTAAGAGAGAAGGTGATGGATAAGGAGATTGAAGTCATACATACTTCAACAAAAGATCAAATAGCTGATATGCTAACCAAAAGCTTGGATGGACCAAAGCTACAGAGATTCAAAGACATGGCAGGTATAAAGAAGATAGAGAAAACCTCAATTGATGATTCAGGGGGAGCTACTGGTGCAAGGCAATCAACAATTGAAGTTTTTATGAAGGTTTGAAAGTCAAGGACTGAAGAAAAGATCAAGATATGAAGTATGAAGAAAGTACATGTTCAGAGAATGAAGATGTGTATACATATGTACATTAATTTATAGTTAGTTCACTTATACTTTTGTATGGTGATGAATTTGTACATATTTGCCTATATATACAAGTAAAAATGTTGGGGCAAGTATGAGAGAGCATGTGAATAGAGAAATTAGAAGTTGTATGAGCCATTAGACACTTTAAAAGTGAGTAAGATCTCTCTCATCACTCAGATGTAAAGTTTTCCAAAAATGAAGAAAAGTTGTGCTCGATATTTCTGAGAGTTCTCCTTCTGTGTTGAGTCTTTTGTGAAATGCTTTTGTAGAAGTCTAAGTATATATTTGATTGACCTCTGTACAAGTTTTTAGATTCTTATTGTGATTAGACTGTGAGAATTATGAGTAGGAACATTCATATGTGAAGAAGTGTTGAGTGTCTTTTGAAACAGGTGCAATCTCCATGATCAAAGAATTTTATCATTTCTCAGTGCACACTGTAAAGTTTTGCACATATGAGGAGTCAAAATCTAAGTTGGAAGGTATGCCATCTATGGCTAAAAGCATTTGCATAAATGGGTTCTAATTTGAGAGAACCAAGCTTTAGAAGTTGCAGGTGTCAAAGTCGACTGTAAAGAACTACAGTTTTAGACATAGGTAACTTGTTAAGACCATTTCTCAAGATCTACTAAGTCTTTTGGAATGATTTAACTTGCAGGAGGTGCGAAAACTATAGACGATACCTTGTGCAAAGTTTTATAAAAAACTTTACATATTTGATAAGTCAATGAGTGAGATATGTGCAACAGACTTTCTGTGTAGTCATCTTCTTCACAGTTTATTCAAAATTTTGATAATTGATCATTGATCCTTAAAATGGCTAAAGGTTTTGAGTTACTCTTGGTATATAGGTGCTCTAAATTCAAGAGTAGATTGTTCTTTTGGAGATTAACACTCTCCATCAGAAAGCACCAATAAGATTCTATGCAATGTGTTGACCAAATTAGTGAATAATAAACGCTCTGATTGGGACAAACAGCTATGCCATGTTGTTTGGGCATATAAAGTTGCATATAAAACGGTTCTCCAAGCCACTCCCTTTCAGATGGTGTTTGGCCAAAATGCAGTGCTACCATTAGACTTCCTAATACCCACACTAAAAGTAGCACACGAGCACGAGTGGACAGTGCATGAACTCTCTTCAAGGATCTTTGATCTTGAACAGCTAGGTGAAACAAGACTAAGAGCTACCGTAGGGATTTATGCAGAAAAGAAAAGACAAAAGGCTTACTTTGATGCCCATGTGAAGGGTAAAGGCTTGAAGGCCGGAGATTTAGTCCTAATGTACACCTTAAAGCAAGATGCACGGAAGTTGGAAAAGCATGGCTATGGACCGATGATCATTAATAGAATATCAACAAGTGGGATAGTCCAATTAGCCACCCTAGAAGGTGACATCGTACCAAGCTACATCAGTGGATGCCGAGTCAAATTATATCAAGAACCCCTCACTGAGGAAATGATAAATCGACTTAATACGGCCAAGAAATGCAAAGAGGAAGAAAAACGAATTCGAGAAGAAGCACAGACAGAAGCCTTGGCACGCATCCAAAGAATGAAATATAAGGGGACAAAGTGCATTTAATAGATCACTTTTTGGTAGGCTGAAGTAGGCTTTTTTTTAGGCTGAGCTAGGATCTTCTTTCTCTTTTGCACATAGAGAGAGAGGAAAACCACTTTCCACCTCATCAAATCCATCCATCTTTATGAATAAAAAAATGACTTTTTAAAAAAAGTCTCTTTTTTAGCTATTCTTTATTCAAAATGGCTCATACTTTTATGTATATGTCAGAAGTTAATTTTTTTAGTCTTGTTTTTATAAAAAATACTTTAAAAAAACATACTTTTCAAAATCCCTCCAAAAGTTAAGTGCCACATCATCAAACTCATAACTTTGGTTGCCCCAAAACATGAATTTTCGAAAAAAGCTTATTTTCCCTCTTACACACTGAAAAAAGTCATTTTGAACTATCCATATACCAAAACACACTTTTTTTCTTGCACACAACTACTGTACAAGCCATTCCAAAGCCATCTCAGTGCTTCTTCCCATTCGGTGGTGGAGTTTTGGAACATCATGGTGCTCACATGTATTACAAACATGACACCAGCACTTACGCATGCTCCTCACTCAAAGCGTGTACATGTTCGCGTTCCAACAAAATTTGCACCAACAACTAGAGGTAGCAATGACATAGATTCTCAAAATGAACGACGTGTAGCTGGAGAGAAGAATATTGATCTTTGGGTCAATGGTGCTTTGTATCCCTTAGATCCAATGGCTAATGTTCATCATAGATTCCATAGTCGGGCTCCTCATTGATGATAAAATATGTTGTTGCAATGTAGGAAAGGTACTTTGTACCCATCCTCTTCTTTTTGTTAAGTTTCTTTACTAATGGCACAGATTCATCTAATAAGTGCCCTTCATTTTTAGAAATTGCCATGAAGCGTTTAAGGCACTTCATGACGGCTTCATCGCCTTTGTGTATGTAGAGTAAAAGGTCACATGGGACCCATTTACCCTCATAAGGTGGTATTTCTATAGAGTAACGCAAGATGTAGTACTCAAGGAACTCTATGATTTCCTCGAGAACATTAGAGTTTAGTTGAATTATTTTGTCTAGATCAGGGACTCTAGGCAATAGGTCATACAAGTGTGTTTGACCATTGAACTCAGTTGATTCCAAGAACTCATTGAAGATTTCACGAGGACGTTTGGGTTGTAGGGTACTAGAGGTTGAGGCAACCATTGCGCGTGATACTAGCTTGTGTGCATGTTCTGTGAGTGCTTCTAGCTCTTCTTGGTTGCAAAAGTGAGAAACGAGAGAATAAGTGTTGCTTTTATAGTAGTTTCAAAATTTTAAAGTGGGACCCATTTTAAAACTAAAACTAATATCTTCATAAAACAATCATGCACAGAACTCTCAAAAAAAAACTTTGGCTCATGAAAAAGATTGAATAAAACCATTGACCAGAACAAGATACACCACATCTACACGATAGAAAAAATAAATTCTCATAACTTGAAAATTATAATAAATTGCCATTGGAAACATCAAAGATTTTGCAAATTGTACATCATATTGAAATCAAAAAAATTTACATGCTACATGTCTTGCATGTTAAATACATTGTAACAGAGGAAGGATTATAAATGGAACATAGGTTGTGTGTACACTCTAGCACTCAAATAGTTCGTGAGCTATGATAATGAAAGTTGAGTTCCATCTACACTCCATTCAAGAAGGACTTTAATTTTATCCTCCAACCTCTTACCAATCTGCAAACAAATAGAAAACTTTAAAATAACATATTTGAGTATAAGAATTTGTATAAACAAAAGAAAAAATACCATATGCTATTTACCTTATGCCCTTGTATTCTGAACTTTGATTGATCCACATCCTCAAATCCCATTATTACTAGATGTTCTCTCACGTTGGCAAGAGTCCAATGATGATTTACTGAAATAACTTCCTGTAGCTCAGTGATGAGTAGCACCTCCTTTAATGTCAATCCGGGAAGATGTGAGGATGGTATGAAGACCTCGAGCAAGTGGAGGCACAAGTGCGTGAGTGAGAAGCACACAAACATGCACACACATACACACACACGCGCACACACGACAAGACAAAGAGTGAGAAGCAATGGAGTTCTTAGATTACTTTCAAAAAGCTCTTACCAGTTCGTTTCAATTACAATCTAACCTGAAAAATGAGCTCTCTAGCTCCTTTTATAGTTTTTGACTAGCTTTGGCCCTGTTCAGACCTAGTGTCCGGCCTAGTTAAAAATTAGGTTCCAGGGCTTATTAGAGGGCTCAAACGAGATCTAAAAAATATGAAAATTGGCAGGTAGATACTTCTAAAGCTCCTCAAGCTCAAGGACTCCTTGGCTTGCACAAAATGGAGCTACAAAAATACGAAATGATATTTACAATGGTTTTTAGTGATGAAAATCACTATTTGTGTAGGGATTTTCTCTGTTGATTTGTCATACACCTCTTTGAGCTCCCTACTTGCTCTTTCTTCTTGTGTGTTCAACTCCTTGATGTCTGAAAAATTAGATGGCCTACTTGCCAGATCTTCTTTGACTGCCATGTCTGCTTGTGTTGTCCCTTCGCTCTGACTCTCTTCGTCTTGTGGCTCCTTCGGTTCCCTGACTGCTGCCAACACCCCCCCCACTCTCGCGTCTGTCGCCCCTGACAGACCCTTGTCTAGAGGATTTTTGAACATAATATTGGACGACATCGGAGGCTAGGTGGTGTTCTTCGAGTTGTAAGCCGCGTGCTAGATCTGTGAGCAAATCATCCCAATTCATAGGTCCGGGAACATCC
Organism: Ceratopteris richardii; assembly: GCA_020310875.1. Lineage (NCBI taxonomy): Eukaryota > Viridiplantae > Streptophyta > Polypodiopsida > Polypodiales > Pteridaceae > Ceratopteris > Ceratopteris richardii. The sequence continues at coordinate 80,557,353 of CM035409.1, forward strand.
GGATGAGGCACCCTCAATTGTTCTGAGTGAATAGTTCTCTCCACAGCAAATAATTGGAGGAGATGTGATGGTCTGGGTATAAAGATTTCGGAGTGATATTCCCAGAATCCTGTGATGAACATCTCCTCAAATGTCTGTTTAAAGCAGGCTGGGAGGTACTTGATTCTGGCGTGCCAAGCATATATTACTTCAATTGATGGGGTGGTACTCATATCGTACACCAGATCCCGGTTTCCTGTCACAAAGCCTGCTCCTGAGAAGTGGGGGTCCTTAATGTTCTTAAATGTCCTGAAAGTGATCAGCATTAATTCAAATATTTTCATACACATCTGGGCCATCACATCGGGATTATTGCGTAGCCGAATGCTCCAGTGGCAGATTGTAGAAATCATGTAGTTCACCGTGGGGGGTCCTCGTGGAGGTGCTAGATAAACGTAATTTAACCATTTTGCGTAGGCTTTGATGTCTCTGACGGCAATAGTGAATTCAGGCCAGGTGCGTCTTCGAAGAACTGGAACGTAACAAGGATTATATTTAATAAACAACGGCATATTATTCTAGGTTCGGACCATTTCAGGATATGTTTCCAAAAGCCTGATCCTCCAGGTGGGTTGATGGATGGACCCACGCTTAGCATTTTCCGGTATATCATCTGGACCAAATTGTGTAGCAAATGTGGGAGGCTTGCCGCATCGTCGTTGAATCTCTTCGTTGTAATCGGCCAAAAGTATGCAGTATGGCACATATTGGTCATTATTGGTGCCGATCCATCTATGATGAGACATGTTTCTGAAATATTCTGACTTTATGACAGTTTCTTCTAGGTTCGCTAGTGATTGGATCTGAATGGCCACCCGTTCTTCGTGTGTGTTCGCTGTCTTTTCCAGTGTCTGAAGCCACTCGGGTGCTTCCACTTCCAAGGTGTCTAGTCCCTCTGAGGTTCGTTGCCCGCCTGGCATCGGCATAGGAACATACGGTTATTCGTACGAATCATCTACCTCAATAGGGACCAACTCTTCTGGCTCTGGTTCTACTACTGGAGAGGGCTGCCTCTCGTATGTCAGTAACCTCTTTTGTAATTCTGCCACCTGCTCAGTTAAGGCCTTTACCTCGTCTGAGGTAGAGGTTGATGGGACACTCTTCGGTTGTTCTTCCTGTTCCTTAAGTCTTCTCCGTAGTGTGTCACGTTCTCTTTCCAAGTCATCATGGGCTTCCAGGAGATCTGCATAGCTTTCCAAAATGGTTTTCATCGTCTCCGAGGGAACTGCTTTGAACTGCTCTGGATCTATCTCGTGGGGAGAGCCTTCCATTGCTGCTTCCAGATTCTCTTCATTTTGTTTCTGCAGTCTCTTGTTCTCTTCAAGTGCCGTGGCCATATGTTTCCTGAGTAGCGCCAAGTTACGTCTGACTCGTAGGTTATCGGCCTGGTATACTTCGAGCAAGGCTTCTAGTTGTTTGACGCCTGATTCTTTCGATGGTTGGGGTGCCTCCAGTAGTGTTTGGTGAGCCTGCTCAAGCGTTGTATAACGTTGATTCACATCTGCATTTTCCTCTTCAAGAATTGTAAGTTGCCTTTGTAAGTTCTGGTGATTTGTTGTCAGTTGTTGATACCGGTCATCAAGAGCTCTGTACTCATTCTGAAGTTGATATACACATTGATTTAATGCTAGAAATATACTATTTACATTAAATAATGCAGGGAGGGGTGAAGATGCAGGGGGAATGGGGGCGGGAAAGGGGGTTGTGAATGATGTGGATGCAAGTGGAGATGTGGGTGGAGGGGGTATGGGAGATGGAGGTGGCATGGGGGGAGGGAGCGGTGCAGTGGCAGGAGATGTTTCCATAGTGTCAAATGTTTGAGTGACCGTGTAGATGGGGATCGTGGGTGGGGTGGATGTGACGTTAGTGAAGAGAGTGGTGAAAGTGGGCATGGTGACTCCTCCGAATTGGATTCCCGGAGAGAGTGGAATTCCCATGACGATTGTGGTGGTAGTGGACGTGGTGTGATAGTGTCATGTGGTGGAGTGAGTTGTGTAGTGAGAGGTGGGGAAGGTGGTGACAGTGGTGCTTCCTGATGTTCGTCTGCTTGCGTTGTATCTCCTGGTGCTGAAACGTTGATATGAATTTGTTTCCCGGACCTCATGGGACGGGCGGGAACTCTTTTCTCAAATCGGTGAATGTAGGCCATTGTCTTATGAATGGCCTCATCCAATCCTACTGCATCGGCGTGTAGGTTTATGGACTCGATGAACATGTTATCCACGCCTTCCTCCGCCAGCAATTGGTTCATGAGTTTCTTGCCTGCTTCAAGTGACATTTTATGCTGTTCTTGAACTAGTTGCATGGTTCAATATAGTCTTTTTATTTGTGCCGAATACGCAGGGGCACTTGCTAACTCTGAAAGTTCATCATACTCTTGTTCTTCGTAGGCTTCTTCCTCTTGTTCGGTCTCTTACTCTTGTTCATCTACGTCGACTTCTACCACTTGTGGTCGGGTGGGGGCTGACGTTGTTGTATGGGGTTGTGGTTCCTGAGCTCGCTTTGTTTCCGTTTCGAGATTAGAGTCGTAGATTAGTCTAGCCACTTCTTCATCAGTGAGATCATTGAGTGTAAAGCCCTGTGGAAATTCCAAGTCCGATGGGACGGGTGGAAACACCAGATTGGGTCCCTCTGTACTTGTTCTTGGTAGCCGAATGGTGAATGGTCTAATGCGTCGTGTCTGGGGAGGGGTAATTTCTGGTGTAGTGGTGGCTCCCCTTGGTTGAGCAGGGTAATTGGACTCCCCCTCTCATCTTCTTTGATGGAGGACCTGCCGCTGATAGCCTTCTCTGGAATTCCTGGGCCCGGGACCATACGAGTGCCCGCTGAATAGGCACGTCATAGGCTAGACATCGATAGATTATCTTGGTTAGAGCACAACATCTGTGAAGCACATTTTTCTGCTTCTTGTTCCACCGTTGATGGGCTAGGTGAATCTGATCTATGATCCAATGTGGTACGTTGATAGGGAGGCTTTCTGTTTCTGCCAAATACAAGCTAAACCATATCTTCTTTGGGGGCATGGTGAATCTTTCCTAGGCGGGGAAAGCAAAATGCTGCATGACGGTCCGTAGGTGAAGAGCGATGGTCGGTGTCATGGCTACCATATCCTTTAGCTTATTGAGATCTTTATGTTTCATTCTGCCTGGAACCATTGTTTCCTTTTCAGTAGGAATGTGCATACCATACATGCCCAATGCTTCTCGTACCAGATTGAGGGTCAGTTTGAATCTTTTAAGTTCGTGGCCCGGCAACAGTGAGGGTAACACAAAGGTGCTGTCGCCTCCCTTGGCCCTGCTCGGAGTGATGGTACTGATAAGATAAGAACAACGTAAGAAATCCGGCTTTGGTAAGTGGGCCCTGAAATAAATGTCCAAGCCAGCTTTGGTCCATACTGAACGCATTACTTCGGCATTCTGATAGCTCTCAAATTCGCGCGTGAAAAAATGGTAACGTCCCCATTTACCATTAAACTCCAATTCAGCTTCCCAAAAATAGGTTCCATCACCCAATGGTCCTGCAACATCACTGAACCAATGAGCGTGTTTGCCCACTTGAGAGGTGTGCCCCTGGGGAGGATCCTGAACTGGGAGTACATGCACAGCTTGAAGTTCTTGCGGTCTTTCGGTGAGATGTGGTTCGAGGAGGAGTGCTTCTATATCCACAATCTGTGCGCTGGATCCGGCGTGAGAACTGGAACCTCCGGCTTCTGCCATGGCACTGCTTGCTTGTTGGTTCTGTGAGAATATAGAACCATGTGTTAACATTGTAATGGACAGAATAAACCCGTTGTTGTCCCCGTTACAACATTAACATGAGGTAGATGATGAGTCAGTGGTTAGTAAGTGCACGATGACAGTGTGTGTAGTTAATGCCTGGTTAGTCCTAGGAGCTAGATGGAAAGATGCACTGTCTGACTAATGCAGTTAGTAAGTGGAGATGAATTCACAGATTGGGGTCGGGGGGTTTATTACAAGTCTTAGGTTGCCAAACACCATGGATGGCTTTTGGTCTTGGTTTCGTGGAGACTCGGGAGGGTTGCATGAGTAATTCTGCTGGGAGTTGTTGTGTCATTGGGACCCATCTACGAGTGAGTCTGTGCATGCTTCTAGGTGGCAGTGTGTTTGAGTGTATTAGACAAGAGTGGGTAGCGACTGCTTGACCGAGTGAACCCTGTCGTGTATGATGTGAATTGTGTGGGGTTAGTTGAGCCCGCAAGCAAGCCTTAGGCACCCAAATTTGTCTTGATTGTGGGTCAGCCTTCATCGACTTCTTGGGTACCCAAATAGATTTTATTTTCTCCACCGAGGTTTTAGGAGTCCTCTTATTAGCATTAAGTTGTTGATTACTAATAGGAAGTTGAGACCGTTGTTGCAGCTTAGTTACGGCCGGCAGCTCGTCTTTCCGCACCCACATTTGTTTCGTCGGCTGAGTTGTTCTGCTTCGCGCGTTCTTTTGGTCTCTCGCTTGGAGAGTCTTCAGTGATTGATTTGCCCTTAGTTGCTGCCTCCTTCTGGCCTTTGGAAAAGAAGGGAGTTCCATTGTGGTTCTGACTCCTTTTTTGAGATCTTCATTCTTCTGCATCACATAGCCTTGGACAAGAACAGCATGGTCAACTTCATGTGCACCCCTGGAGGGACCAGGAGTCTATGTCTTCTCTAGTTCCTTGAGTGCTCCATTATTTAACTCAATCATCATTCTAGTTTGATTCACCCATACCTGAAGAAGTCCACTTCTTAGGTTTAAGTTGACTGCTTGGTCATAGATCCAGTCTTGACCCAAGACAAGGGGTTCCGTGAGGTCCTCATCTTGACATACTAGTACTTTAACTGTCATTGCCTCATCATGAATATAGAGGGGAAGTTCCACCTCGCCCATGCAAGGGGTTTCCACGCCTCCCAATCCTATGAGATATGCTTCCACAGGATTGACAGTTAATTGCAACTCTTGACAGTAAGACAATTTAACAGCACTAGTGGCTGCACCTGAGTCAATCAAGGCTCTTACAGTCCTTGCACTCTTTCCTTGTCCTATATCTAAGGTTATGAAAGGACGTCGATCAGTTATCCTATGTGAGCTAACACCGGAAACTTCACACATAGCCACGTCATATCCTTGATCTGCATATGCATCTTGCCTAGGGTGCTCTCTACCTTGTCTTCTTAATTTCATTCTTCGTATGCGCTCTAGGGCTTCTGCTTGAGCTTCCTCTCGAATTCGCTTTTCTTCCTCTTTGCATTTCTTAGCAGTATTGAGTCGACTTAGCATTTCCTCTGTGAGAGGTTCCTGATACAACTTGACTCTGCACCCACTAATGTAACTTGGAAGAACATCGCCTTCTAATGTGGCTAGTTGCACTGCTCCACTTGTTGAGATTCTGTTAATGATCATGGGTCCGTAGCCTCTCTTCTCCAGTTTCCTTGCATGTTGCTTCAGTGTGTAGACTAAAACTAAGTCGCCTGCCTTTAAACCCTTATCCTTAACGTGGGCATCAAAGTATGCCTTGTGTCGTTTCTTTGCTGCATATATCCGTGCAGCTGCCCTCAGTCTTGTTTCTCCTAATCGTTCAAGGTCAAAAAGTCTAGAGGAGAGTTCATGACCCGTCCATTCGTGCTCTTGTGCTACTTTCAATGTAGGTATTAAGAAGTCTAAAGGTAGCACGGCGTTTTGGCCAAATACCATCTGAAAGGGGGTGGCTTGGAGTACCGTTTTGTAGGCGACTCGGTATGCCCAAACAGCATGGTGTAGCTGTTTGTCCCAATCAGAGCGTTTATTATTCACGAGCTTGGTCAACACATTGCACAGAATCTTGTTTGTGCTTTCGGCTTGCCCATTAGCTTGTGGGTGGTAGGGGGCAGACTTCTTATGAACTACCAAGAATTCTTGGAGCAGATTTTCAATTACTTCATTCAAGAAGTGAGTGCCTCTATCACTTACTAACTCTATAGGTAGCCCGTATCTTGTGAATACATTCTCAAACAAAAACTTAGCTGTGGTTTGAGCATCGTTCTTCGTTGTGGCTTTTACCTCTACCCACTTTGTTAGATAATCTGTCGCAACAATGATATATTCTGCATGGGAACCCTTAGCTTGGCGATTAATAGGACCTACGAAGTCTATTCCCCACTTAGAGAATGCACGTCCACCCATCATAGGTTTCAGTGGCATCTCATCTTTACGTATAGGATGTTGAGTTCTCTGGCAAACGTCACACCGTTTCACATAGGTATGTGCGTCCATGTGAAGGGTCGGCCACCAGAAGCCCGCAAATAGTATTGCCTTGATCACCCGATCTGGTCTAAAGTGTCCTCCTGCTACACCTTGGTGAGCAGTGTCCAAGATCTTGAGATACTCACTCTCATGGACACATAGTCTCAGGTAACCGTCTTTACCACGTTTGTATAGATTATCACCAATGAGTGAGTAATCCTGGGCTTCTTGTTCTAAACTCCTTTTCCTAGCCAGAGTCATGTCTGGAGGGAATGTTTTCGTCCTCAGGAAGGATACTAGTGGTTCACTCCAATCTGGCACTATGGACACTTGATAAAGAGTGGCATGTTCCACAGGTGGTTTAGTGCAACAGATTGGGCACTCCTTGCACAACTTTTGGACATCAGCCTCCATAGTTGGCCAATGTACTCCGAGTCTCCTTAGTGTCTGTAAGGTTCGCTGCTTTGAGTAGTGTTGCTCTAATGCACCTACATGTGCTAAATGCAACCATTTATTGTACTCGTCCTCTTCCACACAACAAGCCAAGATTCCTTGATCTGTGTGCTTGTACATACTTCCTGCCATGATGTGGTACTTTTGGGCTTTCACAACCTCTCTATTCTGTGTGTTTACTACTGGATGGTTAGGCCCGTATGTCAATATTGGCACCAATGGCTTAGCCCACTGTGGCACCACTTCCAAATTAAACAAGTAAGCATCAGGAAGATCATCTGATACTCCTTGTGGGGCTTCTCCAGATGTAAGCCTAGAGAGATGATCTGCCCTCAAATGAGTCCTCCCTTTTCTCACCACTACCTCAAAATCATATTCCATTAGCAAGAGAAACCATCTTACTAGTCTTCCTGTATTGCATGGCTTGTTTACGAGATATAACAATGCTTGGTGGTTAGTAAAAAATTTAAACTTATTTGCAAGCAAATAGTGTCTAAATTTCTTAACTGCATATATCATGCCTAAGCCTTCTCTCTCAGTAGTGGTGTAATTTCGTTCAGCTGCATTCAATTGTCGACTAGCATAGGCAATTGGAAGATCCATATTACCTTCACCAGTAGGTTGTGCAAGCACACATCCAATGGCATAATTGGATGCATCCACATGAACATGGAAAGGCTTATTCCAATCCGATGTGGTTAAGATTGGTGCTGAACATAATCGCCGTTTAAGCTCATTGAAGGAATTCTCACATTCCTCAGTCCACTCAAAGTTTGTCAGAAGTCCGTACATGGGCTTTGCAATGACAACATACATGTGAATGAACTGACGGTAGTAACCACAATGTCCCATGAAAGCTTGTACTTCCTTGACATTCCTTGGCCTAGGTAGCTCTGCTATGGCTCTCACTTTCTCTTCGTCAGTAGATATGCCATTCTTTGACACTATGTGCCCTAGAATTTTGCCTTGCCTGACCATAAAAACACATTTTTCTGGGTTTAGGCAGACTTGATATTCTCTACATTTGTCAAAGATTTGTCTGAGTTCAGGAATATGAGTTTCTCTAATGTTGGAATGAGCACAAAGATCATCAACATAGACCTCTAAGTTTTTCCTCAGGAACTCCTTAAATACATGGCACATTAGTCTCTGGAAGGTAGCTGGTGCATTGGTAAGCCCAAATGGCATTACACGAAAGGCAAATATACCCCACTCTGTGGCAAGAGCTGTTTTATGCTGATCTTCTAGAGCTATGGCTACTTGATTGTAGCCCGAAAATCCATCGAGGAAGCTGTACACTTCCTTGCCTGCTACTCTTTCTAAGAGATGTTCTATGATGGGAAGCGGATAGTTATCTCGAATTGTGGCTGCATTGACCTTCTTCAAGTTAATGCATACGCGCAGCTTTCCATTTTTCTTGGGCACCACTACGATGGGGGATACCCACTCAGTGTGCTCAATTTCATAGATAAATCCAGCTTCAACCAGTCTATCTATCTCCTCTTTAATCTTGGCAGTGTAATTATCGTTATATGTATAGGGCTTTTGCTTAGAGGGTTTAGCATCTGAGGTCATGGGGATAGTGTGTGAGCATATATCAGGGTCAACACCTTTCAAATCCTTGTAACTCCAAGCGAATACATCTCTGTATTCTCTTAGCAAGGCTATTAACGCATGCTCTTCTTCCTCTGTTAGGTCATGGCCTATGTACGTGCATCTCTCCTCTCCTTCTTCTAGGGCCACTACTATTTTCTTGGTGGTTTCTTTGTTATCATAGGCCTCTCCTGATTGTGCCTCTCGTTTAGGCATTCTTATCATGACCCTCCTGTCATCTATCTCATACTTCTTAAAATTTTCCGGGACCTCAAACAAAGATTCTTCCTCTTCTGGTGAGACTTCTCTCTTCTTTCGTTTCTTTCCTTCTTCCTTCGGGGTCACATGTGTGGCTAATCTTACATCGTTTGTAAGCTCTCCATGCCTCTGGGGTTGAAATTCTACTTCATGGAAGTATTCTTCATCTGATGCAAATGGTGGGTCCATAATGATTGACTCTAGATCGGAGTCACTTGCATCCTCAAATGCATCAGGGCTAGGTTCGCATTCTTCTAGAACTGCCTCTCCCATGATTGGCTCTATGGAGAAGACTGAAATGTCATAGCCATCCTCATCACAGTGAGGTGTCCATTGTTCCTCATTGATGGCTACATCCATGGTTGCTAAAATTTTTGCCCAGCCGTGAGGTTCAAATTCTTCGTCTGGAAAAACTACAGGTGCATAGGCTGGGTCTTGGATTGATCTATGGGTTTCTTTTGCACCTACCTCTCTTGCTTTTTCTCTCTTCTCTTTGTCTACTGCTACTTTGCACATCCATAAGTGGGTGTCTTCATGCATCCAAGAGGATCCTGACCCAATGGAATGCACCGATTCTATATCATCTTTGGCTCTATGGATGGGATTCCATTGGATAGGAGGTACATCTTTATGAGAGTAGTCTTTGAGATTTACTTTGGTTGTAACACCTAAGTGTTGCAAATACAAGGAGTTGGTTCCCCAGTCCTGTACCACTTGCAACTGTCGCATAAATGGTCTTCCCAAAATCATCTCATAGGCATGATTTTTGCTGAAGTCACATATAGCAAATGTATGCTCAAACTCGACACCACAAGTGGTGAGAGTTATTCCTTCTAGCAATCCTAAGGGTCTCTCAATATGACCATCGGCCATCTGCAATTTCATTCTCGTTGGCCTGAGTGCAGGCTTGCCCCAACGCTTCCATAGGGAAGTGGTGGCAATTGCAACTCCTGCGCCTGAGTCCAAAATTGCCTTGGTGGTGTACTCCTGGTAGGTAATGGAAAGATAGGTGTTACCTTCTTCACCTTCACACATATCTCCTATCTTATCCAAGGGTATTTCTGGCACTGTCCTTTGGGATCCTACCTGGGAACGAGGTTTTGCTATCTCTGGTACTTGTTTGGCGACATGTTTCCATAATTCAGGTCTAACCTTGAGTAGCTCTTCTAACTTGAGATTGCACTGCACTTTAGTGTTTTTCACTACCTCTGTGTTCCTAGGTAAGACTGAATCTTCGTTTCTTACCATGACTGTAGGTGCTCTCATACAGGTGGACTTTGCTTCCCATGGGCCTGTGAAATGGGGTAGTTCTTGTAAAGAATTAGACTCGAAGTCTAATCTTTCTTGAGATTGGGTACTCTCTTGCTCTCCATAAATGGATGGGATGTCTTGTGGGAATTGGTCATGTGCATCATCCACAAGTTCAATGGAAGGAGGGACTTCACTTTCTTTAGCCCATTTGTCTTCTTGAATCTCGCGTAGGAATTCTGGTGTGAACCGATTCATAGAAGATGATGTGTCTGGCTCCGTAGAGTTAGGCACATAGGCTTCAGGCACATAGGCTCCCTGGGCAGGAATGCTTACTCTTTCACTTGCCTTGCCCTTGTGTTGAGAGGCTGGTTCCTTTTCTGATTGTGCAATCATCTTCTCTATTCTTTCTAGAGAGGGGGGGTTGTCTGGTTCAGTGGAATCAGGCACATAAGCTTTCGGTGGGGAATGGGTCATGTTTTTGCTTGCGTTATCTCTTTCTTGATTTTCTTCTTCCTTGGCAGATCTTGCAATTATGCCCTCTAACTTCTCTAGAAGTCCATCCAAGTGTAATTGCGTCTTGACTGAGCCCGAGTAATTGAAAAGGTGACTGGCTTCAAACATAGTCTGAGCCAATGCGACCATTTTCGCGCAAAGCTTGGTTCTTTCTATCTCTAGGTCAGCTCTAGGGTAACACTTGTCATGATCCGTGACATTTGGCCCTTCTTGGATTCTGGCCTGTTATGCTTTAAGCATCATGTCTATGTCTTCAGGAGTGGGATCAGTTAATACTGATCCTACTCTAGGGGGTGGTGGAATCGTATGAGGTGGGTTGGAAGGTGGCGGGTCGGATGGCGATGGGAATGGTGGTGGTGGGGTAGTGTGAGAGGGAGTTTGAGATGTGAGTTCAGTTATCCTGGCTTTGGTTTCTCTTATGCTTTCCTCAAGTTCACTCATCTTTTTAGCCCATTGTCTTTTCATTCTTTCCCGACTATCTTTCCATGCTCTAGTCCTTTTCTTTGTCATGCTCTCGGTTTCACTAGCCTCTGGGTTCTTATCCTGGTTTACTCCTTGGTTTTGTTGCAATGCCTGAGCTCTAGTCACTACCTGTACTGGTGCGGTGGATGTCACACTTCCTGTGGAGTCTACCACCAACCCAATAACGTTAATAGGAGTGATTTTTGGCATATTATTAGGATTCTTAGGGCAATATCGTAAAAGATGCTCCTTTCCACATTCTTGGCAAAAGCCCTGAATTGTTACTGACTGGGGTTGTGTGAGTGGAGGTAAGGGACAATCACGAATGAGGTGATCTCCCTGACATCTGTAGCATGGTCCTCTAGGGAATGGGGGTCTTACCTGCCTAGGTTGAGGCTTAGGATTGGGGTTCGTATACATGACATTTGTGTAATCTGACTCCCAACTAGGTTCACTCGGTTCCTCACTATAGTAGGACTCACCATGTTCAGGAGATTGCATGTAGTAAGCATGGGGACTATCGACATGTGTAGAATCAAAGCTATGGTCACTGGGGTCACTTTCGGAAAGCAGTGGGGTTACCGGGACTATAGCTCTATTCAGGTTTTCTTCTGCTGCTGCGTATTTTACTGGGATCGCATTAGCTGGGGCAGGGGGTTGTTGAGCTAACACAGGCTGAGGCCTTTGTTGGTTTTGGTATGGTTGCTGATAAGGTTGTTGTGGCCTGCCATATGGTTGTGGAGGGTACGGGTTCTGGTATCTTCCCTGTTGAGGGTATGGCTGAGGGTAGGGTTGCCTAACCGCCTGCTTGTTGTATGGGCAATCTTGCGCGGTGTGATTGGTGTACCTCCGTTCTATGGTGCAGTACTGGCTACTAGGATTTACTTGGGGTTGAGCCATAGTGGGATAGACATTTGCCATATGGTCGCCCCCACAAGTATAGCATCCTTTCACCGGGGCAAATCTCGGAATTTGTTTGTTAGAGACACCTAGTTTTTGAGCAACTTTCTCTGCAAGTTCCTCAATCGATGTGGATTGCGTGGAAGAGAGGCTAGAGGCACTATCTGAATCTATGTATATCTTGGAAAGCTCTAACTCCTCCCCTAGGTTATCCTCGATGTCAATACACATGCGTACACACTCTTCTATGGTCCTAGGGTCCTTCAAGTACACATATGATCTTAATTTGGTACTTACCAATCCATCCAAGAATAAAGCCACTTCCTTAGCTGGTGTGGGTAACTCAGGGACAGGGCATCTTTCAAGATATTGCCTAAATCTCCTTCCTGCAAGTCTCACGGTCTCTTGAGGGGTTTGCTTGAAGCTGTGAATCAGTGAGGAGGTATTATGTCTTATGCCACTCTTAGAGAATTCAATAATGAAAGCCTCTAGGAGTTGGTCTATGCTCCTGAACTATCTCTCATTCAATGGTTGAAACCACGTAAGGGTTGTGTTCCTAAGGGTTAGACCAAAGGCATTGTACTGCGTGAATAGATCCTCCACTTGTTCAGCTCTCAGGACTTGTCTAAACTCAGCAACATGATCATATGGATCTCCAGTGCCATCGAAGTAGTTCTTCATGGACTTAACTAGCTGAGTTGGTCTCAAAGTCCTTGTGTGCTCTCTAGGTCGTGGTAGAGGGAACTCGTCCGCATTTCTTTGATTCCTGTGAGCTCTAAGTACCTCAGGCTCTACTCTATTTGTTTCCGTCCTCGTTCTTTCTCTGCCCCCTAAGTTGGCAAAGCTTACTTCTGGCCTATCTCTACTTCTATCTCTTGGAGTTCCATGAGCTTGGGATGTCCCAGCTCCAGGGTGACCATAGGACACATTCGATCTTGGTTGGGGGAAAACGAATTCACCCTTCCAAGTGTAAGCATGCCTATCATTTTCTGTAACCACAAAGATCCTCTATGAGGCATGATCTAGGTAGGTCACTCTGCCTGGGCTATCAGGATCCTTAAACTCATAGATCATGATGGTTCCTATATCAGTTGGCTGATCAGATTTATACCTCCAAAAGGCTTCGTCAGTTTCTCGATTGAGGAGCAAATCTATGCTCTTATTATCCTGGGGAATCCACTCTGGTGTGATGATCCTAGTGAGAACCGATTTGCCTCGAGGGGTTCTAGGTTCTACCCCCATGTTTCCTTGCTCTAGGTCCCCTAAGTCCGCTTCTAAGATCACATTTCCAAATTCGTCCGTCCTATCTGGGTGACTGGTGACTACGTATATGGTTCCTTCTTTTTCCAAGTATGCTCCGTTTTCAAACTTGACAGCTGGGCGCTCTAGTCCAATGGATTGATCAGGATTCTTAATCTGTACCACAGATCTTCCTAGGCCGTCCTCATAGATGCTAGCACCTAATCGGTTGGTCCTAAGGTATTCCAACTGCGTTTTGTATGGGCCTTCTACCCTATGCAAGTATGGCACTCCTGAACTTCCCGTAGGTCTGTCCATGCCTTGAGACATCTCTGATTCACTGGTATCAGAGCTAGGGTAATGCGAGTGGTGACTCAACTGTTGGCCCAAGACCTCGCAGTATGATTAACACTAGCCTCTGAAGACCTAAGGCTTTGTCTATCTCTTACTAGGTGTCGTCCTGATCTAAGGTTCATATGCCTAACTGATTAACCCAATTTGTCCCAGGTACAACCAGGTTTCTGAGTCCTTTGTATCAATTACTTAATTCCCTTTTTATGTTGATTATCTTGTTTATACTCTTGTCTGATATCACGTCGTTAGGAATACTTGAGTTTAATTTCGCACTTTAGTTTGGTCGTTTCACGTTAGGTTCTTTTCCTTTAAGGTTGTCGTCCACTCACACAGGTTATCCCATGACTTGAACTTGATTTCTTAGATAGTCTTTGATTTATCTCGTGCCTATCGTTGCCTGTAATTACTTCTAACACTACCCGCACGTAGCCTAAACTAAGAATTGACAGAGGGTGTTGCGGGTTTTCCAACCTTGAGTTCCTTTCCTTGTGTTGTTGCCCTGGTGTGCCCAGGACGCGCGTTCCCAAGCCTGCACTTACTCTTGCTTTGCGTACCCTTCGGTGCTCTCAAGGACCTGTAAAAGGCCCACCGTTAGTTCAAGACTTAAATTCAAAAGACAGAACCAAGCACTTTCATTCATGTGACACTTCACCAATTTGCACTATGATTTTTTGGACACAACTCTAGAGATCCCTGAATTTTGTTCCCCCTTGTTATGGTCAACTTCAAAATACCCTATCTAATATTCTTGATCTTAATTTAACTGTAACCAGTCGATGTTTTTGTTGTACTCCCCGCGAGCTTTCCAACAAAACAAAAATCACGGCAAACGGATTTCGTATGAGAAAGTTATGCCCGTTCAGGGTTTTGGGGCTAAAACAGGATTAAACTAGGCTAACAGGTAAACAGGAATTCTCGGGTTACTTGGGTCATGCCCTCGTAATGCAATACTACACCCTAGTGTTTGTCCCACACTTGGCCAAAATTTAGACCATTATTTTTGCCTTAAAAATTTGACCTAATTTGCCCTTCTAACGTGTTCGCAAAGTCTGTCGGTCGCGATTGACAGGTCAGTCGCGATCGACGTGTCGATCGCGATTGACAGGTCCGTCGTGGCTGTCAGTCGCGATTGACTGGTCAGTCGCGATTGACACGTGGCCAAAAATTCAGTCAATCGTGGTCAAACAGTCGTTGACTCTGTCGATCGCGATTGATGCGTCGATCGCGATTGACAGGTCGGTCGCGAGGGTCTGTCCGTCGTGGTCAAACAGTCGTTGACTGTGTCGGTTGCGATTGACAGAGCCGTCGTGGGCTGTCAGTCGCGATTGATGAGTCGATCGCGATTGATGGCTCGATCGCGATTGACACGTGTCACGCGTATGGTCCGTCGATCGTGGTCAATCGGTCATTGACTCTGTCGATCGCGATTGACAGAGCCGTCGTGGGCTGTCGATCACGATTGACTGGTCGATCGCGATTGACAGGTCTGTCCGTCGTGGTTTGTCGATCGCGATTGACAGAGCGATCGCGATTGACAGAAATCTGAGGAATTTCAAAAAATCTAAACACATTTTTGGGAAGCTCTAGGCCTGTAGATCATGGTTTTGCACTTTGTTTGGCAATTTGAGCATTTTTCTGTCGGTCGCGATTGAAAGAGGTCGGCGACACACAGACAGTTACTGCGAATTCCGTACCTGCGCAGAGTGCTGGGGATGATGATGCGGCCTGTACCTGCAAGACAGCTCAAGAAACATGCAACAACAGCACACACAATTTCGCTCTCTCGCTCTCTCTCACGAGTGAAATGAGGGAAATGAGGTGGAGAAGGTGATATGATCAAAAAACTGAAATTTTCGCGATGATGGAAATGGAGGTGGAAGATGGTGATGATGATGATGGTGATGATGGTGGTGAGGTAAGAAAGAGAAAAATAGGAAAAGTAAAGAAATTACCTACAACGCCAACGTCTCGAATCTACGTCTTACCATCACACGCTCGTCCTCAAAGCTCGATCCCCGGTAACGGCGCCAAAATTTGGTGTAGCTCAGTGATGAGTAGCACCTCCTTTAATGTCAATCCGGGAAGACGTGAGGATGGTATGAAGACCTCGAGCAAGTGGAGGCACAAGTGCGTGAGTGAGAAGCACACAAACATGCACACACATACACACACACGCGCACACACGACAAGACAAAGAGTGAGAAGCAATGGAGTTCTTAGATTACTTTCAAAAAGCTCTTACCAGTTCGTTTCAATTACAATCTAACCTGAAAAATGAGCTCTCTAGCTCCTTTTATAGTTTTTTACTAGCTTTGGCTCTGTTCAGACCTAGTGTCCGGCCTAGTTAAAAATTAGGTTCCAGGGCTTATTAGAGGGCTCAAACGAGATCTAAAAAATATGAAAATTGGCAGGTAGATACTTCTAAAGCTCCTCAAGCTCAAGGACTCCTTGGCTTGCACAAAATGGAGCTACAAAAATACGAAATGATATTTACAATGGTTTTTAGTGATGAAAATCACTATTTGTGTAGGGATTTTCTCTGTTGATTTGTCATACACCTCTTTGAGCTCCCTACTTGCTCTTTCTTCTTGTGTGTTCAACTCCTTGATGTCTGAAAAATTAGATGGCCTACTTGCCAGATCTTCTTTGACTGCCATGTCTGCTTGTGCTGTCCCTTCGCTCTGACTCTCTTCGTCTTGTGGCTCCTTCGGTTCCCTGACTGCTGCCAACACTTCCATTTTGTTGTTGGGTACATTTATCTTAATTTCGAACAAAATTAAAAAACCCTCTGAACTTTGTAATGGTATCCATTCACCAAGTTTACACATCCAACGATCATAATAGAATCTAATGTACAATGAAGTACAATGTTTCAAGTATCAAAATCCTATGCTTGTAGCACCAATTTTGCAAAGGTTTCTATCCCCTTTGGTGCATACTTCTACAAGTCCCCAATTTTCACCTAGTAAACCATCTACCCGCTCATATGTGATATCTTTTAACATGAACATTGTTGAAGTCTCTAGAATTGCGAATATCTGAAATAAATGTACAAAACAATGAACAAGAACACACCAATGTAATCCTATAGATCTTGAAACTCTTGTAAATTTCAAAGATTTGTGTAGGTCCATCACCATCTTATGTTTCAAAGATGTTAATGTCCAATATCATGTTGTGCCCACTCGAGCTTTAAAAGAGAATCTACCTTAATCATCTCTAACATGCCAAAATCATTTGATGAAGAGGGTACAACATATTTATGTGTGTAAAAGAAAACTCTCTCACATAATAGCTGAGCAGGATGGGCTTGTGGAAAGACTATCGACCAAACTGTAAGGAATTGAACTCACAATCCCAAGCCTATTTCCTAGGCTCTGATACCAATGTAAGGAATTGAACTCACAACCTCTTGGTTAGGAATGTGATGGGCTAACCACTTTCCCCAAAAGCCATGGTTGAGGATTACTTCCTAATCCTCTCTCTTAGGATGTAGTTCAACCATCTTCTATCTGTCAAGGGTGTGGTTCAACCATCTCCTTCCTATCAGTTTATTACACCAACATCTGCATGCAATGCTTGGAAAGTACCTGTAAGACTATGAAGTGGTTGTTCTTCCACCAAGGTAGAAGGAAATATGTCTACAACAAAAAACTACACAACTTAGCTAGGTATATTATGAAATTTGGACAAAAGTCAATGAGTAGTACTTACAGTTGATAAGATATCTCATTTTGTTTGAGTTTTCCAATTTCATGCTTGACATTGTGAAAACATGTACAATGGCAACAGTTTCACCATTTTTGAGCTTTTTGAAGCCTAATAACTTCTCTTTCCAATGAAGATCCAAGTTTTCATGATCTCTTACACGGTGAGGACCAACACCAGAGGGTTGCATGTACAACCGTGCACCTTTGCAGAACTCATGTCCTAACCAAATTTCTTCTATAGCCTTGATATTCTGACATTTTATCGCAATAACCTCATCTTTTGGACATCTATGAGATTTAGGTTTCTCCATTCAAGTTCAGGCTATGGAAGTGACAATAGGAATTCAAAGAAGAAGATGCATAGAGAAAGAAATGGAGACGTCCGAGCTGCAATGGTGTATTAGGGAGAGAAAGTAGTGGAAAGAGATGACTTTTTGGGACCTGGGTATGAAAATGTGAGGTTTTGGAGGGAGAAAGTTGTATTTTGAGTTATTTTTGAAAAAGTCACTTTTTTCAGGTCATTTCATGCACGGATTTTGATTTAGGACTCAAAAATAGCACTTTTGATCCTAAAATGTGGTTGGGGGATCATTAAATGGTGTTATGATGAGTTTTATAACTTTTTGAAAATTTTGAATTTTTGGTCCCAAGCAAGTTACGAGATTCCTTTCTCTCTCTAGAGGCAAAACCTGAACATAGGGGAATCATGTCCCCTCATCCCCCTTCAGCCTAGTGATTTATAGGCTATAGACTGTGTCCACTACCCTCCTCTCATTGGTCCATCACTAATCACTCCTTAATCTAAAAGGCCCATGCAGGGTTCATTTTTTTCCCTAATGATTTTGAGAAAAAGGATGAAGATGAGCTACTTTTGGGATGATTCAATGTATCATAGATACAATGCATTATGATCATATGGAAAACATTTTCGAATTGAGCAAAATGACAAAGATCATATCACTATGGAGGTGTACTTATGAGCTTCATACAAAGAAGCAGAGCAAGTGGAGGAGATACAAAGGATTGAATCTCTAATATAGATTGGTATAATCAGAGCTATCTTGATATGAACAATGTGAATAAATAGATTTTATGATGAATATTGATGATAAATGTTTTTTTGTATGTCATGCATGTGGATCCAAGAAAGAAACAAATACTTGAATATCATGATTTACCAGAAATTGTATTTTATTTAGATTTAATACCTGCTTCAAATACCATGCAGCATGATATGATAGAACCTAATCCTAAACAAGCACTTGAGGATATGCAAGCATCTTCAGAAGAAATGGATAATAGAGAAAAAGGCGATATATATGTGATACCTATGGAGAATGATAACAAAATTTTGAGATTGGAATTGCATTTGGATCAAGAAGTAGCGAGAGATTTATATGCTAATCTATTTACATGATGTAGTGAGTGTGTGTGTTTTGTAGCATGAT
The DNA here is from genome assembly GCA_020310875.1 of Ceratopteris richardii. Classification (NCBI taxonomy): domain Eukaryota; kingdom Viridiplantae; phylum Streptophyta; class Polypodiopsida; order Polypodiales; family Pteridaceae; genus Ceratopteris; species Ceratopteris richardii. Next base: position 80,575,783 of record CM035409.1, read on the forward strand.
TAATGATACACACATCCGATTCACACCCCTCTATTTGTTTCACTTAGGACAAACTAAAGCTATCGATATTGCATCTCCACATTATCATGATGATTTTTGAAATTATGCATGTTCACGTTGTAGATACATGTGAATACACAAGACTATATAGCCTACACAATCTTGGAAGAATGGTTTTTGTATGTTTTTCTGACTACCAATGTGTACTGCAATGCATATAGCAATGTGCATAACGATGAACTTTTATTTGCCATTTTTAAACTAAAAAATGGTTATAAAAACATATGTATTGGAACCATTATGCCGAAGAAAAAGGATGAAAACTAGCAAGACACGTACATGCTATACAAAAATTGCAACTTGTTCATAGTGAGATATGTGGTCCAATCATGACTCTATCTTTTGGCAAGTATGTATACTTTGTTACTTTCATTGATGATGTAAAACACCATATTTGGTTGTATCCTACAAAATCAAAGAATGACATTCTCTTACACTGAGATATTTTTAGCGATGATAGAAAATTTGTGCGACAATAAGATTTTGACTCTTCATACGAATCATGGTGATGAATACATGTTGCATGAATTTAATGCTTTATTTATTTGAAAGAGGTATTGCTCTCCAATGTGCAATATCATATACATCTTCACAAAATGGTGTTGTGGAGCACAAAATAAAACGAAACTATGTATTGAACCAATGTCCTACAAAAGCATTGAAAATCATTACACCTTGCGACTCTTTGAATAGGTAAAATTTCAATTGACTCTTTCTTAAGGATTGAAATTTTGAGAAAACAAATTGAAAATTGAGAAAACAAATTGAAATTTTTGAGAAAACAAACAACTCTTATCATCCACAATGATAATCCAAAAAAATTGAACCTTCATCCACCCCCTTTCACAAAGGCATAGATTTATAGATTTCTATGATTTGTTTATAGATTTATCTTTTGGCAAGCATGTATACTTTGTTACTTTCATTGGTGATGTAAAACACCATATTTGGTTGTATCCTATAAAATCAAAGAATGACATTCTCTTACATTAAGATATTTTTAGCTATGACTGAAAATTTGTGTGGCAAGTCTTCATACAGATCATGGCAATGAATACATGTCGCATGAACTTAATGCTTTATTTTTTTGAAAGAGGTACTGATCTTCAATGTGAAATATCATATACATCTTCACAAAATGGTGTTGTGGAGCACAAAATAAAACTAAACTATCTATTGAACCAATATCCTACAAAATCATTAAAAGTCATTGCACCTTGTGACTCTTTGAATAGGCTAAATTTCAATTGTCTCTTTCTTTAGGATTGAAAATTTGAGAAACTAAATTGAAATTTTGAGAAAAAAAATGAAAATTAAGAAAACAGATTGAAATTTTGAGAAAACAAACAACCCTTATCATCCACAATGATAATCCACAAAAATTGAACCTTCATCCACCATCTTTCACAAAGGCATAGATTTATAGATTTATATAATTTGTTTAAAGATGTATCTGTTGGAAAGCATGTAAGCTTTGTTACTTAATCATGTATACTTTGTTACTTTCATTGATGATGTAAAACACCATATTTGGTTGTATCCTACAAAATCAAAGAATGACATTCTTTTACATTAAGATATTTTTATCCATGACTGAAAATTTGTGTGACAATAAGATTTTGACTCTTCATACAGATCATGGCGATAAATACATGTTGCATGAATTTAATGCTTTATTTTTTTGAAAGAAGTATTGATCTCCAATTCACAAAATGGTGTTGTGGAGCACAAAATAAAATGAAACTATGTATTGAACCAATGTCCTACAAAAGCATTGAAAGTCATTACACCTTGTGACTCTTTGAATAGGTAAAATTTCAATTGACTCTTTCTTTAGGATAGAAATTTTGAGAAACTAAATTGAAATTTTTAGAAAACAAATTGTAATTGAGAAAACAAATTGAAATTTTTGAGAAAACAAACAACTCTTATCGTGCACAATGATAATCCACAAAATTGAACCTTCATCCACCCCCTTTCACAAAGGCATAGATTTATAGATTTATATGATTTGTTTGTAAATTTATCTTTTGGCAAGCATGTATACTTTGTTACTTTCATTGATGATGTAAAACACCATATTTGGTTATATCCTACAAAATCAAAGAGTGACATTCTCTTACATTAAGATATTTTTAGCTATGACTGGAAATTTGTGCCACAATAAGATTTTGACTCTTCATATAGATCATGGCAATGAATACATGATGCAGGAATTTAATGCTTTATTTTTTTGAAAGACGTATTTCTCTCCAATGTGCAATGTCATAGACATCTTCACAAAATGGTGTTGTGAAGCACAAAATAAAACTAAACTATGTATTGAACCAATGTCCTACAAAAGCATTAAAAGTCATTGCACCTTGCAACTCTTTGAATATGCTAAATTTCAATTGACTTTTTCTTTAGGATTGAAATTTTGAGAAACTAGATTAAATTTTGAGAAAACAAATTAAAAATTGAGAAAACAAATTGAAAATTAAGAAAAAGATTTGAAATGTTGAGAAAACAAACAACCCTTATTATCCACAATGATAATCCAAAAAAATTGAACCTTCATCCACCCCTTTCACAAAGGCATAGTGTAATAAAGTAAGTCTATGATCCAAGGGTCTGGCCAATTTAGATAGATCTGAAATCGAACACCGTTTGGTCATCCGTGTATATGACCAAAGATCTCGAGTTTAGACTTACTAAGAGGTCTTGTGCTCTTGTGAACAAGTGATCCACTTAGCTTAGTGGTTAAGTCTCAAGGATGTGAAGGAGGAGGTCTTGGGTTCAATCCCCATAGGATACATGGGGAGAGTGTTTTGCTCAAAGAGCTCTAAAGCCTTCTAGCATAGATTTATAAATTTATATAATTTGTTTATAGATTTATCTTTCGGCAAGCATGTATACTTTGTTACTTATCATTGATACTTTGTTACTTTTATTGATGATGTAAAACAACATATTTGGTTGTATCCTACAAAATCAAAGAATGACATTCTCTTACATTAAGATATTTTTAACTAGGACTGAAAATTTATGCAACAATAACATTTTGACTCTTCATATAGATCATGGCGATGAATACATGTTGCATGAATTTAATGCTTTATTTTTTTTTAAAGAAGAATTGCTCTCCAATTCACAAAATGGTGTTGTGGAGCACAAAATAAAACGAAACTATGTATTGAACCAATGTCCTCCAAAAGCAAAATAAAACGAAACTATGTATTGAACCAATGTCCTCCAAAAGCATTGAAAGTCATTACACCTTGTGACTCTTTGAATAGGTAAAATTTCAATTGACTCTTTCTTTAGGATAGAAATTTTGAGAAACAGAATTGAAATTTTAAGAAAAATTTGAAATTTGAGAAAACAAATTGAAACTTTTGAGAAAACAAACAAGTCTTATCATCCACAATGATAATCCACAAAAATTGAACCTTCATCCACCCCCTTTCACAAAGGCATAAATTTATAGGTTTATATGATTTGTTTATAGATTTATGTTTTGACAAGCATGTATACTTTGTTACTTTCATTGATGATGTAAAACACCATATTTGGTTGTATGCTACAAAATCAAAGAACGACATTCTCTTACATTAAGATATTTTTAGCTATGATTGAAAATTTGATGCGACAATAAGATTTTGACTCTTCATAGAGATCGTGGCAATGAATACATGTTGCATGAATATAATGAATACATGTTGCATGAATATAATGCTTACATGTATTCACCTCCTCCATCAGATCTTAATGTCTGAATATACTTCCTTGTCTGTTTTTTCACCATAGCTTTAAAATTCTGGAAGTGTGTGAACACCTCGCTCTTCTCTTTCATGAAATATACCCATACTTTGCATGTATGGTCATCAATGAAAATAACATAAAACCTGCAACCACCCATAGATTTTTTTAAAAGAGGTATTGCTCTCCAATGTGCAATATCATATACATCTTCACAGAATGGTGTTGTGGAGCACAAAATAAAACTAAACTATGTATTGAACCAATATCTTACAAAAGCATTAAAAATCATTGCACCTTACGACTCTTTGAATAGGCTAAATTTCAATTGACTCTTTCTTTAAGAATGAAATTTTGAGAAACTAAATTGAAATTTTGAGAAAACAAATTGAAAATTGAGAAAACAAATTGAAAGTTAAGAAAACAAATTGAAATTTTGAGAAAACAAACAACCCTTATCATCCACAATGATAATCCATAAAAATTGAACCTTCATGCACCCCCTTTCACAAAGGCATAGATTTATAGACTTGTATAATTTGTTTATGTATTTTAAACTAGTTAGCCTATTATTTTGAAGAGTTTAGACTTATGATTTGCTCTCTTGTAGATTTAGAATTCAAAAGAGAATATTCTCATAGTCAAGAGAACCCCTTTATTCATGCACTCAAGATTCACAACCAATTGATCCTCGAAGCTTGAACCTTATATCATTTGCGAGGGATTCAAGAGTGTGCCAAATATGAAAGGCAATCCAAACTATCACATCACCATCTTGGTGTGAATGAAACCTCAATCAATGGAACACTAAGAACACCATTCAAAGATGTACAACACTATGCACATCTTTTAGTTCGAGTGGTTTGGCACTAGCCTCTTGAGGTGAAAGTTCAAAGTTCAATCCTCAAGCTAGACATGCAAGACTTTGGCAAGATTAAACTAGTTGTAACCCATGTAACCTTGTCTAACCCCTACTTTGTGAGATGTGGAGATCCCACACACATGAAGAAAAACATTGTTTATTTGTTGTCCTTGCATGTTGGGTTGGTAGCTCATCCTTCCACCTCAAGGGTTGGGGGCGAGGGTTTCTAACCAGCCGTACCCCCCACAAATATGATTGCCACTTTGTGCTATGAAATGCTAAGATGTTCCCTCGGTCTGCCTACGAGTTGTTCAACATCTGTATCAGCATAATCTAATTTTCTTAGCATAAACTAGTTTTCTTAACTAGCTTTAGGATCATCTCTTAATTAATTCGTTTAAAACAGAAAACATTCTTCTCTGTCTGTGATGGATAGACAAGTCACCGCATTAAGTAAAGATGAAAAATGCTCACTGACTGATGAAACATAGCAACCACACTTCGAAGTGTTTCCCACAGAAAATAATCTCACAGAACACGCAAACGAAGTCTGGCTCCGTGTCATTGAACAGTCCGCATACGACACTCAAGTTGAAAGCACTACTTGAGAAGTTGAGGATCTTGTGACTAGTCTGCGAGAAAAAAGAAAGGGTCAATCTAGTAGGGGAGCTTCGCTGAGGGAGAAACAAATGACTTTAGACACGGACATGGCGAGCCAGCTCGCCATCGCCGGCACTGGGTGGAACTAGACATGTAGGAAACGACAGCAGAGTTTAATGTGCTGTTGTGAATTTGAAGAAGATCGCAATGACCTCACAACAATTGCATGGGAGAGCACGAAGGTAAGTGCGATACTCCATTTGACGGCAGACAATGAGCGCCCTCCAATGCTGAAGAAGATGACTGCAATGGCTTATGGTGACATTGGCAAGAGGTAGATTGAGCTTATCACAAGGGCTCGCAATTCAGGGAAGTAGGATTCCACATTGCAGGAATGAGGAAGCGGCGGCTGTTGATGCCGTGGGCATTAAAAGAAGCGCCAGATACGGAGTGTGTGAGAAGCTCGCCCGGGTACCCGGGGTAGGCGCCCTTTCCAAAAATCCCAGTGCAGGCGGAGACAGACTCCAACGGTGCCGCGGCGTCACCCTGGTAGTATCCGGTATCGTAAGGGTTGGTAGCAGCGCCCGCTACAATGGTGGCGAGATTGATAATCATGCCATCTACACCAACGTCGCCATTCGGTGGGCGGAGCGGTGGCGTCTTCGGGCCGAAGTTAGCGGCGGCGAAGGGCCAAGCGCATTGACCCGGGCACTGATCGGCCGAGTTTCCCACCCACCCATAAGGCAGCATCTTGTCGGATGCCAACTCTGACGGGAAGGTGTAAGCATGGAACCCGCATGAATTCATGCAGAAACCATCGACATATACGTCCGCGGCCGTCAGCACCAAATAAAGTGCCATCGCAGAACCGGGAAACGTACCTTTCTGTACATGCTCCACGACCATCGCCTCCAGGTCCATTACAGTCAACTTCTTGCCCCTCGCGGCTCCTTCGTCTACAGCCTCGCCGGCCAAGCGCACCACCTGTGCAACCCCCTTCCCGAACGAATCCTTGTACCCTGCCGTTGTCGACCACCAACTGCTGATGGCGTGCCTGGTATCGTTTCCGGTTGCTGGAGCCGCGAAAGAGCGCAGAAAGTCCTGCACAATCGACTTCTGCGCATCCGTGAACTTGCCATACCAAACAAGATAGATATCAAGGGATCTGGGCCCCGACATGACTGGCCCATTGCGGTAGGGCAGCAGGAGGGGCGCCGGTGTGACGAGGGCCAAGCTCTGAGAGTACAGATTCCAGAAATGCGGTTTCGCTGCGAGGCTGGGCTGGATTACAAGAACAAGAACTACAAGCAGCTTATACCCATTTCTGGAGAACGATAGAAAACCGAAGCTTTCGCCTTGCATGCTGTGTCTGTGTATGGGTTTCTGCATCTAATATGTGGGAGTGGTATCCGATGTCCCCGTGCTGCTGTGAAAGTCTCAAGGCAACTGCAATCTATGAAATGCAATGTTAACTTGGCAATTTGTAGGCAGTACAGAACGCGGCGGTGTGCAGGGCCGCAAACGCTGAGTGAGGTGCATTGGAATGTGGAGTCGAGAAACATTTCGAGAACGTGTGCCAAGCTCCAGTGCGTGTGTATACTCATGCGTGTGATAGTGTTGCACTGTGGGCTATGCATAGATGAAAGTGAACATGATTTTGCTAACGGGTGCAATCGGCGCATGTGCAGAGCTTGTGCGTATCGGCTATGGCGCGCATCAGCTATAACTTGAATTAATAGGTCTGTTGCTTGTCACCAACCAACTGTTTCCACGTGGAATGGTCATCGCTAATGAGATATGTACGAATCTTTCCGTACAATTATCGAAGTGTAAGTTGAAGACTGCATACTCTGCGTTGATGTCCATTGCCACGACAATTTGACATAGAGAATGAGGAAGAGAGCAGCAGGGCTGGCCGCTGCCCGCCTATCAGACCTCTTCTCTCACCTTTTGCTCGAAGCTCCGCTTCTGAACAGCCCTTTTTTTTTTTTGAGAAAACAAGGAAAGAAGTGTATCGATAGGCAGTGTTGCAACTTTACAAGGGTTAGCCCCCATTACATCAAGTTACAAATGGCTTAGGGCCAACCTCTTGGAACTCCTTCCTAAAGATCTCCAAGAGATCATTACATCCTTCATATAGCCACAGGAATTACAAATAGACCTGTAAACACTAGGTTGGGGATATGAGGAATTCATCACCTTATTGACGTGATTTATTGAAATGATAAGGCCATAATGAACCTAGACTCTGAGTACAATTGAAGAAGAACATGTATCCATCTTCATAGATTGGTTTGCTTAAGGATTTCGTGGAGATTTGAACCTTCATACATAACACCATTGATGGAATTAATGCAAAATTTTGCTAGTTTTCAAAGCTCCCTCGTGCAATCTTGAACATAGTCCTTCTTACTAGTGTAATAGATTCTTTGGTTCCTATTGACCCATATAGAACAAATTATTTAGGACCTCCAAAGATGCTAGAGTAAGATGTCCATTTTGTTGCAGAATGCAAGCATAACTTCATGATACCCAAAGTTGGGGATATTGATAACCTTGCAAACATTATCAAGGACCTTCCAGAACTTCTTAGCATGCCAACAATTAAGGAATAAGTGGGCAAGATCTTCCTCCTTTCCACTGTAAAAACATTGCCCATCACTTGTTTGACACTTCTTTGCCTTATATCCTGTCAAGAGACCATTGTGCAATATAAGCCAAAGAAGGGCAAAATGTTTGATGGCAAGGGGGAAAACCCATAGGGCCTTAAATCTATATTAGCACTCTTGGATACTCCATCTGAAGTTCATTTTATCAACAATATTGTTAATGGAGGTGGACTCCTTCTTGAAGCAAGAATACATGTCAGTAGCAACATCAGCTAGGTCCACTTGCTTGTGAGAAGTACATTGCTCAAGCTTTGCTTCCAATAGTCTTTTATGCTCCAAGATAAGCATAATAGAGCCCAATAAGATTAGTGATAATAGAATCATCAGATGCCTCACCATTATTACAGAGAGAACTCCAAGAGTCAAATCCATGTTTTCTACATTTGTTCTTCTTAATACTCAGTGCTCCCTATTCACAAAGGGCAATCCACCCAATCCAGATAGTGTCCTGCAAAATAAAATCAGAGTTAGAAGAAAACTAAATATTCATATTGTACTAACATTTAGCCTCCATCTAGGCCCTCCACATAGTGCACATTAGCCTAGAACTTGTAGGGACAAAAGTCCAAGGTGAGCAAACAATATCCCATAGGCTAAAATTAGACCAAGATTTAGCATTCTTAATATAAAGCTTATGACAATTCCTTTTCATGAGATAAGCCCAAAAGTCATTAGAATCAGTAGATCTCTTACTCCATTTAGAAGACAATTTTTTTGCCATTTTAGATGGGCAAAGGATACCCAAACCTCCTTTCTCCTTCTTCATATAGAAAATTTTCCATGAGACTTTAGGAATTCTAGAACATTTAGAGGTGCCACCCCACAAAAATCTTATAGGTAATGCAATAACTTGCAGCAACTGTTTATTAGTAAGTGTTGGAGACCTATAAATCTCCAAAGGTTTGATCTATACTGATTTAAGAGGACCTCTATATTAGTTATGGACCAGAATTTACACAAATGTTACCTTCATTTAGCAAATCTTTCACTATCACTTCTCTGAGTGAAAATCTTCCTTCTTCAAGAAGTCTGCTTCAAAGATTAACTTCATTACCTGCACATATCTTCAGATTTCTTCAAAATAATGATGTACATATCTCCATGCTACCTTTGCGCAATCATATCAACCATTAGTCCTTCAAAAAAATCATTAAAACTTTAATTTGATCCTTAAGATCAAAAGTATGTTTGTAGCTCAGTGATGAGTAGCACCTCCTTTAATGTCAATCCGGGAAGACATGAGGATGGTATGAAGACCTCGAGCAAGTGAAGGCACAAATGTGTGAGTGAGAAGCACACCAAAGTGCACACACATACACACACACGCGCACACACGGCAAGAACAAAGAGAGTAAGACAATGGAATCACTTCTATTACAACCAAGTTCTCATACAATTTCAAAACTACAAGAAGCTAGCCTCAAAAATGAGCTCTATAGCTCTATTTATAGTTTTTGACTAGCTTTGGCCCTGTCCAGACCTAGTGTCCGGCCTAGTTAAAAATTAGGTTCCAGGGCTTATTTGAGGGCTCAAACAAGGTCTAAAAAATATGAAAATTGGTAGGCAATTACTTCTAGAGCTCCTCAAACTTGAGGACTCCTCGACTTGCACAAAATGGAGCTACAAAAAGGTGAAATGGTATTTACAATGGTTTTTAGTGATGAGAATCACTTTTAAAATGATGTAGGGATTGGAAAAATTTTAATGGGTTGCCTCAGTGCTAGATTTGCATGTATGCCCGTACCTGCTTCTTCAAGTATGATGCCAACACTCTCCCTCCCCTAGCGTCTGTCGTCTCTGACAGACCTTTGCTCCACGGTTTGATCGATGTAGTGCTGTAGTATGTCGGTTGCCAATTCTTGTTCTCTGATTCGTAGTCCCCTGACCAGGTCTCTTTGAAGGGCATCCCAATTAACTGTGCCAGGCATCTCAGGTTGTGGTGTGGTGTAGAGCTCTGAGTGCACTGTTTGTTCGCACGCGAATAGTTGTAGCAGGTGGGTTGGGCATGGTGCGAACACTTCTGAGTGTGACTCCCAAAACCCCGTGGTGAACATGTCATCAAAAGTTTTCTTGTAGCAAGCAGGGAGATATCTTATTCGTGAATGCCATGCATAAGCAACTCGAATACTCGGGGTCGTGCTCATATCATAAAGTAGATCATAATTACCATTCATGAAGCCCGGAATTGGAGGCTTGATATTACGTACATTGCGGAAAGTCTTTAACACTACCTGCATCATGTCCAAGATTTTGAGCATCATCTACGCAGCAACATCAGGCATGGGGTGTAGGCGTGGCATCCAATGTCTGATGATAGCCATCATGTAGGCTACTATTGGTGTGCCTGTTGGGGGTGCGATGGAGGGGTAATTTAGCCATTGTTTGCAATTATTATTGTTCTGAACCTTTATGGCAAATGCCTTCCATGATCTTCTACGTTGCACTGGCCCAAAGCAAGGGTTATACTTCAAATGCATGGGAGCATGATCCCATGTTCGTAGCATCTCCGGATAGGTCTCAAGTAATTTTTGCCTCCAGATAGGTTGGAATATGGCACCTTTTCTAGCTTCTTCCGAGATGTCCTCTGGTTGGAACTGGGTTGCAAAGGAAGGATACCTATTGGTGACTCTTTTGATTTCAGCGTTGTAGTCTGCCAATAGCACAAAATAGGGCTCATATTGTAACTCTGAGCTGGTTATTAAGCGCCTAGGAGCCAGGTGCTTGAAAAATTCTGATTGGAGTATGGTCTCCTCAATGGTTTTCATGGCTAACATTTGAGTTGTTATGCACTCATCGTGAGTGTGGCCCATCTCTTCTACCTGCTTCATCCACGTAGGAGGGGGTTCCTCATATGTGTCCTGTCCCTCGTCATTGATTCTGCCTCTTGGAAGGGGTTGAGGCTCATAGTTGTCTTCAAATGTTTCCTCCACTGGAATGACAATGACCTCCTCTTCTATTGGTTGATCGGGTGGAGAGGGGGGTTGTTCATATTGTAACAACTTAATCTTTAATTCTGCAACTTGTTGGCGTAGCTCGAGTACCTCATTGGCCGTTGAAGATTCGAGGTCTGGTGAAGTAGCAGCATTGACCATCTCGTTAGCTTCTGTTGGGTGTGGTGGGGGAACTTGGGAGCTTTGGAGTTCCTTTACCTGGTCTGCCAGTTGGTCGTGTGCTTCCAAAAGGATCGCATAACCTTCCAATACCTGCTAAATGTGTTCTGAGGGGATAGCTTGGAATTTGCCAGGATCTATAGGTGCCCCTAGGGTGTTTTCGATGGTTGCTTCTATATTCTCTTGATTTTGTTGCTGTAGTCTTGTATTCTCTTCTTGAGCAGCTGCTAAGTGGCGGCGAAGTAAAGCCATGTTTCTTTGTAGTCTAGCATTGCGGGCCAGCTGATCTCTCAGTTGTTCTTCCATAGCCTTACCCGTCTCCATATACTTGGCTTCAAGCTCAGCATTCGATTGTTGGAGGGCGGTCACCTCATGTTGTAATGTTGTATTACTCAACTCCAAGGCATTGACACGTGCCTGGAGGTGGGATGACAGAGTACAAAACTCCTTATAGTTTTCTTCTAATAACTTGTATTCCTGTTTAAGCTGGGCGGCCGCTTCAAGCATGGTGTCTAGTGCATGACTAAATGAGGTGGATGCAGAGGTGGAGGTGAAAGATGCAAGGGATTGGGAATTGGGGAAGGGAAAGGTGGATGTGGTGTTGACTATGGATGTATGTGGTGATGTGCATGAAGTTACAAGTGGTGATGTTGAGACAAATGTGGTGGTTCGATGGGTTGGGTGGGAGGTGATGGTGGAGATGGTACCTGTGTGCCTTCATAGGGTTCATCAGTGTTAGTTGGGCTGGTCATATCAACGTCTGCTTGAGAGGTGATCGGGAGTGAGGTAGAGACTTCCATTTGAATCATTTTTCCCCCTTGCGATCGTGTATCGAGCCTTCGTTAGTCGTATTGAGGGTTGGTACGATATACCATGGTCTGCATGGCTTCCACTATTCCATACGTATCTGCCAAAAGATTCAATGATTCTGTAAAAATGACGGTCTACATTCTCCGCCTGCAGCATCTAGTTCACCATTGCTCTATTCGTCTCTTCTGACAGCTTATGCCTTTTGTATACCTGCTTGATCGTCTTGTAGAGCCGTTTGATTTGTGCCGTGTAGGCAAGGGCTTCCTCCTCACTCACCTCTGATTCAATTGCTTGTGCCTCTTCTTGTTCATGTGTGCCTTCAACATGAGTGTGTTGTGCCTCATCTTCCCAATGTACTCTTCGTGCCTCACTATGTGGCCGTCCTCTCTGGGATGATGATCCGGGACCGTCAGTATCTGAGAAGAACTCACTCTCAGATAATTGTGTTGTTTGCAAGAATCTCTCAAAGTCAAAGGATGTATCTTCTGCCAATGTAGCCATGGATGCAAACTCAGCATCCATGGGTAGTGGAGGGGCTGATGGAGTGGGTTGTAACATGCCCTCTGATTGTGGTCGTTGGAGATGGATCATGAATGGGGCTACTTGTGCTTCTTCCCCAAGGGAGATTTCTGTGGTGGACTCGCGAGGAATTGGAACATGTGAAAGTGATCCACGCATTCTTTTGGCTGGTTGAACCCCTAGTTTTTGCCCCTGGAAGAATTGCAGTTGTGAGTATTTAAGTGCCCGTGCAATTGGCACATCATAGGCAAGGCATCTATAGATGATTCTCGTAATGGCACAACAACCATTCAAAGTAGGCTTCATCACTCCTCGTTTGCCTGCTTCATTTAATTGATCAAGGATCCATACCGGCATCTTAATAGGTAGACTCCCGATCTCCGCCAGGTATAGCCCGTACCAAATCTTTTTATGAGGTTGAGTGAATCGATCTTGAGCCGGAAATGCGAAGTGTTGAAGGCACATTCTCAATGGTATGGCAATGTTTGGGGTGAGGGCACACATCTCTTTCAACTTCTTGAGTTTACTGTTCTTCATAGACTCCGGTATCAAAGGATCTCGATCGGAGGGTACATGGGTGTCGTACATCTGAAGGGCTTCCCTTATTAAAGTTATGTTTAACTCAAACTTTTTCATTTCCTCTTGATTTGATAGAGAGGGCACCAAGAATGTGCTTGACTGATCTTTATCTCCTGTCGCTTTCAGAGTGGCAATCAAGTAATAGCACCTAAGGAAATCAGGTTTAGGCAGAGATGCACTAAAATAATCCTGTAACCCCGCTTTCTGCCAAATATCTTGAAGAGGAGCTACATTTTGTAATGCTTCAAATTCTTGTGAGAAGAATTGAAATGTCCACCAGACTCCTCCGAATTCCAACTTGGACTCCCAGATGTGGTCCACATCCCCCAAATCCCCTGGCATCTCATTCAACCAATGGGAATGTCCTTTCACTCTTTCGGTTAAGCCACTTGGTGGATCCGAGATGGGAATTCTTCTCACGTTCAGAAATTCTTCAGGCCTCACTGTTAGTGGAGCCTCCACGGGCATGGTATCCCAATTGTTTTGAGTACTAGGGCCTGCCTGGGAGCTTGTTCCTACTGCTGCTGCCATGAGACTCTTTGCAGCAGTTGATGCTTATCTGCTAGAAGAAGATAGGCACATTAGTGTTGCATAGGAAACATGATGTAGTGGTGTTCCCTCCACAATACTAACATGACAATCTAGATGGTTAGTGGTTAGAGGTGAAGTGTTTGTGATAGATGTGAGTGGTGGTTAGTGGTTAGTGTCATCCTAGATGCATACTTTGGATATGCAATGTACTCAGAATGCATCTACATCAGAGTGGATGGATTTACAAAATTGGGTATGGGGGTTTGATACAGGGTTTAATTCTCCAAAATTTGATTAAGGATTCGTGGCTCTTAGAGCTGATGACAGGTAAAGGTCTATGAACTAGATTGTGCTGGATTTGGGACCTTTTGGGTACCCATTTCCAGACATTTCTAGGTTTGAACAAAGGTGTAATAGTGTGAGGTGTAGGTATCTTTCCTGAATTGTTTACCAAGAGTACTAGTGAGTGTTGATTTATGCTAGTGACTGGAGGTGAAGCTATTTGGGCTTGTAAGCAGGCCTTGGGCACCCATATCCGTCTAACGTTAGGGGTAGCCTTCATTGACCGCATAGGGACCCAAATAGAAGAGGTATGTCTAGATTGTTGCCTAGGGAACTCCTTCATTTTAGTCCTTGACAGTGTGGCTCGCTTGATGCTTTTTTGAGAACCTACCTCTGGAGCCGTGGTTTTTTCCCCCTTGCGTATCCAGATCTGCTTCATGCCACGAGGTACTTCATAATGCCCAGGTTGGTGCTCATGCTTCTTGATCATCAGTCTCCTCAGTGTCATGTGTTGTTGAGCCTGCCCCTTTAGAATCTTCTCTGGAACGAACGAAAATTCCTCATTGACTTTTGTACCTTCGACAAGAGTGACAATCCTCTACACCATAGAACTTTGGACAAGAACAACATTGTTATCTTCATGTGGGTTCTTGGAGGGACCAAGAGTTGGTGCCTGTTCTAATGGTTTGAGTGCTTGATTTTCTAATTCAATCGTAAGACGACTTTGGCCTACCCAAGCCTGAAGAAGTCCACTTCTTAGGTTGAGGTTGACTGCGTGATCATAGATCCAGTCTTTGCCCAAAACAAGAGGTTCGGTAAGATCCTCGTCTTCACATACTAGCACTTTTGATGGCATGAAGACCTCTTGAATGTAGAGGGGAAGTTCCACCTCTCCCATGCAAGGGGTTTCAACTCCTCCCAGCCCTATGAGATATGCCTCAATAGGCTTGACCTTCAATTCCAATTTTTGGCAGTAAGAGAGCCGAACTGCACTAGTGGCTACTCCTGAATCACTTAAAGCTATCATGGTCCTTGCACTCTCTCCTTGCCCTACTTCTAGGGTCACAAAAGGTCCTCGATCAACTATCTTATGGGACCGTTCACCTAAAGCCTCGCACATGGCAATGTGATAACCGAGAGCTTCATGAGCGTCAGTCATGGACTGATCTCTACCTTGCCTTCTCAATTTCATTCGTTGTATGTCTTCTAAAGCTTCGGTCTGTGCTTCTTCTCGAATTCGCTTTTCCTCTTCCTTATGTTTCTTTGCAGTATTGAGTCGATTGAGCATTTCTTTAGTTAGGGGTTCTTGATATAACTTGACTCTGCATCCGCTTATGTAACTTGGTAGTATGGCACCTTCTAGAGTTGCTAGTTGTACTGCTCCACTTGTGGAGATCCTATTGATAATCATTGGTCCATAGCCTCTTTTCTCTAATTTTCGTGCATGTTGCTTCAATGTGTAGACTAGGACTAGGTCTCCTGCTTTCAAGCCTTTATCCTTCACATGTGTATTGAAATATGCCTTTTGCCTCTTCTTGGCTGCATAGATTCCTGCTGCAGCTCTCAATCGAGTTTCACCTAAGCGTTCAAGATCAAAGATTCTAGAGGAGAGTTCATGGCCTGTCTAGTTGTGCTCTTGTGCTATTCTCAATGTAGGTATCAAGAAGTCCAATGGTAGCACTGCATTTTGGCCGAGCACCATTTGAAAGGGAGTGGCTTGGAGTACTGTTTTATAGGCCACTCGGTATGCCCAAACAGCGTGGTGTAGCTGTTTGTCCCGATCAGAGCGTTTATTATTCACTAATTTGGTGAGCACATTGCACAGAATCTTATTTGTGCTTTCAGCTTGTCCATTGGCTTGTGGGTGATAGGGGGCAGACTTCTTGTGTACTACCAGGAACTCTTGGAGTAGATTTTCAATGACTTCGTTCAAGAAGTGAATGCCTCTATCACTTACTAGCTCGATAGGTAGCCCATATCTAGTGAACACATTCTCGAATAAGAACTTGGCGGTGGTCTGTGCATCATTCTTCGTTGGAGCTTTTACTTCGACCCATTTGGTTAAGTAGTCAGTGGCCACAATAATGTATTCAGCATGGGAACCCCTAGCAGTGGGATTAATAGGACCGACAAAGCCTATTCCCCACTTAGAGAATGCACGTCCACCCATCATAGGTTTCAATGGCATCTCATCTTTTCATATAGGGTACCGGGTTCGCTGACAAACCTCACACCTCTTCACATAGGTATGTGCATCCATGTGAAGAGTTGGCCACCAAAGACCTGCAAATAAAATTGCTTTGATCACCCGATCTGGTCCAAAGTGTCCTCCTACTACACCTTGGTGAGCAGTCTCTAATATCTTGAGGTATTCGCTCTCATGGACGCACAGTCTTAGGTAACCATCTTTACCACATTTGTATAAATTATCACCAATGAGTGCCTAATCTATGGCTTCTTGTTCCAAATTTCTTTGTCTAGCCAAAGTCATATCCTAGGGAAAGGTTTTTGTCCTCAAAAAGGCTACTAATGGTTCACTCCAATCTGGTATTAGAGACACTTGATAAAGAGTAGCATGTTCCACTGGTGGTTTAGTGCGACAGATTGGGCATTCTTTGCACATTCTATGGACATCAACTTCCATAGTTGGCCAGTGTACTCCAAGTCTCCTCAATGTTTGTAAGGTTCTTTGTCGTGA
This sequence comes from Ceratopteris richardii, assembly GCA_020310875.1. Lineage (NCBI taxonomy): Eukaryota > Viridiplantae > Streptophyta > Polypodiopsida > Polypodiales > Pteridaceae > Ceratopteris > Ceratopteris richardii. The sequence continues at coordinate 80,592,244 of CM035409.1, forward strand.
GTAGTGTTGCTCCAATGCACCTACATGTGCTAATTGCAACCATTTAGCATACTCATCCTCTTCCACACAACAAGCTTATATTCCTTGATCGGTATGCTTGTACATACTTCCTGCCATGATATGATAATTTTGGGCTTTCACTACCTCCCTATCTCGAGTGTTTACTACAGGATGCTTAGGCCCATATGGCAATACTGGCACTAAGGGCTTGGCCCACTGCGGCACAACTTCCCAATTAAACAAGTAAGCATCAGCTAGGTCATCTGACACTCCTTGTGGGGCCTCTCTTGATGTGAGCCTTGAGACATGATCTGCTCTCAAATGAGTCTTGCCCTTTCTCACCACTACCTCAAAGTCATATTCCATTAGTAAGAGAAACCATCTTACTAATCTGCCTGTATTGCATGGCTTGTTTATCAGGTACAGTAGAGCTTGGTGATCAGTAAAAAATTTAAACTTGTTTGCAAGAAAATAGTGTCTAAACTTTTTAACCGCATACACCATGCCTAATCCTTCTCATTCAGTGGTGGTATAATTTTGTTCAGTTGCATTCAACTGTCTACTGGCATAGGAATTGGAAGATCCATATTACCTTCACCAGTAGGTTGTGCAAGTACACATCCAATAGCATAATTGGAGGCATCCACATGAACATGGAATGGCTTGTTCCAATCTGGTGTGGTCAAGATTGGTGTTGAACATAATCTTCGTTTAAGCTCATTGAAGGAATTCTCACATTCATCAGTCCACTCAAAGTTAGTCAAAAGTCTGTACATGGGCTTTGCAATGACAACATACATGTGAATGAATCGACGGTAGTAACCACAATGCCCCATGAAAGCTTGCACTTCTTTGACATTCTTTGGCCTAGGTAACTCTGCAATAGCTCTCACTTTCTCCTTGTCCATGGATATGCCATTCTTTGACACTATGTGTCCTAGAATCTTGCCTTGCCTGACCATGAAAACACACTTTTCTGGGTTCAGGCAGACTTGATACTCTCTACATTTGTCAAAGATTTGCTTGAGTTCAGGTATATGTGTTTGTCTAATGTTGGAATGAGCACAAAGATCATCAACATAAACTTCCAAATTCTTCCTCAGGAAATCTTTAAACACGTGGCACATCAGCCTCTGAAAAGTGGCTGGCGCGTTGGTAAGACCAAATGGCATTACTCTAAAGGCAAATATGCCCCACTCTGTGGCAAAAGCCATCTTATGCTGATCCTCTGGTGCAATGGCCACTTGATTGTAGCCAGAGAACCCATCCAAGAAGTTGTACACTTCCTTGCCTGCTACCCTTTCTAACAGATGCTCAGTGATAGGAAGCGGATAACTATCTCTGATTGTGGCTGCGTTAACCTTCTTCAAGTTAATGCACACACGTAGCTTGCCATTCTTCTGGGGGACCACTACAATGGGGGATACCCACTCAGTGTGCTCAATTTTATAGATAAATCCAGCTTCAACCAAGCGATCTATCTCTTCTTTGATCTTGGCAGCATAGTTGTAATTGTATGTGTATGGCTTTTGTTTAGAGGGTCTGGCATCTGAGGTCATGGGGATCGTGTGAGAGCATATGTCGGGGTCTACACCTTTCAAGTCCTTGTAACTCCAAGCGAATACATCTCTGTATTCTCTCAGCAAGGCTATCAACTCTTGCTCTTCTTCTTCAGTCAGGTCATGTCCAATGTATGTGCATCTTTCTTCTCCCTCTTCTATGGCTACAACTATTTTCTTGGTAGTTTCCTTGCTATCATAGGCCTCTCCTGATTGTGCCTCACGTTTAGGAATTCTTACCATGACTCTTCTATCTTCTATTTCGTACTTCTTGAAATTTTCAGGGACCTCAAACAAGGATTCTTCCTCTTTTGGTGTGACTTCTTTCTTCTTCCTCTTCTTGCCTTCATTTTTGACGGTCACTTGTGTGGTTAACCTCACATCATTTGTAAGCTCTTCATGTCTCTGAGGGTGAACTTCTACCTCATAGAAGTATTCTTCCTCTGATGCAAATGGTGGGTCCATGATGATTGACTCTAGGTCAGAGTCACTTGCATCCTCAAATGCATCAGGGCTAGGTTCGCATTCTTCTAAAATTGAGTCTCCCATGATTGGCTCTCTGGAGAAGACTGAAATGTCATAGCCATCCTCATCACAATGGGGTGTCCATTGTTCTTCATTGATGGCTACATCCATTGTTGCTAAAATTTCTGCCCAACCGTGAGGCTCAAATTCTTCGTCAGGAAAAACTACAGGTGCATAGGATGGGTCTTGAATTGATCTATGGGTTTCCTTCGCACCTATCTCTCTGGCTTTTTCTCTCTTCTCTTCTTCTTAAGCTACTTTACACATCCACAAGTGAGTGTCTTCATGCATCCATGAGGATCCTAATCCTATGGAATGCATTGACTCCGTGTCATCCTTGGCTCTATGGATGGGGTCCCATTGAATGGGCGGTACGTCTCTATGAGAGTAATCCTTGATATTGACTTTAGTTGTAACACTTAAGTGTTGCAAATACAAGTAATTGGTTCTCCAATCCTGTACCACTTGCAATTGCCGCATAAATGGCCTTCCCAAAATCATCTCGTAGGCTTGGTTTTTGCTAAAGTTGCATATAGCAAAAGTATGCTCGAACTCAACACCACATCTAGTGAGAGTTATTCCTTCTAGCGATCCTAAGGGACTCTCAATATGACCATCGGCCATCTTCAATTTCATTCTCGTCAGCCTGAGTGCTAGCTTGCCCCAATGCTGCCATAGGGAAGTGGTAGCAATTGCAACTCCTGCACCTGAGTCCAAAATTGCCTTGGTTGTGTATCCCTAATGGGTATCTGGGAGATAGGTATTTCCTTCTTCTCCTTCACTCATGTCTCCTATCTTATCCAATGGTATTTCTCGCACTGTTCTATGAGATCCTACTTGGGAACGCGATTTCGCTACGTCTGGCACTTGTTTGGCTACGCGTTTCCACACTTCTGGCTTAACTTTGAGTAGCTCTTCTAAAGTGAGGTTGCACTGCACTTTAGTGTTCTTTACTACCTCTGTATTCCTAGGTATGATCGAGTCTTTGTTTCTTATCATGACCGTGGGTGCTCTCATGCATGTGGACTTAGTTTCCCAAGGCCCTGTGAAATGGGGTAATTCCTGCAAGGAATGAGACTCAAAGTCTAACCTCTTATGAGATTGGGCACTCTCCTGCTCTCCATAAATGGAAGGAATGTCTAGTGGGAATTGATCGTGCGCGTCATCCACTAGTTCAATTGGAGGTAAATCTTCACTTTCTTTAGCCCATTTCTCTTCTTGAATCTCTCGCAGGAATTCAGGTGAATACCGATTCATAGAAGAAGAGGTGTCTGGTTCAATGGAGTTCAGCACATAAGCTTCCTGGGGAGGAATGCTTATTCTATCACTTTCCCTCTCCTTAAACTGAGAGGTGGCTCCACTTCTAGACTTTGCAAGTAATATTTCCAATCTATCTAGTAGATCATCAAAAGTGCAATGGTGTTCTAGTGGAGCTAGAGCCATTGAACAAGCGATTGGCTTCAAACATGGCTTGCGCCAATTCGACCATCTTAGCACAAAGCTTTGTTCTCTGTATCTCTAGATCGGCTCTAGGGTAACATTTGTCATGATCTGTCACATTTGGCCCTTCTTGGATCCTGGCCTGATATGCTTTAAGCATCATGTCTAGATCCTTAGGAGTGGGATCGGCTAGGACTGATCCTACTCTGGGTGGTGGGTGAGTTACGTGTGGTGGATTGGAATGTTGGGGACTAGAAGGTGATGGGGTGAAGGGAGATGGAAAGGGGAGTGGTGGAGTAGTGCGAGAGTGGTTTTGAGATGTGAGTTCACTTATCTTTGCTTTGGTTTCTCTCAATCTTTCTTCAAGTTCGCTCATTTTTTGTGACCATTGTCTTTTCATTCTCTCCCGGCTATCTCTCCAAGCTCTTGTCCTTTTCTTGTTTATGCTCTCCATCTCACTAACCTCATAACTCTTTTCTTGCCCTACTCCTTGAGTTTGCTGCAAGGCTTGAGCTCTAGTGACCACATGCACTGGGGTTGTGGATGTTACACTTCCTGTAGAATCTACTACTAACCCGATAACATTGATAGGAGCGATTTTTGGCATATTGATGGGGTTCTTGGGACACTCTCGTATCAAATGATCCTTTCCACAATCTGGGCAAAATCCTTGAATTGTCACAGATTGGGTTTGTATAGGTGCTGGTAGAGGGCAATCACGGATGAGGTGATCTCCCTGACATCGAAAGCATGGCCCTCTAGGGAATGGAGGTCTTATCTGCGTAGGTTGAGGTCTAGAGTTGGGGTTTGTGTACATGACATTAGTATAATTTGGCTCCCAACTAGATTCATTGGGTTCTTCATAATAGTATGTCTCATTATGCTCGGGTGACTGCATGTAGTAAGCCTGTGGGCTATCAATATGTGTAGAGTCAAAACTATGGTCACTTGGATCACTTTCTGATAGCAAGGGTGTTACTGGGACTATGGCTCTATTCAGATTTTCTTCAGCAGGTGCATATTTCACTGGAATTACATTGGTTGGAGCAAGGGGTTGCTGCGCTAGGACTGGTTGAGGTCTAGGCTGCCCTTGATAGGGTGGTTGGTAGGGTTGTTGGGGCCTACCATACTGTTGTGATGGGTACTGGTTCTGGAATCTGCCCTGTTGTGGATATGGTTGAGAGTAGTTTTGCCTGACAGTTTGCTTGTATATAAGGACAATCTTGTGCAGTATGGTTGGTGTACCTTCGCTCTATGGTGTAGTATTGGCTACTAGGATTCACGTGGGGTTGAGCCATAATGGGGCATACACTCGCCATATGGTCACCTCCACAAGTATAGCATCGTTTTCCTGGTGCAAATCTTAGAATTTTTTTGCTAGAGACACCTAGTTTTTGAGCTACCTTCTCTGCAAGTTCCTCAATAGAGGTGGATTGACCGGAGGTAAGGCTACTAGAGCTATCTGAATCCTTGTAGATTTTTGAAAGCTCCAACTCCTCTCCTAGATTATCCTCAATGTCTATGCACATGCGTACACACTCTTCTATGGTTCTGGGGTCTTTCATATACACATATGATCTAAGCTTGTAATCATCAATTTGGGATTGTTTTTTTCCAACACTAAGCATCTAGCAAGAGCGGAAGCAAGTGAGAGAAGAAAGAACATAGTGATTTAAAACAAAAAAAATATTGAAGGGCTTTAGTGTGCAGAACAAGAGGATCAAGGAAGAGATGGAGGGAGAGGGAGAGGGGAGAGACGCACATACATGCATGGGAGCCTTGAAACCCAGATAATCATCTTTCTAAGGTAATAATCTATAAATGATATATGTATATGAATATAGGGGTAAGGTCACATGATCCTTACATCCCCTACAATCTCCCACTTAAGAGTCAATGTGATCATAAGTGGTAACACATATAAAGAATGATGTAAGACTATACAATAATGTATAGGAAGAGTCTGGATCTCAACCCATACCAATAAGCATGCACCAACTACCTCAAACAAGGTGTATTCATGCACCTCAAGCTAACGAAACATGTGCTATCCTGGCTAACCTAAGCATGTCATCCATACATGTATCCAAGGCATTCAAACCACCATCATCAAGACCAACATGCCCTGACATATCTGTGTCACCATCTGGCATGAGCGAATCCAAGAATGATTGCATAACTGTTGACCCCTCAGCATCCAAATCAGCCATCCTATCAACCAAGGATATATCTAATTATGCATCCCAAGAGCTAATATGCTCTCACATAGACTATGTATCATAAGATCTATCTTGCTCTACCACACCAAGTGTATCATCACGTTCCACATCAGGTAAATGCACAACATCAATACCAAGGTCAAAGTGATGATCACCCTTTAATTGAGTATCATCATAATGCTCTACATGAGCATCCATATCATGCTCTAAAGCATCCAACAAATCATCCAAAGTGTGCTCCATGTGAGCATATATATGATCAGCAAAATCATACTCTACATACCATGATGAGCATCCAAAGCATGCTCTACATGTGCATCCATCTAAGCATCTGAATCCTGCCATCTATGTGCATCATGGATATCAATAGACCTACGTGTAGGTAGACAAAATGATACATGACGAGTCTCATATCAAAAATAAGGCTTAACTCCCATGTAGACGAGATTCTCTCTCACATGGAGTACCTGTGGTGGATACCTATGCCCAATCTTGGTACCTCTGACAAGCATAATCTATCCCAACTGAAACTAAAATGATGCTCACTAAGGAATGCATAACATTTACTCTCTTGTAACTGGCTAACTGAAATCAAGCTCTTAGAGAATGAAGGCACATAATGTACATGTCTTGCTGGAGTTAGATGTCTGTGGAAGCATGCAAATAGCACAAGGAAGAAGGAGAGGCTTGGAGCACACCACAAAATATTGAATGTATTACCACTAGAATGTACAAAGATAAGTGACCCGTTAGGCAATAGGCGTATATACAAGCCGGGGAAAAAAACCTCCTAAAGAGGGAAAAAAGTGCCCCAGTGGTCCTAGTGTGTTCACACATATCACTACCTAAATATATAATAAATCCCCCCTAGGCGTGATGTGGTGAACAAGGAGCTGGCACTCATGTATAAGGAAGTGCCAAGCTATGTGGAATCAATCCACAAAAGGAAGTAAGCCCAAAGCTTTGCGAAAAGCTTCAAAGTTCTCCCTAAGTAGAGCCTTTGTGAAAAGGTCTGCAATGTTCTCCTGCCTGGGAACATATGCTAAGCTGATCTCTCTTGCAGAGAACCTCTCCCTAACATAATGATAATGCACCTCAATGTGATTAGTGTGAGCATGCAACACAGGGTTCCTCGCAACGGACAATGCACTCTGACTATCAGTGAAGATGGTGGTGGCAGAAGACTGACCAACAGCCAAATCAACCATAAGGTGTCTCAGCCACACACACTCAACAATCGTTATGAAACTGCCCTATACTATGCCTCACAACTGGAAGTGGCCATAGTAGGTTGCTTCTTGCTCAACCAAGATATACATGAGCTACCAAGCATGAAGCAAAAGCCACTAGTGGACACATGAGTGCCATAGCAACCAGCCCAGTCACTGTCAGAAAAATCATCCAAACCTGGTGGTACTGGTCCCCCCTTGGGATAAAGCAATCCAAGTAGCTAGGTACCACTCAAGAGCGAATGTGAGGAATAATGGCATGTTTGATAGACAAGGCTATCAGTGCATGTGCCTGAGCATCTCTAACATCCCAACGAATTTGCTCTATAGTAAGTGCAACAAGAACAGTGGCACGAACAAGAATCTATAGAATATCACCATTTTTGATGCCATCTGCATCAGCTTCAAAACCTGTATTTGCAGGCATAATAGGATGCTTTTCAACACCCTGCACAATATTCCATAGTCCTTTTGTGACCAATACATGATGCATCATATAATCCCACAATGGGAAATTCATACCATCCAACTTATCCTCAATAGCCAACATACGAAATACATCACTGGTTTCAGCCATGGCCACTGACTAAAGTACCTTGATGCAAAAAAATGATTGTATTTAAAAATTTGAATAGAATTACCGTGATGAGTTTTGCTAAACCTATAGCCGACTTCGAGTCACTTATATTGGTGAAACGAAACTTGTATATATCTTTGGCACAAAAAGACAAAACAACCTACATAAGCACTATCATAGTGCATTCGGAGGCCAAAACAAGCTTAGATCGTGACTTCGGCACCACAAAGTGAATCAGTTTTGATCTCCTAATCACCTTGAGTATGCTCACCAAATTTCATGCGATTCTGAGACTACGACTGGAGGGGTGTCCATGATTCCCTAGATGAAGCAAAGACCAGCTCTGATACCAATTGTTGGAGTTAGACATATGTAGAAGCATGCAAATAGCACAAGGAAGAAGGAGAAGCTTGGAGCACAACACACAATACTGAATGTATTACCACTAGAAGGTACAAAGATAAGTGACTCATTAGGGCAATAGGCATATATACAAGCCGGGGGGAAAAAACCTCCTAAAGTGGGAAAAACATGCCCCGGAAGTCCTAGTGTGTTCACACACATCACTACCTAAATATATTGGCATGTCTGAGTATAAGTGATGCTCCACTAGGTAGTATAAGGCATACATCTTTTGCACCCGCAATGTCATATGTCATACCATTAGACATCTGCACACATCCACGACTCTCACCTGAGAATCAATAAAACCACTCATGATGTGGTGTAACATGAAAAGTGTCTAATGCATCAAGTAAGCAAGCCATATGTGTGTCATCCAATGAACAAGAGGATTCCTGAGATGAATCATAGGAGAAAGGGACATCACCATCACTAGCCTAATCAACTACCATAGGCTCTCTTGAAACCACTACTTGACCAACATCATGTCCAATAATTTCATCATTGCATCCGCTTGAAGAAACATCGTGGAGTATGGCCCTCATGACCACAGTCCCAACATCAAAGTTGTTGATGTGATTTACATCTCACATGAGTCGATGGACTCCCATACATATCACATAGTCTCTGCCTTAATGCACTACTAGTCTCCTCACACATCACATACTCATATATAGAATCTATAAGCTGTAACTGGATAGTGGAGCTGGCCAATACATCCATATCCATCCATGCATGGTCGCACATGTCATTAGGCCTCTGTGCATCTCTATGCACATACATGTGTAACCCTACATGAACCAATGTATGCCACATTTGATCTTTCCATCTCAAAAAGTTTATGTCATCAAACCGAGAAGACACCATGCTGGTAATCCAAGAGACTAGCAATGTAACAAGAGACTTGAACACTACTCTATCCTCAATAGGATCACTCCTGCATATCCACATGCATAACTCACATCACAAATGTCTCATTGGAGAAGAAACCATGTGAACCACCTGTCACATAATCATGCATCTGGCATGCACATAAAACTAGGAGCATAAGCCTACTCATCAAGTCTCCAAAGTGACTAAGTAGATGTGAAAGAATCTTGGGAAAATTTAACAGAGTATCCTTTGTAAACTAGGCAACCAAACAAGATAACCAATAGTGAAAGAGCAATGAGTAACCTGTCACCACCCATCACTGATCTAATAAAAGATAATGGCAAATACGCATGCCAAAAACTGATGGCAATACATGCCAATACAATGGTGATACACCTCCCACTCAAGAATGAATCCTACAAGATGGTCCAATCTCTCATGAATAGCATGTGACCAAGTCTAAGTGAATGGAGATAAGCAATGATCCAAAGCTATCACATAAGAATAAAGGATCTACTAGAGTACTCTTCTAGCACAAAAGATGATAAAATTTTGGCAGTATCTCCTCTATAAAATGGACTTTGAACCAAAATAACCATGTCAAAATCACTATCCACATATGCCAAGAATCACATTGGCAAATAGATATCAAATCAATGACAATGCTAAAATAATAGCCAATGAAGGTGAAAAACAAATGTGCATTTGGGGCTCTAATATGAATCATGTACCTGCAAAGAAAATAAGAACGCATGTACTAACCAAGATCCTAAATCAACTCTCATAAATTATGTGCACCAATAAGTAAATTCATAACCAAGTGGCCTAAAAAATATATATATACCACAATGCCATTATACATCCATTGACAATGCTATGATCAATATCATAATGACATAAACTTGAAAGGTATAACACAATGCCATCTCACATGACAAATACTTGACAAGATCATGTTGTACTCTCATATGAGGAGCTACCATAGTCATCATACATGGTCAAATGGAAATGAAGAGCAAAGCACAAGTGTTCATACACTTCTTCCAACTATCTTTGCACTAATGAATCTCCAAAACAAGAGCTCAACAGATATTTGACAATCATTTCAATCTTCAACTATATTTAGGGTTGCATTAAAAAATATGATAGTCTATATATTGCCTTTTTGATGCTCAAAACTTCAATATTTGCTTGTGCAGTCTCAGCAAAATTGAAGATCTCTTTCTTGGATACGTAACAATACTTAGAACACCTCAATCGAAGGTGTGTAGCTCAAGATATGCACAAAACAAGCATCTGCTATCAAGTTCACCTTCATCTAAAACATTGTTGCTTTCTATTTTGCAATTTCGATGACCTAGCACTCAGAATCTGGACATGTGTTCTTCTACAAAATTATAGTTTTTTTTACCAAGCTACACTAACAAGTTGAATCACTTCAATTCGACCTTTAAAACTCAAGTTACAATAAAAAAACTGACTCGTTGTCCAAGTGATTGTAGATTCATCTTCTACATTAGTCTGCGTTTTTTGAATTTTCAGCAGACTAAAACTCCAAACTAGATTTCGCATCCTTCTGTGAAGTTCTATCCCTCTATCTCAGCTATGCACAAAAACTTTAAAAACTCAAGTTATGACCAAAATACCAAGCAACTATCAAGAGGTGCCGACCTGCACATTCATCTCTTCTACCCTAAACCTCCGTTCAAGCTTTTTGCACACCAGCCTTCAACAAGCTTTGATATCAATGAAGGGCTTTGTTGTGACGAACAAGAGGAGCAAGGAAGGGAGGGAGGGAGGGAGGGAGAGAGAGAGAGACTAGAGAGAGAGAGAGGAGAGGAGAGATGCGCATACATGCATGGGAGCCTCGAAACCCACATAATGATCTCTCTTAGGTAATTCTCTATAAATGATATATGTATTTGAATATAGGGGTAAGGTCACATTATCCTTACATCCCCAACATTTATGTGTTAAAAAATGTTGAAAAGAAATCGAATCGAAAATCATGTTTTTGAACTTGTTCATAACTCAATCCCATCTTTGGTCATGAGACACATTGCATCCCATAGGTGTGCCCAACAAGCTAAAAATAATCCCTTCCTAAGTAATATAACAACCAATGTTAGTAACACAAGCAGGAATAGCATTGTTGGAAGCCTTGAAAGAAGTTTTCTTGTGATCAACTTTGGAGCCACTTGCAGTACAAAGAAGATCCAAACATTTTAAGAAATTATTAGCATACACATATTCAACTTTAGTAAACATATTGGTATTATCAACAAACATTTGAAGACAAAGCTGACCAGGGGCATTAGGAATGTCTAGACCTTAAATTGATCCTTGGGACATACGATCTTTGACAAGCTAGCCAAGGGCATCACTATTGATGGAAAAAAGGAGGGAAGCAAGAGGGCAACCCTGCCTAATGCATGAGTTTATGGATTTCGAAGGGCTTAGACATATGGCCATTGATAATAATCCTAAAACAAGCATTAACAATCAAGATACTAACAAAATTGATAAACTTTCTACCAACACCAATGTCATGAAGGGATTGAAGAATGGAATTCCAATCCATCTTGTCATAGGCTTTTTCAAAGTCCATTTTGAATAAATAGAAGTTTTGTTTGGAGTCTTCAGCATAATTAGTTCTCTTCCATATAGATATGATAGCATTGAGAATTATCTACCTTTAATGAAACCTTTTTGCTCGGAAAAGATAATTTTATCCATAATGGGACTAAGTCTCCTAGCCAAAGTAGAGGAAAAGATCTTATACAAGGAAGTTAGACAAGAGATAGGTCTCCAATTGTTAAGTTCATCCTTAGGTCCTTTTTTGTGAATACATTTTATGACTCCAATGTTCACAAAAATAGGAAGAGTACCCCTCCTCACAGCTTCTTGCCAAAATAAGAGAATGTAGGCAATCAAAAAATCTTTAAGCTCCAAGAAAGCCTCACTAGGAATACCATCAATACCGATTGATTTATAAGGTTTCAATTTACAAATAATTTCTTTAACCTCACCAGTAATGAGGGGCAATCCAAGATAGAAGCGAGGTCTTGAGGAGTCATTTTTTTCCTCTTTAAGGGAATTGGAGCCCTCACTCTCTAAATGTTCTCCCTCTACTTGGGAGGTGTAGAGAAAACATTTCTAAAGAAGCTAACAACCTCCTGTAAATTTTCCTTGATGTTGATAGCATGCCCTCTTGAATCCGTCTTAAGCATGGGAATAAAATATTTAGCTTTTTTTTTTTCATCAAATCAAACATAATTTTATTAGGTTCATCAACTTTACCAGCCTAACAAGGGCACAATAAGCCAAGAGGTAGTCTTCAAATCTCAATTTCTCTTGAAGCTCAAGGACCTTTTGAGTAACTTTAGGGGCTTTAGAGTGAGCAACCCTAATTTCCTCCATCTCATTTATGATCATCATTCTTCTCCTAGATCTATTTGTTTGGACCTATTGTTGTAATGAGTGAACATCTTTTGGACATCTAAGATAGCTTTCTCTGAGGAGATACATGGGTGAGATCCTAGAGCTAAGTTGGTGGATAAAGATTCTATTGGTTTGGTCAATAACACAAGGAATCTTAAGTAAAGAGGCATCAATGTCTTGCTCTGTAGCTAGGGAAATTTCTCTATAAGTTGTGAACAACCTTGCCAAGCTCGAAGTTCTTTTTTTTAACAAAAGACTCAAATTTAGAGTCAGACTATGTAGCATGAAGGTGTAGAGTGCAAAAGCTTTGCACATTTCCAAGGTTCTGATCTATTTTTTTTAATGGGTTGAAGCCAAGGTGTCAGAGGTTAGCATGTTGGACATCTACATCTTTTTTCTGGTAAGAGTTTCCCAAAATGTCTCCTTGAATCTCCATGTAAATAAAAAATGGAAGCAAGATTGATGATCTTCTCCCTTTCTCGTATTTGCACATGCTTACACGATCTACCTTTTTGTATGATTCCTTGAGCACATACATGCTTTACATGTTGAAATTGCTCCCACAATATGATTGAGAAAAAGGAGAGCTATTCACCTTCACTAGTTTCACTACACAAGAGCGCACTTCCATCAAGACCTCAAAAAGATATTTTGTCATGCAAATCTTCCTAATAATCTCCCTTGCACAAACCTTTATCTAAAAAAAACATGACCCTCATCCTTATCGAGGGAGATATAAGGTGCAAATAGAAAAAAATATGGTGGATGCATGTGTAGAGTTTGGTAACAAATATAATAAAAGTACAAAAAGGATAAAGCATGGATTACATAGCATTTCAAAGGTCGAGTACATGTGTAACAAAGCTCCATATGGTATTTCTATTCGGTTTTTCAACTAATATTGTATATCAAGATATAGTCACACACCATGGATGATGATGATGATGATGATGATGATGATGATGATGATGATGATGATGATGATATATTTCATACGTTGGATATTGAGGATAAGTTGAATGGTTCCAATTATCTATGGATGATGATGATGATATATTTCATACGTTAGATATTGAGGATAAGTTGAATGGTTCCAATTATCTATTGTGGGCTTGTATGATGCACCATATATTGGTAGAAAAGGGCTCTATAAGACACTACACAAGCTGTTGAATTTATTTATTTTTTTTAATCCAAAAGGAAGTTCGGCAATAGCCTACTCTCACACACTTTAATTAGTAGAAAGGACAACTATACAAGTGAACAGGCCTTGCATCCGTGGGACCCCTCGAATACCACAAAGGAGAGGTTCCTTAAATCTTGCTGGAAAACATTACAAACAAGGTTGATACCCCTTTCGTCCCCCTCATGTGGGGCCCACTTGCTTTTAATCTTGTTGCTCTCGAGGAAGAAAACTCTATGATGCTTAAAAGGCGGGAGCCTCTTACAATTGGAAATTCTTTTGCCTAAAAGGAGTAGAAATTTTTTGACCGAGCATTCTTTAGAAGGGCTAGCAAAATTTGCAACACATCTCTTTTTCGAGATCTTCCAAAGGGTCTCACCTCTTTTAGCATCTTAGAAAGCTGATGAACAACTGATCGCTTCACCCAATAGTGCTTGCTTCTAGTTGATTTGTCCCTACTACAACATGATTCTCCTAAGGGCCTGCCAAATCAACATTGACTTGGGGCATGAAAAGAAGAGGTATCCCAAGTTTTCACCGCCATGAAGGTAACATTTACAAATATCACAAATGTAGTTAATGCAAACTACGATGAGAATTCTATAGGCTCTAATTTTCTTGTAGTAATTAAGGAAAAAAAGAAGGGACAATGTTAACCGAATGGCAAATTTGCACAAATATAAAGAAAAAATAATTATTTTTCTATGGTTTTCAAACAAAAAAATATCCCAAGAACTTCGCTCTAAGTTGCACGTGCTCGTAGTTTTCAAGATCTGAAATCACCGTTTGTCGAATTCCATGTTCAGATATTTTGACTACTTTCGCCCTGTTGTGATTGTACATGGCAAGAGTGCCATAGCAGAAGCAACATAATACAAAATCTACTCACCAAGAAGTACCCTTGATGTGGATCATCTTAGCGATGGTATAATGTGTTGCCATGGAGTCTAAATTTTGAGCGTTAATGCATTTGGGGTAGTGAGGTAGCCCACGCTAGAGAAAGGATTGCGGTTGTGCATTTTTCTGTGTTCTCATAAATGAGCTTCTCTATAGATGAATAAGGTGTCATATATGGTCCACGTCTCGTACGTGAGTTGGTTTAGCACTAGCCTCATGAAGTGAAGGTTTTGTGTTCAACCTGAGACTGGACATGTAATGGTTTTGGTCGCTTTAAACTAGTTGTAATTTTGTCTAACCCCTTCTTTGTAAGATACAGAGGTCCCACGGGTACTATGCACATTCACATGTACAATTGTTCTTTCAAAGTTAAAGCTCGAAATGTAATATAAGAAAATCCTTTTTGCATTTTCAACCAGGCAAAATAGTCCTTTTGGATGGTTAGCTTAGATCTATATGGATGCTGAAGGAGAAAATGTGAAATATATGGGGATTTGTTTTTGTGCTGTTAATCAGCAAAAATATTCGTCGAAGTGATTAGCTTAGATGGTGTCGAAGTGAATAGCTTAGATGGTATTAGAATTAGAGGCTATTGGTGCAAAACAGTAAGGCCAGTGCCAAAGCCCTACTTAAAAAAAAAACATTTCACTATGAAATATTCTGATAGCCCTTGCCGCCCCACCTTATTTCCTTACTACCACATGGGATTTGAAGTTTAAAATTCATCCTCTTGTTCCACCCAGTGTATGCACAACTCTTTGTAGGGTGCAAAATTTTTTTTAATATGCTTCTAGATCGTTGACATGCTTTTTACTTCTTTTTGTTCTTACATATGCATCTAGACGTGTTGATGTTGCATGTGGGTCGGTTCTTAAATAGATGTTGCAATAGA
This sequence comes from Ceratopteris richardii, assembly GCA_020310875.1. Classification (NCBI taxonomy): domain Eukaryota; kingdom Viridiplantae; phylum Streptophyta; class Polypodiopsida; order Polypodiales; family Pteridaceae; genus Ceratopteris; species Ceratopteris richardii. The sequence goes on from CM035409.1 coordinate 80,607,481, forward strand.
AGTAGCAGCAATGGTTGACGTTGTGATCTTAATTGTTGGTCCTGACAAGTCTTAAGAATAGAAGGATTATGATCATACAATGCCAGTTCTTCTTGTTGAAAGTGTGAACTATACAAGCTTTAGGTGGACAAAGGGGTCAAAAGACCTTAATATGGACAAAAGTCACGACTTAGATCACTTAGGGTAGTCTCAAGTTGGGCAAGGTGAGGCAAAGCAGTCCTAAGGTGGTTGAAAAGTCGGGAGAGGCATCCAAAAGCTATAAAAGAAGGTGAAGAGACACCAAATGCATGGAAGTCTTGTAGGTCATTGAAGACCAAGAGACATATACTCAAGGAGGCTGAAGGAGAGAGTCATCAAAGGCTCAAGGATCTGAAATCTAGTTGTCGAAGCTAGGAAAAATATAGAGGAGGACATTACATGCACAGAGGAGGAGCTATCAAGCCCACACCCCATCTAGTCTCTTGTAGGTATAGACATAGTCTGCTTATAATAGTTGTAACTCTTTGTGTACATATCCAATTCAAGAGATTAAATGTGCATTCTATAGCTTATATATGTTCTTAATTTCCCGAAGAGGGCTTCTTGAAATCAGTTTTATATGTAGAGAAATTGGTGTATCTCTATAACCCTAATTTTTGCATATCCTACATCTTTGCATAGTCTATTTTGTACAAAGTTGTTGACTGACCTAAATAGATCAATTTGAGGTGTTCTATAGCTTATTGGAAATCTTCTGAACCATAATAAGTGTGGCTAAAAGCTTAGGTGATTTGGACTAGTGTAAGGCAGGTGTATCAGAGTTTTGCTATAGGGTAGCAGAAAAGGTGTACGAAGGGGCCTAGGTATTGGGTTCATTTGACTTCTAGTGTGCAAATTTGAGGGATTAAATTCCATCAGTTGGTAGTAGAGCAATAAAAACCCTTTGAAGACTCTAGGATAAGGAAACAAAAGCTTGGACATTGTAGCTTAAGCATAAGAACCACCTCCTTTACTTGTCAATCCGCGGAGATGTGAGGACCGGTATGAAGACCACGAGCGAGTGAAGGCACAAGTATGTGAGTGAAAGCACACAAGCATGCACAGACATATACACACATGTACAAGGTAAGATAAAAGAGAAGAACAATGGAAGGAATTTGATTACAAAAGAAATCTATCACAAAGCTAAAATCTACAACAAGCCCACCCCAAAAATGAGCTCTCTAGCTCTTTTTATAGTTTTTTGAGTAGTTTTGGCCTTGTCCAGACTTAGTGTCCGGCCTAGTTAAAAATTAGGTTCCACGACTTATTTAAGGGCTCAAACGGAGTCTAAAAAATATGAAAATTGGTAGGATGATACTTTTAATAATCCTCAAGCTTGAGGACTCCTCAGCTTGAACAAAATGGAGTTACAAAAAGGTAAAATGATATTTACAATGGGTTTTAGTGATGAAAATCACTATTTTTATAGGGATTTCTTTTGAAAATTTGGCATACACTTCTTGGAGCTCCCTACTTGCTCCCTCTTCTTGTGTGTCCACATCTTTGATGTGCTTCCACTCCTCGTGCTTGAACTTCGGTGCCAACACTCCCCCTCCCTCTCGAGTCTGTCGTCCCTGACAGACCCTTGTTATAGTGGTTGTTCCATGTAGCGCTTTGAGAGGTAGTATCCATCCTGTATGAACAAGAACCATCTAGCATCCAAATGTAGCAGGTCTATTATCCGGTTATTAATTAGTCCCTTTGTAGGTGCTTCTTCCTTGGATTCCAACGTGAATGTGTCATTGGGAGCTACAAAAAACTATTGTTGCTCAAAAAGAGATTGTCAAGGTTAAGTTGGAGCAACTACAGGCTTTGAATTGCTTTCTAAGTATTGATGTTGTCCCCGTGATGTCCTCATGAAAGGTTGATAGATATTCTGCGCTTTGTGTTGTATTCCCATTATTGTGATGGACCATGGCTAGTCTATCATTGTCGATGAATGCCCTTGTTGATGGTCCACTGATGAAATGCTTTGAGCATCTGGTCTTGTTCCCTTTCTTCAAAGCAACATTTGCCAAATATTGAGAATTGAATTTCATTATATTCCTTGATAAACAGCATTGGGTAACGATACCAAGCTTAGTTTCACATATTCTCTTTAGCTCACCATAAGAAGGAGTCTTCTCACCCAGTATACATACAAGGATTTGCAATAACATCATTTGTTAGTGTTGGCATACAAGTCATACGAAGAGCATACATGCACAACGGAGCAGTCATGCACAATACGACAACAAGGCCCAATCATTTTTTTCATAAACAATTTCCAACTCAAGTGATTTTCATCACTACACATACATTGTAAATCCCGTTTTTGACAGCATTGAATCCATTTTGTTCAAGCCGAGGAGTCCTCGAGCTTGAGGAGTGTTAGAATTAGCGACATACCAATTTTCATAATTTTTAGATTCCGTTTGAGCCCTCAAATAGGCTCTAGAACCTAATTTTTAACTAAGCCGGACACTAGGTCTGGACAAGGCCAAAGCTAGTCAGAAAACTATAAAAAGAGCTAGAGAGCTCATTTTTGAGGTTAGATTGTTTGTGAATTGAGCTTATGTAAGAGACTTTTTGACTAATGCAAAGAAATTCATTGTTCCTCTCCTTGTTCTTGCCTTGTGTGCGCGTGTCTGTGTATGTGTGTGCATGTTTGTGTGCTTCTCACTCACACACTTGTGCCATCACTTGCTCATAGTCTTCATACTAGTCCTCATGTCTCCACGGATTGACAATTATGAGATGGATCTTCTCACGTTGGTACTCACCATTGTGCTAGAGTGACACCAAATTTGACACCGTTGCCCGAGAGAGAGCTTCGAGGACGAGCGTGTGATGGTAAGACGTAGAGTTGAGACATTGGAGTCATAGGTAATATCCTTTCTTTTCCTTATTTTTCTTCAATTTTCCTTGTTTTTGCATCACCATCATCATCCTCACCATCTCTCACCTCCATCTCCATCTTCATAAAAATTTCAGTTTTTTGGTCATATTCCCCTACCCACCTCATTTCCCTCATTTCACTTGTGAGAGAGAGCGAGAGAGAGCTTGCATGCTATCAGTTTTTGTGTGTTTTTTGAGCTTTTGCTTCAGGATCTAGCTATACCACCATCTCCAGCAACTTGCGCAGGTACAACAAAACTCTGCACAGGTCCCCGGACGACGACCTCTGTGTATCGCGACAGACAAAAAAACTTAATTATTTTTGAATGCATGTTTGGCACGATAACCCACACCATGAGAGCACTCCAAATCACTAAAAAATTCTAAAAAATTTTCATTTTTTCAGTCTATGCGACAGACACAGTCTATCGCGACAGACGTCTATCGTGACAGACACCACCCCATGACAGAGGCCATCTATCGCGACAGACAGGCCCACGACCCCACAACAGACCCCATCTATCACGACAGACACCGTCTATCGCGACAGACAGCCCCACGCGACAGCTCGTGTCTATCGCGATAGACACCGTCTATCGCAATAGATAGACATTTTTGGCAAAAAATAGAGGGGTAATTTTTTGAAAATTTGGGTTAAATATTGGGCATATTTGCATATTCAATCACCTATACCATTACAAAGGCCTTAGAAAAATGCACTAAACTCCTGAAAGGTTCCGTTTGTCTGTTTAACCCCCCTAAACCCTGTCCATTAGCTCTAGAGAAAATTTTTTGGCAATAGAAAAGGGGGAAAAAAGGGTCATTAAAAGTGTCTGAGATAAAATGTCTGTCAGTTGAAGGATCAAATTGGAGCTAAACTTGGGATTTTTACAGGATTATCGAGAGCTCTTGGAGAAATCAAAGCAAGTGCCAGTGTGAGCACACCTGGTGTTAGCAGTGGACAAGGGAGAGAAGGCACAAGCAGACAAGGGAGTCAACGAAGATCTGGCAAGTAGGCCAACAATTTTCTTCAGAAAGAAGCACTTATGTACATTCACGCAGATTTAGCACTAAGGCAACCTTAATCTTTCAAAACCTCTACACCCATTAAAAGTGATTCTCATCACTAAGCACCATTGTAAATATCATTTCATCTTTTTGTAGTTCCATTTTGTGCAAGCCAAGGAGTCCTTGAGCTTCAAGAGCATTAGAAGTATCTACCTGCCAATTTTCGTAATTTTTGGATATCGTTTGAGCCCCCAAATAAGCCCTGGAACCTAATTTTTAACTAGGCCGGACACTAGGTCTGAACAGGGCCAAAGCTAGTCAAAAACTATAAAAGGAGCTAGAGAGCTCATTTTTGGGGTTAGATTGTAATTGAAACAAACTTGTAAGCGCTTTTGAAAATAATCTAAGAACTCCATTGATTCTCACTCTTTGTCTTGCCGTGTGTGCGCGTGTGTGTGTATGTGTGTGCATGCTAGTGTGCTTCTCACTCACGCACTTGTGCCGCCGCTTGCTCGAGGTCTTCATACCATCCTCACGTCTTCCCGGATTGACATTAAAGGAGGTGCTACTCATCATTGAGCTACACCAAATTTTGGCGCCGTTGCCGGGGATCGAGCTTTGAGGACGAGCGTGTGATGGTAAGACGTAGAGTTGACGCGTTGGAGTTGTAGGTATTTTCTTCACTCTCATCGATTTTCTTTTACTTTCTTCACCATCTTCATCACCATCATCATCATCACCATCTCCCACCCCCATCTCCATCATCGCGAAAATTTTCAGTTTTGATCATATCACCATCTCCACCTCATTTCCTCCATTCCACTTGTGAGAGAGAGCGAGAGAGCGATATTGCTTGCACTGCTTTTGCATGTTGTTGTGATTCTTGCAGGTACTGCCATCATCATCATCCCCAGCACGCTGCGCGCAGGTACGAAAATCTCAGAAACTGTCTCGCGGTCGCAGGTCTCTGTCGATCGCGATTGACAGAAAATTTCAACTTTTGACAAAACTAAGTGCACCATGAGAACAAGCACAAGGAGCACATCCTAGATCACTAAAAAATTTTCAAAAATTCCGTGTTTTCCTGTCAATCGCGACCGACACTGTCGATCGCGATCGACAGCCACGATCGACAGATTCTGTCAATCGCGACCGACAGACCCTGTCAATCGCGACCGACAGACCCTGTCAATTGCGACCGACAGAGCCCCGCGACCGACTGACTGCCACGTAGGACCCTGTCAATCGCGATTGATACTGTCGATCGCGACTGACAGCCACGACCGACACCCCTGTCGATCGCGATTGACGCCGTCGATCGCGATTGACTGAAATTCCACGATTGATTGACTTTTACGCGTAGCCACGTGTCCATCGCGACTGATAGGCCCCCGATTGACTGAAATTTCGGCAGAAAATCCAGAAAACGTGTCGATCGCGATTGACACCGTTGATCGCGATTGACAGCCACGATCGACTCTGTCGATCGCGATTGACACTGTCGATCGCGACTGACAGGCCCGACGGACACTTCTGTCAATCGCGATTGACAGACCTGTCGATCGCGATTGACAGGCTTTTCGGCCAAAAAATTAGGGTTTTTTATTTCAAAATTTGGGGCAATTTTGGGGCACAATAGTCAATCCATTAGCATTTTTGAGGTTCCTACACTTGTGAATTGGGAGAAAACTCTAGGATCTGTCAGCCAGTTTGAATCCTGTTTTAACCCCCTAAACCCTGAACAGTCATAACTTTTCCATACGAAATCCATTTTTTGAGCTCTTGGGCTTGTCGGAAAGCTCGTGGCATATACTACACGCCCTCAACTGTTTTTTATAAAGATAATGCGTTGATTTTCAGATAGGGTATTTTGAAGTGGACCATACAAGGGGGATCAAAGTCAGGGATCTCTAGAATTATTTTCCAAAAAAAAATCATAGTGAAAATTGGTGTTGTGCTACCTGAATGAAAATCATTGGTTCTGTCTTTGGAGTTTAAGTCTTGAGCTAACTTTGGAACTCTTACAGATCTATTGAGAGCATCGCAAGGCGTTTTGAGCAAGTGTAAGTGCAAGCTTGGGAACACACTTCCTGGGCATCCAAAGGCAACCAAGCAGGAAACAAAAGGTTGGAAATTCTCAACTCCCTTTGTCAATTCCTAGCTTAGGCTAAGAACGACTAGTGATAGGAGTCAGCCAGGGCGACGGTAGGCAGTTATCAAGTTGAAGACTACCTAAAAACTCAAGTTCAAGATAAAAACATAATCTCTGTACTGTCGATAACCTTAAGGTAAAGAACCTAACCTGGAACGATCAATTTACAGTGCGGAAATACACTCAAGTATACCTGTCGACGCAATTTCAGACAAGGTCATAAACACGATAACACACTAAAAAGGAATCAAGTGACTGAAACCAATTGATCAGCAACAAGGTTGTACTCTGGGCAAAATTGGGCTATTGAAATAGGCATATGAACCTTAGATCAGGACGACACCTAGTAAGAGAGAGACAAAGCCTTAGATCTTCAGAGGCTAGTGTTAACCACACTGCTAGGTCTTGGGCCCAGCAGTTGAGCCACCACTCGTACTACCCTAGCTCGGAGACCAGTGAGTCAGAGATGTCTCAAGGCATGGACAGACCTACGGGAAGTTCAGGAGTGCCTTACTTGTACAGGGTAGAAGGCCCTTACAAAACACAGTTGGAATACCTGAGGACCAACCGATTAGGTGCTAGCATCTATGAGGACGGCCTAGGAAGGTCCGTGGTCCAGATTAAAAATCCTGACCAATCCATTGGACTAGAGCACCCGGCAGTCAAGTTTGAAAACGGGGCATACCTGGACAAAGAAGGAACCATATACGTAGTCACCAGTCACCCAGATAGGGCAGATGAATTTGGGAATGTAATCTCAGAAGCGGACTTAGGTGACTTGGAACAAGGAAACATGGGTGTAGAACCTAGAACCCCTAGAGGTAAATCAGTTCTCACTAGGATTATCACGCCTGAGTGGGTCCCCCAAGACAACAAGAGCATAGAGCTACTCCTCAATCGAGAAACTGACGAAGCCTTTTGGAGGTATAAATCTAATCAGCCAACGGATATAGGAAATATCATGATCTATGAGTTTAAGGATCCGGATAGCCCAGGTAGAGTGACCTACTTAGATCACACCTCGGAAAGGATCTTTGTGGTGACAGAAAATGATAGGCATGCTTACACTTGGAAGGGCGAATTCATTTTTCCCCAACCAAGATCAAATGTATCCTATGGTCACCCTGGGGCTGGAACATCCCAAGCTCATGGAATGCAAAGAGACAGAAGTAGAGATAGACCAGAAATAAGCTTTGCCAACCCAGTGGGCAGAGAAAGAACGAGGACAGAGACGAATAGGGTAGAACCTGAGATGCTTAGAGCCCACAGGAACCAAAGAAATGTAGATGGATTCCCTCTGCCGAGGCCTAGAGAGCACGCAAGAACTTTGAGACCGACCTAGCTAGTTAAGTCCATGAAGAATTACTTTGATGGCACTGGAGATCCCTATGATCATGTGGCGGAGTTCAAGCAAGTCTTGAGAGCTGAACAAGTGGAGGATCTGTTCACACAGTACAATGCCTTCGGTCTAACCCTTAGGAACACAGCACTTACATGGTTTCAGCCATTGGATGAGCGGTAGTTCAGGAGCATAGACCAACTCCTAGAGGCTTTCATTGTAGAGTTCTCTAAGAGCGGCATAAGACACAATACCTCCTCATTGATTCACAGCTTCAAACAGACCCCCCAAGAGACTGTCAGATTGGCTGGAAGAAGATTTAGACAATATCTTGAAAGGTGCCCTGTTTCGGAGCTACCCACATCTGCTAAACAAGTAGCCTTATTCCTTGATGGATTGCTGAGTACGAAATTGAGATCCTATGTGTATCTGAAGGACCCTAGGACTATAGAAGAGTGTGTACGCATGTGCATTGACATTGAAGATAACCTAGGGGAAGAACTAGAGCTTTCCAAAATCTACAAAGATTCAGATAGTGCTTCTAGTCACTCTTCCACGCAATCCACATCAATTGAGGAACTCGCAGAGAAAGTGGCACAAAAACTAGGCGTCTCTAGCAAACAAATTCCGAGGTTTGCCCCTGTGAAAAGATGCTATACTTGTGGTGGCGACCACATGGCGAATGTATGTCCCATTATGGCTCAACCCCAAATTAATCCTAGTAGCCAGTACTGCACCATAGAACGGAAGTACACCAATCACACTGCGCAAGATTGCCCATACAACAGGCAGGTGGTTAGGCAATCCTACCCTCAGCCATACCCTCAACAGGGAAGATACCAGAACCAGTACCCTCCATAGCCATATGGCAGGCAACAGCAACCCTATCCGCAACCATACCAAAACCAACAGAGACCCCAACCAGTGCTAGTTCAACAGCCTCCAAACCCAGCTAATGTGATCCCGGTAAAGTATACTGCTGCAGAAGAAAACCTGAATAGGGCCATAGTACCAGTAACCCCATTGATCTCAGAAAGTGACCCGAGTGACCATAGCTTTGATTCTACACATGTCGATAGTCCCTAGGCTTACTACATGCAGTCTCCAGAACATGGTGAGTCCTACTATAGTGAAGAACCGAGTGAACCTAGTTGGGAGTCAGACTACACAAACGTCATGTATGCAAACCCCAACCCTAGGCCTCAACCTAGGCAGGTACGACCACCATTTCCTAGAGGACCATGCTACCGATGTCAGGGAGATCACTTCATTCGTGATTGTCCCTTACCTCCACCTACACAAACTCAGCCCGTGACGATTCAAGGCTTTTGCCAAGACTGTGGAAAAGAGCATCTCTTACGAGATTGCCCAAAGAACCCCAATAACATGCCAAAAATCACCCCTATCAACGTTGTTGGGTTAGTGGTAGACTCCTCAGGAAGTGTCACTTCCACTGCACCAGTACAGGTAGTCACTAGAGCTCAGGCATTGCAGCAAAACCAAGAGGCGAGCCAGGAAAAGGGCCCAGAGGCGAGTGAAACTGAGAGCATAACCAAGAAAAGGACTAGAGCTTGGAAAGATAGTAGGGAACGTATGAAAAGGCAATGGGCAAAGAAGATGAGTGAACTTGAGGAAAGTTTACGCGAAACCAAGGCTAAAATCATAGAGATCACATCCCAACCGCACTCTCACACAATCCCACCGCTACCATCCCCATCACCCTCCATCCCTCCACCCTCTAATACACCCCACGTAACCCACCCACCACCCCAAGCAGGATCAGTATTAGCTGATCCCACTCCCGAGGACCTAAACATGATGCTAAAAGCATATCAGGCCAGAATCCAAGAAGGGCCAACCATAACCGATCATGAAAAATGCTACCCTAGAGCCGAGCTAGAGCTTGAACGAACTAAAATTTGTGCTAAGATGGTGGAATTGGCTCAAGCCATGTTCGAAGCTAGCCGCCTCTTTAACATCTCTAGCTCAGCTAAGACGCAGTTACATTTTGAAGGACTGCTGGAAAGAATAGAGAGGCTAATTGCACAATCAGAAAAGGAACCTTCCCCTCAAAGAAAGGACAGGGCAAGAGAACGGATAAGCCAGCCTCTTCAGGAAGCCCATGTGCCTCCTCAAGAAGCTTATCTTCCCCCCCAAAAGGCAGATGAACCCCCCTCGAAAGCTTACGTACCTCCACAGGTTGCCTACATTCCTTCTCAGGGAGCGTATGAGCCTGATCGGAAGAGTAATAGAATAAGTAATCCTCCCCAGGAAGCTTGTGCTCTAGCCATCTATGAGAACAAGGAGAGAGTCAACGATAGAATAAGCCCTCCTTCCCAGGTTGCTTATGTGCCTAATTCTACGGAGCCAGACACTTCTTCTTCTATGAATCGGTTTGCACCAGACTTCCTACGAGAGATTCAAGAAGACAAATGGGATAACGAAAGTGAAGTCGCCCCTCCCTTTGAACTTGTGGATGATGCACACGACCAATTCCCACAAGACATCCCATCTATTTACGGGGAACATGAGAGTACTCAGTCTCATGAGAGATTGGACTTTGAGTCTAATTCCATACAGGAGCTACCCCACTTCACAGGCCCATGGGAAGCAAAGTCCACATGTATGAGAGCACCCACAGTCATGGTAAGGAACGACGACTCAGTCATATCAAGGAACACGGAGGTAGTAAAGGACACCAAGGCGCAGCGCGATCTCACTTTGGATGAACTGCCTAAGGATAGACCAGAAGCGCGGAAATCTGTAACCAATCAGGTGACTGAAGTTGCAAAACCACGTTCCCGGGTAGGATCCCATAGGACAGTGCCAGAAATTCCCTTGGACAAGATAGGAGATATGTGTGAAGGTGAAGAAGGGAACACCTATCTTCCCATTACCTACCAGGACTACACCACTAAGGCAATTTTGGACTCAGGTGCAGGAGTTGCAATTGCCACCACCTCCTTATGGAAGCGTTGGGGCAAGCCCGCACTCAGGCCAACGAGGATGAAATTGCAGATGGCCGATGGTCATATTGAGAGACCCTTAGGATTGCTAGAAGGAATAACTCTCACCACTTGTGGTGTTGAGTTTGAGCATAGCTTTGCTATATGTGACTTCAGCAAAATCATGCCTATGAGATGATTTTGGGAAGACCATTTATGCGACAGTTGCAAGTGGTACAGGATTGGGGAACTAATTCTTTGTACCTGCAGCACTTAGGTGTTACGACCAAAGTCAATCTCAAGGATTATTCTCATAGAGATGTCCCCCCTATCCAGTGGAATCCCATCCATAGAACCAAAGATGATACGGAATCTGTGCATTCCATAGGGTCAGGATCCTCATGGATGCATGAAGACACCCACTTATGGATGTGCAAAGTAGCAGTAGAGGAAGAGAAGAGAGAAAAGGCCAGAGAAATAGGTGCAAACGAAACTCATAGACCCATTCAAGACCCAGCCTATGCACCTATAGTCTTTCCAGACGAGGAATTTGAACCCCATGGCTGGGCAGAAATTTTAGCAACAATGGACGTAGCCATCAATGAAGAACAATGGACACCTCACTGTGATGAGGATGGCTATGACATTTCAGTCTTCTCCATAGAGCCAATCATGGGAGAGGCAGTTCTAGAAGAATGCGAACCTAGCCCTGATGTATTTGAGGATGCAAGTGATTCCGATCTCGAGTCTATCATTATGGACCCACCATTTGCATCAGATGAAGAATACTTCCATGAAGTAGAATTTCAACCCCAGAGGCATGGAGAGCTTACAAATGATGTAAGATTAGCAACACATGTGACCCCGAAGGAAGAAGGAAAGGAACGAAAGAAGAGAGAAGCCTCACCAAAAGAGGAAGAATCTTTGTTTGAGGTCCCAGAAAATTAAGAAGTATGAGATAGATGACAGGAGAGTCATGATAAGAATGCCTAAACGAGAGGCACAATCAGGAGAGGCCTATGATAACAAAGAAACTACCAAGAAAATCGTAGTGGCCCTAGAAGAAGGAGAGGAGAGATGTACGTACATAGGTCATGACCTAACAGAAGAAGAAGAGTACGAATTGATTGCCTTGCTAAGAGAATACAGAGATGTATTCGCTTGGAGTTACAAGGATTTGAAAGGTGTTGACTCGGACATATGCTCACACACCATCCCCATGACTTCAGATGCCAAACCCTCTAAGCAAAAGCCCTATACTTATAACGATAATTACGCTGCTAAGATCAAAGAAGAGATAGATAGATTGGTTGAAGCTGGATTTATTTATGAAATTGAGCACACTGAATGGATATCCCCCATCGTAGTGGTGCCCAAGAAGAATGGCAAGCTGCGTGTGTGCATTAACTTGAAAAAGGTTAATGCAGCCACAATTCGAGATAACTATCCGCTTCCCATCACAGAACATCTCTTAGAAAGAGTGGCAGGCAAGGAAGTGTACAGCTTCCTTGATGGATTTTCGGGCTACAATCAAGTAGCCATAGCCCCAGAGGATCAGCATAAGACAGCCTTTGCCACAGAATGGGGCATTTTTGCTTTTAGAGTAATGCCATTTGGGCTTACCAATGCACCAACTACCTTCCAGAGGCTGATGTGCCATGTGTTTAAGGAGTTCCTGAGGAAGAGTTTAGAAGTCTACGTTGATGATCTTTGTGCTCATTCCAACATTAGACAAACCCATATTCCTGAACTCAGACAAATCTTTGACAAATGTAGAGAATATCAAGTCTGCCTGAACCCAGAAAAGTGTGTTTTCATGGTCAGGCACGGCAAGATTCTAGGACGCATAGTGTCAAAGAATGGTATATCTACTGACGAAGAGAGTGCGAGCCATAGCAGAGCTACCTAGGCCAAAAAATGTCAAGGAAGTACAAGCTTTCATGGGGCATTGTGGTTATTACCGACGGTTTATACACATGTATGCTGTCATTGCAAAGCCCATATATGGACTTCTGACAAACTTTGAGTGGACGGATGAATGTGAGAATTCCTTCCAAGAGCTTAAACGAAGATTATGTTCAGCACCAATCTTGACCACACCAGATTGGAATAAGCCATTCCATGTTCACGTGGATGCATCCAATTATGCCATTGGATGTGTGCTTGCACAACCTACTGGTGAAGGTAATATGGATCTTCCAATTGCCTATGCCAGTAGACAATTGAATGCGGCTGAACGGAATTACACCACTACAGAGCGAGAAGGATTAGGCATGGTATATGCAGTTAAGAAATTTAGACACTATTTGCTTGCAAATAAGTTTAAATTTTTTACTGATCATCAGGCATTGTTATATCTCGTAAACAAGCCCTGCAATACAGGAAGATTAGTAAGATGGTTTCTCTTGCTAATGGAATATGATTTTGAGGTTGTGGTAAGAAAAGGGAGGACACATTTGAGAGCTGATCATCTTTCTAGGCTCACATCGGGAGAAGCCCCACAAGGAGTATCAGACGACCTTCCTGATGCTTACCTGTTTAATTTGGAAGTCGTACCGTAGTGGGCTAAGCCATTGGTACCAGTATTGACATATGGACCTAACCATCCAGTGGTAAACACACGGAATAGAGAGGTTGTAAAAGCCCAAAAGTACCACATCATGGCAGGAAGTATGTACAAGCACACAGATCAAGGGATCTTGGCTTGCTGCGTAGAAGAGGATGAGTACGCTAAGTGGTTGCAACTAGCACATGTAGGTGCACTAGAGCAACACCATTCAAAGCAACGAACTTTACAAACTCTAAAGAGATTCGGAGTACATTGGCCAACTATGGAAGCTGATGTCCAAAAGTTGTGCAAGGAATGCCCAATCTGCTGCACTAAACCACCTGTGGAACACGCTACTCTTTATCAAGTATCCATAGTGCCAGATTGGAGCGAACCTCTCGTATCCTTCCTGAGGACAAACACATTCCCTCCAGACATGACTCTGGCTAGGAAAAGGAGTTTAGAACAAGAAGCCCTGGATTACTCACTCATTGGTGATAATCTATACAAACGCGGTAAAGATGGTTACCTAAGACTGTGTGTCCATGAGAGTGAGTATCTTAAGATCTTAGAAACTGCTCACCAAGGTGTAGCAGGAGGACACTTTGGACCGGATCGGGTGATCAAGGCAATTCTATTTGCGGGCTTCTGGTGGCCTACCCTTCACATGGATGCACATACCTATGTGAAACGGTGTGATGTCTGTCAGAGGACTCAGTATCCTATACGCAAAGATGAGATGCCACTGAAACCTATGATGGGTGGACGTGCATTCTCTAAGTGGGGAATAGACTTCGTAGGTCCTATTAATCCCCCAGCTAAGGGTTCTCATGCGGAATACATCATTGTTGCAACAGATTATCTCACTAAGTGGGTAGAGGTAAAGGCTACGACAAAGAACGATGCTCAAACAACTGCCAAATTCTTGTTTGAGAATGTATTCACGAGATATGGGCTACCTATAGAGCTTGTAAGTGATAGAGGCACTCATTTCTTGAATGAAGTGATTGAAAATCTACTCCAAGAATTCTTGGTAATACACAAGAAGTCTGCCCCTTATCACCCTCAAGCTAATGGACAAGCTGAGAGCACTAATAAGATCTTATGCAATGTACTGACGAAATTAGTGAACACTAAACGCTCTGATTGGGACAAACAGCTACACCATGCTGTTTGGGCATATCGAGTTGCCTACAAAACGGTACTCCAAGCCACCCCCTTTCAGATGGTATTCGGCCAAAACGCTGTGCTACCCTTGGACTTCCTGATTCCTACATTAAGAGTAGCACAAGAGCACGAATGGACGGGTCATGAGCTCTCCTCTAGGATCTTTGACCTTGAACGATTGGGAGAAACAAGACTGAGAGCAGCTGCAGGAATATATGCAGCCAAGAAGAGACAGAAGGCATATTTCGATGCCCATGTGAAGGATAAAGGCTTGAAAGCAGGAGATCTAGTTTTAGTCTATACACTAAAACAACACGCGAGGAAGCTAGAAAAGAGAGGCTACGGACCAATGATCATCAATAGGATCTCCACGAGTGGAGCAGTACAATTGGCCACATTAGAGGGTGATGTTCTCCCAAATTATATTAGCGGTTGCAGAGTCAAGTTGTATCAGGAACCCCTCACGGAGGAAATGCTCAGCCGACTCAACACTGCTAAGAAACGCAAAGAGGAAGAAAAGCGAGTTCGAGAAGAAGCTCAAGCAGAAGCTTTAGAACACATCAGAAGGATGAAATTACGAAGGCAAGGTAGAGATCAGCCCAGAACGAATGACTATGCAGATCAAGGATTTCCTATGGCCATGTGTGAAGTTGCAAGAACAAGCTCGCATAGGATAATTGATAGACGTCCTTTCATAACCCTAGATATAGGACAAGGAAAGAGTGCAAGGAACGTAAGAGCCCTGATTGACTCAGGTGCAGCCACTAGTGCTGTTAGAGTGTCTCACTGCCAAGAATTACAGTTGACTGTCAATCCTGTGGAAGCATATCTTATAGGATTGGGAGGAGTGGAAACCCCTTGCATGGGCGAGGTGGAACTTCCCCTTTACATTCATGATGAGGCAATGACAGTTAAAGTACTGGTGTGTCAAGATGAGGATCTCACTGAACCTCTAGTCTTGGGTCAAGATTGGATCTATGACCAAGCAATTAATTTAAACCTAAGAAGTGGACTTCTCCAGGTTTGGGTCAATCATAGTCGAGTTACAGTAGAATTAGACAAGGGAGCACTCAAGGAACTAGGAAAGGCACAGACTCCTGGTCCTTCCAGGGGTACACATGAAAATGATCATGCTGTTCTTGTTCAAAACCATGTGTTGCAGAGGAATGATATTTGCAAAAAAGGAGTCAAGGATGCAACGGAACTCCCTTCTTTTCCAAAGGCCAGAAGGAGGCAGCAACCAAAGGTGGATCAAAGGCAGAAGAAGCAGAGTACTACCTATATCCGAGATCAAAAGTACCTACGCAGCAGAAGGTCCCAGAAAGTAAACCAAGTGTGGGTGCGGAAAGGCGAACACCCGGTTGCACTCACAACAACCACACGGGCAAAGCCTCTTACTAGTAACCAACAACGTGACTCCACTAAGAAGTTTGTCAGAAATTCTTCTGCTAAAGTGAAATCCATTTGGGTGCCCAAAAAGTCGATGAAGACTAGCCCACAATCAAGACAAATTTGGGTGCCTAAGGCTTGTTTGCGGGCTCAAATAACTAAACCAAAACCACACCCCATACAACATGATCCACTCACTCGCACAACCACTGCCCACTCATTTTCAACACGCAGGAACACACCAAGGCCCATGAGCACGAATAGAATCACTTGTAAATGGGTCCCTAAAAGGCCCCATTTTCAAACCGCGACACCGAGAAAGCTCTCTAGAGTCTCTACGAAACCGAAAGCAAAGCCCATCCACTGCATTTGGCAGCCTAAGACCTGTAATAAACCCCCCGACCCCAATTTGTAAATTCATCCCCACTTACTAACTTCATTAGTCTCCTAGGACTACCCAAGCATTAACTACACACACGTGCACCGAACACTTACTAACCCATTATTCGCTCCCGACCCTCATGTTAATATTGTGATGGGAACAACAACAGTCCTCCCTTGTCCTGTACAATATTAACACATGTTTGTATCTTCTCACAGAGACAGACAACAAGAAGTAAAATGGCAGATATAGTAGGAACTAGCTCCCAGGCAGGCACCAGCCCCCAAGTGGTGGACATCGAAAGCCTTCCGGTCGAGGAGGAATTAAAGGAAAGACCAGCGGCATTACGGGCATTACATGCCATACCAATCCAGAATCCTCCACAGGGTCATACCATGCCGGTGGGCAAAACCTCACACTGGTTCAGTGACGTTGCTGGACCTCTGGGTGAAGGCACATATATGTGGGAATCCGAGGTAGAATTCAATGGACGTTGGGGCAGATACCATTTCTTTACCAGGGAGTTTGAAAAGCTACAGAACAACGAAGGACTGAAGTCGATATGGAAGAAGGCTGGGCTTTATGACTACTTCAAGTTCCAACTACCAAAGCCAGATTTCCTAAGATGCTCATATCTAATTAGTACCCTCACCCCCAGCAAAGACAAGAAAGGATACAGCTCCTTTGTGCTCCCATCACTCACAAGGGGCAACGAGCTGAAGCGTTTCCGCTTGACTATCAACCTGGTAAGAGAAGCACTCGACATGACTGGTATGCACATTCCAACAGAGAAAGAGACTATGGTTCCAGACAACATGAAGAACAGGAATCTGACGAAGCTGAAGGACATGGTTGCAATGACACCCACGATCGCCATCCACTTACGTATGGTCATGCAACATTTCGCCTTCCCCGTGCAGGAGAGGTTCACAATGCCTCCCAAAAAGATCTGGTTTAGCCTCTACCTGGCGGATGCTTTTGAGTTGACCATCAATATGCCCCACTGGATTATCGACCAGATTCATATGGCCCATCAGAGATGGTATAAAAAGCAAAAATCTGTGTTGTATGGTTGCTGTGCACTCACAAGGATTGTATACAGATGTCTCGCATATGATGTACCGGTGCAGAGGGCTCTGATCTGGTCCAGAGCACAGGAATTTCAACGCAGATTGTCAGCTGTAGGGCCTCCCTCAAAGAAGATGAGAGGCGCCGTCCAGATGCCTTGTGCACAAGCTCGCGGTGCAACCCTGACGCCTGAGACAACCCCAAGACTTCCACGACGAGTGCAACCATTTACTATCAGGTTACCCAGGCACAGCACAGATGGCCCTAATCTGGTATTTCCACCAGTACCGACTGATCTGGAATTCCCGCATGGGTTCACTCTGGAGGATCTAACGGACGAAGAAGTTGCAAGAATCATCGAAGCTGTAAATGCAAAAGTTGAAGAAGAGCAAGCCAGTGGACAGCAAACTGCCCCAGACCAAGCACAACCCAGCCAATCGGACGTAGTCAACGTGGACGATGAAGAAGAAGCTCATGGAGAGACACAGGGCGGACAATCAGAAGCAGAAGAACATGAATATGATCAAGAAGCCCTACAAGTACTGGAAGGTGCCCCCGCCTACACTAGCGCGTTAAAGAAGCTTTACGATACAATGAACCGAGTTCAAGAGCAACACAGGCTCTCATTAGCTGCAGGTAAAGCTCTCATGAACCAAATTCTGGAGGAGGAAGGTGTGGACGAGCAATACCGTGCCACCTTGGAAATGATATCAGATGCTTTGGGAGTACCGGAAACAGTGCATACCGCACTAGCGCAATCACGAAGGACAGAGAGAAGATATGGAAGACGCCCCCCACGAACAGGAAAACGAATGAATGTATTAGGTTCAGGACCACAAGGCACCCCCACAACCACTAGCACAGCACACACAGTTCACGACACCGAGGGAGCCCACACATCGAGTGCACCCCCATCACCTCCCTTGCCACCTTCCCCCCCACATCCACCTCACTCACCTCCCTCTACCACTGTAACCTCCACTGTCACCACCTCTGAAACCACTACGCACACCAACACACAAACCATCAGCCAACCCCCACACTCTACTTCCACTGAAAACACGAGTCTAACTACAGCCACGGTACACCTCACTACCCCGAGCACACTTCCTAGAAGTTCACAATTACACACACCTCTATACACATTCACAACCCTCACCGCTACCACAATCCCCATGTTCACAGTCACTCCCACCACGATCCCCACTTTCATGGAGGTGTCACCTACCTCTGCACCTCTCCCATCCCCCATGTACCCACAATCTCCCATTCCCCCACCTCCCCCCTCACCCGTCCCCAGTACTGCATCCACAATCCCCTTTCCCTTTCCCTACCCCTCTGCATTCAACACTATTCCTCTCAGTAACTTATTTAATAATATGCATCAATGCATGGCCCAACTTCAGCAACACTACCAACACCTGGACAACCAACATACAATGCTCTTCCGAAGCCACGAAGATCTCCAAGCACGATGTAGGGATCTTGAAGAGCAGAAGCAGCTACTCGAACAGCAGCACGTGACATTACAGGAGCAATACGCACAATTAGAAGCCAACCCACCCCAAGCAGATGATGAAGAACGACGACATATGGACGAGCTGCTACATTCTCAGATCACGGAAAACCTGAAACTTCGACGGAACTTGGGCCTTCTCCGCAAGCATATGTCTACAGCGCTAGAGGAGAATAAAAGATTACAGAAACAGAACGAAGAAAATCTGGAGGCGGCCATGGAGGGTTCCCCACAAGAGATTGACCCAGAACGATTCAAGGCAATTCCCTCTGAGAATATGCAGGTGGTGTTAGAAACTCATGCAGATCTAATGGAAGCCCATGCCGCTTTAGAAAAAGAAAGAGATGAGTTACGAAGACAGTTGGCCACCCGACAGACAGAACCCAGCCCGAACATAACCGCAGAAGGAACAGCTGAAGAGGTCACTAAACTCCGGGCCGAACTTGAGGAATTACGCAGCAAGGTTATGCAATATGAGCGTCAGCCCTCCCCTCTGGTAGAGCCCGAGCCTGACGATCTGGTGCCATTTGAAGTAGAAGAAACATTCGAGGATCCCTATGTACCAATGCCAACACCCGGCGGTAAGCGCACAGAACAGGGCATGGACACAATTGAGATCGAGGCACCGGAATGGATGCAAAAGTTAGAGAAAGTAGCCACGACGCATGATGACAGGGTGGCAGTCCAAATCGCATTGATGTCCAAATTGGAAGAGGTGGTAATAAAATCTGATTATTTTCAGAATCTTTCACACCATAGGTGGATCGGCCCATTGGATGATCTGTATGTACCTTTTTGCGTGCTAATGGCGGATTATAATGCGGAGATCAAGCGCCACACCTCAAGGGAACCCACCTCTGCCACCCAATTTGCACCCGATGACATCCCAGAGAGTGCCAAGCAAGGACATATCCGCCAACCAACGTGGAGAATTCGGCTGCTCGAAACCTACCCGGAAATGGTAAGAACATGGAACAACATGCCATTGTACATCAAATATAATCCATGTTATTGCCCTGTGTTTCGAAGGAGATCCTGGCCGGAGTACACACATACAGTGCTGACGATTAAAGGATGTGAGAAGTGGCTAAATTACGTGTACTTCGCACCCCCTAAAGGCGCACCTACAATTGGCTATATGATTTCAACGATTCGACATTGGGGGGTCCGTTTCAAGAATGTTCCTGATATCATGACTCAGATGTGCCTGAAAATTTTCGAACTTATGCTGGTCACCTTCAGGACCTTCAAAAATGTCAAGGAACCGCATCTCTCAGCACTAGGATTTAATGAAGGGAACCAGGACCTTGTATACGACATGAGCACAACTCCATCGATCAATGTGGTGTATGCATGGCACGCTCGCATCAAATATGTACCGGCCTGCTTCAAACAAACGTTCGAAGAGATGTTTGTCACGGGATTCTGGGAATATCACTCCGAGATATTCATTCCCAGACCATCCCATCTCTTGCAGTTGTTTGCAGTGGAACAAGCTCTCCACTCCGAAAAGCTACGCATGCCACATCCAGAGGTTCCTGGGCCGGTAGATTGGGATGCTCTTCTGACAGACTTGGCCAAAGGGTTGCGAATTGCTGAACATCATTTAGCGCAGGACGTCGTCGAGTACTACATCCAGAAACCCTCTCAACAAGGGTCTGTCAGGGACGACAGACGCGAGAGAGGGGGGGGTGTTAGCAGTGGACAAGGGAGAGAAGGCACAAGCAGACAAGGGAGTCAACGAAGATCTGGCAAGTAGGCCAACAATTTTCTTCAGAAAGAAGCACTTATGTACATTCACGCAGATTTAGCACTAAGGCAACCTTACTCTTTCAAAACCTCTACACCCATTAAAAGTGATTCTCATCACTAAGCACCATTGTAAATATCATTTCATCTTTTTGTAGCTCCATTTTGTGCAAGCCAAGGAGTCCTTGAGCTTGAGGAGCATTAGAAGTATCTACCTGCCAATTTTCGTAATTTTTGGATATCGTTTGAGCCCCCAAATAAGCCCTGGAACCTAATTTTTAACTAGGCCGGACACTAGGTCTGAACAGGTCCAAAGCTAGTCAAAAACTATAAAAGGAGCTAGAGAGCTCATTTTTGGGGTTAGATTGTAATTGAAACAAACTTGTAAGCGCTTTTGAAAGTAATCTAAGAACTCCATTGATTCTCACTCTTTGTCTTGCCGTGTGTGCGCGTGTGTGTGTATGTGTGTGCATGCTAGTGTGCTTCTCACTCACGCACTTGTGCCGCCGCTTGCTCGAGGTCTTCATACCATCCTCACGTCTTCCCAGATTGACATTAAAGGAGGTGCTACTCATCATTGAGCTACACCTGGGAATGCACTTTCTAAGCAGACAAGCATAGCAAGGAGGAGCGACTTGAGGTTGGAACCTCTCTTAACCCGCTTAGTCCATTCTTAGCATAGACTAAGTGCGACTAGTGGTCCAAATTGACTAGGGATACGATAGGAATACTCAAGTTTGAAGAGCCTTTAATTTATCAAGTCCAAGAATAGGCTAAATTGCAGTCAAGGGACAACTTAAAGGAAAAGAACTTAAACTAAGTGGACGAAGAACATCAAGTACGACACACTTAAGTTCTCCTGACGAAGCTTAATTAAAGACAAGAAAACACATACAAAGGAACTCAAAAGGAACAAGTAATTGGTATCAAAGAATCAGCAACGTACAAAGGGCATATGAACCTTAGATCGGGAAGACACCTAGGGAGAGACCGTCAAAGTATAAGATCATCCGAGGCTAGTGTCAACCATACAGCCAGATCTTGGGCCCAGCAATTGAGCAATTACCCCTACGCTCTAGACTTAGAAACTAGTGACTCTGAGATGTCTTATAACATGGAAAGACCTGTAGGTAGCTCAGGAGTTGCATACCTAGAAAGGCCAAAAGGTCCCTACTAGACTCAGTTGGAATATATCCAGACCAACCGCTTAGGTGCACGCATCTATGAGGATGGTTTGCGAAGATTTGTTGTCCTAATTTAAAATCCTAATCAGCCCATTGGACAAGAACACCCGGTAGTCAAGCTCGAAAATGGTTCCTACATTGATAAAGAAGGAACAATGTATGTGGTCACTAGCCAACCAGAAAGAACAGATGAGTTTGGCAACATAATCTCAGAAGTCGAAATAGGTGATATAGAGCAAGGGAACTTAGGGAAAGAGCCAAAAACCCCTCGAGACAAGTCGGTTCTGACAAGAATAATCACTCCAGATTTAGTTCCCCAGGATAATAGGAGCATAGACTTGCTCTTGAATTGAGAGACGGATGAGGCTTTTTGGAGGTATAAGCCAGAGAAGCCCAATGAAGTAGGAGCTCTTACCATTTATGAATTCAAAGATCCTGATAGCCCAGGCAAAGTAACCTACTTAGATAATGCTTCAGAGAGGATCTTTGTGGTCTCAGAACATGGAAGGCATGCATACACTTTGAAGGGTGAATTTGTTTTTCCCCAACCTCGATCCACTGTATCTTATGGTCACCAAGGAGCTGGAACATCTCAGGCTCACGGAACACAAAGAGAGAGGAGTAGAGATAAACCCGAGGTGAGCTTTGCTAATCCACTTGAAAGAGAGAGAACAAGGATTGAAACTGATAGGATGGACAGGGAGAGACATAGGGACCTACGGAATCCAAGAAATACAGACGAATTCCCTCTCCCAAGGCCTAGAGAACATGCTAGAACCTTAAGGCCTACACAATTTGTTAAGTCCATGAAGAATTGCTTCGATGGCACAGGAGAACCGTATGACCATGTAGCAGAGTTTAGGCAAGTGTTGAGAGCTGAACAAGTGGAGGAATTGTTCACTCAATACAATGCTTTCAGCCTAACACTCAAGAACACTACATTGACTTGGTTTCAACCACTTCACCAAGATCGGTACAGAAGTATAGACCAACTTCTGGAAGCATTCATCACTAAGTTTTCCAAAAGTGGCATTAGGCATAACACATCTTCCTTGATATATAGCTTCAAGCAAACACCTCAAGAGACAGTGAGGCTCGCAGGAAGAAGGTTTAGGCAATACCTAAAGAGATGCCCTACTCCAGAGTTACCCACTCCAGCCAAGCAAGTGGCCTTATTTCTAGACAGATTGTTAAGCACCAAACTGAGATAATATGTATACTTAAAGGACCCTAGATCCATAGAAGAGTGTGTACGCATGTGCATAGACATTGAGGATAATCTAGGGGAGGAATTAGAACTCTCAAAGATCTATAAAGATTCAGATAGTTCTACTAGCCTCACTTCCTCACAATCCACATCAATTGAGGATCTAGCAGAAAAGGTAGCTGAAAAATTAGGCCTCTCTAGCAAGCAGATTCCTAGATTTGCCCCAGGAAAACGATGCTACACCTGTGGAGGAGACCGTATCGCTAGTGTGTGCCCTATCATGGCTCAGCCCCAAGTGAACCCTAACAGCCAATACTGCACCATAGAAAGAAGATACACCAATCACACTGCACAAGAGTGCCTATATAACAAACAAGCTGTTAGACAAAATTATCTGCAACCATATCCACAACAAGGAAAATACCAGAATCAATACCCACAACAGCAGTATGGTAGGCCCCAACAATCCTATCAACCACCCTATCAAGGGCAGCAAAGACCTCAACCAGTCCTTGTGCAGCAGCCCCCTCCCCCCACCAATGTGATTCCAGTGAAGTATGCAGCTGCCGAAGAAAATCTAAATAGAGCTTTAGTGCCAATGACACCATAGCTTTTAGAAAGTGACCCCAGTGATCATAGTTTAGACTCCACCCATATTGAGAGCCCACAAGCTTACTACATGCAGTCATCAGAGCATAGTGAGTCATACTATTATGAAGAACTGAGTGAATCTAGTTGGGAGCCAGAATATGTAAATGTCATGTATGCAAACCCCAACTTGAGATCCCAGCCTAGGCCGATGAGACCTCCATTTCCTAGAGGGGCCATGCTATCGCTGTCAGGAGATCACCTCATTCGTGATTGCCCTCTACCTGCACCTACATAAACCCAATCTGTGACAATTCAAGGCTTTTGTCCAGATTGTGGAAAGGAGCATTTGTTACAAGAGTGTCCCAAGAACCCCGCCAATATGCCAAAAATTGCTCCTATCAATGTTATTGGCTTAGTGGTAGACTCCACTTGAAGTGTGACTTCCACAGCCCCGTTGTAAGTCATCACAAGAGCTCAGGCACTTAAGCAAAACCAAGACTTAGGCCATGAAAAGAATGTGGAGGTTAGCAAGACTGAGAGTCAAAATAAGAAGAGAACAAGAGCTTGGAGAGATAGCCGTGAACGTATGAAAAGGCAATGGGAAAATAAGATGAGTGAACTGGAGGAAAGTCTGCATGAAACAAAAGCCAAGATAATAGACATTACATCTCAAATGCACTCTCACACATCACCCCCACTACCTTCCCCTTCACCTTCCATTCCTCAACCTTCTAATCCCCCACACATAACCCACCCACCACCCTGAATAGGATCAGTCTTAGCAGATCCCACTCCCGAAGACATATATATGATGCTTAGAGCATATCAAGCCAGGATCCAGGAAGGGCCAAATGTAACGGATCATGAAAGATGTTACCGTAGAGCTGACCTAGAGCTTGAACGAACCAAGTTGTGTGCCAAGATGGTGGAATTGGCTCAAGCCATGTTTGAGGCCAGTCGCCTCTTCAATTGCTCTAGCTCCACTAGAACACCATTGCATTTTGATGGTCTATTAGATAGATTGGAGATGATAATTGCAAAGTCTGGAAAAGGAGCCAACTCCCAGGCTAAGGAGAAGGCAAGTGATAGAATAAGCATTCCTCCCAAGGAAGCTTATGTGCCTAACTCCACTGAACCAGATACCTCTTCTTCTATGAATCGATACTCACGAGAATTCTTGCGAGAGATTCAGGAAGAGAAATGGGCTAAAGAGAGTGAAGTTCCTCCTCCCATTGAACTTGTGGATGACACACACGATCAATTCCCACAAGACCCTCCTTCCATTTATGGAGAGCAAGAGAGTGACCAATCTCAAGAGAGATTAGACTTTGATACCTAGAAACACAAAGGTAGTAAAGAATATTAAAGTGCAGTGCAATCTCACTTTAGAAGAGCAGGTCAAGCCTGAATTGTGGAAACATGTAGCCAAGCAAGTGCCAGACATGTCAAAACCTCGTTCCTAGGTAGGATCTCATAGAACAGTACCAGAAATACCTTTGGACAAGAGAGGAGACATAAGCAAAGGAGAAGAAGGAAACACCTATCTCCCTATCACTCATCAGGGTTACACAACCAAGGCCATTTTGGACTCAGGTGCAGGAGTTGCAATTGTTGCCACTTCCTTATGGAAACGTTGGGGCAAGCCAGCACTCAGGCCAGCAAGAATGAAGTTGCAAATGGCCGATGGTCACATTGGGAGACCCCTAGGGCTACTAGTGGGAATAACTCTTACCACTTGTGGTGTAGAATTTGAACATACTTTTGCTATATGTGACTTTAGCAAGAATCATGCCTATGAGATGATTATGGGAATCCCTTCTTGAGGCAATTGCAAGTAGTGCAGGATTTGGGGACAAATTCTTTGCATCTGCAACACTTGGGTGTCACAACCAAAGTGAATCTCAAAGATTTCTCTCATAGAGACATGCCCCCCATTCAATGGAATCCCATCCATAGAGCTAGAGATGATACAGAGTCTCTGCATTCCATAGGATCAGAATCCTCATGGATGCATGAAGACACTCACTTATGGATGTGTAAAGTGGCAGAAGAGGAAGAGAAAAGGGAAAAGGTGAGAGAGGTAGGTGCTAAGGGAACTCATAGATCACTTCAAGACCCAACCTATGCACCCGTAGTATTTCTTGATGAAGAGTTTGAGCCTCATGGTTGGGTGGAAATCTTAGCAACTATGGATGTAGCCATCAATGAAGAGCAGTGGACACCCGACTGTGACGAGGATGGCTATGACATTTCAGTCTTCTTCATAGAGCCAATCATGGTAGATTCGGTTCTGGAAGAATGTGAACCTAGCACTGATGCATTTGAGGATGCAAGTGACTCCGATCTAGAGTCAATCATAATGGACCCGCCTTTCGCATCAGATGAAGAATACTTCTATGAGGTAGAAGCTCACCCTCAGAGACATGAAGAGATTAGCAATGATGTGAGGTTAACCACACAAGTGGCCACCATGAGTGAAGGAAAGAAAAGGAAGAAGAGAAAAGTCACACCAGAAGAGGAAGAATCTTTATTTGAGGTCCCCGATAACTTCAAGAAATATGAAATAGAAGATAGGAGAGTCATGGTAAGAATGCCTAAACGTGAAGCCGCCATAGGAGAGGCCTATGATAACAAAGAAACTACAAAGAAAATCATAGTGACCATAGAGGAAGGTGAAGAGCGATGCACATACATAGGACACGATCTAAGGGAGGATGAGGAGCAGGAGTTGATAGCCTTACTACGAGAATATAGAGATGTTTTTGCATGGAGTTATAAGGACTTGAAAGGTGTAGACCCTGACATATGCTCACACACGATCCCCATGACCTCAGAGGCCAGACCCTCTAAACAAAAACCATACACATACAATGACAACTATGCGGCCAAGATCAAAGAGGAGATAGATCACTTGGTGGAAGCTCGATTTATCTATGAAATCGAGCACACTAAATGGGTGTCCCCCATTGT
This sequence comes from Ceratopteris richardii, assembly GCA_020310875.1. Lineage (NCBI taxonomy): Eukaryota > Viridiplantae > Streptophyta > Polypodiopsida > Polypodiales > Pteridaceae > Ceratopteris > Ceratopteris richardii. The sequence continues at coordinate 80,633,594 of CM035409.1, forward strand.
AGTGGTGCCCAAAAAGAATGGCAAGTTACGTGTATGCATTAACTTGAGGAAGGTTAACACAGCCACTATTAGAGATAGTTATCCGCTTCCTATCATTGAGCATCTATTAGAAAGGGTAGCAGGCAAGGAAGTGTACAGCTTCCCGGATGGGTTCTCTGGTTACAATCAAGTAGCCATAGCACCAGAAGATCAGCATAAGATGGCTTTTGCCACGGAGTGGGGTATATTTGCTTTTAGGGTAGTGCCATTTGGGCTTACCAATGCTCTTGCAACCTTCCAGAGACTGATGTGCCATGTATTTAAAGAGTTCTTGAGGAAGAATTTGGAAGTCTATGTTGATGATCTTTGTGCTCATTCCAACATTAGACAGACCCATATACCTAAACTCAGACAAATCTTTGATAAATGTAGAGAATATCAAGTCTGCTTGAACCCAGAAAAGTGTGATTTCATGGTCAGGCAAGGCAAGATTCTAGGACACATAGTGTCAAAGAACGGCATATCCACCGATGAAGAGAAAGTGAGAGCTATCGCAGAACTGCCTAGGCCAAGGAATGTCAAGGAAGTGCAAGCTTTCATGGGGCATTGTGGTTATTACCGACGTTTCATACACATGTATGCCATCATTGCAAAGCCTTTGTACGGACTTTTGACTAACTTTGAGTGGATTGATGAATGTGAGAACTCCTTCAATGAGCTTAAACGACAACTATGTTCAACACCAATCTTGACCACTCGAGATTGGAACAAGCCATTCCATGTTCATGTGGATGCATCCAATTATGCTATTGGGTGTGTGCTCGCACAACCTGCTGGTGAAGGTAATATGGACCTTCCAATTGCCTATGCTAGTAGACAATTGAATGCAGCCGAACGAAATTATACCACCATGGAACGAGAAGGATGAGGCATGGTGTATGCGGTTAAAAAGTTTAGACACTATTTGCTTGCAAATAAGTTTAAGTTTTTTACCGATCATCAAGCACTGTTATATTTGGTAAACAAGCCATGCAATACAGGTAGATTAGTAAGATGGTTTCTCTTGCTAATGGAGTATGACTTTGAAGTTGTGGTGAGGAAAGGTAAGATTCACTTGAGAGTGGACCACCTTTCAAGACTCACATCCGGAGAAGCACCGCAAGGAGTATCAAATGATCTTCCTGATGCTTACTTGTTTAATTTGGAAGTCGTACCACAGTGGGCCAAGCCCTTAGTGCTAGTACTGACATATGGGCCTAAACATCTAGTAGTAAACACTCAAGATAGGGAGGTAGTAAATGCCCAAAAGTACCATATCATGGTAGGGAGTATGTATAAGTACAGGGATCAAGGAATATTATCTTGTTGTGTGGAAGAGGATGAGTACGCAAAATGGTTGAAATTAGCACGTTGGTGCATTAGAGCAACACTACTCAAGACAAAGAACTTTACAAACACTAAAGAGACTCGGAGTGCATTGACCAACTATGGAAGCAGACGTCCATAGCATGTGCAAGGAATGCCCAATCTGCAGCACTAGACCGCCTGTAGAACATGCCACTCTTTATCAAGTGTCTTTAGTGCCAGATTGGAGTGAACCGTTATTAGCCTTCCTGAGAACGAAAACATTTCCTCAAGAGATGACAGTGACCAGACAAAGGAGCTTAGAACAAGAAGCTTTAGATTATACTCTCATTGGAGATAATCTATACATACGAGGAAAACATGGGTATCTTAGAGCATGTGTCCACGAGAGTGAATATCTGAAGATCTTGGAGACTGCTCATCAAGGTGTAGCAGGAGGACACTTTGGACCAGATCGGGTGATCAAGGCTGTTGTATGTTATTGAACAATACATTGCTAAAGTGTTATATTATTAATGTATTAATATGTTTTTGATGTTTCTGATATAGCAGCTGAAGGTTCGTGAGGAGCGTGCAAGGCGTGAAAGGGCGGACATCAATAATCCGAATAATTATTATTTAGCTTGTAAATAAACCTGCGTAGAAGGTTCTATTGTTAAAAAAGTAATGATTAGCATAAGGATCATTGTAGACCGTAGTTTCTGTTATTGAAAGCAATGGCTTTCTGTAAAAGTTATCAACTTTTAGTTTCATGCTTGCTTTTCAAAGCCGCCCTCTTGTAACCACTCTTTTCAACGTAATAAAAAATTCCTATAAATACATGCACTCTGTGGACTGTCGAAACAGAGTGCATGGGGGGAGATTGCACCCAATCTTGCATTCGGTCTCGTCTCTTGTTGCCTCTATTTTCTATGTGTTTTTCTGCGTCCGTAATCTCTGTATGCGCATGAGCAAGATCCTGACAACAGTGGTATCAGAGCTCTGCACGCGTCAATACAGAGGGTTCTGTTCTCTGTTCGCGATTCTGAATTCCGATTCCATCTCCATCTCCGTCTCCGTCTTCGTCTTCGGTTTTGGTTTCTGTTTCTCCATCTCCATCTCCATCTCCGTTTTCGGTTTCGGTTTCGGTTTCGGTTTCGGTTCCAGAACCAGAACCTACATTTTCACCTACGTTTACTCCTTCGGCTAAGGCAAAGAACTTAGGCAATAACTTAGGCAATACATTGGCAACATCGGCACCCAAGGCTCCCTTGGCAGCCGTTGGCTACACGCGAGGCAATTTTAATTTTTGAGTGGTAATAGAGAGGTTTAGAGTCCCTAAGGTAGGAGGATTTGAACCCACAACCTCCTACTTTCAAGGGAAGTACTTTGACCACTCCACCATCTCTTGGAGTTGTACTCAAGTTCTCTCTCTTTATTACTTGTGGAAGGCGCGCGCGTCGATTTCAAGATTGGACCCAAGAAAGAATCAAGTGTATCTCTCAATCCGTAGGCCGGATTGAGGCGTGTAATATACCGTTGGAAAGCTCTCGGAACGAACTTTCCAATGAGCTAGCTTGGAAGTGTGAATTCCTTCAAAATCCTTGGGTGGCACTTGATTGAGTGTTCAAGATACCAAGCAAGGTTGAGAACACGGGATCGAGACACCAAGGTTGCAAACAAGAAGGTTCAATACACCAAGATTGAGAGCAAGGGTCCAAGAGCACCGTGGAGGATTACAGTGATTCACCTCTACCTGCGGTAACACTTGAACAACAACTAGAGCTCTTGCGGCATGAGCTTCAAGGAGCTCAGAACGAGATCCGCCAACGTGATGAAATCCTCCAAAAGATGCAAGCTGAGGAAGACAACCTTACGAGAGTAGTAAAAGCTATTGTGTCTGCCCAATCTGATGTTACTCATTCAAAGATTGGTAATAGAAACTACCAGTTTCTACGATTTGATGGCCGAAAGGATGGGCCTTTAGTACTTTCTTGGTTGTCGCAGTTTGATGATTTTTATACCGATGAAATGTATGCTGAAAGTGAAAAAGTTAAATTTGCCACTAACTATTTAGTAGGTAAAGCACAACTCTGGTGGAATGTCCTGCGGCACAGTACGGAGCGTCCAACAACTTGGACGGCTTTTCAAGAAAACGTGAAGGATTCATTTCTTCCTCCTCAATACCATTTGCATGTTCGACGAGCATGGACGACCCTTACATGGAAGGAGGGTGATACTGTTACTACCTACACAGAGCGGTTCTGGCAAAATTTACTACTTGTACGAATGTTTGAAGATGTATCAGAAGATATCTTGCAGCAGAAATACGAAGATGGTTTGGAGGTGGGAATCCAAGCTAAGCTTCACACCCTACGACCTACAACCCTCAACGAGGCTATATATTTTGCTTATGATGCAGAAAAAGAATTCCAGTCCATAACCAAGTCACTCCGTCTACAACAACCACGTCCACGACCATTTCCTGTTAAACCTTCATTTCCTATGAAGCGTAATTTTAATGCCCCATCTTACCCTAGTTTTCCTCGTCCTCCACAATCCAATTACTCAACTCCACCTGTTGCTTCATCTCTCCAACCAACCAAACCACCTACCCTTCAAACTTTAGCAGTGAATGCCCAACAGAAGCGACCACGAATCACTTGCTGGAATTGTGGTAAACCTGGACATACAAAAATAAGGTGCAGATTGCAACCTCTTCATATGAAACCGGCTACAGCTCGATTGCATAACATGGAGGTCTATAATGAAGAAATTCCTCCTGTTTGGACAGAGGAATCACTGGAGAAGGATTTAAGTACCTTGGGTAACGATATCTCTCTACACACTCTTCTTTGCATGCAGGGTACAATAAATAACAAACTAGTTAAAATTCTACATGACGATGGTAGTTCACATGACTTCATTTCACATTTATTAGTACAAGAACTTAAATTACAAACGTTTCCTTCTTTGTATAAAGTGAAAGCTGCATTTCAAGGTAGTCGTTATAATGTAACACGAGAAGTGCAAGATGTTACGATTAGCATAGGCCCTTATGTTGTGAATATTTTTAATTGCACCTTTGCAATCTTATGATGTTATACTAGGTATGCCTTTTCGTCACCATTATAACCCACGTATTGACTACCATACTCATACCTTTAAGTTTGCTCTCAAAGGTCAAATCATTACTTTGTCTGCACGGCATGATTTCCAGCCATTTCCATTGATTGGTCACACTCAAGTAAAACGTGCATTTAGGAAAGGATTCAACTCATGCATTGTTTTTGTCAATGTCATCAATGATTATACTCATACACTTCCAGATGCATATAAACCTTTCATGAGTACTTATAAGGATTGTTTTATGTCTGAATATCCCTCTGAACTACCACCAGTTCGAGGATCCTTTGACCATAGCATAGACTTAGTCCCTGGTAGTTCTCCTCCTCATAAAACACCTTATTCATTCAAAATTTCCAACCCATGATACAATATCAGCCTGGTAAAGCTAATGTTGTAGCGGATGCTCTTAGCCGTTTTCCTTTGCATTCTGTTGTTTTGAATAATATTTCTGCCATCCAAATTCATTCTTTTCAAGAAATGGTTTGCACTTATGCATCTGATTTGTATTTTTCACGTGCATGGCATGACTTCAACAATGCTGCATCTTTATCTGATGAATATTATACATTTCATAATGGTTTTCTCTATTTTCAACATAGATTGTGCATAACCCAAGCTTTTAAAGATTTTGTCATTAAAGAAATGCATGAACCATCTTACATGGGTCATAGAGGCATACAAAGCACCATTTCTGCTTGCAAAGATTTCTTCTTTTGGCCACACATGGAAAAATACATTGCACATTATGTTTCTCAATGCATTGTATGTCAGCGTGTCAAACGTCATCATGGTAAACCATTTGGATTATTAATGCCACTTCCTATTCCAAATGAACCATGGGAACAAATCTCTATGGATTTTATCGCAGGTCTTCCTATCACTTCATCACATAATAATATGATTTGGACAATAGTTGATAGGTTTAGTAAATATGCATATTTCATTCCATGTAGAAAAACTTTGACTGCACCTCAAGCTGCAAAATTATTCATTAAATGCATTTTTCCACATCATGGATTTCCTAAAGTAATGTTATTTGATCGTGATGTTAGGTTTTGTAATCATTTTTGGGTTGCCTTATTTCAACATTTTGGTTCTAAAATAGATTTTAGCTCTGCATTTCATCCTGAAAGTAATGGACAGAGTGAGGCTACAAATAGTACTATTCTTGATTTATTGCATTGTTAATCCTAATAACTGGGATGAAAAGTTGCCATTGCTTCAATTTGCTTACAATAACACTTCACACACCACTACTGGTCGTGCACCTTTTGAAATAGTTTTTGGTAAAAAGCTTCCCACTCCCATGTCCCTCACCTAAACCGACATTCCGATGGCTGATTCTATTGCTCAAGATCACGTTTCTATACTTCATGATGTTCACGAGCACATTAGGAAAAGTCAAGAGTGATATACACGTATTATCAATACTAAACGATTAGCCAAAGAATTCAAGGAAAATGATTTTGTATGGTTGCCAATAATTAAAAGACGTCTCAAAAATATTTTGCAGCATCCTAAACTTAAACTTGCACCACGCTATTATGGACCGTTTCGCATTATAGAAAAAATTAATAATAATTCATTTCGATTAGATATTCTATCCCATTGGACCATTCATAATTCTTTTCATATTAGTTTACTTAAACCATTTAAAGGAACTTTACCACTTGCTCCACTTCTTGATGACCCTCCTTTAATTGAAGAACAATCTGAAATCTTAGTTCCTGAGAAAATCATTGATTATGATGTCACTACTACACGCACAGGTACTCAATATCATCGATATTTGGTTAAGTACAAAAATCACTCTATTGAAGAATGTCAATGGATACATAAAACACAATTAACACCTCATTATGACCACTTAATTTCTGCATATCATACACACACACATTAATGTAACAGCTCCATGAACATTTCCATGCATGTATTTTTTTTTACATGGCACATGATTATTTTTATTCAGTGATGAAACATGTGACTGGCCATCTATGTTTATTCTTTTATCACCTGAGGTCAGTTGCTTGTTCAACTGCGGGGCATGTTATACCTTATGGAATATGTTGAACAATGCATTGTTGGATTGAAATATAAAATAGCCAATGCATTGTTGGATTGAAATATAAAATAGCCAATGCGTTGTTGGATTGAAAAATAAAATAGCCAATGCATTGTTGGATTGTCACATGGAATATGTTGAACACTGCATTATAATTGTTAGAGTGTTGAATTATTTTATCAACTGAGGTCAGTTGCTTGTCAACTGGGAGGCATGTTGTATATTATTGAACAATACATTGCTAAAGTGTTATATTATTAATGTATTAATATGTTTTTGATGTTTCTGATATAGCAGCTGAAGGTTCGTGAGGAGCGTGCAAGGCGTGAAAGGGCGGACATCAATAATCCGAATAATTATTATTTAGCTTGTAAATAAACTTGCATAGAAGGTTCTATTGTTAAAAAAGTAATGATTAGCATAAGGATCATTGTAGACTGTAGTTTCTGTTATTGAAAGCAATGGCTTTCTGTAAAAGTTATCAACTTTTAGTTTCACGCTTGCTTTTCAAAGCCGCCCTCTTGTAACCACTCTTTTCGACGTAATCAAAAATTCCTATAAATACATGCACTCTGTGGACTGTCGAAACAGAGTGCATGGGGGGAGATTGCACCCAATCTTGCGTTCGGTCTCATCTCTTGTTGCCTCTATTTTCTGTGTGTTTTTCTGCGTCCGTAATCTCTGTATGCGCGTGAGCAAGATCCTGACAACAAAGGCAATACTATTTGCAGGACTTTGGTGGCCAACCCTTCACATGGACGCACATACCTACGTGAAGAGGTGTGATGTTTGTCAGCGAACTTAGTATCCTATACATAAAGATGGGATGCCATTGAAACCTATGATGGGTGGACGTGCATTCTGTAAATGGGGAATAGACTTTGTTGGTCCTATTAATCCCCTAGCCAAGGGTTCACATGTTGAATACATCATTGTGGCCACAGACTATCTAACCAAGTGGGTAGAAGTAAAAGCCACAATGAAGAATGATGCTCAAACGATAGCAAAGTTCTTATTTGAGAATGTGGACTGTCGAAACAGAGTGCATGGGGGGAGATTGCACCCAATCTTGCGTTCGGTCTCATCTCTTGTTGCCTCTATTTTCTGTGTGTTTTTCTGCGTCCGTAATCTCTGTATGCGCGTGAGCAAGATCCTGACAACAAAGGCAATACTATTTGCAGGACTTTGGTGGCCAACCCTTCACATGGACGCACATACCTACGTGAAGAGGTGTGATGTTTGTCAGCGAACTTAGTATCCTATACATAAAGATGGGATGCCATTGAAACCTATGATGGGTGGACGTGCATTCTCTAAATGGGGAATAGACTTTGTTGGTCCTATTAATCCCCTAGCCAAGGGTTCACATGTTGAATACATCATTGTGGCCACAGACTATCTAACCAAGTGGGTAGAAGTAAAAGCCACAATGAAGAATGATGCTCAAACGATAGCAAAGTTCTTATTTGAGAATGTGTTCACTAGATACGGATTGCCAATAGAGTTGGTGAGTGATAGAGGCACACACTTCTTGAATGAAGTCATAGAAAACCTTCTACAAGATTCTTGGTGATACATAAGAAGTCTGCCCCTATCATCCACAAGCTAATGGATAGGCTGAGAGCACAAATAAGATTCTAGCAATGTATTGATAAAATTGGTTGATAATAAACGCTCTGATTGGGACAAACAGCTACACCATGCTGTTTGGGCATACAGAGTTGCCTATAAAACGATACTCCAAGCCACACCCTTTCAGATGGTGTTCGGCCAAAATGTAGTGCTACCATTGGACTTTTTGATACCTACATTGAAAGTAGCACAAGAGCATGACTGGACAGGCCATGAGCTCTCCTCTAGAATCTTTGATCTTGAATGATTAGGTGTTACACGATTGAGAGCTGTAGCAGGAATTTATGCAGCCAAGAAGAGACAAAAAGCATATTTTGATGCACATGTGAAGGATAAGGGCTTGAAAGCGGGAGATCTAGTCCTAGTCTACACCTTGAAGCAACATGCACGGAAGTTAGAGAAGAGAGGCTATGGACCAATGATTATCAATAGGATCTCCACAAGTGGAGCAGTTCAACTAGCCACTTTAGAAGGTGACATTCTACCAAGTTACATAAGTGGATGCAGAGTCAAGTTATATCAAGAACCCCTCACGGAGGAGATGTTAAATCGACTCAATACGGCAAATAAACGTAAAGAAGAGGAAATGCAAATTCGAGAAGAAGCACAGGTAGAAGCTTTAGAATGCATCCGACGAATGAAATTGAGGAGATAGGGTAGAGATCAGCCTATGCTTGACACTCAAGAAGCTCTAGGTTATCACATGGCCATGTGCGAGGCTTCAGGTGAACGTTCCCATAGGATAGTCGATCGACGACCTTTTATGACCCTAGAAGTAGGACAAGGAGGGAGTGCAAGGACCATGAGAGCCTTGATTGACTCTAGAGCAACGACTAGTGCAGTTCGACTTTCTTACTGCAAGAATTGCAATTGAAGGTCAATCCTATAGAGGCATATCTCATAGGATTGGGAGGTGTGGAAACCCCTTGCATGGGTGAGGTGGAACTTCCCCTCTACATTCAAGAGGTTCTAATGGCAGTCAAAGTGCTAGTATGTGAAGACGAGGATCTTACCGAGCCTCTTCTCTTGGGCCAAGACTGGATGTATGATCATGTAGTCAACCTCAACCTAAGAAGTGGACTTCTTCAGGCTTGGGTAGGCCAAAACCGCATCATGATTGAACTACAAAATCAAGCACTCAGGCCACTAGAAAAGACACCAACTCCTGGTCCCTCCAGGAACCCACATGAAGATAACGATGCTACTCTTGTCCAAAGTTCTATGGTGCAGAAGATTGTCACTCTTGACAAAAGTGCAGTAGACAAAAGAGGAGTTCCCTTCTTTTCCAAAGAGGATTCGAGGAAAGCAAGCCGGGCAACACACAACATAGGGGAGGCCAATTATCAAGAGGCGTGAGCACCAGCCTGTACAATCTAGAGTATCTCATGGCATGAAGCAGATCTGGGTATGCTAGGGTGAACAACCCTTAGCTTTGGAGACTGGATCCCAAAGATGCATAGCTTCACCTCCATTCACAAGATTGAATCAACACCCACAAGCACCCTTGGCACAAATCACAGGGAAAACACCTACACTCCACACCATTACATCCTCGGTCACACATAGGAATGTCGGGAAATGGGTACCAAAAGGTCCCAAATCCAACACAATCCAGTCCACAAACCTTTACATGTTATCACCAGTAAAAGCTTCAATTCCACAATCAAAACTTGGAACCTTAAACCTCATATCAAACCCCCTGACCCACTCTTGAAAATCCATCCCCTCTGGTGTAGGAGCATTCTGAGTACATTGCACACCCAAAAGTATGCATCTAGGATGAACCCTAACCTACTAACCAACATTCACACACATCACAAACATCTCACCCACTAACCATTAACCACTTGGAATGTCATGTTAGTATTGTGGAGGGAACACCATAACATCTTGTTTCCCTATGCAATGCTAATGTGCCTCTCTTCTTCTAGCAGATAAGCATCACCAGCTACACGTAGTATCATGGTAGATGTAGCAGGCTCAAGCTCACAGGCAGGAGTAAGTACTGCAAGGAGTGATGTGGACAGTCTGCCTATTGATGTGCCACCATCTCAATGACCTATAGAGCTACAACACCTCCAACAAATACCTGTACCGGATCCTTCCACAGGGATCACAGAGAGAGTCCATGCCAATTCTCATTGGTTCAATGGCATGCCCGGTCCATCAGGGGAGGCTAAGTATATCTGGGAGTCCAAGTGCGAGTATCACAGATCGTGGGTCCGATTCCAATTCTTCTCCAAGGAGTTTGAGACTCTCTAGAACACACAAGATCTTCAGACCATATGGCAACGTGCAGGGCTAGCCGAGTACTTCAAAACTGCCACACATCAATCCAAGCGCATGAGGGGCTCGATTCCTCGTGTCCAGACACGTTAAGTTCTGACTACTCCGGAAGTCTCGCCACGAGGGGAGGCCACTGTACCTCCCTTTACCATTAGAATACCTAGGTTTGGATCTGAAGGTACATCACAAGCTGCCCCTTCGACTCCTCCTGTCCCATCTGAATTTGAATTTTCCACGACTGGAGACGTTGAAGGGACGAGCACCTTCGGCATCGAATCATTCTTGCAGAATACCCAACTCTCCAATGTCAAATTCTTCTCGGACACAAGCTAGAGCGCAACTCAAAGCTTCAGCGAAATATGGCCCTACTCAAGCGACACCTTGCAACCGCTCATGAAGAGAATCGACGCCTGCAACTACAGAATCAGGAAAACCTAGAAGCAGTTATCGAAAGCACACCTGGGGCACCCATCAGTCCCTCAAAGTTTCAAGCTGTGACCCCCAATAATATCAAGATCATCGTGGAAGACTATGCTACTCTACTCGAAGCACATCATCAGTTGTCAAAAGAATTGGATCAATTGAAGCAACAACGATGGAAGTACACGACAACTTTGCCTCAAGTTAGTGCTTCAACCTCGTCTCTATTCACTGACTCAGCAGCCCTACATGACTTACAAAAACAAGTCACAGAATTGCAAACACGACTATTACAGTATGAAAGGCCACCATCACCACCTGAGGCATCAATAGAGGAAGAAATCGCATCAATTCCGATGGAACAGACTTTTGACGATGACAATGAACCGCAACCAATTCTGGGTGGGAGAGTAACTGATGAGGGTCAGGACACATTGGAAGCACCATGACCACCATGGTTAAAACAAGTCGAAGACATAGGGCGCTTACATGAAGATCGAACTATTATAGTGCAAAATCAGGCAATGCACGTCATCGAAGGAAAAAAATATTATAGTCTAGTTATTTCAAGAACTTGTCGTCGAGACGTCTCATCCTATCGTCAGAACTTCAATACAGGCCTTACTATGTCATTCTGGCTGATTACAATGCGGAAATACAGAGAGTCACCGGGAAGATCCCCTCCTTCGCAACACAGTTTCAACCTGAGGACCTCCCTCCTGATGTGCAGAAAGGCAGGATCTATCAACCGACATGGCGGCAAAAGCTCCTAGAGACATATCCTGAAATGCTCCCCACATGGAACCACGCTCCTTTGCATCTATTGTACAATCCATGCTACGGCCCAGTTCCTCGACGTAGGTCATGGAAAGCATTCAACATTAAAGTGCAGAACAACACCCAATGTAAAGAATGGCTAAACTATCCTTACATCGCACCACCACAGGGACCACCGTCAACAACGTACATGATGGAAACAATTCGACATTGGATGCCTCGATTGAAGCCCATGCCAGATGTGGCAGCCCAAATGATGCTCAAAATTTTGGATATGATGCAAGTTGTGCTCAAAACTTTTAGGAATGCAGAAGCACCACAAGTACGTCTGTCGGGGTTTACCCATGGAAATCATGATTTGGTGTATGACATGAGCACCACCCCCAGCATTTGTGTGGCTTACGCGTGGCATGCACACATCAAATACCTCCCCGCATGCTATAAACAAAATTTCGAAGACATGTTCAGATCAGGTTTCTGGGAGTATCACTCAAAGGTATTCGCACCAAAGCCTACACATCTGCTTCATCTCTTTGCATATGAACAAGCTATGTACTCCGAGTACTACACGACGCTGCAACCCGATGTCCCAGGTGCAATAAATTGGGATGCATTGGAAGCTGATCTAGCAAGAGGATTATAGATAGGAGAACACGAGCTAGCCACCAATGTTATCCAATGCTATATTGACCACCCTATAGAACAGAGGTATGTCAAGGGCGACAGACGCTAGGAAGGGTGGAGTGTTGGCATACAAGTCAATCATTTTTTTCATAAACAATTTCCAACTCAAGTGATTTTCATCACTACACATACATTGTAAATCCCGTTTTTGACAGCATAGACTCCATTTTGTTCAAGCCGAGGAGTCCTCGAGCTTGAGGAGTGTTAGAATTAGCGACATACCAATTTTCATAACTTTTAGGTTCCGTTTGAGCCCTCAAATAGGCTTTAGAACCTAATTTTTAACTAGGCCAGACACTAGGTCTGGACAAGGCCAAAGCTAGTCAAAAAACTATAAAAAGAGCTAGAGAGCTCATTTTTGAGGTTAGATTGTTTGTGAATTGAGCTTATGTAAGAGACTTTTTGACTAATGCAAAGAACTCCATTGTTCCTCTCCTTGTTCTTGCCTTGTGTGCACGCGTGTGTGTGTATGTCTGTGCATGTTTGTGTGCTTCTCACTCACACACTTGTTCCATGACTTGCTCATAGTCTTCATACTAGTCCTCACGTCTCCACGGATTGACAATTATGAGGTAGATCTTCTCACGTTGGTACTCACCATTGTGCTAGAGTGATAGTTAGCCAAAACACACTTCTATCAAAACTGATAAATGTCTAATATGCAACAACTCCACCTTCAACTAAGCATGACTCATTCATGTTCCATGAGTCAAACCTGGGAACAAATCTCTCTCTCTTTCTCCCTTTTTTTGGCAACAGAGGTACCTAATGAAAATTTCATGATGTAATGGAATGACATGTACAATAGATGAAGGTAATTCCTCTCTTCTTAGTCGATGTGCATAAGTGGGTGGAAAACAAAAAAGTGCCTATGCATGGTCTTATGATGAGACCCTATCTCATGCATACTCTAAAAAATGCATATAGAAAGCAATGGTGCAAAAATGGATAGATCTTGAGCAAAGTGCTCAAGGGTGAGATGATGATGAGGCTTCCTCCAAATGTCCAACTCCAAGAACCTTTTCTTTCCCATCAAGCATTTGAAATGGATGATACCTTTGTCCACCAACCTGCCAAAAGAAAAATAAAAAGCAAATTTTTACGATGTATGAACATGTGCCCTCTTGGTGCCTGGGTTAAACTTAGTGTGCCTAATGCTTGGCCTTTGGATGAGGCCCTATTCGCATGCATACTTGGTATGCATCTTGAACATATGCTGTGCAATTGGCAAGGTTAGGTTTGACACCCATGGATGCTGCACGAAGAGGTTTTAGGCCGTCAATATGTCTTTGTTGTGCTGGTCATTGCCTTGAAATTCCTCCCGCCATTTTTTTCGACTTTCAGCTTGATTGCTTTGGGTCCTTTGATTGGAGTGGTCTTTCTTGAAGATAAGGCATGGTAGGCCTAGACCATAGATTTTGAAGTCTAGTGTGAGGGGGCTGATTTTGTACAAGGGCTTTCTTTGGTACCCATATCATAGTGCGATTTGGTTTGGCTCTAAATAATTTCTTGGCCACCCAAATTTGCTTGACATTACAAGGAAAATGTGATTTTTGTTTCTTAATGTAAGGGTCTTTGGGGCATTCTATGTGAGTTTTTGGAGAAAACTCATCTTTACATGGGGAGTGCAACAAAGGTTGATCTTCTATACATACATCATGCTTATGCAATGGATCATTGGGTTGTCTAGTTTGAGATTGATCTAGAGATTCATCGATACATTTATCCTTATTACTCATAGAATCTCTAGATGTACAAATGGGTGATGGATTGTCATGTTTGACCATAGATTCGACATCATTTTCCCCATCATTGGTGCCAAGTATTTGTTGATCATCTCCTTCTTGATGATCTAAGTGTAGATCATCCCTGCTTATGGTTTCATGAAGGGAATCCAAATTTACAGGAAGAGAGGGCCCTTTCACATCCCCCAAACACTTGGAGTCCTCCATTTATCTATTCTTGAAGGTTTCCTACGATTTACTCGAAGAAGGATTAGATACAAAAGCATGGGTGGAATGAAGATCTTGTGCATTAGAAGCACAATCTTTGAAAAGATGATTATTTCCATCATTCTTACAATGTGGATAATCATTAGGATTTTCAATAGACATATATGTAAAAGTGGGTGTAATAGATGGACAAGAGACCTCAAATGCTTGATGATTTTGTGTAACAAACCTTTGAGTGCCAATGATCAAGTCTTCATCTATACCTTCCATGACAAAGAACGTTTCCAAAAATTTCATACCATCCACCATAATAGGCAACACAACTTGACCCATGCAATCATAATGTTCCCCATCTATGAGGATAGAAGAATGAGTTGTTGGTTGAATGTTCTAAAAAATAATGGTCACTAGGTCAATATGAATTAAATTCCACTCACAATTAGGGTTGATATAAACACTCATCCTTCTATGTTCATATCCTATTCTCATATCCACAAAAGTATTGTTGTATTCTCTTGTTGCAAATAAGGATCCTAACCCCTCAAATATTTCACCTGTTTCCTTGACTCCTTGCAATTTTTCTCTAGATGTTTCACCCTTATGTGAGATTATTTCATGCATTTCATGTTTATATCCCTCCTCTTTTTCAATCTTAGCCCCCTTTCTTCTCTCTTTTGCTTTTTTCTTTCCCACGAAACAATTTTTCTCTCCCTTGGCTTCCCAACTCCACCTAAAGGTCAACTTCAAATTACTCTATCTAAAAATTAACACATTATTCTTATAAAAAATAGTTGAGCCCATGTGGGATTCAAAACGAGCTTTCCAACGAGCTATAGAGCTCAAAAAATGGACTTTTGATGAAAAAGTTATGTCAAATCTGTTGGGTGTGTGTAGAAGTGCGAGAGACACACAAGCACACACAAGGAGCACAAATGCAGCAAGACACATGGAGAAGACGATGGCTGGAATAGCTCTCTCTATTGATCGATGAATTGAACTAAAGTAAGAGCTGAATAATATCCCTAAGTACAAAGTACCACCACATATGAGAGTATCAAGTATGTGGTAACATGGGGAAAAAAACCTCTAGCCAGCACTATAGTAAAAAGTGCCCATGTATAGGGAAAAGGTTCACATCAAAGCTACTCGAGGAACACATAAGTGTAACAAACCCCCCTGGAGCGAATGATGTGAACACATATAGGGAGTGACAGATCAGCCCCCACAAGGTAAAAAGCCTAAAGCTTTGCGAAAAGCTTCAAACTTTTCTTGTGGAAGAGCTTTGGTGAATATGTCTGCCACATTATCTTGTGTAGGCACATATACCAAATCAATATCTCCTGCATGAAGGCGCTCTCTCACATAGTGATAATGCACCTCAATATATTTGTTCCATGCATGAAACACTGGGTTTCGTGCAACAGCCAAAGCACTCTGACTATCTCTGAGAATATGCGTAGCAACATCAATCTCCATGCAAAGATCCATCAATAGGCATCTCAGCCATATACACTCCACTGTCGCTGTGAAAATTGCCCTGTACTTAGCTTCACAACTCGATGTTGCCACTGTAGGTTGCTTCTTACTCAACCAAGATATGCATGAGTCTCCAAGGAAAAAGCAATTACCACTAGTGGACATGCGAGTATCATAACAACCAGCCCAATCACTATCTGTAAAAGCATGCAAGCATGGCTGAACATCTCTGCCATAAAAGAGACCTAAGCTCAAAGTGCCTCGAAGATATCTAAACACACATTTCACCGCTTGCCAATGCTTAGTGCCAGGGCTATGCATGAATCGACTCAACTGGGAAACTGCATACTGTATATCCGGCCTTGTGTTGCATGCATATATAAGACATCCCACAGCTTGCTGATAAAGAGAAGTGTCAAATGCATCACTGGAATCCTCAACTGAGAACCTGAATCCTGTCTCAACTAGTGTGGAAACTGGCTTACAATCCTCAAAGTCAAAACGCTGAAGTAGTTTTTCAACATACTTTGCTTGATGCATAACAATTCCCCCCTCAACGGATACAAACTGGATGCCAAGATAGTAGCTCAAAGGACCAAGTTAAGTGACATCAAAAGTATGCTGCAAATCAGCCATAAGAATGTCAAGTTTTGCATCACATGACCCAGTCAAGAGTATGTCATCGACATAAAGAACAAGCACTATAAGATCAGCCCCATTTTTGCGTACATAGAGTGTGCTTTCAATCGGACTACATGTGAAGCCAAGAGCAATCAAGTGCTTATGTATTTTGTCATACCATGCACGTGGAGCTTGCTTGAGACCATACAAGGCTTTATACAAGCGACAAACCATATGCTCTTTCCCTTTCATAGCGAATCCAGGAGGTTGCTTCACATAAACCTCTTCTTGCAAATCACCATTCAAGAAGGCTGTTTTTATATCCAACTGATGCACTTTCCAACCTCGATGGGCAGCCAATGCAACCACGGTACGAATGGTAGTCATGCGTGAAGTAGGTGCAAAAGTTTCCTTATAGTCAATGCCATATTGTTGCGCATATCCTTTGGCAACCAATCTAGATTTGTAGCGATCAATGCTACCATCAGATATTCTCTTAATCTTGTAAACCCACTTTGTACCAATGGCATTCTTTCCTTTTGGCAATTCACATAACTCCCAAGTACCATTCCTATGTATGGAATCCATTTCTGATTGCATAGCACTCATCCATAGTGGATCGTCACATGCATCTTCAAAAGAAAGTGGCTCTTCATTACATGCTGTAGCAATAAGAGAATAATCCACAAAATTACTTGATGCATGGTGAGAGCTTGATATTGTTCTACCAAGTAAAGGTGCACTCAATTTGCTGTCCTGCAAAGTTTGTTTCAGCCACTTTGGCATGGATTGTGCACTCTTGATAGACATGCGTTCATTATGTAATACATCATCAATATGTACATCATGCGTGGGCTGAATTTCATGCTCAGTTTCAGCCATATTCTGACGCAAATGTTCAGCCATATGTGGCTGGAAATTTCCAATAGTTTTGACAATTTTTGGCTGAATTTTTTTAGCCATGTTTGGCTGGAAATTATTTGCATTTTCAGCCCTATTTGGATGGAAATTTTCAGCTCTTTGAACCTCAGTTGGCTGGTCTACATGGCCATAGTCAAGCGCACCATTTTGAACAAAGGCATGAGTGTATCGAACACATCTTGTGAGCTAACTGTTGGCAGTTTTTTGCATTCAAGTAGAGGGAAAACTGAATTTTCAGCAAATACCACATCGCGACTCACAATAATTGTGTTCGTCAATGGATGGTACAACCGATATCCCTTACTTTCAGCACTATAACCAACAAATATACATTTCTTTGCCTTGTCATCAAGTTTGTGATGTTGTTGTGATGGCACAAGAGCATATGCCAAACAACCAAACACTAACCATAGGCTTATGACCATTCCAAGCCTCATAAGGAGTGATGAATCTCAATGCTTTTGTAAGGCAGTGATTCCACACATAATTTGCACACATGACCGCTTCCATCCAAAACTTATGAGGAAGATGCTTTCCTTTAACCATACATCATGCCATTTCAAGTAGAGTTCTATTTTTACGCTCGGCAACACCATTTTGTTGAGGTGTATATGGCACTGTACATTGGTGTGAAATACCTCTTTCACGAAGACAAGCATTAAACTCATGTGACATGTACTCACCACCACGATCCGTGCGTAGAGTCAAAAGCTTTTGTGAAGAAAAATTTTCAGCCATAGCTAAAAATGCTTTGAAGCAAGAAAATACCTCATTCTTTGCTTTCATAGGATACACCCATGTATGGCGAGTAGCATCATCAATGAAGGTAACAAAATATACATGCTTCCCAAAAGATGGAGTCTTGACCGGACCACATACATCACTATGAACAAGTTGCAATTTTCTTGTAGTGTGTGTGTGACTATCTTTTGGAAAAGAAGCACGATGCATTTTTCCAAGAATGCAACCTTCACATGCATGCTTTTCAATGGAATCAAGTGTAGGCAAGCCAATAACCATGTCCTTCTTTTGCAAGTAGAGCAAACTGTTGAAGTTCAAGTGACCAAAACGAGCATGCCAAAACTCCATTTCAGCCATGGAAGAAGTATGAGCAACTAAGGCATTCGAGGCAGCCCTCTTGTATGTATCCATGCGATACAAACCATTACATAACGTACCGGGCATCACAATAACATCGCCATTGCTGAAATCATGAACCATACACTTATCATCAACAAAGTGTACATGAAGTCCATCTTTGGCAATCAACGGAACTAAAATTAAGTTCTTCTTGATACCGGGCACATACAATGCATTTTTCAAGAGAATCATACCTCCATTTGCAGCCGTAAGCTCAATTTCTCCTACTCCAATGATAGGATAAGAGGCATTGTTTGCACACACCACATGTCCTCCTTTAGGTGCATCTTTCAAAGAGGCAAAAAATCTTTTGCATGATGTTCTGTGCTTTGAAGCACCAATATCAAAGAACCAATCCGAATCAGCCTCACACACAACCATACATTTAGAATGTAAAGAAGCATCATAATGACATGTAACAACACATGCCCAAAAATCTTGAGCCATGTTAGCTTCATCATTCTTTGCATTTGCTGAATTTTCAGCAATAGACATGCCCGATTCCTTCTTCTTTTCATTGCGTTTAGCAAGCTTTCTACACTCATCAATAGTATGACCAGCCTTCCGACAATATTTGCATCTCTTCTTCTTTTGCAAATCACCATCATTAGAGGAATGAGTGGAAGAGGAAGCTTGAGGCTTTGGTTTTGATGAACCAAAAGCTGAACCATACTTGCTTTTTCCCTTTTGTGAGATAGCAAGTGCTTGCGTTCCCTCAATCAAACCACTCCTATTCACTCTAGATTGCTCTTCTTGCAAAAGAAGAGACACAACCTCATCAAATGCATACATATTAGGATTTCCTTTTGCAACCAAACGGAGTGTAGTAGCAAAGCTTTGAAAAGATTCCGGTAATCCTTTCAACAATGTAGAAATGAGTGATGCATCCGGAATGATCTCATCTATGTTTGCCAATTGCTCTTTCAAGTCCTTGATGCGTGTCACATACACATCCAATGACTCATTTTCAGCCATACATACATCCTCAAGTTGCTTCCTCAAGTATGCAACACGTGCTTCATTACGCACGGCATACAAAGAAGTAAGAGTGTCCCATGCATGTTTCGATGTAGAACATGACCGAATGTGTGGAACTATATGATGCTTCACTGAAAGCGCAATCAAAGCATGAGCTTGAGCATCTTTTCCATCCCATCTAAGCTGCTCCTGTGTAGGTGGAGAAGGAGAAACCACTGTACTCGAAGAAGAAGCTCCATCTGTGATAGTAGACTGTGAAGTAGAAGCACCTGCCGGTCTTCGATCTACAGGCTGCTGAAATTCACACTTCTATGCTTGGAAGTCGATTTGCACTGTTAAAGTGCGCGTGCGCCGCGACGCGAAAAACCAAAACTTGAGAAGAAGCTGAACCTGCTCTGATACCACTATTGGGTGTGTGTAGAAGTGCGAGAGACAAACAAGAAGCACACACAAGGAGCACAAACGCAGCAAGACACACGGAGAAGACGATGGCTGGAATAGCTCTCTCTATTGATCGATGAACTGAACTGAAGTAAGAGCTGAATAATATCCCTAAGTACAAAGTACCACCACATATGAGAGTATCAAGTATGTGGTAACATGGGGAAAAAAAACCTCTAGCCAGCACTAGAGTAAAAAGTGCCCATGTATAGGGAAAAGGTTCACATCAAAGCTACTCGAGGAACACATAAGTGTAACAAAATCATGCTCATGGGGGTCAAAACACGCAAACATGACCTTTTGGAAAAATCACGATTTTGTGTGAAAATTGCGATTTTGGGGGTCTGAAAATTGCGATGCTGAGCACTTATGGAAATCGTGATTTTGAGGGATCATGAAAATCGCAATGCTGAGCAAGCATAAAAATCATGATTTTGTGAAATCATGAAAATCGCAATGTTGAGCACTTATGAAAATCGCGATTCTGAGCAATCCCCAAAAAATGTGATTTTGATTGAAAATTGTGAAAAATGCGATTTTGAGTGAGAATCGTGAAAAACGTGATTTTGAGAATGATAAGAAAATCGCGATTTTGAATGAAAATAGTATTTTCTCAAAATCGTGTTTTTGACATGAAAATCAAGATTTTGATTGACAATCGTGTTTTTTGCTCAGAATCGTGTTTTTACTTGAAAATCGTGATTTTGCACCTTAATGGAAATCGTGTTCTGAAAATTGTGAAAATCACAATTTTGGATGAAAGTCGTGTTTTTTGAAAATGGAAATTCTAGAGCCAACAGAGAATCATGTTTTCCCAAAATCGTGTTTTTGTTTGAAAATCGTGATTTGTGAAAATCGCAATTTTGAGTCAATTGAAAATTGTGTTTTTCCCAAAATCGTGTTTTTTTTATATGAAGATCGCGATTTTGCCTCAGAATTGTGTTTTTGAGAATTGCCAAAAAATCAAGCTTCTCGGAATGACCAGAGAATTGTGTTTTTGAGAAACTTAAAGAATCACGATTTTGAGCACAATCAGAGAATCATGATTCTAAGAATGACCTCAGAATTGTGTTTCTTTCAGAAAGCTTTTAGGCGGGAAATAGAAAATCACATTTTTTTGAAAAAATTTGAATTTTATGAAAATTGCGATTTTCAATCATAATCGCGTTTTTTGGTGGGAAATTCAAATTTCTGAGCGTCGAGCAATGGTGATCTCTATATGTGGAGAAAATCATGAAAAGACATAGGCGCTTGCTCTCCCTTGCACTTTCTAACTCCTTCTTGCACAATAATGCATGAAAAATGGTATGAAAATAGTGAAAATGCACTAAAAATCAAGAAATTTCTATGAAGATGAAGATGGAAGAAGATGGAGATGGTGATGATGATGAAGATGAAGAAGAAAAATAAAAAAATAAACAGAAATGATAGTTTTTTTTACCTTCTAACATCGCAAATCTACGATCTTACCATCACAATGCTCGTCCTCGAAGCTCTCTCCTCGGTAACGGTGCCAAAATTTGGTGTAGCTCAAGCGTAAGCACCACCTCCTTTACTTGTCAATCCACGAAGATGTGAGGACTGGTATGAAGACCACGAGCGAGTGAAGGCACAATTGCATGAGTGAAAGCACACAAGCATGCACACACATACACACACACACACGCGTGCAAGGTAAGATCAAAGAGAGGATGTTGGCAATAGCTAGAGGCACAGACGTCGAGGAAGTATGTGAAGACAGAGCACAATGAAGTAGTGGGGACGTGCTTGTGTTTTTTTGAGTTTTCTTGCAGGTACAATGCTCTAGAGCAACTGGAAAGCTTCCAAAAGGTAAGAAATGCACTTTCTATCAGAATTTTCCGTGTGTGTCAGACCATTGTGATGGTCTGCCAAACTCGGAATTTGAGATAAGCGAGTTCACCATGCTGTAGAGCACACTTGCGCACATAGGAATCCACACACGCATTTCAAAAATCATCAATTTGGTGGACCATCACGACGGGCTCACGCCATCACGATTGTGTCACACCATCGCGACTGGCTCACGCCATCGGGACAGCTTGGCCGGACCATCGCGACGGTCTCACACCATCGTGACGGTTCACTTGAGCCATTGTGACGGTCGCTGACCATCACGACGATCCCATCGACCCCATGCCATCGCGATTGGCTCATGCCATCGCGACGACTCCCTTGTCACATGTCAAGACTGACCATCACGACGATACCAAGTACGCCATCGCGACGCCTCGAAGTTGGACCATTGCGATTGGCTCAAGCCATCGCGCCTTGTGACCATCACGATGGGCTCAACCATCATGATTATTGCGTTGACCTTTGACTAACACCATCATGATTGCTCACCAATTAGACCATCGCGATGCTTCACTTAGACCATCGCGACGCCTCGCACCTTCGGACCATCGCGATTGTACCACGCCATTGCAACAGTTCACCTGAGCTATCACGACAGTCCGGCCAGACCATTGCGATTGTCCCAGAACATCGCGATTGTTCACCCAAAATGGAAAAATTAGGGTTTCATTTTTTGGGCAAATTTGAGGCTATTTTAAGCAAATTTTTGGGTGATTAAGCTCATTGGAGACCCCTTAGCTCGTGAGTGAAGAAAAACCTAATTGCCAATTTTTACCCCCGAGGACCTGAATGCTCATATCTTTTTCATTTGAAGTCCGTTCTTTGAGCTTTATAGCTCGTTCGAAATCTCTTTATGATAATTTGAGGTTGACCATTGTTGGGACTAGAAAAGAAAGGGGGCATTAAAATTTTTCCAAGAGAAAAAGGGACTAAAAAAGTGTATATATTCAAGTGCTTGATCCTCAATTTAAAGAGGTGGGCTAAACATTGGATTTTTACAGGTCTAACAAGGACAATCAAGGACAATCAAAGCAAGGCAGTGAAGAACGCAAGGCTTGGGAAGTGCGACTTCTTGGGCATCAGAGCAATCAACGAAGTTGACTCGAGGTTGGGAGAATACTGGACCCCCTCAGTCAGTTATTAGCTTAGGTTAAATGGTAGCATTGTGGATTAAGGACGATAGGAACACATCGAGTTCAAGAGACTTAATTTTTCAAGTCCAAGAGTAAAGTAAAAGTGTGTGATACGAAAACCTAAAGGAAAGAACTTAAGTATGACGGAACGAAAAACTCAAAAGTACTACGAAAAGTCGATTTCTGACATGAACATTGAGACAAGAGAAGAATTTAAAGGAAATTAAAAGGAAATAAGCAATAAGGAACAAAGAACCATTGACGATCAGAGAGTGCCAGGAAGTGACTTCATGAACCTTAGATTGGGCAAGCATATAGGTAAGTCAGACCGACGAAGCCTTAGATCATCAGAAGCAAGTGTAGGAACCACTGCACGTTTGTGGGTTCAGTAATTGAATAGCTACCCTTACGAGTTGGGCTCAGATACGAGTGAATCGGAAATGGCCTTTAGCACAGAAAGACTAGAAGGAGGGTCAAACATAGCATATCTAGAAAGACCTGAAGGACAATACATAACTCAATTAGAATATGTTCAAACCAACCACTTAGGTGCTCGCATCTATGAGGATGGTTTGCGAAGACCAGTGGTGCAAATGCACAACCCTGATCAACCCATTGGATTGGATCGTCTAGT
Organism: Ceratopteris richardii; assembly: GCA_020310875.1. NCBI lineage: Eukaryota > Viridiplantae > Streptophyta > Polypodiopsida > Polypodiales > Pteridaceae > Ceratopteris > Ceratopteris richardii. The sequence continues at coordinate 80,657,078 of CM035409.1, forward strand.
GGTGAAATTTGAGAGAGACACATACATAGACAAAGAAGGAACGATGCACATCATAAGCACTCAGCCAAATCAGACAAATGAGTTTGGTGTAATTCAGCCAGAGACAGAAGCTAGAACCCAAGGAAAATAACCAGTAGGAGAAGAACCTAGGACACATAGAGGGAAATCTGTACTGACAAGAGTTCTAATCCCAGATTGGATCCCTCAGGACAATAGAAGATAGCGTCAAGGACCCAAATACTCCTGGAAAAGTTGTATACCTAGACGATACATCAAAACGGGTATTTATAGTACCAGACCATGCGAGAAATACCTACACATGGAGAGGTGATTTAGTATTCCCTCCATCTCGAACTAATATAAACCCGAGCCATCAGGGTGCTGGAACATCCTCTGCCCATGCATTCAAAGAGAGAAGAATAAAGAGAGACCAAAAGTAAGTTTCACTCATCACATAGGGAGCGATAGAACCACCATGGACACCGATAGAGTGGAAAGACAAAGGGGACCAAGAATACCAGGTGGTAGAGACGATTTTCCTCTACCTAGACCACGTGAGCACCCAAGAATATTAAGACCCACTCACTTAGTAAAGTCCATGAAAAACTATTTTGATGGGACAGGAGATCCCTATGACCATGTTGCGGAATTTAAGCAAGTGCTAAGAGCAGAACAAGTAGAAGGCATGTTTACGCAATACAATGCTTTTGGACTAACATTAAAGAACACGGCTTTAACATGGTTCCAACCATTGCAATAAAAGAAATTTAGAGATATCCATCACTTGCTAGGGTCATCCATCATTGAATTCTCTAAAAGTGGAGTCAAACATGATACATCTTCATTGATTCATAGCTTCAAACAGACCCCCCCAAGAAATAGTTAGACTTGTAGGACGTAGGTTTAGACAATATGTGGAAAGATGTCCAATGCAAGAGTTACCCTCACAGGCCAAGCAAGTGTCATTGTTTTTAGACGGCCTCTTGAGCTCTAAACTATGCTCCTATGTATACTTGAAGGAACCCAGAACACTAGAGCTATGTGTGAGAATTTGTATAGACATTGAGGACAACCTTGGAGATGAGTTGGAACTCTCAAAAGTCTATAAGGACTCAGATTGTTCATCTCTAGCATCCTCAAAACTTTCTAGCTCGATAGAAGACCTAGCAGAAAAAGTGGCCAAGAAACTAGGAGTTTTTAGTAAACAAATGCCTAGGTTGACAACAAACAAGTGTTGTTACACCTGTGGTGGTGATCATATGGCAAATGTGTGTCCCAATGCAACACAACTACAAGCCAACCCTAGTGGCCAGTATTGTACAATTGAGAGATGATACATGAATCACACGGCTCAAGACTGCCCATACAACAAACAAGTAGTACATCAGAACTACCCGCAAGCATACCCACAACCAGGTAGGTATCAAGGCCAATACAATGCTCAACCTCATTATTATAGGCCTCCTCAGAACTATCCTTATCAGGCTCAACAGAGACCACAACCTGTTTTAGCTCAGCAGCCACCCCCACCAGCTAATGTCATCTCAGTCAAATATGCTGCAGAAGAAAACCTCAATAAGGTGTTAGTGCCTTCTTCACCCTTGATCACAGAAAGTGACCCTAACTCCAACAATTTTGACTCTACTCATGTAGATAGTCCACCTGCATATTACACAGAGTCACCATAACATATGGAAACATATCATTACAATAGTCCACCATTGGAACCCAATTGGGAACCCGATTATGCTAATGTGATGTACACCAACCCTAATCCATGGCCCCAACTAAGACAGAAAAGACCACAGGGCCCTAAAGGACCATGCTTAAGATGCCAAGGAGATCATTTCATAAAGGATTGTCCACATCCTCCGATAGCAGGACAATCACAATACTATAACATACAAGGCTTTTGCACCGAGTGTGATAAAGAGCATGTCATAAAAGATTGTCCTAAAAACCCTGCTAATGCTTCAAAAGTGACACCGTCAACGTGATAGGTATTGTATACAATGCAGATGGATCCAACCCTACATATGTCCCTATCCAAGCGATAACAAGAGCCCAGGCGCTCTTACAGAATCAATAGCCTAATCCTACGAAAATAGCTGAAACCAGCGAAGTTGGAGAGTCTAGTAACGAAAAGACAAAATCTTGGAAAGATTCTAGAGAAAGAATCAAGAGAAAGTGGAGTAAAAAGATAATTGAGTTGGAAGGAAGTCTCAAGGGATCTAGAGACAAAATCCTAGAATTTACTTCTCAAGAATCTAATCAGGAGAACCTAGCTCAAAGATCAGGATCAGTTTTGGCGGAACCCCTACCAGAAAACCTAGACATGATGTTTCGTGCATATCAGGCTAGATTGAAAGAAGGACCCCAGATAACGGAAATGAGTAAGAACTACCCTCGAACAGATTTAGAAATTGAGAGAACTAAACTTTGTATGAAGATGGTAGAACTAGCACAAACAATGTTCGAAGCCTCTCGTTATCTTAGTTGGAATAACATGGCAAAACCAGAATTACACTTTCAAGGATTACTGGAGAGGTTAGAATACTTGATTGATAGCAAGGAGAAAAAGAATCTGCATAGGAACTCAAATGACTTTGAGACACAGGAAAGGAATGCACCACCCCTGTCTCAAGTACCCAATACAGAGATTGAAGACCACCTGTCTTCCATACATAAGTATTCACATGAATTTCTGAGAGAAATCCAAGAAGAGAAGTGGAGAAAAGAACAAGGAACCCATCCTCCTATTCAAGAAATAGAAAACTTGCACGAACAATTTCCCCAAGACATCCCCTCTATTTATGATGATGTAGAGGAAGAACAACGGAGTGAACACACAGATTTTGAATCCAATTCTTTGCAAGAATTACCTCAGTTCATAGGACCTTGGGAAGCTAAGTTGATTATCATGAGAGCACCCATGATATTAGTGAGAAATGAAGAATCAGTGATCCCTAGGAATACAGAAGTGATCAAGAACACCAAAGTACAATGTCATCTCACTCTAGAGGAATTGTTGAAAGTTAAACCAGAATTGTGGAAGCATGTAGCAAATCAATTCCCTGAGCTTGCTACTACTCACTCACAGATAGGATCACACAAGAAGGTACCAGAAATACCCGTAGAAAGAATTTGATATGTAAGCGAGGGAGAGGAAGGTAACACTTATCTTCCAATAACCCATCAGGGCTACACCACCAAAGCCATCCTAGATTCAGGAGCCGGAGTAGCCATTGCTACCACCGCTTTACGGAAATGTTGGGGTAAGCCAGCATTAAGACCTACCAGGATGAAGCTACAAATGGCTGACATACATATAGAGAAACCATCAATGGGCTTACTAGAAGGCATATCTCTCACCACTTGTGGTGTTGAGTTTGAGCATACTTTTGCCATTTGTGATTTTGGGAAAAATCATGCTTACAAGATGATTTTAGGACCACCATTCATATGTCAGTTGCAAATCGTACAAGATTGGGGAACCAATTCTCTATACTTGCAACGTTTAGGAGTGACTACTAAAGTCAATCTTAAAGACTATTCTCATCGAGACGTACCCCCAATACAATGGAATACTATCCATAAGACACAAGAAGAAACAGAATCGGTACACTCATTGGAGTCAGACCCCTCATGCTTGCACGACGATACTCATCTATGGATGTGTAAAGTAGCCAAACAAGAGGAAGAACGGTTAGAAGCCAAAACCTTAGGTTCAGAACAACATCCACAAACCCTTCAAGACCCAACATACACACCTATAGTATTTCCAGACGAGGAATTCGAGCCTGATGGTTGGGTAGAAATGTTAGCTATGATGGACATAGCAGTGAATGAAGAAAAATGGACCCCTCATTGTGATGAGGACGGGTATGACATTTCCATTTTTATGATTGAACTATTGAGGAAGACTTTATCCTAGAAGAATGCATGGAAGCGACAAAAGAACAAGACGAGGGTGATGACGAGGACCTAGAATCCATTATCATGGAACCCTTTTGTTCTACAGAAGAGGAATATCTTTATTTTGTAGAAGTCAAAAACCCTGAAGAAGAAAAGGAAAGCCAAATGGAACAACTTGAGCTATCCATGAGAGATACAGAGAGCAAACCAAATAAGAGAAAGAAATCATCGAAGACAGAAGAAGAAGAAGAAGAAGAACCACTCATGGAAGTATTGGAGAACTTCAAGAAGTATGAAATATAAGATAGGTGAATCATGGTACGAATGCCTAAAAGAAAAGCTGATGTTGGAGAAGTATATGATAACCGAGAGAAAACAAAAAAAATCATAGTCACCATAGAAGGAGAAGAAGAAAAATGTACATACATAGGGCATGATTTGATGAAGGAAGAAGAAGAAGAGTTAGTTGCCCTCTTGCGTGAATATAGAGATGTATTCGCTTGGATTTACAAAGACTTGAAAGGAGTAGACCCAGATATATGCCGGGCCATAGAATCCCTATGACCCGAGATGCAAAACCGACAAAACAGAAACCATACACGTACAATGATAACTACACTGCGAAGATTAAAGAAGAAATAGATTGTTGATAGAAGCAGGATTCATTTACGAAATTGAGCATACTGAATGGGTATCCCCCATTGTGGTTGTGCCCAAGAAAAATGGAAAATTGCATGTGTATAAACCTTAAAAAAGTTAATGTCGCCACGATTAGAGATAGTTATCCTCTTCGTATCACGCAACACTTATTGGAAAGAGTTGTGGGCAAGGAAGTTTACAGCTTTCTTGATGGTTTGTCAGGCTATAATCAAGTAGCCATTGCTCTAGAAGATCAACACAAGACGTCTTTTGCCACATAATGGGACACATTTGCATTTCGTGTGATGCCTTTTGGGCTGACAAATGCACCCGCCACTTTCCAACGACTTATGTGTCATGTTTTTAAGGAATTCTTACGCAAGAATTTGGAAGTTTATGTCGATGACATATGTGAACACTCGAATATGAGACAGACACATATCCCAAAACTAAGGCAAGTATTTGACAAATGTCAAGAATATCAGGTTTTTTTGAACCCAAAAAAGTGCATTTTCATGGTTAGAAAAGGCAAAATTCTAGGACACATTGTGTCAAAGAATGGAATCTCTACGGATGAAGAAAAGGTGAAAGTAATTGCAGAACTACCTAGACCAACCAATGTAAAAGAGGTACAGGCATTTATGGGTCATTGCGGTTATTAGAGATGATTCATACACATGTATGCAACCATAGCCAAGCCTCTATACTCTCTTTTGACCAAGTTTGAATGGACAAATGAGTGTGAAAATTCATTCAATGAACTTAAACAACGTTTGTGCTCAGCACCTATATTAACAACCTCGGATTGGAGCAAGCAATTACATGTACATGTGGATGCATCCAACTATGCCATAGGATGTGTGTTGGCACAACCCTCAAGTGAAGGTAACATAGACCTCATTATAGCGTATGGGAGCTGATAGTTGAATGCAGCAAAAAGGAATTGCACTACTACAAAACGAGAAGGATTAGGAATGATCTACGTGGTAAAGAAAGACATTATTTGTTGGCAAATAAGTTCAAGTTCTTTACAGATAATCAAGCATTATTGTACTGAGTCAATAAGCCTTGTAACACAGGATGACTGATACGTTGGTTTCTATTACTAATGGAGTATGACTTCGAAGTAGTAGTCAGGAAGGGAAAGACACACCTTAGAGTGGACCATCTCTCAAGACTAACCTCAGGGGAAGCTCCTCAAGGAATAGCGGATGAATTACTCGATGCATATTTGTTTAACCTTGAAATAGGACTAGAATGGGCTAAGCCTATTGTCCCTATTCTGACATATGGACCCAAGAATCCTAGGATAAGGATCAAAGAAAGAGAGATTACCAAGTCACAAAGATATCAAATCATAGTAGGAAGTATATATAACATGATAATCAAAAAATTCTTGCTTGTCGTGTAGATGAATAAGAACATGCAAATTGGTTGCAATTAGCACATGTAGGTGCATTAAAGCAACATAATTCAAAACAGCATACCTTGCAGACTTTGCAAAGACTAGGAGTATATTGGCCTTCAATGGAAGGAGATGTCTACAAGTTGTGTAAAGAATGCCGTGTTTGTTGTGAAAGACCACCTGTAGAACATGCTACATTATATCATGTGTCCCTCACACCAGAATGGAGTGAAAGTACTTGAGGACGAAGACATTCCCTCAAGGAATGACCTTAGCATGACAACGCAGTCTAGAGCAGGAAGCTCAAGACTATTCACTTATTGGTAACAATCTATACAAATGAGGATGAGACAGATACCTAAGACAGTGTGTTCATGAGAATGATTATTTGAGCGTATTAGAGACTGCACACCAAGGTGTTGCAAGAGGTCATTTTGGCCCCGACAGGATCATCAAAGCCATCCTCTTTGCAGGATTATGGTGGCCCACTCTTCACGTGGATGCACATACCTATGTTAAGAGATGTGATGTGTGCCAGAGAACTCAATTTCCTACTCACAGAGGTGAAATGCCATTGAAACCCATGATGGGAGGACGTGCATTTTCTAAGTGGGGTATAGACTTTGTAGGAACCATTAACCCCCCTGCAAAAAGGTACACATGCAGAATATATCATTGTTGCGACGGATTACCTTACCAAATGGGTAAAGGCCAAGGCCACAAAAAAGAATGATGCACACACGACTGTAAAATGCTTATTTGAAAATGTCTTTACAAGATATCCTATAGAGTTAGTGAGCGATCGAGGAACTCACTTTCTAAACCAAGTCATTGAATATTTGTTACAGGATTTTATGGTGATTCACAAGAAATCAGCACCATATCATCCTCAGGCCAATGGTCAAGCTGAAAGCACTAACAAGATGCTTTGTAACATACTGACAAAACTCGTGAACAACAAACGTTCAGATTGGGACAAACAGTTACATCACACTGTTTGGGCATATCCAGTGGCCTACAAGACCGTACTCAATGCAACTCCCTTTCAGATGGTTTTTGGTCGGAATGTTGTGCTTCCTTGGGACTTCTTGATACCAACCCTTAAGGTTGCACAAGAACATCAATGGACCGGTCATGAATTATCATCAAGAGTAATGGACTTGGAACGATTAGGAGAAACCAGGCTAAAAGCAGCACCAGGTATATATGCAGCAAAGAAGCGACAGAAAGCCTATTTCAATGTGCATGTGAAAGACAAAGGCTTAAAAGAAGGAGATTTATTCCTAGTGTATACGCTGAAACAACATGCACAAAAAATAGAAAAGCGAGGTTATGGACCCATGATCATTAACATACTCTCGACAAGTGGAGCAGTACAATTAGCCACCCTAGAAGGAGACATAATGCATAATTACATTAGTGGTTGTAGAGTCAAGCTTTATCAAGAACCTCTTACTGAGGATATGCTTAGAAGACTCATGTTGGCAAAGAAGCGTAAGGAGGAAGAAAATAGAATACGAGCTGAAGCTCAATCAGAAGCTATAGAACGCTTTAAGCACATGAAGTTAAGAAGACAAGGACTAGGGAGAGAACATTATAACCATATGAAAACAACACCCAGATACCCCATGTCCATGTGTCAAGCAAAGTCAAATACTCATCCTAGCATAGTGGATAAGAGACCATTCATTACAGTCAAGCTAGATCACGACAACCCTTGCCAAGAGCTCAGGGCTCTAATTGATTCAGGTGCTGCGACTAGTGCAATTAGATGGTCCCACTATTAGGACTCAGGAATAGAAATGCGGCCAATTGAGGCATACCTCATAGGGATAGGAGGCATGGAAACCCCTTGCATGGGTGAGGTGGATCTTCCTATCCTCATACACGATGTGACCATGACAGCGAAGCTATTAGTATGCCATGACGACGACCTGATAGAACCCCTAATTCTTGGCCAAGATTGGCTATACGATCACTCAGTGGACCTAAATCTTAGACAAGGCTCCTTGCAGATTGGAACCTTAGACCAGCAACGAGTGATACCGCTTGACTTCCCTAACAACACTCCACCTGAGGTATGTAACCCTAGACCATATGAACAGCATGCGAAGGAGGACTGGAAGATCTTTGGCCAGATACGTCATGCTACATCTACCCCAACCCACTCGGGCTTCGCGATGGACAGTCGCTATTCAGAAGAACATCAGTAGATTTTCCCCTGGTCTTCATGCAAACTAGAAGGGCTCACCACCCTACAGATGGGTCACGTGGGTTGCATTAGTGGTCAGGTGGACTGCATCAGTAGCCACATGGGCACGACGCCCTGCAGTGCCCATCCTTCCACATTTACTATGGACTCACCTAGATTTTTGGTACAAAACAAAGCACTTCCTAATGGGCAAGTTTTGCAAGTGTTGGACCTCCCTTCTTTTCGAAAGCAGAGCATTCGACCTCTCAACCTCAACCATGAAGGAGTCAACCACAACGAAGGAACCCAGACCGACAACCATATCAGACGACACAAAGAAGAAAACAGTATCAGCATAACCGAGCAAGCAGAACAAGAAAAATATGGGTGACAAAAGGATGGAAAGAATCGACAGATTTCACCAATGCAGACAAGGATAAGACGAAGTTTCAAAAAAACTAAAGGTAGTATCCAACTTCTTCTCAACCTTCTTCTACGAGTACGAAAATTCGACACATTTGGATCGCCAAGAAGTACCTTACGAATCGACCCACACCCATGTAGATATGGGTACCCAAACAGTGTATTATAGCTCAACACTCAAGCCATGTAACATATACCCCTCAGAAATCTCTTCACCCCTCAATACCACCACATCCGATACCACCTTTTGTCCCTCAGCAGAAACATATCACCTGCCCAGCAACTCTTAGGAAGTGGATACCAAACGTCTCCAGACATCTTCTCAGAAACCGTTGTCTAACATTACTCCCACCTCGACTAAACACTACCCTTGTAATAACTCATTCACAACTGAACCTTGTACAAATTCACACACTATACCCAACATCACTTGTAATAACATCTCCTCAAGCAATGTATGCACTATCTGAAGCATGTAGGTGTCTAGAGACCTGCATTAGTTTTGCAAAAAATCACTCCATAAATAACCTCACAACACTTGGCTACATGGGTTACACATCGGTTATGGAAAGGGATTGCAGTCTCAGTTTAATGGGATCATGATTAATTTCCATACTAATGTGCTAATCGTTTGTAGTAGATCTTCTCCACATTCGCATCACTCATCATGCAGACAAAAGGACCGTCTGAAGCTGCCCCAGTGTACCTGTGGTCAATTTTGGTGAATTATTGGTTGAATCATATCCTACTATACAACCACTTAAATTCCAAGGGTTCCCAGGACCGATGCCAATTGATGACCCTCCCAAGGGATACACGGAAAAAGTTCATCGTAATTCACATTGGTTCCAAGGCTTACGAGGAACTTTGGCAGATGCAGATTTTATTTTTGATGCTACGTTGACTTTTGATAGTAGTAAGTGGGGCAAGTATTAGTTATTTTCTAGAGAATTTGAAGCGCTCCAAAATACAGAAGACTTAAAGCACGTTTGGGAGAGAACAGGTTTTACAGAATACTTCAGTGATCCACTGCCCAAACCGGATTTTTATAGGTGCTATTACTTAGTGACCACATTGACAGCCTCAGAGAACAAGGACTTACCAGGCACTTTTATTCTGCCGTCTTTGGTAGATGACCCCCCTTTTAAGAAATCCTATCTTTCAAAGGATTTGATTCGGGTTGTGATTAAGATCCATGGAACTCACACGTCGACAGAGAGAGAAAGGCTGATTCTAGAATCCATGAAGCGTGGCGACGTTATCAAATGGGAAGACATCTCGACCATCACACCTGAACTCTCTAAGCAATTACGTATGTGTATGCAGCACTTTGCATTCCCAGCTTAGGATCATTTTACTATGCCTCACAAGCGTATTTGGTTTGGTTTGTATTTAGCATGTATTGGGCCTCACACCATAGATCTTGCAAGTTGGATCATTGATCAATTGTACTTAGCGCAACATAGATGGGAAAGGAAAAAAGTCATCCATGGATGTTGCGCTCTCACCTGAATTGTGTATATGTGTTTGGCTTATGACTTGCCTATAGAATGCACATTGACAAGTGAAGAATTGAAGGCATTCAAAGGGACCGCCAAGAAGGCCAGAAAGTCCAGCAAGGGACGAGCAGGCAAGCGCATGCGAGGATCTATCCCATGCCTACAAGTTCCAGAGTCCTCGTCACCTCAGCCATCTCCATAACAGTCACCCACGGAACCCCCTGCACTGATCCAACCCATACGCATATGCCTGTCAAGACCAATTATCACCGAAGGTACGACCAACACTATTACCTCTCAGGCAACCTCAATTCAGGGAACCACCACCACAACAGCAAAAATTCCCACCTCCATTGGTGCAGAAGCGTTTACTTTTCTGATACCCAATCTAGAAGCAGAACCAATGAATACCACGTTTGATTTTGAAATGTCAGATGCTTTTTCAAATGAATTTCAATTTTGTGAAGGACAATTATTCTCTCAGGAGTATGAACGTCCAATTTACCCTACCACACCCCCTGATCAACCGCAAGAGCAAGTAGTTTCCAACTCTGAAGAAGAAAGGACAGAGACTGATGATGAAGACGGAGACGATGAAGCCAACCAGGCGAGTCATGAATCTCAAGAAACTGTACAGACTGATGAACAAGAACAACACACTGACACTCAGGGTGACACCAGTACTTACGAAGATGAGACATTTGAAGCAGCTGCCTATACATTGGCGATCAAGAAACTATACCGAACCATGCAAGCCATTTGGGCGCGCAAAAAACTCTCAGAGGAAGAAAGCCAAGCGCTTGTAGAAAAGGAACTAGCCATAGGAGGTTTCGAAGAAGCCTACATTCAGGGATTCAAAGAACTGGTTAAGTCAGTAGGCACTAATGGAGCATTACACTATTTACAGAGGAAACCACTACCACAGTTTTACCCACGCCGAATTCGATTACTATCAAAATCGGTTCAATATATTCGTGTACCAATGGATGCCGAGTCATCACAACAGGCCAGGGAAGCATACCTCATCCCGAAAGGATCTTTGGTAGAAGAAACGATCATCATTGACTCCCCGCCCCACACCTCTACTGTACATACCACTACTGTGGTCGAAGTACCCACCACCCCAACCGCTCCTCTCTCACCTCCCGTCCCTCTAGCCCCTCCTGTACACCCTGCCTCTCCTAGACCATCCACATCTTTTGATAGTGCGGTAGCAAAAGCCTTTGTTGCCTCAATTCCTCTCACACTTTCTGCACCCACCCAACCTAACCTCCCCACTAGGACTTTCACCCTTCCATTCAGTCAGTTTCTCCCTCCAACCATCCCTTCCTTCCCCATCCCTCCAAGACCCTTATTCCCATTCCCCCCTCCATTGACCTTCTCCCCCGTCTCACCTCCCCGACCCACTATATTTCCTCTTTCCCCTGTCCACCAAGTAGTACAAGAGACCCCATCTGTACATTATTCGGCAACCTTCGTAAATCCTATTTTCACACCCACTCATGCACCCAATATCACTCCACTATTCACGGTCACGACACTCGACACGACGTCTAGGGACATGGACATATCACCACCGATTGCACCACCACTCACCTCATCCATTGCACCATCACATCTAGGCACAACACATTTCTCCACAGTCACCACTGCATCCACTTTCACATCCCTATTTCCCCTTCCCCTTGCATCAACACCCACACCCACAACATCTTCACTCACTCCGGTATTAATATTATCACCCACAATCGACACGTCGTTCCATCAAATGTTCGTATGTATGACACAAGTGAGAGATGAATTCACATCTCTAGGCACTATTTATCAGACGCTGTAGTAGACCACGAACGACTTATAGTCGCAGCTCAATTCTTTATCAATCGAGAATGCCTCCCTTAACACACGCTACTAAGAGCTACGCCAGGCCTACCACACACTTGAACTCAAAAGTGAACAGAAGACAAAAGATGCCATTACAGATATCGACAATTTGTTAAGGGCTCAAACCATTCACAATGCAACACTCAGAAGAAACATGGGACTACTCAGACACCACCTAGTAGCAGCAAAAGAAGAGAATCAATGCTTGCAGGAATAGAACAGAGAGAACCTTGAAGCTGCTTTAGACGAACCGGATGAACCCTTGAGTCCCAGTCGTTTCAAAGCTGTCCCCTCTGAATCAATGAAGATACTATTGGAAGATCATGTCAGACTACTAGAGGATTATGACAGTATGAATGAGGAATATCAGAAGCTCAAGGAAGAACACAAAATGTTACAGCTAAGAGATCCTGTACAGCAGGTACCACCAGCTCCTGCGGTCACATCTCCTGAAATCATAGACGAACTCAACACTTTACGGGCCTAGGTATTGACTCTTGAAACACAGATAGCAGCTTACGAAGCACCTCCTAGGCCAGATTCCCCACCGGAACTACCAACGGAGGAAGAAACAATGACTATCTCAGTGGAGGACACTTTTGAAGAGGCATACGAACCCCAACCCATCCCAGGCAGACGTGTCACGGTCGAGGGTCAGACCACATTTGAACTCCCTACTTCCGCACACTGTAGAAGAACTTGGCATGACCCACTCCACAAGGGTGAAAGCTCAATTACATGCAATGGCCATGATAGAGGAACGTATTTTACAATCCCCTTATTTCACTCACTTGGCCCCTCGCAGGTATATTTCTGGGCATGAGCTATAATATAAGCCATATTTTATGTTAATGGCAGAATATAGCTGGCCATCGAAAAGGAAACAGGCAAGAAACCCTCTCATGCAACTCAATTTGAGCCTGAAGACTTGCCACCAGAAGCGCAGAGAGGAGCAATTCAACCAACTTGGCACAAGGATTTATTACAAGAATATCCCGAAATGATGAGCACATGGGTCAAGGCACCACCACATTTAAAGTATAACCCATGTTGGGGACCGATACCATGGCGCCGCTCTTGGAAGGCCTTTGCAATCAAAGTACAGAATAACAAGTACTGTCAGGACTAGTTGAATTATCCATACTTCACACCACCCACTGGATCGCCCACTGTAGGATATATGATGGCAACGATTCGCCACTGGCTCCCTCACTTACGAAGAATGGATGATGTAGCAGTGCATATGACTTTCAAAATATTTGATATGATGCAGATAGTATTCAAAGTCTTCCGTCACGTCAAGGCAACACATGCGAACACCCCGGGATTCGAGCATGGCAACCAAGATTTAGAATATGATATGAGCACGACACCATCACTCCGGGTGTGTTATGCATGGCACTGTTGCATCAAATATTTATCGGCGTGCTATAAAATGACCTTCAAAGAAATGTTCACTACCGGTTTTTGGGAGTATCACTCAGAGGTGTTCATCAGTAGGCCCACACATCTACTCCAATTATTTGCCTGTGAACAACTGGTGTACTCCATGCACTACAGACTTCCGCCACCAGAGGAACCTCAACCCATCGATTGGGAAAAACTCAAAGCAGATCTTGCAAGTGGTATCCGCATTTCAGAGCACACCCTCGCTCATGACCTCCTACAAAATTATATCCGACAGACCCCGCAACAAGGTTCTGTTGAGGACGACAGAAGCGAGAGGGAGGGGGGTGTTGGCAGTAGCCAGAGGCACAGACATCGAGGAAGTATGTGAAGATGGAGCACACTGAAGTAGTGGGGAGTCAGTCGGATCATTGTTTTCAAAGAAATATGTTTTAAAATACTTTTCAAACTCTCAACAGTGATTTTCATCACTTTTGTACCATATGTAACATAGAAAAACCCATTTTGCAATTATTAGCTCCATTTTGTGCAAGCCGAGGAGTCCTCGAGCTTGAGGAGCTTAGGTAGAACGAGCCTACCAATTTTGCTTATTTTTAGACTCCATTTACCCTTTCAAATAGCACTTAGAACCTATTTTTTAACTATGCCGGTCACTAGATGTGAAACCGGTCAAAACTAGTCTAGAATCTATAAATAGAGCTAGGGAGCTCATTTTTTAGGTTGGCTAGCGTGAGCTTAGAGCTATTTTGAGCTTGTAATTGAAATTTTGAGTAATAGAGTCTATTTTCCTACCTTCCATTGTGTCTTGCTTGTCTCTTACATGTCTGTGTGTATGTGTGTGTGCATCTCTATGCTTCTCACCTTAAGTCTCACTCCATCTCACATTCATAGTCTTCATATCATTCCTATCTCTTCTGCAGATTGACATTAAGGAGCTAAAATCTACAACAAGCCAGCCTCAAGAATGAGCTCTCTAGCTCTTTTTATAGTTTTTTGAGTAGTTATCCAGACCTAGTGTCCGGCCTAGTTAAAAATTAAGTTCCAGGGCTTATTTAAGGGCTCAAACGGAGTCTAAAAAATATGAAAATTGGTATGATGATACTTCTAATACTCCTCAAGCTTGAGGACTCCTTGGCTTGAACAAAATGCAGTTACAAAAAGGTGAAATGATATTTACAATGGGTTTTAGTGATGAAAATCACTAGTTTTATAGGGATTTCTTTTGAAAAATTGGCATACACTTCTTGGAGCTCCCTACTTGCTCCCTCTTCTTGTGTGTCCACATCTTTAACGTGCTTCCACTCCTTGTGCTTGACCTTGGGTGCCAACAGACATCAAGGCTAAGAGGTACATTTGAATGTAACCCTAATTTCCCATTCATTATGGCAGATCTAGGTAAACAAATGGAGTTGCTTAACAAAGACGACTATCAACCATGGAGGTCCAGAGTCATGAACTACCTCATGATCAAATGTTTATGGGCTATATTGTGTGTGGAGATGAAGATAAGCCCAATGTCAATCTCCAAGTTCCAAAGATCACCAATCAAGAATTGAAGATGTTGAAGGATTAGGAGGAAAGGAAGAGGAGAACTATCTTCTACATATAACAGGTAATCTCTAACACTATGATTGGTCATATATCAGAGTTTGATCATGCTAGAGATGTTTGGGAGGCCTTAGAGAAGATATATGTCACTTCCACAAGAAGCAAAAAGATGCAGCTTAAGAATGAACTCCATTCCTTGAAGGGTAGTGGTCAATCTATTATTCACTACACCTTGAGGGTGAAGGAGTTGAGGGAGCAATTGGCATCCATTGATTGCAAAGTAGATGATGAAGACCTTGTGTAGATTACTTTGAATGGGCTAAGAGGGGAAGACAGGTGGAAACCCCTCATTACTACCATCTTGTATAGAGATCCTCTACCAACTCTTGAGGAGTTGATCCCACACCTAGTGGTAGGAGAGGTTTCCATAGGAGACACATCCAAGAAGGATGGTCACTCACAAGTCATGTATGCTAGCAAAGGCAAAAGCAAGAGTGGCAAGAAGGTGAAAGGAGGGAAAAGCAAGTGGAAGCATTCCACATAAGAAGATTCACATTCAGAAGGAGATAGCAAGGCATCATCTTCAAGGAAGGGCAAGAGTAATAGAGGGAAGAATAACCCTCATCAAGGTAAAACTTGTTTTGTATGTGGTAAACAGAATCATATTTCTTCAATTTGTTGGTTCAAGGATGAAAAATACAAGAACAAGAAGGAGCAAGGGAATTATGCTAACAACTCAAAGAAGGATGTTGAGAAGGAGACCCTTCTAGCCATGATATATGGCTATGCTAGTGATTCCAAGGACACAAAGTGGTACATAGACTTGATGCTCTAATCACATGTTGTTGTAGTATGCCCTTGGGAAGCCTAGACCCACACCACTTTGCATGGAAGCAAGAGGAGGACTCAAGGACTCTCCTTTCATCCAATCGAACTGTTGGAGCAAGTCTATGACAAGCCTAAGTATTGGCTTGAGTCTCACAAAGTCTTAGAAGAAGATTTAAAAAGAAGACTATGTAAAGTTCACTTGTGAACTACCTCTTGTAACTTTTGAAGAGTTTACTTAATGTAAAAGTGAAAGAATCTTAAGTGGTTGAGTCCACTTGATCAAGAATGGAAAGAGGAGCCACGAATTCGTGATTTGTGGTAGGTAGAGAATCAAATCAATCATTGATTGATTGGAGAGTGATTGAGGGAAGTTAGCCTCCCAAACTCAACTATAAATAGATGGCAGTTTTAGTCGTGGTTAGAGAGATCTATGTGAAGACCTCAAAGAGCTGAGCTTTATGCCATATCAAGGTGTGATTACAAGGCACACATATGTATCAAGAATTATGCAAAACAGTGGACATGTGTATGAACCAAATTAGCAAGTTTTTCACCTCTGAGCTAACTCCAACTTATCTGTTTTGATCTATCTTTTTGAGAGTGATCTTCCAAGATCAAGGATTTTGCAACACCTCTTCATCTTCAAGCACATACCTATCCATCTCTTCACACGAACATGCATGGAAAACATGGAGAGAAGGGTGTCAAGGATCCTAGTCACATATGTAAAATACAAGAAAGTTGCAACATTCTACTTACACACATAGGAAATACAAGCATGCACACACACCTCACTCTCTCACACTCTAAGACTAAATACACATATGCAAAAAGCCTAAGAGAAAAGAGAGTTCTTCCATTCATTTCAAAATAGATACATGAAGCAAGTCAAACCAAGACCTCTCCTTCTTTACAAAAATGAGCCTCTATATATAGGCTTGGCTCTATTTCCCATGTGGTCCTTTTTTACTAGTCAAAAAGGGAGCACATGCATAACTAACATATCTTTTTGATATCTTGCAAATATTCTCTCTAACTAAGAAATCCCAAGAATGTAGATGTGTGAGATTTCTACGTGGGAAATTCCTTACATGTGCAAAAAAGGTGAATAATTTAGGAGTCTCCCACACTATAGCATAAGGAAGTATTAGCAAGTGCTTAGGAGAGTGTTCACATGGGCACATCTCCATTATACAAAAAGAGGGTATTTCTTGAGTACTAAAGGGGTGCCTATGCACAAGAGAAATCATGGCAACCCCAATAAGCCAACACTCTCCCCCCCTAGACTTTGTTGCCCTCGACAAAGCTAGAACCAGAGGATCATACATAGCAGAATTGTTCCAGGCTTGAGTCTTCACATCTGCAGCTCTTCATTCTTCCAATCTGTGAGGCTTCAATCCTCCAATCTGCAAGTCTTCAGGCTTCAATCTTCAGATCTGAGTGACACAATCCCCTTGGGGGGTAGTGAGCCCAGCATACATCCCACTGTGCAGTCCTATGCAGGACTAATAAAGCCTTCCCAAGGAGCTCCCCGACCTAAAAATTACATATATAGAATAGGTGAATTGTTTTGATTTGCCACAACATTGGCAATGAACATGTATCATTTTGATTGCTTAGTGGATAGAAAATTTAAGTCAAGGGCTGGTGTTACACAACTTTTGTAATCATTGTGCTCAAAATGATTGAATAATTATATAGAAAATTGATGTATAGGATAGAGTTGGGATGCTCGATATGAGGTGTGGAATTTCTATACACAATCCCTACATTGGTTGGTTCTAAAATCAATTTGCATGGTGGATTATGAATTAGAACCTCATGAGAGACTTCAAAAAATTCTGTTCTCAAAAGAATTTGATGCAATAAAAGAACATGGGATAGATCCAATGTTTACACATTATATAAGCATCAGGACCCACACAACATCAACAGTAACTTCTTAGAAATATGAAGTTTGTTAATTGATCATCCCTTGCCACCTTCAACTGTTGAGGCAAGAGAGCTTGGATGCTTCAAATGGCTTTGCATTTTTAAGTACAAAGGCTCTGAAGACATCAAAGCTCCTCTCATAGACTGCAGATCTAGCATGGAGCAAAGCTCCTATTGTAGGGAACCTCTAGTTTGATTTCTTCCCATCCATAAAGGTGACGCATAAGGAGTGACAGTATGAAGAATGTGATATACGTGTAATAAATGTATTTTTCGGAGTAGTATCTCTGCCATCACTCAATGAATGGGGGGAAAACGAAGATTCTTGTTCATTTATCTTTTATGCTTGCATGGTCTATCTCCCTTGATCGTGAGGAACATGAGGACACATTGAGTTGTGGCAGAGGATCCCTCCCCCTTGCTCTGCTATCATGATTGCACACCTCTACCACTCCCCCTCTCGAAGTTATCTACTGCTGAAGTCATACTACTCTCTATAACTAGAGTCTTGCACCCTCAAAAGGACTTCCCTATACCAACCCACATGCTTGGTGAAGCCATCTTCTATTGGATTCAAAGTGATTCCAGATTGGCTCAGAGACACATTTCTTGCAAAAGTTTATGTTGATAGTAAACAAAGTGCTCCCCACCCACCTGTGCATGCCACCACACCTATGATAAGTTGAGATTCTCGAGTTCTCACTCCCTTGCACCTGTGGTTATGGCAAGATAAGTCAAGGCTTCCCTTTCATGCCACCTCAACTATGCTTCTCCATCTCCAAAGGTCCATTCTAAGGGACATATCTTTGTCTGCCGAATGCTTTGCTGCTACTGTGGGTTCAGGTTTGAGCCTTGTGCTTCTGATCCCTTTACTCTGGGTTGCTACCATGTGAGTTCAACCATGCCACATACAACATGTTGACAATTGTTGTGGAATCACTGTTCAAGGTACTGGAGGATTCTATTTGAAGCTCCACATGTGCGAAAATTCTAAAATGATAGGTATCCGAGCAGAAACTTGCTCGATGAAGATGGAGGCTATGAGGATGTATTGATTGTTGTTTACATGAATTAATTTGTGGCAGTCTACACTGATGCTCCTTATTGTATACATCCGTTTAAACTATGTCTCTGAACATCTAGTTGTGCTCTATTACGGTCTAAACATATGTTAGATAGGTGAGGTTTCGAAGCCATCTTGATACGCATTAATACAGCAAATCATATTCCCTAACTCTTGTACTTCCATTGACTCTTTAGTAGGTGGTTGTATCCAAAATGAGAGAGTAGTGGCAGCCATTCAAAGAGTAGCATGATCCTTCTCGTAGAGAATTCTCCTGAGTGTAGCCTGAGGAAGTGGCAATGAAGAGACATCATTATTGATGATCCTTTGAATAACGTAGTATTTCCAATAGATTTTTAGTGAGTGTACTTCCTCTTAGCATAAAATTTGATTAGAGAGTACAAGGCACTTAGTCAAGTCTGAATGTTTTGAGCAAAACACCTCCCAGCCCACCCCCCAAGCTTATCTGGATAGGCCCTCCAAATAGGCTTTTCTTCAATCCCGCAGAAGTCCTGTCCAACTCAAGCACTTATTGAAAAGCAAACTAAGAGGGAGTGCACATTCAAGAACAAAATTTGAATGCCAACCTTCTCCAGATTCGTAGAGCAAAAATGGGTAGCTAATGGTCCAAAGGAAGGGTGGAAATGTCATGCTAACACACATAACCTAGGTTTATAAGAAAAAAGAATTGCAAAACAATATCTTACCACATGCTCTTGAGCTCTCCAAGTGATGAAAGGCCGTTCTCGGCACCAAATTTGTTGTTGTAGTATGCCCTTGGGAATCCTAAACCCACACCACTTTGCATGGAAGAAAGAGGAGGACTCAAGAAGGACTCTACTTTCATCCAACCCAACCTCCAACATGTTCAAGCCATTGGCCATCAGTCCGCAGCTATACCACATGCTTGAAAACATGGAGAGAAGGGTGTCAAGGATCCTAGTCACATATGTGAAATACAAGAAAGTTGCAACATTCTACTTACACACATAGGAAATACAAGCATGCACACACACCGCACTCTCTCACACTCTAAGACTAAAATACACATATGCACAAAGCCTAAGAGAAAAGAGATTCCTTCCATTCATTTCAAAATAGATACATGAAGCAAGTTGAACCAAGAGCTTGCCTTCTTTACAAAAATGAGCCTCTATATTTCCCATGTGCTCCTTTTTTACTAATAAAAAAGGGAGCACATGCATAACTAACATATCTTTTTGATATCTTGCATGCAGTTCTCTAATTCTAATGTAATGCATTGTTCATGTACCCAAACTTGAAGAATTTGACTTCTTAGGTTTAAGTTAACTGCATGGTCATAGATCCAATCTTGACCCAAGACAAGTGGTTCTGTAAGGTTCTCATCTTGACATACTAGCACTTTGACTTTCATTGGAACATCTTGAAGGTAGATGGGAAGTTCCACCTCGCCCAAACAAGGGGTTTCCACACCTCCCAATCCTATGAGATAAGCTTCTATGGGATTGATGTTCAACCCCAAGTCTTGACAGTAGGAAAGTCTAACTGCACTACTTGCTGCACCTGAGTCAATCAATGCTTTCACCGTCCTTGCACCCTTCCCTTGTCCTATCTCTATGGTCACAAAGGGTCTTCGGTCAATGACCTGAGAAGTCGCTATGTCTGACTTTTGACACATATCCATGTGATATTTTGGGGCTTTTGAGTTGACTTCTAGGCCTAATCGCCTTAACTTATTTCGCCTAATACGCTCTCTGGCCTCTACCTGTGCTTCTTCTCTCACTCTTAACTCTTCTTCTTTTCGCTTCTTCGCAGTGTTGAGTCTCATTAGCATATCCTCAGTAAGAGGTTCTTGATATAGCTTGACTCTACAGCCACTAATATAGTTTGGCAAGATATCTCCTTCTAGAGTGGCCAACTGAATTGCACCACTAGTGGAAATTCTATTAATGATCATGGGTCCATATCCTCTTTTTTCCAACTTACGGGCATGTTGTTTTAGTGTGTATACCAACACTAGATCTCCCTCTTTCAATCCCTTATCCTTGATGTGTGCATCAAAGTATGCCTTCTGCCTCTTCTTTGCAGCGTAGATGCCTGCTGCCGCTCGTAGCCTCGTTTCACCCAAGCGTTCGAGATCAAAGATCCTAGAGGACAATTCATGCCCAGTCCACTCATACTCTTGTGCTACTTTTAAGGCAGGGATTAAGAAATCTAATGGTAGCACAGCGTTCTGTCCGAAGACCATCTGAAATGGGGTGGCGTTGAGTACCGTTTTGTAGGCAACTCGATAAGCCCAAACAGCATGATGAAGTTGTTTGTCCCAATCAGAGCGTTTATTATTTACCAATTTTGTCAATACGTTACAAAGGATCTTATTGGTACTCTCGGCTTGTCCGTTAGCTTGTGGGTGATAGGGGGCAGATTTCTTATGTATCACCAAGAATTCTTGGAGAAGATTTTCAATGACTTCATTCAAGAAGTGTGTGCCTCTATCGCTCACTAACTCTATTGGTAGCCCATATCTCGTGAACACATTCTCGAATAAGAACTTAGCCGTCGTCTGAGCATCATTCTTTGTTGTGGCTTTCACTTCTACCCACTTGGTAAGGTAGTCTGTGGCTACAATAATATACTCTGCATGGGAGTTTCTAGTAGGGGGATTAATAGGACCTATGAAGTCTATGCCCCACTTGGAAAATGCACGCCCTCCCATCATTGGCCTCAAAGGCATCTCGTCTTTTCTAACTGGATATTGTGCACGTTGGCATGTGTCACATTTCTTCACATAGGTATGTGCATCCATATGAAGAGTGGGCCACCAAAGTCCTGAGAAGAGAATGGTCTTGATCACTCGGTCAGGACCAAAATGACCACCTGCAACACCACTGTGTGCAGTCTCTAAGACCCTTAAATAGTCTGATTCATGAACGCACAGTCTTAAGTAACCATCTTTACCTCTTCGGTATAGGTTCTCTCCTACTAAGGCATAGCCTTGAGCCTCTTGCTCCATATTTCGTCTTCTTGCTAGACTGGCCTCTTTGGGTAATCTTCCCGATCTCATAAACTCTACCAATGGAGCACTCCAATCTGGAATTAATGATACTTGATAAAGGGTCGCATGCTCCACTGGTGGTCTCTCTCTGCACATTGGACAATTCTTGATCCACTCATGTATTTCTTTGTCCATGCTAGGCCAATACACTCCTAAACGTTTCAAATTCTGCAATGTTCGTTGTTTAGAATAGTGATTTCCTAGCAATCCCTCATGAGCTTGCTGCAACCAACTACTATGTTCATCATCCTCGACACAACAAGCTAATACACCCTCAGTATCTTGTTTGTACATGCTTCCTGCCAATATGTGATATTTTTGTGATTTTACAATTTCTTCTTGTGATGTTTTCACATTCTTATTTGCAGGGCCGAAGGTTAGGACTGGTACCAACTTATTTGCCCATTTAGGAACAACTTCCAAATTGAACAGATAAGCATCAGGTAGTTCATCAGACACTCCTTGTGGTGACTCTCCTGAAGTAATGCGAGAAAGGTGATCTGCCCGAAGGTGGGTTCTACCTTTCCTGACAACAACTTCAAAGTCATACTCCATTAGTAAGAGGAACCATCTTACTAAGCGTCCAGTATTGCAAGGTTTATTGACCAAATATAACAAAGCTTGATGATCAGTGAAAAACTTGAACTTGTTGGCCAATAAATAGTGTCTAAACTTCTTTACAGCATAAACCATGCCTAACCCTTCTCGCTCGGTTGTGGTATAATTTCTTTCGGCTGGGTTTAGTTGTCTACTAGCATATGCTATGGGCAAATCTAAATTCCCTTCACCTGTGGGTTGTGCTAGCACACATCCTATGGCATGATTGGATGCATCCACATGGACATGGAATGGCTTATTCCAATCAGGAGTGGTCAATATTGGTGCTGTGCACAAACGTTTCTTCAGTTCATTGAAAGAATTCTCGCATTTGTCGTTCCACTCAAAATTAGACAACAAGGCATAAAGGGGTCTAGCTATGATCGCGTACATGTGGATAAACCTACGGTAATATCCACAATGGCCCATAAAGGCTTGTACCTCTTTAACATTCCTTGGCCTTGGCAGCTCCGCTATGGCTCGTACCTTATCTTCATCCGTTGAGATTCCATTCTTAGAAACAATATGACCGAGGATTTTACCTTGACGCACCATGAACACACACTTTTCTGGGTTTAGACACACTCGATATTCTCTACACTTGTTGAAGATCTGTCTGAGCTCAGGGATGTGAAATCTTCTTTCTTGGGAATGAGCACATAAATCATCCACATACACTTCTAAGCTCTTTCGTAAGAACTCTTTGAAGACATGACACATGAGCCTTTGGAATGTTGCAGGTGCATGGGTGAGCCCAAATGGCATCACACGAAATGCAAAGATTCCCCATTCGGTGGCAAAAGCCGTCTTGTGTTGATCTTCTGGGGCAATGGCTACTTGGTTGTAACCTGAAAATCCATCAAGAAAGCTATAAACTTCCTTGCCTGCAACACGCTCCAATAAATGTTCGGTGATTGGAAGCGGATAGCTATCTCTGATTGTAGCGGCATTAACTTTTTTCAGGTTAATGCACACTCGCAAGTTTCCGTTCTTTTTGGGCACTACAACAATGGGGGACACCCATTCAGTATGCTCAATCTCATAGATGAATCCAGCTTCAATCAACCTATCAATTTCTTCTTTTATTTTGGCTGCATAGGTATCATTATATGTGTAGGGCTTCTGTTTGGTGGGCTTAGCATCAGCAGTCATGGGGATAGTATGAGAGCAAATTCTTGGATCTACCCCTTTCAAGTCTCTATAGTGCCATGCAAACACATCCCTATATTCCCTTAATAGAGCTATGAGCTCCATTTCTTCTCTTGCACTTAGGTCATCTCCTATATATGTGCATCTCTCTTCGTTCTCTTCAATGGTCACTACAATCTTCTTGGTCTTTTCTTTATTATCATATGATTCTCCTATGATGGCCTCTCTCTTAGGCATTCGTACCAAAATTTTGCGGTCGTCAACTTCATATTTCTTGAAGTTTTCTGGTACTTCAAACAATGATTCCTCCTTTTCTTGTTTCACTGCTTTTCTTTTCTTTTTCTTTTGACTACTCTCACTTCCATCCTTTGAGTTTACTGTTTTAACGCTTGTGAGAGGTTCTTCTTCTTTTTGGGTGAACACTCGTATATCTTCTAGATAGTGCTGCTCTGAGTTAAAGCAACTATCCATCACAATAGACTCCAGATCATCGTCATTCTCTTCTTCTTCTATGACATCACTAGGGTCACATTCTTCTAGCAAGGGCTGACACATGAACACTGAGATATCATAACCTTCCTCATCACAATGGGGTGTCCACTGTTCCTCATTGACAGCAATGTCCATGGTGGCTAAGATTTCTGGCCAGCCATGAGGCTCAAACTCCTCATCTGGAAAGATCATCGGTGTGTAGGCTGGGTCTCTAACTGGTCTATCTCCTAGTGAAGTTCCTTCTTCCCTTGCCTTTAAACGTTTTTCCTCTTCCTTTGCGACTTTGCACATCCACAAATGAGTATCTTCATGCAGCCATGATGGATCAGGTGAACTTTCAGAATGCACAGAGATGGAATCTTCTTTCACTTTGTGGATAGAATTCCACTGTAGGGGTGGTACATCTCTGAAGGTGTAATCCTTCAAATTGACCTTGGTGGTAACCCCTAAGTGCTGTAAGTACAAGGAGTTAGTTCCCCAATCCTGTACTATTTGCAATTGTCGTAGGAAGGGTCTTCCTAGGATCATCTCATAGACATTATTTTTCTCAAAGTCACATATAGCAAATGTGTGCTCAAACTCTACACCACAAGTGGTTAGAGTGATCCCTTCTAGCAACCCTAGAGGTCTTTCAAAATGACCATCAGCCATTTGAAGCTTCATTCTAGTTGGTCTTAATGTGGGCTTGCCCCATTGCTTCCACAAGGAGGTGGTCGCAATAGCAACACCAGCACCTGAATCTATGATTGCTTTGGTTGTGTAACCTTGGTAGGTGATTGGAAGATAAGTATTACCTTCTTCACCCTCACACATGTCCCCTATTTTGTCTAGAGGTATCTCTGGTACCCTTTGCTTAGAGCCTGCTTTTGGCATATTGGACTCAAGTTCTGGGACCTGATCCTTCACATGATTCCATAACTCAGGTTTTGCTTTGAGCAACTCTTCTACAGTGAGATGACACTGAACCTTAGTGTTCTTCACGACATCCGTGTTCCTTGGAACCACTGAGTCTTCATTTCTTACTAGTATTGTGGGAGCTCTAATCTGGAGTGATTCAGATTCCCATGGGCCTGGAAATTGAGGCAGTTCTTCTAAGGTATTAGATTCAAAATCTAACCTTTCGCCCTCTTGTTGTTCTGCTTCATCTTCGTAAATAGATGGGATGTCTTGGGGAAATTGATCATGAAGATCATCAATCTCAGGAATAGGAGGGGAATTACCCTTCTCCTTGGCCCATTTCTCTTCTTGTATTTCCCGCAAGAACTCTTGAGAGTACTGTTGAATAGAAGGAGGTATTCCAGCATCCGTGGAATTAGGAACATAAGCTCCCCTTGGTGGTGAGCTTCCTCTTTCAATAACTGGTTGAGCCTGTGGAGGTAGAGAAACTTGTGGTTTGTTTACCAACTGCTCTAATCGTTCTAGTAAGCCCTGGAAATGCAAATCCGATTTGAAAGAGTTTGTCTGATTGAACTTTTGACTAGTCTCAAGTATGGCTTGAGCTTGTTCTACCATTTTCATGCACATTTTCATCCGTTCAATCTCTAAATCTGCTCTAGGGTAACTCTTGTCTAGGTTTGCCGCTGTAGGCCCTTCTTGAAGTCGAGCCTGGTAGGCCTTGAACATCATGTCCAAGCCTTCTGGGGTTGGATCTGCAAGAACAGACCCTGGTTGCGGTCTATTTACAATGGGTGGTGGGGTGGGATGAGGCGGAGTGGATGGAGTTTCGGCATGCGAGGGGCTTTGAGATGCAATGTCTTCTATTTTTGTTTTCGCTTCTTTTAAACTTTCTTCTAGTTCCGATAATTTTTTATTCCACTTGCGATTGGCCTTCTCTCTAGTATCCTTCCATGTTCTTGTTTTCCTCTTACTAGGCTCTCCTGATTCACTCGACTCTGATTGTTCTGTTGGTTTATCCTGCTGTAAGGCTTGTGCTCTAGTGACCGCTTGTATAGGAGCCACATTGCTACTACTTGAACTTGGATCTGCCACTAAGCCTACCACATTAATGGGTGTAATCTTGGGTGCACTAGAGGGGTTTCTTGGACAATCTCTGGGGAGATGGTCCTTGCCACAATCAGGACAAAAAGCCTGTATTGTGATAGCCTGTCCTTGACTCGGAGATGGTGGGTGGGGACAGTCACGAATGAAATGGTCACCATGACATCTGAAACAAGATCCTCTAGGGGCTTGTGGTCTCATTTGTCTCAACTGGGGCCTAGGGTTAGGATTTGTGTACATGACATTGGAGTATTCTGGCTCCCAATTTTGCTCCATAGGCGGTGCCTCATATTGATACGAGTAAATCTCACTATGTTCAGGTGACTCTGTGTAATAAGCATGTGGACTACCTTCATGGGAGTAGTCTGAACTATGAGCATGAGAGTCATTATCTGGTATCAATGGGGTTAGTGGCACCAAAGCTCTATTTGGATTTTCCTCTCCCACAGCATATTTGACTGGAATCACGTTGGCTGGAGCTGGTGGTTGGTTTCCCAAGACAGGTTGTGGCCTATATGGTGCCTGATATTGCTGTTGTGGTCTATAATATGGCTGTTGGTATTGGTTCTGATACCTACCTTGTGGGTAAGGTTGCTGATAATTTTGTCTAACAGCTTGCCTATTGTAGGGACAATCTTGAGCCGTGTGGTTTGTGTATTTTCTCTCAATAGTGCAATATGGAGCATTCCTTTCTCTAATGTTTTGGTTTTGCATTGGGCATACATTAGCCATGTGGTCGCCTCCGCAAGTATAGCACCGATTCAATGAAGTGACTCTCTGTGTTTGTTTATTTTGGACTCCCAGCTTCTTGGCAACTTGCTCAGCTATCTCTTCTATTTCTGTGGAGATCTTTGAAGTATGACTAGTAGAACTATCCGAATCTTTGTAGAGTTTGGACAATCCTAACTCCTCACCCAAGTTATCTTCTATGTCTATGCACGTCCGCACACACTCTTCTATGGATCTAGGATCTTTCAAGTACACATATGATCTTAACTTGGTGCTCAGTAAGCCATCTAAGAACAAAGCCACTTGTTTGGCCGGAGTGGGTAACTCTAGAGCAGGGCATCTTTCTAGATACTGTCTGAATCTTCTACCTGCTAGTCGCACTGTTTCTTGGGGAGTCTGCTTGAAGCTGTGGATCAAGGATGATGTGTTATGCCTGATACCACTCTTGGAAAATTCTACAATGAATTCGTCTAGCAGTTGACCTATATCGTGATAGCTGCTTCTACTCAATGGTTGAAACCAAGCTAAGGTAGTGCCCTTAAGGGTCAAACCAAATGCCTCGTACTGGGTGAACCAGTCCTCAATTTGTTCGGCTCTCAGCACTTGTTTGTACTCGGCCACATGATCATAAGGATCCCCTGTCCCATCGAAATAGTTCTTCATTGCCTTGATCACTTGAATGGGTCTAAGGGTTCTTGGGTACTCTCGGGGTCTAGGCAATGGAAAATCCTGTTCATCTCTTTGTTGCCTATGTGCTTGATGTCTCTCTCTTTCAGGTCTTTCATTTTCAAATCCTGCTCTATTCCTGCCCACGGTGTGTGCAAAACTTACCTCAGGTCTCTCTCTAGTTCTTCCTCTCTGGGCTTCATGAGCGTGGGATGATCCTACTCCTTGGAGGCCATGGGAAACATTGGATCTTGGTGGGGGGAAAATCAATTCATTCTTCCAAGTATATGCATGTCTATCATGTTCTGTTACCAAGAAAATTTTCTCTGATGTGTTATCCAGGTAGACAACCTTTCCTGGTATCTCTGGATCCTTGAACTCGTAGATGATGACTATGCCCAATTGGCTAGGTTGTTCTGGCTTGAATCTCCAAAAGGCTTCCTCTGTTTCTCTATTCAAAAATAGTTCTATGCTTTTGTTGTCTTGAGGGATCCAGTCTGGAGTGATCACTCGGGTCAAAACTGACTTGCCTCTAGGAGTCTGGGGTCCTTGTCCTATATTTCCTTGTTCTAGGTCTCCTATCTCATTCTCATGAATGATATTTCCAAACTCATCGGTCCTATCTGGTTGGTTGGTAACCACATACATGGTTCCTTCCTTATCAATGTATGAACCCTCTTCGAACTTGACCACCGGGTGTTCAAGTCCAAAGGATTGATCTGGATTTTTGAGTTGGACCACTGATCGCCTCAGACCATCCTCATAGATGCGAGCACCTAATTGGTTGGTCCGAATATATTCCAACTGTGTCTTATAGGGACCTTCCGGTGTTTGTAGATGGGCAGTCCCTGAGCCACCTGCAGGTTTTCCCATGCTAAAAGACATTTCTGAATCACTTGTGTCTGAACTTAGTAAAAGATCACCACTTAGTTGTTGTGTCCATGACTTGGATGTATGGTTGACACTAGCCTCAGAAGATCTAATGCTTTGTTTATCCTTGCCTAAGTGTCTACCAGATCTCAGGTTCATAAGCTTTAGTCAAGAGTCCAAATTTTCCCTTTGGTATGGTTCAAAATTCTTTAGAGCCCCCTTGGTTCCCTAGTCCCACCTGAGGGTCAACTTCAAATTATCCTATCTCAAAATCAACGCATTATTCTTGAAAAAAACAGTTGAGATCGTGTAGGATTTGAAACGAGCTTTCCAACAAGCTATAGAGCTCAAAAAATGGACTTTGGATGAGAAAGTTATGTCAAATCAGGCTCCTGGGGTTCAAAACAGGCAAACACGACCTTTGGAGAAAATCGCGATTTTGTGAACTTTCTGAAAATCGCGATGTTGTGAAGTCAGAAAAATCGCGATGTTGAGCACAAAATCGTGTTTTTGAAAATCGCGATTTTGAGCAGTAAATCGTGATTTGAAAATCGTGATGTTGATCACAAAATCGTGTTTCTGAAAATCGCGATGTTGTGAAGTCAAAAAAATCGCGATGTTGATCACAAAATCGTGTTTTTGAAAATCGCGATGTTGATCACAAAATCGTGTTTCAGAGAATCGCGATGTTGATCACAAAATCGTGTTTCTGAAAATCGCGATTTTGACTCAGAGAATCGTGATTCACAAGATCGTGTTTTTGACTAAAAATCGTGTTTTCTCAGAATCGTGCTTTTGACATGAAAATCGCGATTTTGAGCAGAAAATCGTGAATTGAAAATCGCGATTTTGAGCAAAAAATCGTGTTTTCTCAAAATCGTGTTTTTGACTTGAAAACAGCGATTTTGTCCCAGAGAATCGTGTTTTTCCACAGAATCGTGTTTTTCTCAAAATCGTATTTTTGGCTGAAAATCGTGATTTGTGAGAATCGCGATTTTGAGCAGAAAGTCGCGTTTTTCACAAAATCGTGTTTTTGACTGAAAATCGCGATGTTGAGCACAAAATCGTGATTCACAAAATCGTGTTTTTGAGCAATAATTCGTGTTTTCACAGAATCGCCTTTTTCACAAAATCGTGTTTTTGGCATGAAAATCGCGATTTTGTCATAGAGAATCGTGTTTTTCTCACAATCGTATTTTTCGCTGAAAATCGTGATTTGTGAGAATCGCGATTTTGAGCAGAAAGTCGTGTTTTTCACAAAATCGTGTTTTTGCTGAAAATCGTGATTGGTGAGAATCGCGATTTTAAGCAGAGAATCGTGTTTTTTTGAAAATCGCGATTTTGAGCAGAGAATCGTGTTTTTTTTTTTTTGAGAAAAAACACAGAATCGCGATTTTTTTCAACCAACTTTTAGGCGGGAAAACTGAAAATCGTGATTTTTCAAAAAATTTTGAATTTTCACAGAATCGCGATTTTCATCACAGAATCGCGTTTTTTGGCGGGAAATTCAAATTTCTGAGCGCCGGCTATGGCGAGCTCCGTATGAGCAGAAAATCATGAAAAAAACACAGCGCTTGCTCTCCCTTGCTTCTCCTAACTCCTTCCCACACAATAATGCATGAAAAATGGTATGAAGATGGTGAAAATGCACTAAAAAACAAGAATTTTCTATGAAGAAGAAGATGGAGGAAGGTGGAGATGATGATGATGATGAAGATGAAGAGGAAAAAACAGAAAATGAACTGAAATGACAGTTTTTTTACCTTCCAACGTCGCAAATCTACGATCTTACCATCACAATGCTCGTCCTCGAAGCTCTCTCCCCGGCAACGGCGCCAAAATTTGGTGTAGCTCAAGCGTAAGCACCACCTCCTTTACTTGTCAATCCGCGGAGACGTGAGGACCGGTATGAAGACCACGAGCAAGTGAAGGCACCAGTGCGTGAGTGAAAGCACACAAACATGCACACACATACACACACACGCGCACAAAGTAAGATCAAAGAGAGGAACAATGGAAAGCTTAGATTGCAAAAGAGTTCTCTTACAAAAGTTCTATTCTCTAACAAGCTAACCTCAAAAATGAGCTCTCTAGCTCTTTTTATAGTTTTTTGACTAGTTTTGGCCCTGTCCAGACCTAGTGTCCGGCCTAGTTAAAATTAGGTTCCAGGGCTTATTTGAGGGCTCAAACGAAGTCTAAAAATTATGAAAATTGGTACGATGGTACTTCTAATACTCCTCAAGCTCGAGGACTCCTCGGCTTGAACAAAATGGAGTTACTAAAAATAGATAATGGTATTTACAATGGTTTCTATTGATGAAAATCACTATTTTTGTAGGGGATTCTTCTGAAAATTTGACATACACTTCTTGGAGCTCCCTACTTGCTCCCTTTCCTCGTGTGTCCACCTTTTGATGTGCTTCCATGCTTTGTCCTTGACTTTGAGCTTCAACATTTAGGGACTACCAAATCTTGAAGGCCAAGGTCTACATGAGTTTTTTGATGCTTGTTAGCTAGGTAAGCAAGCAAGGAAGCCATTTCCAAAGAGTGAGTACAAATCCTGTAAGCTCTTGGAGCTTATACACTCATATGTATGGGGCCCTAGTAGAGAGGCTTCATTGGGAGAAGATAGGTACTTTTTAACTTTCATTGATGACCACTCAAGAAAGGTATGGCTATATGTTATCAAGGAAAAATCAGAAGTTTTTTCATGCTTTCAAAATTTTAGATCCCTTGTTGAGAAAGAATGTGATGCACACATCAAAACACTAAGTTCAGATGGACGGGGAGAGTATTTCTCCAAGGAGTTCACAAAGTACTTGTAGGAGAATGACATAAAGAGGCACCTTACATGCAGGTAAACCCCTCAACAAAATGTTGTTGTAGAGAGTAAGAATAAGCATTTGGTTGAGATATCTAGATGTCTCATAAATGAAGGTATGTTACCATTCTCTTATTGGGTTGAGGCTGTGAATATAGTTTGTTACTTGATAAATAGGGTTCCAATAGGTGGTGTGCACAACTTGACTCCACGTGAAATCTATTATGGCAAGAAACCAACCATGGAGCATCTCAAGGTATTTGGATGTGTATGC
The DNA here is from genome assembly GCA_020310875.1 of Ceratopteris richardii. Taxonomy (NCBI): domain Eukaryota; kingdom Viridiplantae; phylum Streptophyta; class Polypodiopsida; order Polypodiales; family Pteridaceae; genus Ceratopteris; species Ceratopteris richardii. The sequence goes on from CM035409.1 coordinate 80,688,442, forward strand.
TTTCTTCATGTTCCTAGTGAAGTGAGAACAAAGTTAGAGCCCAAGAGTGAGAAATGTGTGTTCATTGGCTACTCAAATGAGCAAAAAGGCTACAGGTGCTACAATCCTCTCTCAAAGAAGCTATGTGTATCAAGAGATTTTGTGTTTGATGAGTCATGGTCATGGTATGGAAACAAGGGCATGACAAAGTTGGATGAAGAGGATCAAGAGGAGTATGCAGACTTTGATGTTCACATTCAACCTCAAGGGTCAATCACAATCACTGGACCAGAGGCTTCTACATTTAAGGTACACTCATATGATCACTCTTACACTTATGATTATTAAGGATCATCCCTTACTTCAAAGTATAGAAGGCTGCAAGAGACAGACTATGACACTAGGGAAGCTCAAGAGGAGTTAGAAGAGGAAGAGCTTGAGGAGGTCATTACTCCTAATTTAAAGCTCAATAGACTCAAGAAGCAATATCCCAAAGGTCAAGAGAGGAGGTCTACAGGGAAGAAGTCAGACCTACAAAGGTATACATATGGTTCTTTCATGGAAAAGCACTATGCATACATGATGAATGTCATTGTAGATCAAGAGCCAGATTCTTATGAGGAGGCAAAGAACAAACCAGAGTGGAGGAAGATTATGTATGAAGAGTTCAAAGCTCTTAAGAAGAACAACACTTGGGAACTAGTACCCAAAAAGTAAGGCATGAAGATAGTCCAAAACAGGTGGGTGTACAAGACCAAGAGGAATGCAGATGGCAGCTTGACAAGGTACAAGGCTAGACTAGTAGCCAAAGGCTTCACACAGACACAAGGGGTAGATTATGAGGAGAATTTTATCCATGTGGCAAACAAGGCTACCATTAGAGCTCTCATAGCCCTATGTATAGTAAGGTGGTGACCTATCTACCAGGTGGACATAAAGAATGCTTTTTTGAATGGTGACTTACAAGAAGAGGTGTTCATGGAACAACCTCAAGGGTATGTAGATCCAATACATCCTACCTATGTTTGCAGGTTGAAGAGGCCTTGTATGGCCTAAAGCAAGCCCCAAGGGCTTGGAATAAGAGGCTAGTGAATTTCTTGAAGAGATGTGGTTTCTCTCTAAGTGATGCAGATCCATCCTTCTATGCGAAGAAGACAAATGACAAGATATGTTTGATATGCATATATGTAGATGATCTCTTTGTGACAAGTGATGATGGTGCAAGGATAAGGACCATCAGAGACAAGCTTGGAAGAGAGTTCAAAATCTCATATTTAGGTGTGCTTAAGTACTTTCTTGGCATTGAGGTGATCTATGGGAAAGAAGGTATCTATCTCTCTCAAAAGAAGTATCTTCTAGATGTGCTGTTTAGGTTTGGCATGACATATTGCAAACCAATAGCTCAACCTATGGAATCAAATGTCAAGTTAAGCAAGGAAGATGGTAAGAAGCTAGAAGACCTTACACTATACAGGAGCATTGTGGGATTACTGATATATGCTACACTCACAAGGCCTGACTTGTGCTACATAGTTGGAGTTCTATCTCGGTTCATGCATGCAGCCACAAATCACATCTCAATCATGCAAAGAGAGTATTAAGGTATGTAAAGAGTACACTTAATTATGGGTCGCTATACATGCATGATGAAGAAATTCAAGTAAGCGCATGGAGTGATGTAGATTGGGCAGGGAGTGTTGATGATAGAAGGTCAACTTCTAGCTATGTTTTCATGCTAGGTACAAAATCAATTTCATGGATGAGCAAAAAGTAGCCCACATTTGCATTGAGTTCAATAAAGCCTGAATATAGAGCTTTAGCCCTCACTACATGTGAAGCAATGTGGCTTAAGAATCTCTTCAAAGATCTTGGTATAGAACTTGGACCAATTTTGGTTTATGGAGATAACACACCAAGCCTACATCTTGTAAAAAATCCCATGTATCATGCAAGGAGCAAGCACATTGAGATGCATTAACATTATGTAAGGGAAAAGTTATAAGTAGGGACATTAATGTTCATTTTGTAGGTACAAAGGACCAAGTTGCATATATCTTCACCAAAATCTTGGATGTGACCAAGTTAAGAAAGTTTTCAAAGGCTATGAGCTTTCTTGATATGGACACTACTAGCTTAAGCTTCAGGGGGATTGTTGAAAGTGTGAACTATATAAGATTTAGGTGGATAAAGGGGTCAAAAGACCTTAATATAAACAAAAGACATCACTTAGGGTGGTCTCAATGTCAGGAAAGGTAGTCCTAAGGTGGTGGAAAAGTCGTGAGAGGCATCCAAAAGCTATAAAAGGAGGTGAAGAGACCCCAAATCGATGGAGATGATTCATCTCCAAGAGAACAAGTTATTCTTGATGTTAGACCACCTCTATATCAAGAACAACCCATAACCACAACTAATTTTGGAAATCTATTGCCAAATTATCAAGACTTGAGTCAACTATGAAGAAACTCATTACATAGAAAAGTCTGTTGCACTTAATTCACCCATTGACTGATCGAGGTGAAACTTTTCAATTCTTCTTCTATTCAGAGAAAATGTACATCTCATGAGTAGATTGCATTCTTCTCATTCTCTAAGGCTTCTAATGACTTCTAAATCTCTTCATTTATCATCTCACTCATCTTTTACATCTATATCCAAGTATATATAGACTTTTACATCTTGACTCATCATGGATACAAAGTTTTTATAGACTAATTACAAGAGTAATGTACATGTATACACAAGTCTTCATTGTTGATATATTTAGGTAGTGATGTGTGTGAACACACTAGGACCACCGGGGTAGTTTTTTCCCTCTTTAGGAGGTTTTTTTCCCCTGGCTTGTATATACACCTATTGCCCTAATGGGCTACTTATCTTTGTACATTCTCTCGTAATACATTCAGTATTGTGTGTTTGTGCTCCAAGCTTCTTCTTCTTCCTTGAGCTGTTCGAGTGCTTCCGCAGACATCTATCTCCAACAATTGGTATCAGAGCAGGTCGTCGCTTCATCTAGGGCACCGTCGAAACTCCTCCGTTTGCAGTCTCAAAATCGCACGAAAATCGATTCGGCCTCCGAACGCACTATTGCAGCGCTTGTGCAGGCTATTTCATCTTTTTGTGCCAAAGGTATATACCAGTTTCTGTTCGCCAATTTAAGCGTCTCGAAGTCTGCTACAGGTCTAGCAGAACTCGTCTGGGCAGTTGTGTTCAACTTTTTGAGATACAGTCAATTTTCTGCATCAAGTATTTTAGTCACTGGCCATGGCTGAAAGTAGTGTATTCCGTATGTTGGCTGTTGAGGATAAGTTGGATGGTACCAACTACCCATTATGGGCTTATATGATGCGACATGTATTGGTTGCAAAAGGATTGTGGAACATTGTGCAAGGTGTTGAAAGACGTCCTGTTACACCTATAACAACAGTAACTACGAATACAGGTGCTGGAGCTGATGAAGATGGTGTCGAAGATGATATTGTGCAGATTCCTATTCGTGCTGCTGTTTCTGTTGCACCTACTGCAGAGCAGATTTGTTGGGATGGCAGAGATGCCCAAGCACATGCATTGATAGCTTTGTCTGTCAAATGTGCCATTATTCCTCATATTCGCTCTTGCAGAACAGCTAGGGATGCTTGGGATACACTTACCACATTGTACCAAGCTAGGAATGACGCTCGTGTTGCTTACCTCCGAAAACAGTTGGAGAGTGAGCACATGAATGAAGGTGATTCTATGGACAATTTCCTAACGAAGATCAAAGATTTGAAGGAACAGTTGATTTCTGCTGATGAGGTTATACCAGATAGCTCACTTGTGCAGATCGTTCTGAATGGTCTTCCTGATTCATACCAGAGTTTTGCTTCTCCTCTTCGGTTGATGATGAAAGGCAATCCAAATGCCTTATCATTTGAGGAGTTAGTTTCTGTTTTGTTGCAGGAAGATCAGTCCAGACAGAACATGTCCATTATGCATGTTGCAGATCAAGCTTTCCTTGCTAGTCAGAAGGGCAAAGGAAAATGGAGCTCTTCTACTAGTAAGCAAAAATCTACAAATGCTGCACATTATAAGAACCAGGATAAAGATGAGAAGAAATCAGAAAAGCAAAAATTGTTTTGCAAGCACTATAAAGGGAATGATCATATCATAAAGAACTGTCCAAAACTCGCTGCAAAAGAGGCAAAGAAAAAGGTGGCTAGAATGGTTGTTGCAGAAGCTTCTACACCAAAAACAGAGTCTACTAATCTTGTGCAGGAAGAAGAATGGGCGTTTACTACTGTTTGTAGTTTTGACCCATCTTCGCTTGAGCAGTGCATGTCTATAGTGGACTCAGATGTTTGGTACTTTGATAGTGGGGCGACCAAACATATTACCTCGCAGCGCAGTTTCTTCTCTTCACTCGAGCCTGCCCCTAGAGGGAATACTGTCACATGCGCCAACAACTCCTCTTATCCTGTTATGGCTGATTTGGGTGTTGGCCAGTCTTCTGCACCCACCATCTTCACTGACAGTCAGAGCGCATTGGCAGTTGTGAGGAACCCTGTGTTCCATGCTCGCACTAAGCACATTGAGGTGCATTATCACTATGTCAGGGAGAGGTTCTCTGCTGGGGAGATCAGCTTGGCATATGTGCCCACGTAGGAGAACATTGCAGACCTTTTCATGAAGGCTCTGCCTAGGGAGAAGTTTGAAGCTTTCCGCAAAGCTTTGGGCTTACTTCCTTTTGTGGAGTGATTTCCACATAGCTTGGCACTTCCTTATACATGAGTGCCAGCTCCTTGTTCACCGCATCACTCCCAGGGGGGATTTGTTGATTTATTTAGGTAGTGATGTGTGTGAACACACTAGGACCACCGGGGCACTTTTTTCCCTCTTTAGGAGGTTTTTTTCCCCCGGCTTGTATATACGCCTGTTGCCCTAATGGGCTACTTATCTTTGTACATTCTCTGGTAATACATTCAGTATTGTGTGTTTGTGCTCCAAGCTTCTTCTTCTTCCTTGAGCTGTTCGAGTGCTTCCACAGACATCTATCTCCAACAATCTTCTGCCCATGCACTCATCTTCAAGGCTCAGATTTTGATCTTTGCTTTACTCTTTGACTTCAAACCTTGTCCAAATCATCAACTGATGATTGTCATGCACCAATAGATCTCAATATGTTTAGTCCTGACATGAAACACAGGGTTAGCAGCTAGATACAGTGAACTCATATTATCTCCATAAATGGTGGATGTACTCTGATTCATGTCAAAAGTCTTCATGAGAGTCTTCAACCGTATAACCTCCTTTGCAGCTTCAACCATACCTTTATATTCTGCTTCTATGGATGACAAAGCAACTGTAGGTTGCTTCTTAGAACACCAAGAGATTAATTTATCTCCCACATAACATATATATCCATATGTTGACGTCCTATCATCAGAGTTACCTGCCCAATCTGCATCACTATATATCTTGATTTTTGTATCTGATGTGAATCTATAAGGTATAAAGCTAGACTTGTTGTGAAAGGGTATGCTCAAACATATGGTGTAGATTATGACAAGACTTATAGTCCTGTGGAAAATATAACAACTATAAGGACTCTCATAGCTATTGTTGCATGTAAAGGTTGGAATCTATGTCAATTAGATGTGAAGAATGCTTTTCTAAATGATTACATTTCAAATGAAGTTTTCATGGAGCAACCAGATGGTTTCAAGAATAAATGTTATCCAGAGTATGTATGTAAGCTCAAGAGAGCTTTGTATGGTTTGAAGAAGACCCCAAGGGCATGGAATTACAGACTTGTGAAGTTCTTGAAGGAGCTTGGTTTCCAAGTGTCTAAGGCAGATAGTGGTTTGCTTGTTAAAGCAAGTGATGATGGGTTTATTTACATATGCATATATGTTGATGACATAATTCTTACATGTATAGATGAGAAGGGCATACAAAGTCTTAAGAAGTAGATGGAGAAAGAGTTGGGAGACTTGTCATATTTCTTGGGAATGGAGATTTCATATACTCAACATGGAGTGTATGTGACTCAAGAAAGGTATTGGAAGAATTTTCTAATCAAGTTTAAAATGGAAGATTGCAGGGTAGCACCTACTCCAATGGAGGTAAATCATAAATTGAGCAGATATGGAGGAGAAGAACTGAAGGACATGAAGTTGTATCAAAGTTTGGTTGGTAGTCTAATCTATGCTACATTGACTAGGCCTGATTTCTCATATGCAGTGGTAGTATAGCATGGTATATTTGTAGCCTCCACTTCCATCTGCATACCTCTTTGTCTTGTAGACCCATTTGCATCCAATGATTTTCTGTTTATTTGGTTTAGGAACCAAATCCCATGTCTCATTCTCCATCAATGCATCATACTCCTCTTGCAAAGCTTTCTCCCAATTTTCCTTACATTTTGCCTCATCATATGTAGAAGGATCTTCTTTTGCTTTCACTATGTAAGCATAATCTTTAGTGGTTAAAAATGAAGTATCATAACTATACCTTATGGGTTGATTTCTGTTCCTTGTTGATCTTCTAACTTCTTCAGTCTTTGAAGTCTCTGGTTCTTCATATTTTGGATCAAACCTTTTCATCTCTTCATTATCAATTTGAGCATCAACAATCTCTTCATCATCAGGAATTTGAATCTTTGATTTCCCCTTTCTTTGGGTCATGACTTCTTCATCACCTGCATGAACATTAATTATACTTGCATACCAAGTACCTTGCTCATCAAATGTAACATCCTTTGACACAAGGAATTGCTTTGTGGATGGACTCCATAATCTATAACCCATCTGCTTATCATCATAACCAATGAACACATATTTTTTAGCTTTAGGTTCCAATTTATGTCTTAATTGAGATGGAACATATGCATAAGCAAAACATCCAAACACTTTGCAATGATCTAAGGTAGGTATCTTACCCCACCATGCCTCATATGGTGTCATACCATTCAATGCCTTACATGGAAGTCTATAAACCAAATAAGTAGCTGTATTCACAACCTCAACCACAAGTTATTAGGGAAATTTTTCTCCTTCATCATTGACCTTGCAAACTCAACAAGAGTTCTATTTCTCCTTTTTTCCACACCATTTTGTTGAGGAGAATACCTTCAAGTAACTTCCTTTTTTATACCCACATTCCATAAGTAATCATTGAACTCATTAGAGAAATACTCTCCCCCTCCATCCGACCTTGGTGTTGGCACCCAAGGTCAAGCACAAGGAGTGGAAGCACATCAAAGATGTGGACACACAAGAAGAGGGAGCAAGTAGGGAGCTCTAAGAAGTGTATGCCAAATTTTCAGAAGAAATCCCTATAAAAATAGTGATTTTCATCACTAAAACCCATTTAAATATCACTTCACCTTTTTGTAACTCCATTTTGTTCAAGCCGAGGAGTCCTCGAGTTTGAGGAGTACATCCTACCAATTTTCATATTTTTTAGACTCCGTTTGAGCCCTTAAATAAGCCCTGGAACCTAATTTTTAACTAGGCCAGAGACTAGGTCTGGACATGGCCAAAACTACTCAAAAAACTATAAAAAGAGCTAGAGAGCTCATTTTTGGGGTGGGCTTGTTGTAGATTTTAGCTTTGTAATAGATTTCTTTTGTAATCAAAGTCCTTCCATTGTTCCTCTCTTTGATCTTACCTTGCGTGCGTGTGTGTGTGTGCATGCTTGTGTGTTTTCACTCACACACTTGTGCCTTCACTTGCTCGTGGTCTTCATACTAGTCCTCACGTCTCCATGGATTGACAAGTAAAGGAGGTGGTGTTTACGCTTGAGCTACACCACTTGGTCTCTTCAATTTTTAACCTGTGATTCTCTCTACATACACATGATAATGTTTAAATGTATTGAACACCTCTTATTTATCTTTGATCACATATATAGTGATCCACCTGGTAGCATCATCAATATAAATCACATAATATCTTGAACCATTAATGCTAAAGTCCTTTGATGGACCCCACACATCTGTATCCACCAATTCAAGCTTCTCTAAATACATAAACCCTTTCTTACCATAAGTCTTTTTGTGAGCTTTACCCAATTGGCATGCTTCACACTTGTATGTCATGTCTTGACCTGCAATATTAGGCAATCCAAGCACTAAACCATTGTTAATCATATCCTTAATACCTCTTTCATTGAAATGTCCAAGCCTTTTGTGCCAAAGATCTAACTCAGAGATCTTATTTTCTCCATAAGTGAACAAGGCATGACCAACATTGCCTTGAATCTTTAATGTGAAGAGCCTTCCTTCTTTCTTCCCGAAAACAACTTGTTTATATACATGGCTAGGTTCTCACATGTTGCATTCATAATTAAGGTTGAATTCTCTTTCTGATATGAAGCATAATTGTAGTAGGTATTATTGTAGGGCTGACTTTGAGAGCCTCTTCCTACATTTCTTCCAAAGAAACCTCTACTACCTCTACCTCTGAAATTGCTTCTTTGATTTCTACCACCTCTTCCTCTTGAATTAGAGTTTTGATTATATCTTCCACCATTTTGATTATTATACCAACATTCATGAGCTAAATGATTAGTCTTGCCACAAATCCATCAAGCTTTGGCACCATCTTTATTGCTCCTGCCTCTTCCTCTTCCTTTGCCACCTCCTCTTCCTCTTAGGAAGTTAGGTTGACTCATAGTGCCTTCATCTTCATTCAATTGTTGCTTGCCTTTGTTACTCTTCTTCTTATCCTTTGAATACATTGCTTGACCTGTACTCTTATCAAGATCACCTTTGATATCCTGCTCAAAGGTTAGCATATGTCCTAGCAGTTGATTCAAATCAGGAGTGAAATGATCTAGTGACAATTCAGTGGATAGAATGAATGGCTTCCACTTATCATCTCCTCTCAAACCTCTGAGAATTTTTCTTACCAATTTGTCGTCTTCAATGTCTTCATCAACTGCTCCTAATGCATCTGCAATATCCTTCATGCTTGCTACATAATCAGAAATAGATTGAGAAGCCTTCTTCTTGAATGTGGTGAACTCTGCCCATAAAGATTCCTTCCTTGAATTTGTAGTGTTTTGGAAATGCTCCTCCAAAGCATTCCATATGTCACTTGCACTTTCGAGTCCTCTAATGTGAGCTAGCAAGTAATCATTGACTCCCATGTAGATAATGCTCCTTGCTTGAGCATCCTTCTTCATCCATGTCTTCAAATGTGAGAGCTCTTCCCTAGTTGGAACACTAGGATCCCTAAATTCTGGTTTTTCTTCTTCACTTGTGATGTATCCTATCAAATCTTTGCTCATAAGATGAGCTTCCATCCTCATTGACCAAGCAAGATAGTTTTCTCACTTGTGCAATAAATTCTTCAACCTTTGTGAATAACGAATGTACCTTTGATTTGAATATAGTTCCTTTTGATCCTCTTGATAATTTTCAGGCCTCCTTCTTTGGGTTTCACTTCAAACTTTCACCTTGTGAACCTTCAAAGGTTGATTTTTGTATAACTGCAATAGTCGAGGTCCTTCTTTTCTTCAAATCTAATTATTTTTGCTCTGATACCACTGATGGAGATGATTATTCTCAAAGAGAACAAGTTATTCTTGATGTTAGAGCACCTCTATATCAAGAACAACTCATAAGCACAACTAATTTTGGAAATATATTGCCAAATTATCAAGACTTGAGTCAACTGTGAAGAAATTCATTACATAGAAAAGTTTGTTGCTCTTAATTCACTCATTGATTGATCAAATGTGTAAATTTTTCAATGAAACTTTATACAAGGTCTCTCCTAAAGTTTTCACATCTTCTCCAAATGAAATCTCTTCAAAAGAATCAATAGATCTTGAGATTTCCTCCAAACAATGTACCTATGTTTGAAATTGTTCTTCTGTGTAGTCGACTTTGACACCTGCAACTCCTAATGCATGGTCCTCCCAAAGTAGACCCCATTTATTCAAATGCTTTTAGCTACAAGTAGCTTACCTTTCAACTTAAAGATTGAGTGCTTACTTGCTCAAAACGTTACACTATGGAGGGATATCTGATCAAAACTTTGACCATCGGGATTGCGGTTGTTCCTATCTTCACTTCTTCACATTTACATATGTAAATGTTTCTGTCTTCAATTCTCTCAGGCTGATTATAGTTAGCCTCTCAAAACTTGTATAGAGGTCAATCAACTATAAAATTAGACTTGTACAAAAGAATTGCTCAGGAAGGTAAGTACAGAAGGAGCACGAAGCAAAAGATCAAGGTGCAACTTTTCAATTCTTCTTCTATTAAGAGAAAATGTACATCTCATGAGTAGACTACATTCTTCTCATTCTCTAAGGCTTCGAATGACTTCTAAATCTCATCGTTTATCATCTCACTCATCTTTTACATCTATATCCAAGTATATATAGACTTTTACATCTTGACTCACTGTGGATACAAAGTTTTTATGGACTAATTACAAGAGTAATATACATGTATATATGTCTTCATCGTCTGACCATGCACTCATCTTCAAGGCTCAGATTTTGATCTTTGCTTTACTCTTTGACTTCAAACCTTGTCCAAATCATCAATTTATGATTGTCCTACACCAACACAAATGCATGGAAGTCTTGTAGGTCATTGAAGACCAAGAGACATGTGGTCAAGGAGGCTCAAGGAGAGTGTCATCTAAGGATCAAGGAGCTGAAATGTAGCTTTTGAATCTAGGAAAAACATAGAGGAGCACACTAAGTGCACAAAGGAGGAGCTATCAATCCCACACCCCCTCTAGTCTCTTGTAGGTATAGACATAGTCTGCTTATAATAGTTGTAACTCTTTGTGTACACATCCAATTAACAAGAATTAAGCTGCATTCTATAGCTTATATCTACTTTCCCTAAGAGGGCTTCTTGAAATGAGTTTTATGTGCAGAGATATTGGTGTATCTCTATAACCCTAATTTTTGCATATCCTACATCTCTGCATAGTCTATTTTGTATAGAGTTGTTGACGCACCTATGCATATCCATTTGATGCGTTCTAAAGCTTTTTGGAAAGCGTATGAGCCATAATAATTATGGTTAAAAGCTTACATGATTTGGATCCATGTAAGGCAGGTGAATCAGAGTTTTTCTGCAAGGTAGCAGAAAAGGTGTATGAAGGGACCTAGATGTTGGGTTCATTTCACTTCTAGTGTGCAAATATGAGGGATTAAATTCCATCACTTCTTGGGATCCAAGAGAAGTTGGTTCATGTGATTTTATCTAGAAGTCTTATTGATTCTTGTGATTTTATCTAGAAGTCCTATTGATGTAACATTGGCAAGAGATAAATTAAAAAACTATTAGTATTATCTAGGCTAGTTATCCAAGTGAAGCTATGGAAAAGAAATTGGATAGTTGATTTGTAGAGGATTCAATCTAGGTATGATCATTGTCTGACAAATGGCTCCAAGATAATAGGATGATTAAAATTTCCAACCATTGCACATTTGAAAGAATCGTTTTGTAATGCAAATGTGTGTAAATGCATGCAATTTTGCTCCTTGAAAATGCAAGGCAATGAGTTACAACGTCCCCTTCTATGGCCAGTTCTAGAAATATCATTTAGTTTGGGAACATTCTTTTTGTGGAGCACATATGCTTGATACCTATAGGGGGTTGTAGGTTCTTATTCTTTGTAAAGATGTATATGCCACCTTAAGTAGAAAGAACAATGTTCTCGACATAATATATTTCACTACTATATGCTACTACATAGAAGCATGAATTATCTAGATTTTAGACTAAGATTTTAATATACCACCTTCTCTAGATTCTTATTCTGGATGACACTTCAACAATGTTGAATATACTTTGGATTGGTGACTCAATATGCAGCCTATGTTGTCAATACATTGCATATTTAGCTCATGATGCTTGGGGTGGAGTTTTGTTTATCCTCTAATATTCTGTTGCATGGGGTCTCCAACCATTTGAGAGATGGTGGTTTGTTTGAATGTGTATGGGGTATTAATAGGCAGTTCAGATACGTATTAGAGAGACTAGGAAGACTAAACATTGGTCAATAGCCTCTGTTTGGGTAGCTGATATTATTATTGTTTGCTTGAATATGATGTTTTTGATCATGCACCTACCTTTATTTGTTTGTGCTTCCAAGTATCCGAGTGTCCATTTAAACATTTAAATTTTTTATTTCTATTCCCCTGATGGTAAGCTCAAAAGCAAGGATGATGAGATTTGGGACTTCCCATCTACATGTTGATGTGGACTGTAGCGTAATTTGGAAGATTGCATCTCATAGAGTAGTCTTTATGCCTTTGCACAAGAGTATCATAGCAAGATGTAATCAGAAAATTTTGTCTATACTCCCAAAGAGTTCATATGACATAATTTGCAATAGTTTTCTTTCATAATGTATCAACTAAACAAAAAGATAGAGCTCGTTACTGACTTTTTTCAGATGCAAGATGGGAGTAAGGTTCTATCACACCTTGGAATTGAATTGGATTATTGAAGAGGATAGAAAAAACCTTTTTTTGCACAAGACACACCATGTAGGCTTCATTGTACAATTTCTTAGATGTCATAATAGTTTACTATAGATAGTTGAATCAAGTTTTGGACAAAGCTATGGATTTCTTTACTTATCTCTTGCTACTAATATGTATAGGTGTTATATATATGGGTGGAGAGATAGAGATAGAGAGAGAGTCTGTATCAAATGGAATGATGGAAGCAAGAATCCTTTTCACTTTTCTTTTTTCTATTATGAGAATCTAGACTGGATTGGTTGTCTCTATATCCCGACCACATAAACAAAAGACATGAGAGAGAGAGAGAAAACAAGAGGACATTGATTTCACTGTGATTTGATGCATGCCGAGGGGAATTATAGGTGGCTTCTACTAGGGAAAGACCACCTAAGGGATGGAGGCTCCTAGACAATTATAAGATGGGTTAGACTATTAAAAATATTGAAGAAAGGGGCTAGGAACAACCATTTGAAGAGGGTAACTATGGCTCTATTGATAGTTGTGTGTGAGTTGTAGTGGCACCTTATGGAAGCCCCATGGAGTATGTTCCATGTCATGTTCTATATCATTGAGCATGATGACAAAGCCTACACTCTTCATAAAGAACCCCTCCCCCCGAGCTCAAAAACCCCCACCAATGTAAGACATTGATCCACAGGGACCAATCTATTTGATCCACAGGGATCGGTCCATGTGTGTGAGGGACAAGGGCCAGCTAGCCAAGGTCCCAAGCTTGGGGATACCCTAAGGTACTTTGGTAATAATGAGAACTACTTTGATAGTAATGGGAATAAGTGTTGCATGATGGCCACATGTTCACACTAGACTATTCAAGATCATTGCTATTTTTAGAGTAGATCATTACTATTTTTAGAGTAAAAGATGGTATATATGGATGGGAGGAGAGTCACACACACATTATTCAAGTGATTTCCAATAATTGGTACCAAAACAAGTTAGATCTTGTTGTTGGGCATACATTTTTTTCTTGGTTGCAAGCGTTTCTAGTGCATTTCATCTTCTCCATCACCGATTGTGGTCGACAACAGAAATTGTCATTGTCGAGAGCTATCGGGTGCAGAACGGGAAGTAAAAAGAGGTTATCAGGAGGCCATGGGAGCCCCTGCTAAACTGAGTCAGATGCCCGCCATTTCAGGCTCTATCCACGCTTGCCAGTTCTCTACCTCCAGATCTCTGCCCGCACGCATATGGCGCTGCCCACCGCATCTCCATGAGAGAGCAAGCGTTCTTCTTTTGAACTTGGATCATAAAATTGTTTGATGCGCTATATGAAGGCAACACAATCCGGTTGAACAAAACATGTAGGATATGATCCATGCAGTGCCCTGCCCGCATTGGCCCAGATTTCTCGGCGTTGCCTTGTTCAGAGCAATGCATGTGACATAGATAGATGCACGTGCCATTGACAGATGCGAGCGGTTTAGTTTTTGCATTTTTCTTATATCAAATTATTCATGACAGGCCATAGATATTGCCCTCCACTGTGTAATAGTGTATATGGGATAATGCATCTCTATTGCGCACTCTTGTGGCTGAAGCTATAGCTATTGAGGGACAAAAGTCGATTTTGTTTTCTTAGAGACAAGTTAACCTTCCTTTCAATAGTACAATTTGCACTATATAGCTTCACTTATTTGGCCCTAACTTGGGTATATCTCCTCCAAATTGGAAGTTTTTTGTTGCTATGGGAAGATCTTTCAAAAGAGTGGCGGCAACCCATAGTTTGGCTTCAATCTCAGTTATTTGGAGAGCTTGGAGTTTGCCTATTTGTCTTGAATTACCCTCTTTTGAGCATCGTTTTGAAGCACAACCTATCGGAAGAGACTTGAAAAGATATTCCAACGAAGTGTGGAACATCTTTAGCACTTGCACACATCTGCAAATTATTTTTTGAACCTGTAGATAAGTTTCTGGTCAATTTATATGCATTGTTGCTTTCTTTCCACATCATATTGCATATAGGAGATGCAATTTTGCATAGCATCAAGAGTATATGTGTGGTTAGAACGTAGAACCAAATTGTATGGTATAATGCAAGGTCTACAAGTACGAAAGTTAGTTCCAAATGGAAGACAAGTTGAGAAGCAAGTTTGATGTTTCTATTTATAGTACATCATAAATGTTGAAGATAAATGTACAAGCTCATTTTCATATGAGCTATGCTTGGATAAATTTACCAAATATAAAGATAAAGGAAAATAAGAAAAAAGAAAAAAATAAAAGAAAAAAGTCTAGTCAAAATTCATGATGAGTAAGAGATACAATATCTTGCCTTGTAGTTAGTGGCATGTAGTGGGAAAGTGGTGAGTTAAGAAGGAGGCACAAAATTCTTCACATGCTCATTGGTTATAAAAGTGAAGTGGGAGCACGTTCACAGCAAGGAGAGAAAGAGGCAAGAGCTCCTAGTAGTCAGATCTGGCCATTTTGTCATTTTGTCTTCCCTTAGACTCCTTCCAGTCGCACGTCAATTTGCATAGAGCTCTGTTGCGAAGCTCATATCTTAGTATATATGTAACCATTTCTTGTGTTTAAACACTCATTGGAAAGCTTATTGTGTTTACTTTCTGTATTGCAAATATCTTTTTCAAAGCTTACATATTCTGTGAGATATAAGTGAAAGAGTGAACTCCAGTTTTTTAGTATAAATGTGTAGGTAGGTAGTCTATTTTGGTTGGTTAAGTTCCCCAATCAAAACATATCCAAATTTCTTGAGTTTTGTCTTTTTGGAAAGCTCTTGGCATGCACTTCCTTTATCCCAAATATCTCATTCAGAAGATGTATATTCTGTGAGATATCTATTAGAGAGTGAAGTCTAGTTTTATAGTGTACTTATGGGTGCAAGTGGTCTGTTTTGGTTAGTTGATTTTCCTAACCAAAACTCATCCAAATTACTTGATTCTTAGCTTGTTAGAAAGCTATTTGTGTCTACTTTCTCTATACCAAATATTTTTCTCAAAAGATATATATTCAGAGAGTTATCAGTCTAAGCGTGAAGTTCAGTTCTTCAGCATACTTGTGTGGACAGGTAGTTCATCTTTGTCAGTTGTGTTTCCTAATCAAAACTTGTCCAAATTAAGTTATTTATAGCTTGTTAGAAATCTCTCTTTGTCTTATTTGATTGACTAAAGGCACAAGTCCATTTGAGTTTTTTATTGAGAGTAGCAAGCTATCTAAGGTGCAACTATTTGTCCAAGTGCTGGACATACAAGGGTTCACTACACATTTCCGTTGCGCATAGGAGAACTCATTCTCCACAGTTGGTATCAAAGCAAACTTGGTGCTGAAGCTTCATCAACAAAGCTGGAGTTGAAGAAAAGCAAAAGAGGATCTAGAAAACAAGAGGGAGCTTCACAAACACAAGAGAAAAGGACAATATAACTACTCGAGGTAACTCTCAAAGTCTTTGATAGTCTTCAATGGCAGACTTGGGTCAACAAGTAGAGAAATTGGATAAGGATAACTATCTCGTGTGGAAGTTTTGAATGACCAACTACCTAATGGGCAAAGTCTTATGGGTTATTTTGAGCGGCGATGATGCTCAACCTCAAATCAATTAAGGTATGGCAACCGAAGTCCAAAGGAGGCAAGCAAAAGAATGGGAAGAGAGGAATAGGAGAGTCATGTTCCTCATTTTGCAAGTCATTACTAATGCCATGGTAGGGCATATTCAACATCTAGAGAAATCTAAGGATGCTTGGGAAGCTCTTGAAAGGATGTATTCAACAAATACCAAAGCTAGGAAACTTCAACTCAAGAATGAGTTGAACACAATCAAGAAAAGTTCGAGCCAATCCATAGCTGAATGTACTTTGAAGATTAAGGAGCTAAGCAATGCTTTAGCTTCTATTGGCACAACGGTTGAAGACGAAGATCTTGCATGTTATACTCTCAATGGATTGAGAGAAGATGAAAGATGGAAGCCTTTTATAACTTCCATTAACTTGAAAGATGCATATCCAGGTTTTGAACAACTAATCCCTCATCTTGTCACAAAAGAGCTTAGCTTTGGTGGTCCCAAAGGAAAAGACAGCCACAACCAAATGTTATATGCAGGTTGAGGTAAAGGTAGGAACTCAAGAGGAGGCTCAAGAGGAAAAGGAAGAGGTCACAACAACTCCAACTACAATCAAAACAATTTGGAAGACAACAAGGATGCATCAAATGCCAACACAAAGGAAGAGGTAGAGGTAGAAGTAGAGGAAGAGTCTGAGGCTCCTACAATTCTCATAAAGGTATAACATGCTATCATTGTGGTAAAGTAGGACACGATGCTAGTGATTGTTGGCTAAAGAATGGAAGAACAAATGGAGGCAATCAAAGGAACCAAAGCAACTATGCAAGAACCTCAAGTGAAGGAAGCAAGGACACACTACTTGCAATGAGACATGAGTATAGAAGCTCTTGTGAAGATGAAAAAAAATGGTACATTGATTCAGGTTGTAGTAACCATATGTCATGCCAAGGAATTTTGTTCACTAATCTATAGGTACCAAGTGGAAAAGGATGTGTTGAAACAGGTGATGATACTCAACACATGATTGAACATATTGGTATAAGGCTTGGAGATACAAGTAGAGCAAAGGTACTATCTAATGTTCTTCATGTTCCTACAATTTCAAAGAACTTGATTTCAGTAGGACAAATGGTAGAGAAGGGTTATCATGTCATATTCAATGAGAATGGGTGCTTCATAAAGAATCCAAAGGAAGGCTTCAAGGTCATTGTTCGAGGTAGAAGAGAAGGAAGGATGTTCACTTTGGACGTCCAACATCCACATGGAAAGATCATGTACATTCAATGTGGGAACAAGAAGATTTCAGAGCTGGACTTATGGCACAAAAGAATATGACACATCAACATTCCAAAGCTGAAGGACATGAGCAAACATGAATGTTGAGATATCAAGCTCAACACGTGATGATCTAGGATGACACGTACTAGTTTTTCGTTTCTCTGACATGTATAGTGGTCACGCCGGTATATATCAGGGATACTTCATTGAGCTTTATTAGATTTATCTACCGAGATTGATGGCACATTTGTTTCTTGCCAGCTCACTCATTCACGGACATTAGGTTTTTCCTTATGTACTTGTCTTTATATATTGCACTTGTTGTATTCTTGTTTTTAGGTCATTCTTGTACATTCTTTTTATGTAATAGAAGAAGAAGAAGAAGATCATTCTTCCTTGTCTCAATTTGTGTGTGTGCTTCTCCTTGAGAGTGAGAGTGTGTGTGTGTGAGCTCTCTTCCTTATCTCCTTCCTCGTGACATGGTATCAGAGCCAGCGTGGTTGTAGAGAGCTTGTGGAGAAGGTGACGGTGAAGACTGCGCGGCAAGGCGTGGAGAAAACAGGATGTCACAAACGACCTTCGTTTGCTACGAAAATCGGCATGAAGGTAGAAGAACTCAAAATTTTTTCGAGAGTTATCCCTTTAGGGTCACTAGTTTTTGTCAGATCGAAGTTTCGGAGCCATCTCAACCTCCGTTTCGAGCCCGTAAGGTGGGGCCCATAGAAAAACCAGGCCATTTTCAGAAACTGTAACTTGCGTTGTGTTCGATGACACTCGTATATTCTAGATCTAGAATTTCAAGCGATTCCATGTACTGTTGGTACACGAAAACTATGTTTTTCTGAGATCGAACTGTCATGTCATAGTGCAACAGTGTTCAAGCAGAAGTGCTGCTTGTAGTGTGTTTCCGTGTTGTGAATTGTTGCAGAAATGGCAAACGCAGATGGAATGAGTCGGCTTATGAGCGATAAGCTGGACAAGAACAACTTTCATGCTTGGAGATTCAGAATGACGAATTTCCTGATGGGAAAAGGCTATTGGAAGTACATCGAAGGAGAGAATGAAAATGCTCCGCGGTTACCAGAAAGGAATCGGACTGCAAAACAGTTAAGAGCATATGAGGAATGGAATCAAGGAGCACGAAAGGTAATGTATTGGCTATCTGTTAGCATATAGGATAGCATGATTGGACACATACAGGATGCCAAGACTCCAAAAGCGGCTTGGAACAGTTTGGTCACTTTGTACGAGACCAATACAAAGGCACAAAAATTGCAACTCAAGAACGAGCTGCATACATTGGAGAAAAAGAGCATGTCGGTAAGTGACTACATTCTAAAAATCAAAAGCATATGTGAGTCACTTGCATCTATTGGCGTGAATGCAGATGATGATGATAAGGTGGAAGTGGGCCTTCGTGGTTTAGGAGCTGCATATAAGTAGTTCAGAACTTCTATACAGACCAGGGAAAATATTCCAAATTTTGTTGATTTGGTATCTATGTTGATTATTGAAGAAAAGAATCTTGGTGAGGATTCAAACTCCCAAGGAAAGCCCAGTTCTGAGCAGGTATTCTACTCTGGCAGAGGAAGAGGCAGAGGTAGAGGTTTTGGAAGTGGAAGAGGAAACAATAACCAAGACCAAGGTCAACAACAGAATCATGCAGGAGGAAGAGGACAGTTTTGAGGCAGGGGGAGTCAAAGAGGTCGCAGAAATTTCCAAAGATGATGAACATGATGAATACGATGTCTGTTGGTGTTTCAAAATCGAATGATAATGTCTGGTATGTTGATTCAGGTGCTTCAAATCACATGACCAGTCATGCAGAATGGTTTAGTAGTTTGCAGAAAATGCCAGTTCCTGGATATGTTGAAATAGGTGATGATACATCGCATCCTATTGAGCATACAAGAAACATAGCATTGTCTATGGAGGACGGAAAGGTAAAACATCTCGCTGATGTGCTGCATGTTCCAAATATAACAAAGAATCTGGTTTCTGTTGGACAAATGGTTGACTAGGGATTACAAGTCAGGTTCAATGTTAATGGATTATATGTAGAAGAGTACAAGCAGGATGGATGATTGGTTGCCAAAGGAAACAAAGTGGGTAGGATGTTCACCTTAAATGTGAAGATTCCCGAAATGAATGCAGCCATGTTTGCAAAAGGTGCAGGAGTTATTGCAGATATAGAGATATGGCACAAACGGATTGGACATGCAAACTTGCAAAGGCTGAAACTGATGCAGTCAAAGGAGATTGTCCATGGACTACCAAATTTCAAAGTTGCAGAAATGAAAAAGGTATGTGCAGCATGTCAATTTGGAAAACAGTCAAGAGCATCATTTCCACATGACAAGCATGTTAGTGAGAATGTACTAGAATTAGTACATACAGATGTTTGGGGTCCAGCAAAGACCACATCTATGGGTGGTTGCAGGTTTTATGTTACTTTCATTGATGACCATACACGCAAAGTATGGGTATATTTCATGAAAGAAAAGAGCGAGGTGTTTACTCACTTCTAGAATTTTAAAGTTATGGTAGAAAAGCATACAGGGAAGTACATTTAGACATTAAGATCTGATGGAGGAGGTGAATACATGTCAAATGAGTTTAGCAATTTTCTAAAAAATCGTGGAATTCGGCGTCAGTTTTCATGCAGGTACACACCACAACAGAATGGTGTTGCTGAATGCAAAAACAGACATATTGCAGAAATAGCAAGAGCCTTAATGGTTGAGAAGAATATGCCTCATTGTTATTGGGCAGAAGCTGTGCATACTGCTGTATACATCATGAACAGAACTTCGACTGCTGTTGTACATCAAGTTACACCTGAAGAGAAGTTTACAGGTAAAAAGCCAAACTTATCACATCTGAAAGTTTTTGGCTGTATTGCATATGTACATGTCCCAGATGAATTGAGGATGAAGCTTGATCCAAAAGCAGAAAAGTGTGTCTTTATTGGATACTCCCTTGAGCAAAAGGGATATAAATGTTATAGCCCACTCACACGACAAGTAAAGGTGAGCAGAGATGTGGTATTTGACGAAATGTCAAGCTTCTATGCAAATGCTAAAGAAGGACTCAGTCTTGAACCAAATGACAAAGAAAATGCTAAAAAAGCAAGTGCAGAATCTCAGGTTTTGAGTGGACCGGATGCATCACCAAGCAATAGTTCCAACTCAAATCCATGGAGTGGAAGATTACGTGGGAGTTTCAGTCCAGCAAATTCATCAAATACATCCAAGAAAGGTAAAGAAAAGCTTTCTTCTGGTCATAAAACATGTGCAGGTTTTGAAGACGTTGATGGAGATTCAAGCGGTTCAGAAAAGAGTCTTGATGAGGTACTTGGATTGCCCTCTGTGAAGACTCTAGGAGTAAGAAGGGCACATGCAGATGATACAAGGAGAAGTGACCCAGGACCAAGAAGATCTGGGAGGATGCGTAATTCAGTGCAACGATTGACATATGATAGTTACATGGCTCGCCATTGTGCCTACATGACAAAGGTAATACAAGATGATGAACCTTCTTGTTTTGAAGATGCAATTGGTAATGCAGATTGGGAAAAAGTTATGGATGAGGAGATGGCTGCACTTTATGGAAATGATATATGGAAGCTGGTTCCATTGCCACAAGGAAAGAAACCCATAGGCTGTAAATGGGTTTACAAGGTAAAGCATAATGCTGATGGTAGCATAAGCAGGTATAAAGCACGATTGGTAGCTAAAGGATATGCACAGACATATGGCATTGATTATGAGGAAACATTCAGCCCTGTAGCTAAAATGTCTACTGTTAGAACACTTGTTGCATTAGCTACAACAAAAGGATGGACTTTGCATCAGATGGATGTGAAGAATGCTTTCCTACATGGTGAGTTACAGGAAGAAGTATATATGGACCAGCCACAAGGATATGAAGATTCAAAGCATCCAGAATATGTTTGCAGGTTGCAAAAGGCTTTGTATGGGCTGAAGGAGGCTCCGCGTGCATGGCATGCAAGGATTGCTGATTACTTAACCAGCATTTGGTTTTCTATGTGTGATGCAGATCACTCACTATATGCAAGGAAGGCTGATGATGGCATCACTATTGTGGCTATTTATGTTGATGACCTGATTGTAGGTGGTGATAATGAAGAAATCATCAAAGAGGTAAAGAAACTTCTTATGCAAGAATTCGACATGAAAGATCTAGGTGTGCTGCGTTATTTCTTGGGCATTGAGTTTATACATACAGAAACAGGTATATGGATGTCGCAAAGGCAATATGCCTTGAATATGCTGCAAAAGTACAGTATGGCTGATTGTAAGCCAGTTTCTATGCCTTTAGATCAGAATTTGAAATTGGATACCACATCAGGTGAAGCATTGGAAAATGCTACTATGTAGAGGAAAATTGTGGGAAGTCTTATATATCTTACAATTACAAGGCCGGATTTAAGCTACACTGTTGGACTTGAAAGTCAGTTTATGTAGGTTGCCACGAAGCCACATTTGGATGCTTTGAGGCGCACTCTACGTTATGTGAGTGCTACTTTGGATTATGCATTGTTTTATGAAGCTGGTGTAGACTTGCAGGTTCATGGATACACTGATGCAGATTGGGCTGGTAGTACTCCAGATAGAAGATCTACTAGTGGCTTTCTTTTCTCACTTGGAGGTGCAGCTATTACATGGAGCAGTAAGAAGCAACCCACTGTTGCTTTGTCAAGTAGAGAGGCTGAGTATAGAGGTGCTACAATGGCAGCATGTGAGGCATCATGGTTGGAGATGTTACTTGCAGATTTAGGTGTGGAAGTGCAAAAGCCTATCACTATCTATTGTGATAATCTTAGCAACATACAGTTAGAAGGGAACCCTGTTTTCCATGGTAGAACAAAGCATATCGAGGTACATTATCACTTCATCAGAGAGAAGGTATTAGCAGGTGATATTGATCTTGTTTATGTGAGAATAGATGAGCAGATTGCTGATATTTTCACCAAAGCACTTGGAGCTGAGAAGTTGAAGAAGTTTCGAAAGATGCTTGGATTACAGGATATGGTTTTGAGCTTGAGGGGGAGTGTTGAGATATCGAGCTCAGCATGTGATGATCCAGAATGACACGTACCAGTTTTCCGTTTCTCTGACATGTATAGTGGTCACGCCGGTATATATCAGGGATACTTCATTGAGCTTTATTAGATTTATCTACCGAGATTGATGGCACATTTGTTTCTTGCCAGCTCACTCATTCACGGACATTAGGTTTTTTCTTATGTACTGGTCTTTATATATTGCACTTGTTGTATTCTTGTTTTTAGGTCATTCTTGTACATTCTTTTTATGTAATAGAAGAAGAAGAAGAAGATCATTCTTCCCTGTCTCAATTTGTGTGTGTGCTTCTCCTTGAGAGTGAGAGTGTGTGTGTGAGCTCTCTTCTTTATCTCCTTCCTCGTGACAATGAAGTGGTAAGAGGTCTTCCAAAATTTAATAGCATTGGACTACATGAGTTATGTGAAGCTTGTCAACTAGGAAAGCAAACGAGGCAACCATTCAAAAGGAGTAATTATGTGGCCCCAAATGTGTTTGACTTGATACATACGGATGTATGGGGACCAACCCAAGAGGCATCAATGGCTGGTAATAGATTCTTTGTCACCTTCATTGATGATCACTCAAGAAAGGTATGGCTATTTTGTATGAAGCAAAAGTTAGAGGTGTTTTCTATATTCAAAAGATTCAAAGTTGAAGTTGAAAAAGAAACAGAATGGTCTATCAAAATCTTAAGGTCCGATGGTGAAGGAGAATACTTCTCCAAAGAATTTTCAGATTTTCTACAAGAGAATGAGATCAAAAGTAGTTCACTTGTAGGTATACACCACAACAAAATGGAGTAGCTGAGAGGAAAAATAGGCAAATTGCTGCAATTGCAAGATGCATGCTCAATGAGATGAAGGTACCATTGTACTATTGGGCTGAAGCTACCACAATAGCCATTTACTTGATGAATAGGTGCACAACATTGGGAATACATCACTTGACTCGAGAGGAGGTATATTCTGGTAAGAAACTTGATCTTACACACCTCAAAGTCTTTGGATGTGTTTGCTTTGTTCACATTCCACAAGAAGTTAGAACAAAGAAGGAACCAAGGTAAGAAAAATGCATTTTCATCCGCTACTCAATGGACCAAAAAGGATAGAAGTGTTACAACCCTAGAACAAAGGAATTAAGAGTCTCGTGAGATGTGGTCTTTGATGAACTAAGACCATGGTATGAAGATAAAGGAAAGGAAAAGATTCTTGAAGAAGATTACGATGATTATGCAGGAACAAATCAAAGAGAAGTTCAACAATCAAGCACAAAGGTTTCAGGTCCAGAGGCATCTACATCAAATGAAGAATGCTCAACATGGAGGGGGAGTCATTCTGTGTCTCCAAATTCAGCTCATAGTAGAATCCAAGAAGTAAGTGCTACTCCAAATAGTGAGGTAGATGCAAGTGAAGAAGAATATGAAGAGGTAATCACTCTGATGGTAAAGCTAAATAGGTTAAAGAAGCAACTTTCTAAAGGCAATGAAAGAAGATCTTCAAGGATAAGGTATCCAACCCAAAGGTTGAGTTGTGATAGTTTAATGGTGACACATTTTGCATACACGATACATGTTATCAAAGACAAAGAGCCTGAGACATATGAAGAAGCTTGCACACAAAAGGAATGGAAGCAAGCTATGAAAGAGAAGATCAAAGCTCTCAAAGATAATCACACATGGGAGCTAGTGCCAAAGAAAGAAGGTATGAAGATTGTTCCAAACAAGTGGGTGTTTAAAGTAAAGAGGAATGCTGATGGTTCACTAGGTAGATATAAAGCTAGATTAGTTGCCAAAGTATTTAAACAAACACAAGGCATAGATTATGATGAAGTTTGCAACCCTGTTGCAAAGATGGGAACTATCAGAACATTAATAGCAATTGGTGCTTCAAGGAGATGGCCATTATATCAACTTGACATCAAAAATTCTTTTCTCAATGGAGAACTACAAGAAGAGGTATACATGAGTCAACCAGTTGGATTTGAAGATGAAAACCATCCAGAATTTGTTTGCAGGTTGAAGAAGGCACTTTATGGCTTGAAGCAAGCACCAAGGGAATGGAATCAGAGATTGGTAGAATATCTAACTAAGTGTGGATACAACCCAAGTAATGCAGATCCTTCATTGTACATGAAGAAGGATGAAAATAGAGAGGTACATATTTGCATATATGTCGATGACCTCATCATAATAGGAAATGATGTTACAAGGATTAAGGATATCAAAAGGAAGCTTGGTAAGGAGTTTAAAATTTCAGATCTTGGAGAGTTGAAATATTTTTTAGGAATTGAAGTTATATATGGAAAGAGTGGCATCTACTTGATGCAAAGGAAGTACTTGTTGGATGTTCTTTTTAGATTTGGAGTGGATGCAAACCACTCACTCAACCCATGGACACAAATACAAAGATTTGTTCACATGAAGGAGAACCATTGGAAGATGTAATGACATAAAGAAGCATTTTAGGATCATTAATCTGTGCAAACATTAGAAGACATGATTTACCTTATGTTGTTGGTGTACTTTCTCAGTTTATGCAAGCCCTGACAAGTGAACACCTAAATTCAGCCAAGAGAGTGTTGAGATACATAAATCATACAGTTAATCATGCTTTGTTTTACAAGTTTGATGAAAAATTGCAGCTCAAAGGATTTAGTGATGCTGATTGGGCAGGTTCAAAGGAAGATAGAAGATCAACCTCAGGTTATGTGTTCATGATAGGAAGCAAACCTATCACGTGGAGCTCAAAGAAACAACCTACTGTTGCACTTTCAACTATGGAGGCTGAATATAGAGGAGTAGCATTTGCCACATGTGAAGCAATTGGATTAAAAAGCTTTTGGCTGATCTTGGAGTGCAAGTTGGAACCATCCCTATATACGGTGATAACATGTCAAGTATTTACTTGGCAAGAAATCCTATGTTTCATGCAAGGAGCAAGCACATAGAGGTCCACTACCATTATGTAAGGGAGAAGGTATTGAGCAAAGATGTGGAGATAAAGTTCATCAGAACAAAAGAGCAAGTCACAGATATGTTTACAAAATTCTTGGATGCTTCTAAACTCAAAGGTTTCAAGGATGCGATAAATTTGCAGGACATGGTTGAAGATAACTCCCAAATGAGCTTGAGGGGGAGTGTTGAAGATAAATGTACAAGCTCATTTTCATATGAGCTATGCTTGGATAAATTTACCAAATATAAAGATAAAGGAAAAGAAGAAAAAAAGAACAAAATAAAATAAAAAGTCTAGTCAAAATTCATGATGAGTAAGAGATACAATATCTTGCCTTGTAGTTAGTGGCATGTAGTGGGAAAGTTGTGAGTTAAGAAGGAGGCACAAACTTCTTCACATGCTCATTGGTTATAAAAGTGAAGTGGGAGCATGTTCAAAAAAAGGAGAGAGAGAGAGAGGCAAGAGCTCCCAGTAGTCGGATATGGCCATTTTGTCATTTTGTCTTCCCTTATACTCCTTCCAACTACACATCAATTTGTATAGAGCTCTGTTGTGAAGCTCATATCTCAGTATATATGTAACCATTTCTTGCGTTTAAACATTCATTGGAAAGCGTCTCTTGTGTACTTTCTATATCGCAAATATCTCCTTCAAAGCTTACATATTCTGTGAGATATCAGTGAAAGAGTGTGGAGAACCAGATCTCCAAGAGACATGATTTGTAAATGCTACCAAGTTGCTTAAAGTTTATTTGAATGTGAGAGCAGAATTCCAAGAGTTGTTCCTAAAAGATTTACCTTTTGGTTTGCCTCCTTGTGAGAACATAGAGCATAGAATCAAATTGGTATCGGGAGTGAGTTTAATTGCTCGATCACCATTTCGAATGAGTTTGTAGAAGGAGAATGAAGTCCGCATGATCATGGTTGAGTATTTACAGAAAGGGTTGAATAGACCCATCTATTCATCCTTTTGTAGTAACAGTTCTTCTAATGAAGAAGAAAGATGGATCTTATAGGATGTGAATCAACTATCGAGCACTCAATATGATTACCATCAAACACAAATATCCTATGCCAGGATTGATGATCTTTTAGACACTCTAGGTGGAGCCATTGTATTTAGTAAAATAGATTTTAGAAGTGGCTACCATCATATTAGAGTACGAGATCATGTTAAGACTCAGTTAATCCAGAGAAGACTCAATTGTATCTTTCAAGGATAGAGTATCTAGGGCATATGCTATCAGCTGATGGGGTTTAGATGGATCCCAAGAAGATCTTAGTTATATTATTTTGGCCTACTCCTCAGGATGAGAGGCAATTACAGTCATTTCTAGGACTTTCTAATTTTGATACAAAATTCATCTATTCTTATTTGTGGATAGGAGCATCTATGAAGAACTTGCTTCAAGGCAAAGTTCCATTTGCATGGAAGCAAGAGCAACAAGATAGTTTTAGTGTCAAATTGATCCAGAGCAATCAATCCAATTGATCACAGGGATCAAAGTGTTAGGCACTTATAGTTTTGTTACTATGAAACAAGCTGTTTCAGAGGATCCTATACTCAAAGTGGTAGATCCACAAAAACCCTTTGAGTTAGAGACAGATGCTAGTGGCACAACCATAGGGACAATTTTGATCCAAGATGGCAAGCCCATAGTTTTTGAAAGCAAGAAATCGACCAGTGCACAGTGCAACTGGCCAGTGCATGTAAAGAAGTTGTATGCATTGGTGTATGCGCTTAAAGTCTAGAGACACTATGTATATGGTGCAGACTTTAAGGTATACACAGATCACCATACACTTAAGTATTTTTTTTGTAGTCAGCCAGATCTTCGAGGCAGATAGGCTCATTGGGCTAAGCTCATGCAGGAGTTTCACATGGAAATCTTGTATAAAAGAGCAAAGAGAATATGTTGAGATCATATGTGTATTTGAAGGACCCTAGAACCATAGAAGAGTGTGTGTGCATGTGCATAGACATCAAGGATAATCTAGGGAAGGAATTGGAGCTTTCAAAAGTCTATAAAGATTCATATAGCTCAACTAGCTTCACTTCCAAACAATCCACATCTATCGAGGAACTTGCAGAGAAGGTAGCTCAAAAATCAGGAGTCTCTAGCAAACAGATACCTAGATTTGCCCTAGTGAAAAGATGCTACACCTACGTAGGAGACCATATGGCTAGTGTGTGTCCAATTATGGATCAACCCCAAGTGAACCCAAATAGCCAATACTACATCATAGAAAGGAGGTACACTAACCACACCGCACAAGACTGCCCTTATAACAAGCTAGCTATTAGACAAAATTATCGACATCCATATCCACAACAAAGAAGATATCAAAGTCAGTACCCACAATAGTATGGTAGGCCACAACAACCCCATCAGAAACCCTACCAGGCCCAACAAAGGCCTCAACCTGTGTTAGCTCAGCAACCTCCAACCCTAGCCAATGTGATTCCAATAAAGTGTGCAGCTTTTGAAGAAAATGTAAATAAAGCCTTAGTGCCAGTGACACCATTTCTTCGGAAAGTGACCCAATTGATCATAGTTTTGACTCTACTCATATGGATATCCCACAAGCCTACTATATGCAATCACCTGAGCATAATGAAATTTTCTATTACAAAGATCCTAGGGAGTCTAGTGGAGAGTCTAAATATGCCAATGTCATGTACGTGAATCCTAATTCTAGGCCTCAACCTAGACGAATGAGACCCCAAGCACCTAAAGGGACATGCTATAGATGCCGAGGAGATCACTTCATTTGTGATTGTCCTTCACCTGCTCAGATGCAACCCCAATCAGTGACAATTCAAGTGTTTTGTCGCGATTGTGAGAAAGAGCACCTCTTACAAGATTGCCCAAAGAACCCACATAATGCGATGAAGATCGCTTCCATTAATGTGATTGGGTTAGTAGTAGAATCTACAGGAAATGTAACTTCCACTTCCCTAGAAACTGAGAGTATAAAAAGAAAAGTATGAGAGCTTTGAAAGATAGCTGAGAGAGAATGAAATGGCAATGGTCTAAGAAAATGAGTGAACTTGAGGAAAGCTTAAGAGAAACAAAAGCCAAGATAGTCGAAATCGCCTCTCAAATGCACTCTCACACACCACCACCATCACCATCCCTATCACCTTCTAATCCACCACATGTAACCCACCCACCGCCCAGAATAGAATCAGTCTTAGTAGATCCCACTCCTGAGCACCTAGCCATGATGCTTAAAGCATATAACACCAGAATCTAAGAAGGTCCAAATGTGACAGATCATGAAACATGTTACCCTAGAGCTGATCTAGAGATAGAGAGAACAAAGCTTTGTGCTAAGATGGTAGAACTAGCTCAAACCATGTTTGAAGCCAGTCAACTTTTCAACTACTCTAGTTAAGATACAATTGCATTTTGATGGACTATTAGAAAGGTTGGAGAGCCTAATTGCAAAATAAGGCAAGTGAAAGGATAAGCCTTCCTCCCCAGGAAGCTTATGTGCCTAATTCCATAGAACCAGACACATCTTCTTCTACGAATCCATATTCCCTAGAATTTCTAAGAGAGATTCAAGAAGAGAAATGGGCTAAAGAAAGTGAAAATCCTCCTTCCATTGAACTTGTGGATGACTTACATGAGCAATTCCCACTACACATTCCTTCCATCTATGGAGAGCAGGAGGATGTCCAATCTAGTGAGAGATTAGACTTCAAGTCTAATTCCTTGCAGGAACTACCCCATTTCATAGGCCCATGGGAAGCAAATTCTACTTCTATGAGAGCACCCACGATCATGATAAGAAACAAAGACTCAGTCATACCTAGGAACACAGAGGTAGTGAAGAACACTTAAGTGCAGTTGCAACCTCACTTTAGAAGAGCTACTCAAGGTTAAGCTAGAGTTGTGGAAACAAACTACAGATGGCCGATGGTCACATAGAGAGACCTTTTAGATTTCTAGAAGGGATAACTCTCACTACTTGTGGTGTAGAGCTTGAGCATACTTTTGCTATATGTGACTTCAGCAAAAATCAGGCCTATGAGATGATTTGGGAAGACCATTTATGAGAGAATTGTAAGTAGTACAGGATTGGGGAACCAATTCCTTGTATTTGCAACACTTAGGTGTTACAACCAAAGTCAATCTCAAGGATTACTCTCATAGATATGTACCCCCCAGACAGTGGAATCCCATCCATAGAGCCATAGATGATACGAAGTCAGTGCACTCCATAGGATCAGGATCCTCATGGATGCACGAGGACACCCACTTATGGATGTGCAAAGTAGCAGTAGAAGAAGAGAAGAGAGAAAAAGCCAGAGAGTTAGGTGCAAAGGAAACTCATAGATCAAT
Source organism: Ceratopteris richardii (assembly GCA_020310875.1). Taxonomy (NCBI): domain Eukaryota; kingdom Viridiplantae; phylum Streptophyta; class Polypodiopsida; order Polypodiales; family Pteridaceae; genus Ceratopteris; species Ceratopteris richardii. The sequence continues at coordinate 80,718,106 of CM035409.1, forward strand.
TCAAGACCCAGCCTATGCACCTGTAGTATTTCTAGACCAAGAATTTGAACCGCATGGTTGGGCAGATATTCTAGCGACAATGGATGTAGCCATCAACGAAGAGCAATGGACACCACACTATGATGAGGATGGCTATGAGATTTCAGTCTTCACTATAGAACCACTTATGTGTGATTCGGTTATTGAAGAGTGTGAATTGAGCACTAATGTACTTGAGGAAGCAAGTGACTCTGATCTAGAATCAATCATTATGGACCCTCCTTTTACACCAGAAGAGGAATATTTCTACGAATAGAGGCTCACCCGCAGAGACATAAAGAACTTATGAATGATGTGAGATTAGCCAGATAGGTAACCAATAAGAGTTAAGGCGAGAAGTCACACTAGAGGAGGAAGAATCTTTGTTTGAGGTCCCTGAAAAACTTTAAGAAGTATGAGATAGAAGATAGGAGAGTCATGATAAGAGTGCCTAAACATGATGCACAAGGAAGAGATGCCTCTGATAAGAAAGAGAAAACTAAGAAAATCATTGTAACCATAGAAGAAGGAGAAGAAAACTGCACATACATAGGACATTACCTGACTGAGGAAGACAAACAAGAATTGGTAGCCTAGCTAAGAGAACACAGAGATGTTTTTCTTGGAGTCACAAAGACTCAAAAGGTGTGGACTAGAACATATGCTCACATATGATCCCCATAACCTCAAATACCAAACGCTCTAAGCAGAAGCCATACACATATAATGATAACTATGCTGCCAAGATCAAGGAAGAGATTGATAGACTGGTAGAAGTTGGATTTATCTATGAGATTGAGCACACTAAATGGGTATCCCCCATCATAGTGGTGCCCAAAAAGAATGGCAAGTTACAAGTTTGCATTAACTTGAATAAAGTTAATGCAGCCACAATTAACGATAGTTATCCGCTTCCTATCACTAAGCATATATTAGAAAGAGCGGCAGGCAAGGAAGTTTATAGCTTCCTTGATGGATTCTCTAGCTACAATCAAGTGGCCATTGCTCTAGAAGATCAACATAAGACGACTTTTGCAACAGAGTGGGGCATATTTGCTTTTGGAGTAATGCCATTTGGGCTTACCAATGCACTAGCTACTTTTGAAAGGTTGATGTGCCATATGTTCAAAGAATTCTTGCGTAAAAACTTGGAATTCTATGTTGATGATTTATGCACTCATTCCAACATTAGACAAACACATATACCTTAACTCAGACAAATCTTTGACAAATGTAGAGAATACCAAGTCTGCCTGATCCTAGAAAAGTGTATTTTCATGGTTAGGCAAGGTAAGATTCTAGGACAGATAGTATCAAAGAATGGCATATCCATAGATGAGGATAAAGTTAGAGCTATTGGAGAGCTACATAGGCCAACGAATATCAAGGTAAAAGCTTTCATGGGGCATTGTGGTTATTACCGACATTTCATTCACATGTATGCCATCATTGCAAAGCCCCTCGATGCTCTTTTGACTAACTTTGAGTGGATAACGGAATGCAAAAACTCCTTTAACGAGTTGAAGGGACGATTGTGTTCAGCACTAATCTTGAATACACCAGATTGGAACAAGCCATTTCATGTTCATGTGGATGCATCCAATTATGCTATTGGGTATGTGCCGACACAACCTACTGGGGAAGGCAATATGGATCTTCCCATTGCCTATGCGAGTAGACAATTGAATGCAGCTGAACAAAATTATACCACTACCGAGAGGGAAGGATTAGGAATGGTATATGTGGTTAAAAAGTTTAGACACTATTTGCTTGCAAATAAGTTTAAATTTTTTACAGACCATCGAGTATTGCTATATCTAGTGAACAAACCATGCAACACTGGCCGATTAGTAAGATGGTTCCTCTTACTAATGGAATATGACTTTGAAGTTGTGGTTAGGAAAGGTAGGACTCACTTGAGGGCTGACCACCTTTCTAGAATAACTTAGGGAGAGTCCCCTCAAGGAGTGTCAGATGAGCTTCCTGATGCTTACTTGTTCAATCTAGAAGTAGTCCCTGAGTGGGCCAAGAATATAGTGCCTATCCTCACTGTTGGACCTAAACATCTTATACTAAAATCCAAGGATAGAGAAGTAGTGAGGTCCCATAAGTATCACATAATGGCAGGCAGCATGTATAAGCACATTGATCAAGGTATACTGGCTTGCTCTGTAGAAGAATATGAGCATGTAAAATGGTTGCAATTAGCACATGTAGGTGCACTGCAACAACATCACTCCAAGTAGAGAACCCTATAGACTCTGAAAAGATTAGGCGTATATTGGCCAAGCATGGAAGCAGATATCCATAAGTTGTGCAAGGAATGTCCAATCTGCAGCACTAGACCTCCAGTGGAACATGCCACTTTGTATCAAGTGTCTTTAGTGCCAGATTGGAGTGAACCATTAGTAACCTTTTTGAGGACAAAAACATTCCCTCAAGAGATGAAATTGGCAAGACAAAAGAGCTTAGAATAGGAAGCAATAGATTACACACTCATAGGTGGTACTCTATACAAATGAGGAAAAGACGGATATCTTAGGTTGTGTGTCCATGAGAGTGAATATCTCAAGATCTTAGAAACTACTCACTAAGGAGTAGGAGGAGGACACTTTGGACTAGATAGGGTGATCAAAGCAATACTAGTTGTAGGTCTTTGGTGGCCAACCCTTCACATGGATGCACATACCTATGTGAAGCATTGTGATGTTTGTCAGCAAACTCAGTACCCGATACACAAGGATGAGATGCCTTTGAAACCTATGATGGGTGGATGCGCATTCTCTAAGTGCGGAATAGACTTTGTCGGTCATATTGATCCCAAAGGTAAGAGTTCACATGCTAAATACATTATTGTTGCCACTGGTTATCTGACTAAATGGGTAGAGGTAAAGGCCACAACAAAGAATGATGCTCAAACTATGGCTAAGTTCCTATTTGAGAATGTATTCACCAGATATGGGTCGCCAATAGAGTTTGTAAGTGGTAGAGGCACACACTTCTTGAATGAAGTCATTAGAAACGTTATCCAAGAATTCTTGGTGATACATAAGAAGTCTGCCCCCTATCATCCACAAGCCAATGGACAACCAGAGAGCACAAACAAGATCCTGTGTAATGTACTGACGAAGTTGGTAAATACTAAACACTATGATTGGGATAAATAGCTACATCATGTTGTTTGGGTGTATCGGTTGCCTATAAAACAATACTCCAAACCACACCATATCAGATGGTATTTGGCCAAAATGCAGTGCTACCATTAGACTTCTTGATACCCACACTGAAGGTGGCACAGGAGCATGAATGGACATGTCACGAAATCTCTTCAAGGATCTTTGATCTGGAATGCTTAGGTGAAACGCGATTGTGAGAAGCAGCAGGGATTTATGCGGCAAAGAAAAGACAAAATGTATACTTTGATGCACACATCAAAGATAAATGATTGAAAGAAGCGACTTAGTCTTGGTGTACACACTAAAACAACATGCACAAAAGTTGGAGAAGTGTGGCTATGGACACATGATTATTAATAGAATATCAACAAGTGGAGCCATCCAATTAGCCACTCTAGAAGGTGACATCCTGCCTACTTACATCAGTGGATGCATAGTGAAATTATATCCAGATCCTCTCATAGAGGAGATGCTAAATTGACTCAATACTGATAAGAAACGTAAAGAAGAAGAAAGAAAAATTCAAGAAGAAGAGCAGGCAGAAGCCTTAGAATGCATTCGATGAATGAAGTTGAGAAGACAGGGCAAAGACGAACCTAGATGAGATGCTCATGAAGCTCCAAGATGCCATATGGCCATGTGTGAAGCATCAGGCTTACATTCCAATAGAAAAGTTGACCGATATCCTTTAGTGACCCTAGAGGTAGGACAAGGAGATAGAACAAGGAGTGTAAGAGCATTGATTGACTTAGGTGCAACCACTAGTGCAATTCGACTTTCTCATTGTCAAGAATTGCAATTAAACTTCAATCCTATAGAAGCATGTCTCATAGGATTGGGAGGTGTGGAAACCCCTTGCATGGGCGAGGTGGAGCTTCCCATCTACATTCAAGATGTTCTTATGATAGTGAAGGTGCTAGTGTGTCAAGACGAGGATCTCACTGTGGCTCTTGTCTTGGGTCAAGTTTGGATCTACAATCATGCAGTCAACCTAAACCTAAGAAGTGGACTTCTTCAAGTCTAGGTAAATTAGAATCGCATTACCATTGAGTTAGAAAATAAATCACTCAAGGAAATAGGAAAGTGTTGGCAGTGGTCAAGGCACTCAAGGACTTACGAGACAAGGAAGCCAACGAAGAGAATCAGAGAAAAGAGATAGGCCAAGTAGGCAAAGCAGTCAACGGAGATCCGACAAATAGGCCTATCATTTTTCAAGAATTAATATTTCCCAAATAGTGATTTTAGTCACTCCACACCATTGTAAATGTCATTTTTATTATTCCTACTCCATTTTGTACAAGCCAAGGAGTCCTCGAGCTTGAGGAGTATTAGTAGTATTTATGTACCAATTTTCATAATTTTTTGAGCTCATTTGAGCCTCCAAAATACCATAGGGACCTAATTTTAAACTAGGCCGAACACTAGGTCTGGACAGGACCAAAGCTAGTAAAAAACTATAAAAAAAGCTAAAGAGCTCATTTTTATTTAAACTTGTATGAGAACTCTTTTGCAATAGGAAGTGACTCCATTGTCTCTCTCTTTGTTCTTGTCGTGTGTGCGTGTGTGTATGTGTGTGCATGTTTGTGTGCTTCTCACTCACACACTTGTGCCATCACTTGTTTGAGGTCTTCATACCATCCTCACGTCTTCCCGGATTGACATTAAAGGAGGTGCTACTCATCACTCAGCTACACCAAATTTTGGCACCGTTGCGGGGGAACGAGCTTTGAGGACGAGTGTGTGATGGTAAGACGTAGAGTTGTGACGTTGGCATTGTAGGCAATTTCTTTATTTTTCCTTATTTTTCTCTTTCTTACTTCACCATCATCATCCTCACCATCTCCCACCTGCATCTCCATCACCGCAACGATCTCAGTTTTTGGTCATATCACATTTCCCCTTCCATTTCCCTCATTTCACTTGTGAGAGAGAGCGAGAGAGCGATTTGTGTGCCCTATTTTTGCATGTTTCTTGAGTGTTCTTGCAGGTATTGGCTGTGTCATCATCTCCAACAGTTTGTGCAGGTATGGAAAAACTCTGCACTATCTTCGAGGCATTGACCTTTGTCGACCGCGATCGACAAAAAATTTTGGCTTTTGGTAAAACAAAGTGCACCACCGTAACACACATGATGAGCACATTCCAAATCACTAATTAAAATTAAAAAATTCCTTAATCCTCTGTCAATCGCGATTGACACTGTCAATCGCGATCGACAGCCATGATTAACAGACTCTGCCAATTGCAATCGATAGACCACGACAGATTGCCATGTAGGATTCAGTCAATCGTCATTGACACCGTCGATCGCGATCGACTGAAATTTCATGATTGACACCAAAATTCATGTGGCCACGTGTCCATCGTGACGGACATAACCCCGATTGATTGAAATTACGCCAGATTTTGCGGAAAACGTGTCGATCGCGATTGACACCATCAATTGCGATTGATAGATCCCACAACTGACTTTGTCGATCCTGATTGACACAGTCGATCGCGACTGACGTGATGATCGTGACTGACAGGCCCCGACAGACACCTCTCTCAATCACGATTGATAGATCTGTCAATCACAATTGATAGATCTGTCAATCGTGATTGACATGCATTTTTGGCTAAATTTTTAGGGTTTTTTATTCCAAATTTTGGGGTAAATTTTGGGCATACTTATCAAGTAATTAGCACTTTGTGAGGTCCCTACACTAGTAATTTGAGGAAAGTCTTGTTTGACTGTTAGCCTCTTTGAACCCTGTTTTGACCCTAGGACCCGGAACTATCATAACTTCCTCATACAAAATCTATTCAGAGTGATCTTAGGCTCATTGGAAAGCTCGTTTTGAATCTTAGGCTCATTTGTAAAACTAATACGTGGAGTTATAGATAGGGTATTTTGAAGTTGACCCTACTGTGGGGCAAGGAAACTGAGGGATCTTTAGGATTGTTTTCCATAAAACCAAAGGACAATTTGGTCTATGAGTTACATGACGAAAAATGGCCTGTTGTGTCAATTGAATTTAAATCTTGAGCTAACTTTGGGACTTTTACAGGTCCACTGAGAGCAGGCAAGAGTGCATACAGGTTTAGGAACACACTTCCTAGGCTTACAAGGGCAAGGGATAAGCAACTTGAGGTTGGATCATTCTCAACTTCCTTTGTCAATTCCTAGCTTAGGCTAAGTATGAGTAGTGCTAGGAGTAAGTCGGGGTGACGATAGGCATCTATCAAGTTGAAGACTACCTAAGCACTCACGTTCAAGCTGAAACATTATCTCTTTGTTATCCATAACTTTAAAGGAAAGAACATAACATGGTATGATCAACTTAAAGTGCGAAAATCACTCAAATATTCCTGACGACGTGATACAAACAAGAGCATAAACACGATAATCAACTAAAAAAGAACCAAGTGACTGCAACAAATTGATCTGCAACGAGGTTGTACTTGGGTAAAAATTGGGATTGCTCAATAAGGCATATGAACCTTAGATCAGGACGACACCTAGGGAAAGATAGACAAAGCCTTAGGTCTTCAGAGGCTAGTGTCAATCACATTGCTAGGTCTTGGGCCCAACAGTTGAGCAATTATTCACACTACCCTAGCTCTGAAACTAGCGAATCAGAGATGTCTCAAGGAATGGAGAGACTAACAGGAAGTTCAGGCGTGGCTTACTTGCAAAAGGTTGAAGGTCCTTACAAGACACAGATGGAATACCTTAGGACCAACCGATTAGGTGCTTGCATCTATGAGGATGGCCTGGGAAGATCCATGGTCCAAATTAGAAACCCTGACCAACCCATTGGACTCAAACATCCAGCAATCAAGTTTGAAAATGATGCATACCTGGACAAAGAAGGAACCATGTATGTGGTCACCACCTACCCAAATAGGACAGATGAATTTGGCAACATAGGTGGAGAGCCTAGAACCCCTCGAGGCAAATCAGTTCTTACTAGAATTATCACACCAGAGTGGATTCCCCAGGACAATAAGAGCATAGATTTACTCTTAAACGAAGAGACCGATGAAACCTCTTGGAGGTATAAGCCTGATTAGCCGAATGAGGTAGGAACAATCACAATCTATGAGTTCAAAGATCCTAATAGCCCAGGCAAAGTGACCTATCTAGACAATACTTCAGAGAGGATCTTTGTGGTCACAAAGCATGGTAGGCATGCCTACACTTGGAAGGGTGAATTTATTTTTCCCCAACCAAGATCTAATGTCTCTTAGGGCCATCAAGGAGCTGGAACATCCCAAGCTCATGGAGCTCAAAGAGACAGGCCAGAGGTAAGTTTTGCCAACCCCTTGGGAAGAGAAAGGATGAGAACAGAGGTGGATAGAGTGGAAACTGAGAGACCTAGAGCCCCAAGAAACCAAAGAAATGCTGATGATTTTCCCTTCGCAAGGCCTAGAGAACACACTAGGACCCTGAGGCCAACCCAACTGGTTAAGTCCATGAAGAATTACTTCGATGGCACCGAAGACCCATATGATCGTGTGGCCGAGTTTAGGCAAGTCTTGAGAGTTGAAGAAGTTGAGGACCTATTCACGCAGTAAAATGTTTTTGGTCTAACCCTTAGGAACATAGCCTGTACATGGTTTCAACCACTACATGAGCGACAGTTCAGGAACATGGACCAACTTCTAGAGGCTTTCATTACCGAATTCGCCAAGAGTGGCATAAGGCATAATACTTCCTCACTAATTCACAGCTTCAAGCAGACACCTCAAGAGACGGTTAGACTTGCATGAAGAAGGTTTAGGCAATACTTAGAGAGATGCCCTGTTCCTAAGTTACCCACTCCAACCAAACAAGTGGCGTTATTCTTAGATGGATTACTGAGTACCAGATTGAGATCATATGTGTACCTGAAGGACCCTAGGACCATAGAAGAGTGTGTACGCATGTGCATCGACATCGAGGATAACCTAGGGGAGGAATTAGAGCTTTCAAAATTCTACAAAGATTTAGATAGTTCTACTAGCCTCTCTTCCACGCAATCCACATCTATTGAGGAACTCACTGAGAAAGTAGCTAAGAAGCTAGGAGTCTCAAGTATACAAATACCAAGGTTCAAACCCTAATCCTAGACCTCAACCTAGGCAGGTAAGACCCCCATTTCCTAGAGGACCATGTTACCGATCTCAAGGAGATCACCTCATTCATGATTGCCCTATGCCTACCCCTACACAACCCCAATCAGTGACAATTCAAGGCTTTTGTCCCGATTGTGGAAAAGAGCATCTCTTGCGAGATTGTCCAAAGAACCCCAACAATATACCAAAAATCACTCCTATCAACGTTATTGGGTTAGTAGTAGACTCTATAGGGAGTGTAACTTCCACTGCACTAGTGCAACTGGTCACTAGAACTCAAGCTTTGTAGCAAAACCAACGTTTATGCCAAGAAAAGAGTTTTGAGGTTAGTGAAACTGAGAGCCTAAATAAGAAAAGGACCAGAGCTTGGAAGGATAGTCGCGAGAGAATGAAAAGCCAATGGGCAAAGAAGATGAGTGAACTTGAGGAGAGTCTAAGAGAAACGAAAGCCAAGGTACTTGAACTCACATCTCAAACTCCCTCTCACACTTTCCAACCCACCTCACACAATCCCACCACCCCCTAGAGTAGGATCAGTCTTAGCCGATCCCACTCCTGAGGACCTAAACATGGTGCTCAAAGCATATCAGGCCAGAATCCAAGAAAGGCGAAACGTAACGGATCATGAAAAGTGTTACCCTAGAGCTGAACTAGAGTTAGAACGAACTAAAATTTGCACCAAGATGGTGGAATTGGCTCAAACCATGTTTGAAGCCAGTCACCTCTTTAACTTCTCTAGTTCAGCTAAGACGCAGTTACACTTTGACGGAGTGCTTGAAAGACTTGAGAGGCTAATTGCACAATCAAAAAAGGACCCCGCCTCTCAAAGTAAGGACAAGGCGAGTGAAGGAATAAGTTTTTCCCCCCAGGAAGCTTATGTGCCTAACTCCACAGAACCAAACACACCTTCTTCTATGAATCGGTATTCACCAGAATTTCTATGAGAGATTCAAGAAGATAAATGGGCAAAAGAGAGTGAAGTTCCTCCTCCCATTGAACTTGTGGATGACTTGCATGATCAATTCCCACAAGACATTCCTTCCATTTATGAGGAGCAGGAGAGTACCCAATCTCATGAGAGATTAGACTTCGAGTCTAATTCCTTACAGGAACTACCCCATTTCACAGGCCCATGGGAAGCTAAGTCTACTTGCATGAGAGCACCCACGGTCATGGTACAAAACGAAGACTCAGTCATACCTAAGAACACTGAGGTCTTAAAGAACATTAAAGTGCAGTGCAATCTCACTTTAGAAGAATTGCTCAAGGTTAGGCCAGAACTATGGAAACACGTAGCCAATCAAGTGCCAGAGGTAGCAAAACCTCGTTCCCAGGTGGGATCTCATAGAATAATGCCAGAAATACCCTTGGATAAGATAGGAGACATGAGTGAGGGAGAAGAAGGAAACACCTATCTTCCCATCACCCATCAAGGATACAAAACCAAGGCAATTCTGGACTCAGGTACAGGAGTTGCAAGTGCTACCACTTCCCTACGGAAGCATTGGGGCAAGCCAGCACTCAGGCCAACGAGAATGAAATTGCAAATGGCCAATGGTCACATAGAAAGACCCTTAGGACTGCTAGAAGGAATCACTCTCACTACACGTGGTGTTGAGTTTGAGCATACTTTTGCTATATGTGACTTTAGCAAGAATCATGCCTATGAGATGATTTTGGGAAGACCATTTATGCGACAGTTGCAAGGGGTACTTAGGTGTCACGACCAAAGTTAATCTCAAGGATTACTCTCATAGAGATGTACCCCCCATCCAATGGAATCCCATCCATAGAGCCAAGGATGATACAGAATTAGTGCATTCCATAGGATCAGGATCCTCATGGATGCATGAATACACTCAATTGTGGATGTGTAAAGTAGCAGTAGAAGAAGAGAAGAGAGAAAAAGCCAGAGAGATAGGTGCAAAAGAAACTCATAGATCAAGTCAAGACCCAGCCTATGCACTTGTAGTATTTCCTGACGAAGAGTTTGAACCTCACGACTGGGCGAAAATTCTAGCAACAATGGATGTAGCCATCAATGAAGAACAATGGACACACCATTGTGATGAGGATGGCTATGACATTTCAGTCTTCTCAGTAGAGCCAATCATGGGTGATTCGGTTATAGAAGAGTGCGAACCTAGCACTCACGCATTCGAGGATGCAAGTGACTCGGATCTAGAGTCAATCATTATGGACCGACCTTTTGCATCAGATGAAGAATAATTCTGAGGTAGAAGCTCACCCTCAGAGACATGAAGAGATTACCAACGATGTGAGGTTAACCACACGAGTGGCCCCCAAGACTGAAGGCAAGAAAAGGAAGAAAAGAGAAGTCACACCAGAAGAGGAAGAATCCCTGTTTGAGGTCCCTAAAAATTTTAAGAAATATGAGATACAAGACAGAAGAGTCATGATAAGAATACCTAAACGCGATACCCAAGCAAGAGAGGGCTATGATAACAAAGAAACCACCAAGAAAATAATTGTAGCCATAGAAGAAGGAGAAGAAAGATGCACCTATATAGGACATGACCTCACTAAGGAAGAAGAGTATGAGTTGATAGCCTTGCTAAGAGAATACAAAGATGTATTCGCTTGGAGCTACAAGGACTTAACCCTCTAAGCAAAAGCCATACACATATAACGATAACTATGCTGCTAAGATCAAGGAGGAGATAGATAGACTGGTGGAAGCGGGATTCATCTATGAAATTGAGCACACTAAATGGATGTCCCCCATTGTAGTGGTACCCAAAAAGAACCGAAAACTACGTGTATGCATTAATTTGAAGAAGGTTAATGCAGCCACCATTCGAGACAACTATCCACTTCCAATCACTGAGCACCTACTAGAAAGAGTAGTAGGCAAGGAAGTGTACAGCTTCCTCGATGGGTTTTCTGGCTACAATCAGGTAGCCATTGCTCTAGGAGACCAGCATAAGACGGCTTTCACCACAGAATGGGGCATAATCGCTTTTCAGGTCATGCCATTTGCTCTTACCAATGCGCTAGCGACCTTTCAAAGGCTGATGTGCCATATATTTAAAGAATTGAGGAAGAATTTGGAAGTCTATGTTGATGATCTCTGTGCTTATTCCAACATTAGACATACACATATACCTGAACTAAGGCAAATCTTTGACAAATGTAGAGAATATCAAATCTGCTTGAACCTAGAAAAGTGTGTTTTCATGGTCAGGCAAGGCAAGATTCTAGGACACATAGTGTCAAAGAATGGCATATCCATGAATGAGGAGAAAGTGAGAGCTATTGTAGAGCTACCTAGGCCAAGGAACATCGAGGAAGTACAAGCTTTCATGGGGAATTGTGGTTATTACCGACGTTTTATACACATGTATGCCATCATTGCAAAGCCTCTGTATGGACTTTTGACAAATTTTGAGTGGACTGATGAATGTGAGAACTCCTTCAATGATCTTAAATGGTGATTAAGTTCAGCACCAATCTTGACTACACTAGATTGGAATAAGCCATTTCATGTTCATGTGGATGCATCCAATTATGCTATCGGGTGTGTACTTGCACAATGTATGGGCCAAGGTAATATGGATCTTCCGATTGCCTATGCTAGTAGACAATTGAATGCAGCTGAATGAAACTATACAACCACCGAACGAGAAGGATTAGGCATGGTATATGCGGTTAAAAAGTTTAGACACTATTTGCTTGCAAATAAGTTTAAATTTTTTACTAATCATCAAGCACTGTTTTACCTAGTAAACAAGCCATGCAATACAGGTAGATTAGTAAGATGGTTTCTCTTACTAATGGAATATGACTTTGAGGTAGTGGTGAGGAAAGGCAAGACTCACTCGAGAGCAGATCATCTCTCGAGGCTCACATCCGGAGAGGCCCCACAAGAAGTAGCAGATGATCTTCCTGATGCTTACTTGTTTAATTTGGAAGTTGTACCTCAGTGGGCTAAGTCATTAGTGTCAGTATTGACATACATGCCTAACCACCCAGTAATAAACACACAAGATAGGGAGGTAGTAAAAGCCCAAAAGTACCACATAATGGCAAGGAGTATGTACAAACATACAGATCAAGGAATACTAACTTGTTGTGTGGAAGAAGAGGAGTACGCAAAATGGTTGCAATTAGCACATGTAGGTGCATTAGGGCAACATTACTCAAGGCAAAGAACTCTACAAGCACTCAGGAGACTAGGAGTGCATTGGCCGACTATGGAAGCAGATGTCCATAATTTGTGTAAGGAATGTCCAGTCTGTCACATTAGACCACCTGTGGAGCATGCTACACTGTACCAAATGTCTCTAATACCAGATTGGAGTGAACAGTTAGTAGCCTTCATGAGGATGAAAACATTCCCTGAAGATATGACATTGGCCAGGCAAAGAAGTTTAGAACAAGAAGCCCTAGATTATGCCCTCATTGGGGATAATCTATACAAGCATGGAAAAGATGGATAGCTTAGATTATGCATCCATGGGAGTGAATATCTTAAGATCTTGGAAACTAATCACCAAGGTGTAGCAGGAGGACATTTTGGACCAGATCGGGTGATCAAGGCTATACTATTTGCAGGTTTTCGGTGGCCAACCCTTCACATGGATGCACATACCTACGTGAAGAGGCGTGATGTTTGCCAATGAACTTAGTATCCAATATGGAAAGATGACGATGCTATTTCTTGTCCAAAACTATGTAATCCATAGGGATGATTTTCTCAATGAAGAAGTCAAAGATACGATGGAACTCCCTTCTTTTCACCAAAAGTAGTAGAGACATGGCAATCAAAGGAGTACCAAACATAGAAGAAGTAGGCAACCTATGCCGGAAGCCAAAAGAAATTACGAAGCAAGATGTCTCAACCACCAAAACAAGTATGGGTACAAAAAGGCGAGCATCTTGTTGTGGTCAAGTCACAACCACTGACTCAGCGCCATACTAGTGATCAATGATCGGACACTAATAAGAATTCTTTCAACAATTCTTCTACGAAAGTAAAGTCTATCTGGGTACCCAAGAAGTCAATGAAGGTTGACCCACAATCAAGAAAAATTTGGGTGCCTAAGGCTTGCTTGCGGGCTCAAATAGCCACACATAGACCACACCATGTCCAGCAGGGGTCACTCACTCGAACAGCTGATACCCACTCTTACTCGACACTCACAAACACATATTTGTCCATGAGCACAAGCAGAATTACTTGTAAATCGGTCCCTAAAAAACCTCATTTAAAAGTAGACATTATTATAAATCCCTCCAGAGTCTACACAAAATCAACAAAGAAAGAAATCCACTGTGTTTGGCAGCCCAAACCTTGTAATAAACCACCTGATCCCATTGTAAAGCCACCTCTGCTTACTAATTGTGTCCACACTGCACCCCACCACCCCAATTAGCACATGGGAACCCTACATCGGCTAACCACACTTCACACTCACAACCGCATGAGCACTAACTAACTGACTAACTACATCACAGTTCATCATGTTAATGTTGTAACAGGGACACATGACCACTTTGTGTCCATTTGCAATGTTAACATTCACTTGTATATTCTCACAGAACCGACTATCGAAGCTCCTCAAACATGGTAGAGGCTGCAGGAACGAGCCCCCAGGTAGGCACCAGTTCTCAGGTGGTAGACATTGAAAGTCTCCTATTCAAGAGGAGTTGAAGGAAAGGCCACAGGCGTTGAGAGCATTACATGTCATACCGATTCAAACCCCTCCCCCCAAGGGCACACATCGCGAGTAAGCAAGAACTCCCATTGGTTCAGTGAAGTTGCAGGACCCCTTGGAGAAGGCACCTATTTATGGGAGGCTGAGATAGAGTTCAACGGACGCTGGGGCCAGTTTCATGTCTTTACATGAGAGTTTGAGAGGCTCCAAAACAATGAAGGATTGCAACCAATATGGAAGAAGGCTGGATTATATGATTACTTCAAGGCTCAGTTACCAAAGTCGGACTTCTTGAGGTGTTCATACCTGATTAGCACCCTCACTCCCAGCAAAGATAAGAAGGGGTACAACACCTTTGTACTACCATTTCTTACACGAGGAAATGAACTGAAGCGTTTCAAATTGACCAACAACTTGGTAAGGGAAGCTCTAGAAATGCGCGGTATGCACATCCCTATGGAGAAGGAGACAATGATCTCAGACAACATGAAGAACATGAACTTAACTACAGTGAAGGATATGGTGGCAATGACACCAACTATTGCCATTTACCTTCGAATGTGCATGCAACACTTCACGTTTCCTGCTCAAGAACGATTCATGATGCCACCCAAGAAGATTTGGTTCAGTCTATACTTAGCAGACACCTTCAATGTGACAATTAACATGCCGCATTGGATCATTAACCAAATCCATCTTGCACACCAACGTTGGTACAAGAAATAGAAGTGAGTGTTCTATGGATGTTGTGCACTTACCAAAATTGTATATTGATGCTTGGCATATGATGTGCCAATTCAAAGGGCGCTCATCTAGACTAGGGTGCAAGATTTTCAATGAAGGATATCAGCTGCAGGGCCTCCTTCAAAGAAAATGAGGGGAGCTATTCAAATGCCATGTGCACAGGCCCGGGCACTGCCCTGACACCGAAAATGACTCCGCCACCCCAGAGGCACGTGCAGCCCTTTACCATCAGATTACCAAGGCACAGTGCAGAAGGGCATAATCTGGTGTTCCCACCGATACCCACTGATTTAGAGTTCCCTCATGGCTTCACACTGGAGGATTTAACTGATGAGGAGGTAGCAAGGATAATTAATACAACTAATTTGGAAGTCGAAGCAGAGCAATTAAGTGGGCAACAAACTATCACAGACCAGTCTCATCCAACTCAACTAGAAGTCGTGGAAGTAGATGAAGCTGAAGAGAAGACTGTAGAAGAGGAACAAGATGATGAACAAGAAGGACCATCGGACGAAGAGGAGCATGAATATGAGCAACAGATTATACCAGAACTTGCGGGAGCCCCAGCTTATACGAAGCAACCTGGTTCAATAACAACACAAACTATCTTTGGCAACAGGAAAGGCCTTGATGAACCAGATACTTGAAGAAGAAGGTGTAGATGATCAATACAGGGCTACCCTCGACATGCTCGCTGATGCTCTAGGAGTACCAGAGACCGTGCACACTGCCCTTGCACACTCACGAAAATGTGAGCGAAGACACGGGAGACGTCCCCCTAGACTAGGGAAGCGGATAAATATTTTGGTATCAGAACCACATGGCACCACCTCCACAACCAATGGCACATCTCACTCCATTATACACATTGACGAAGCCCACACCTGAAGTGCACCTCCATCACCACCTTTACCACCCTCCCCTCCGACTCCACCACCATCGCCTCCTACCAACACGATCACCACTACTGTCACAGCCATAGTCTCCACTTCCTGCAGTGAAGCACAAACTATGAGTCAACCATCACAATTCACACAGCCTGACACCACCACTATTGTAACTTCCACCACGGACACTGTAATTCTAACTATAGTCACCGAAAATCCCATTCCCCCTGTCACACTTCTCGGGGGCTCATATGCACAACTACACACTGTTGGTGTAAATTACAAGCCTACACATTTGGCTCAAAGGATGCATTGAAGTTTATACATACATGAAGAAGCATAGGAACATATGCTAGTGGTTAATTACCACTTTACCTCATTGTAAAAGTCAAATTGACTTGGAATCTCTTGTAATCACCTACCGAAAGGATTCATGGAAAGTTAGTTGTTTGATTGAAAGAATATCTCCAAGCATTTAGGATCTTGATCATAGGGAGCCTAAAGTTTGAATTTGAATTCAAATTTTTACCCATCTCTTATAAAAAATGGACATGAAAAGCCACGAAAAAGAGAGAGCACTCCTGAGCCTAGCATTACTGATTTTTGAGTGTGTGTGAGGTCTAAACTCTTGCCCACACCTCTCTACACCATTTGGCAATGATATTCATGCCAATGGAGTTGTATACAAATGTTCATTAATACATACATACACGTTGTCCATCTCTGAGTTCTCTGTTAGTCTACTCAAAAGTCTCTCAACTTGTCAAGGGCATATCTCGGTCAATTTGTCACCAAATTCAGTGATTCAAAGCTTGCTGGATTCAACTTGAAGTAATCTACATGGTGTCAAAGTTTGAAGACATTCTATTGAGACATTATGGAGAAATCTGCATCGAGGTGATCTGTGGTCATTTTCTACTACAGTCCTAAAAAGTCGGGGATATAACTTAACATGCTAAATTGATTTCTCTTAGCATAGTTTATTATTTTACATCATTCTACTTGGAATAGGTATCTTACTAAGCTAATTAGATACCCCTAAAAGGAATTTTTCCAATTCCTACTGTGCTGGTCATACTAAGCAAAATACCTAGCAGGTGTCAAGACATAAATAGAAGGTTTTCTTAAGTTTGTGACTTCCAAAGTTATCTGTTTTGATTCAATCATTACACACATCATTTCCAAAGTACATAGGACATTTTATGGTATCATTGGAAAGCTAAGGAGGTCTAGGTATCAACTCTGAAGCAAAAGAGGACTGGTACAAAGCATGCTTAGCCGTACCTACTCAGTCTCTTAGTGCATCCATCCATCTTTCCCAACAGTGGTATCAGAGCAAACTAAGGTAAAATGGGAGATGGTTTTCCTTCATTCATTGATAAATTGGACAGGAACAACTATCAAGCATGGTCTCTAAGGATGAAGACCTACCTACAAGGAAGGAGTCTCTATGGATACATCTTAGGAAATGAGGAATTACCCTCATTCAAAACAAGAGGATTACCAACCAAGGAAGAACATGAAAGGCTCAACACATGGTGTGCTAAGGATGCATTGGCAAGGTCTTATTTACTCAACTCTATATCTAATTTTCTTTTGCCACATATTAGAAATTGTAAGATATCCCAAGAGACTTGGGAAACCTTGTCATCATATTTTTCCTCCAACACAAGGGCTAGGAAAAATCAGTTGTGGATTGAATTCACAACATTAAGGAAGCAACCTAAGCAAGCTGTTTCAAAATTTGTGACGAAGATTAAAGATGTAGCAGATCAGTTAGCAAGCATAGGAGAAGAGATTGAAGAAGAACAGATTGTAAGGCAAGTGATCAATGGGATCAAGGCTGATGACAAATGGGAAAGCTTCACCATAGCTATGGATCTTTACATGGACATGCACACTCCAGATCTTACAACTCTCATGGGACAATTGTTTACTCATGAAGCAAAGCTCAACAAAAATGGAGATACATCCAAAGGTAATAACTCTTCTGCCCTATATACTGATAAGAAGTCTAAAGATAAAGGCAAAAGCAAGAAGGTGGAAGATGAAGGTTCTACCTCCCAAGCCAACTATGCAGGGAGAGGGAAATTATCAAGAGGAAGGGGCAGAAGAGGTAAGCCAGGTAGGGGGAGATCTTATAACTCCTCACCATGCAACATTTGTGGTCTATCAAATCATACTACAGATGAAGTGTTTCAGAAATTACAAGAATCAGAGAGGAAGAGGATATCAAAGAGGTGGCTACTGACAGTCAAGAGGTAGATTCAACCATCACCAAGGCTACAACAATAACTACAACAACAACTACAACAATAATTACAATGGCAACTACCAAGGAGGATTCAAATCCATGAAGGATTACAACAACTACACAGAGGAGCAGGATGACTCTCTTCTAATCATGAACATGATTTCAAAATCAGGTACAAATGATGACCACCTATTCTACATTGACTCAGGATGTTCAAATCATGTGGCTGGCAATGTAGCATTACTCTCTGATCTTGAGGAACCAAAAGGTAAGCATCAAGTCCAAACAGGTGATGACACAAAGCATTCTGTAGTTAAAGTTGGAAATGTTAAGACTTGTGATGGAAATCAAAATTTGTTGAGCAGGGTACTCTATGTACCAACCATTACCAAAAATTTGATGAGTGTTGGTCAGATTGTGGAGAAAGGTTTGCAGGTCAGATTCAACCAATATGGAGCATATGTGGAGGATCCAAGACATGGATTCAAGAGGATTGCTAAAGGAGAAAAATTAGGTAGACTTTTCACTTTTGAGTTAGAAGATACAAAGAACATTGCACTATACAGTTATAAAGATCAGACACTTTCAGAGCTTGAGATTTGGCACAAAAGGTTAGGGCACATAGGAGAAAGAACCTTGAAACAAATGTGCAGGGACCAATGTGTGCTTGGGATACCTAATGTATCCAAGCAACATATGATTTATAAGTGTGGTGCTTGTCAATTTGGGAAGTCTCACAGGTTACCCTTCTCAAGGAAAGGATACATGCATGAAGACTACCTAGAGCTTTTCCACACAGATGTATGGGGACCAAGCAAAGACCCCTCAGTCTCAGGTTCAAGGTACTATGTATCTTTCATTGATGATTATAGCAGATGGACTATATTGTACTTTATGAAGCACAAGGATGAGGTATTTAATTGCTTTAAAAAATATTTTGCATTAGTTGAAAACCAGACAGGAAGGAATTTCAAGAGGCTAAGGTCAGATGGAGGAAGTGAGTACTTCTCCAATGAATTTGAAAACTTCTTGCAGGACAGAGGCATCAAAAGAGAGATAACCAAAAGGTATTCTCCTGAATAGAATGGGGTAGTTGAGAGAAGAAATAGATTAATTGTTGAGACAGCTAGATCTATGCTTAATGAGAAAAGGTTACCTAACTATCTATGGGCAGAGAGTGTTTCCACTGCCACTTACCTCATAAACAGGTTACCATCTAAGTCTCTTGATGGCATGACACCCTATGAAGCATGGCATGGTAAGAGACCCTCACTTGACAATTGCAAAATATTTGGATGTGTAGCATATGTACACATTCCTTCTCAGATAGGAGGTTAGCTAGAACCAAAGGCTGAAAAATGCATCTTTATTGGGTATGATTTAAATAAAAAAGGTTACAGGTTTTGTAATCCCATCAATAAGGGATTCATGGTAAGCAGAGATGTTGTCTTTGATGAAAATGATTCTTGGTATGAGAATGAATGCAGGAAGGTCAAGTTACCCTATGATTTGGAAGAGGAATTTCCAATTCTTACAAAGGAGGAACCTACTCAGAATGAAGCCTCAAGTTCAGATGATGAAGATACTATCAACCTTGAAGAATTCAAAGCATGGAAGTCCAAAGGCAAGATGAAGATGAAGAAGCTTGAAGACATACCTGAATCTTCAACTCAACCATTTAGAATATCACAAAGAGAAAGCAAGAAACCTATCAGATATGGGTATGATACATCTCTTGTTACGAAACATTCTGTTTATCTTGCCAAAGATTTGTCAAATGAAGAACCAGGGTCATATGAAGAAGCAATAACCAAATCAGAATGGAAAGAAGCTATGGATGAGGAGATTGAAGCACTCAAGGAGAGTGACACATGGGACTTAGTACCTAAGAAGGACTCAATGAAGGTAACAGGATCCAGATGGATCTATAAGCTTAAAAGAAATTATGATGGCACAATTAATAGGTACAAATCCAGATTGGTAGCCAAGGGTTTTGCACAAACCCAAGGCATTGACTATGAGGAGACATTCTCACCTGTGGCCAAGATGTCAACCATCAGAGTGTTGGTAAGTGTGGCTGCATCAAAAAATTGGAATATGTACCAATCGGATGTCAAGAATGCTTTCTTGAATGGATGGATTTCAGAGGAGGTATATATGTCACAACCTCTTGGCTATGAGGACCCTAAGAAGGTAACATATGTTTGCAAACTAAAAAAGGCTTTATATGGATTGAAGCAGGCACCTAGGGCATGGAATTACAGGTTAACTACATATCTCCAAGACCAAGGATTTTTCATGAGCAAGGCAGATACTTCTTTGTTCATCAAGAGAAGTAATTCAGAGGTAATATACCTTTGTGTTTATGTTGATGACATCATCATTATAGGTAATGATGTCAATGGAATCAGATATATCAAAAGTCAAATGATGAAGGAGTTCAAGATCAATGATCTTGGTCTATTGAAGTATTTTTTGGGACTTGAATTAGTCTAGACTAATTCAGGGATATACATCACTCAGAAAAAGTATATACAAGACATATTGAAGAAGTTTCACTTGCAGGATGCCAAAGTAGCAAGCACTCCAATGGAGGTAAACCTAAAACTAAGTGCCCATGAAGGTGATGAAGTCAATGACATTACAGGCTATCAAAGTATGGTGGGTAGCTTGAACTATGCTACCTTAACAAGGATAGATATTGCATATGGAGTTAGTGTGCTAAGTCAATTTATGCACAAGCCAATGATACCTCACTTAGAGGCTGCCAAGAGAATCCTGAAGTATCTCAAGGGTACACAGAACCATGGTTTGTATTTCCCTTACACTTCAGATATTGATATCAAAATTTATTCAGATGCAGATTGGGCAGGATGCAAGGATGATAGGAGGAGCACTTCTGGATATATTTATTTTGCAGGTGACAAACCAATTTCATGGTCTTCAAAGAAGCAACCTACTGTTGCTTTGTCTTCCACAGAGGCAGAGTGTAGAGGGCTGGCTAATGCCACACAAGAAGCAATATGGATTAAGCTTTTGTATACAGAATTGGGATTATACACTAGGTCACCAATTATCTTTGGAGATAATACAAGTTCTCTTCACCTTGCGGCTAATCCTATTTATCATGCTAGGACCAAACATATAGAGTTCCATTACCATTATGTGAGAGAGAAATCGATAAGCAAGGACATCCAACTAACCTATGTATCAACCAACATGCAATGTGCATATTTGTTGACTAAAGCTTTGGATGGAACCAAACTTTGTAGGTTCAAATCCATGATTGGATTGCAGGATATACTTGAAGATTGAAGATGAAGACTTAAGCCAAAATGTTTGGCTTGAGGGAGAGCTGTTGGTGTAAATTACAAGCCTACACATTTGGCTCAAAGGATGCATTGAAGTTTATACATACATGAAGAAGCATAGGAACATATGCTAGTGGTTAATTACCACTTTACCTCATTGTAAAAGTCAAATTGACTTGGAATCTCTTGTAATTACCTACCGAAAGGATTTGTGGAAAATTAGTTGTTTGATTGAAAGAATATCTCCAAGCATTTAGGAGCTTGATCATAGGGAGCCAAAAGTTTGAATTTGAATTAAAATTTTTACCCATCTCTTATAAAAAATGGACATGAAAAGTCGCGAAAAAGAGAGAGCACTCCCGAGCCTAGCATTACTGTTTTTTGAGTGTGTGTGAGGTCTACACTCTTGCCCACACCTCTCTACACCATTTGGCAATGATGTTCATGCCAATGGAGTTGTATACAAATGTTCATTCATACATACATACACATTGTCCATCTCTGAGTTCTCTGTTAGTCTACGCAAAAGTCTGTCAACTTGTCAAGGGCATATCTTGGTCAAGTCGTCACCAAATTCAGTGATTCAAAGCTTGTTGGATTCAGCTTGAAGTAATCTACATGCTGGAAAAGTTTGAAGACATTCTATTCAGCCATTTTGGAGAAATAAGCATCGAGGTGATCTCTAGTCATTTTCTGCTACAGTCCTAAAAAGTCGGGGATATAGCTTAACATGCTAAATTGATTTCTCTTAGCATAGTTTATTATTTTACATCATTCTACTTGGAATAGGTATCTTATTAAGCTAATTAGATACCCCTAAAAGGAAGTTTTCCGATTCCTATTGTGCTAGTCATACTGAGCAAATTACCTAGCAAGTGTCGAGACATAAATAGAAGGTTTTCTTGAGTTTGTGACTTCCAAAGTTATCTGTTTTGATTCAATCATTACACACATCATTTCCAAAGAACATATGACATTTTATGGTATCATTGGAAAGCTAAGGAGGTCTAGGTATCAACTCTGAAGCAAAAGAGGGCTGGTACAAAGCAGGCTTAGCAGTACCTACTCAGTCTCTTGGTGCATCCATCCATCTTTCCCAACACACACACACCATTATACACCTTCACGACCATCACCACACCTACCATTCCCATGTACACAATAACTCCCTCGACCGCATCCACACAGGACCTCATGGACATATCACCCACTTTTGCACCCCTCCCTCCCCCCATATTCCCACAATTGCCCATTCCCCCACCACCCACTTCACCATTCTCAAGCACAACATACACACTCCCTTTCCCTTTTCCCTACCCTCCTGCATTCAACACCGTTCTAGCATCCACTCATGTCAATAATGTATTCAATAATTTGTATCAATGTATGTCTCAATTACAACATCATTACTAGCATTTAGATGCTCAGCATACAAGCATGTTCAGAACCCATGAAGCTTTACAAGAACGATTCATCAATTTGGAAAAGGACAAGAGGCTACTACAACAACAGTATGATACCTTGCACAAACAACATGACGAATTAGTGGCCAATCCCCCCAAGCCATATTCAGAGAGGCAACAACACCTCGAAGAACTGCTACGTGCCTAGCAAACAGAAAACCTCAAAACCCACCACAACCTTGCATTATTAAGGAAACGCGGCACTAGAATAAAATAAAAGACTCCAACGATAGAATGAAGAGAACCTAGAAGCTGCTATGGAAGGATCCCCCATAGAGATCAACCCGGACCGTTTCAAAGCCATACCATCTGACAACATGAAGATCATTTTGGACACACATGCTGACCTACTAGAGGCATATGCTACCTTAGAAACCGAGTGTGATGAATTATGAAAGCTATTAGCCACTCAACGAGAGCCACCACCAAAGGTGGCAGCCATAGCTGACACATCCAAAGAGGTAGCAGAACTGAGAGCACAACTGGCAGAGCTGCAAAATAGAATATGAGCATCAACCTTCTCCCCTCGTGGAGCCGAAGCCGGAGGACCTAGTTCAAATTGAAGTCAAGGAGACTTTCAAGGACCCTTATGTACCCATGCCTATACCAGGAGGTAAACAAACAGAGGAAGGAATGGACACATTTGAGATTGAAGCTCCAGAATGGATGCAAAGATTAGGAAAGGTAGGTCCAACCCATGATGATAGAGTTGCAGTGTAGATACAATCCATGTCCCAACTGGAAGAGGTTGTCATCAAATCGTATTACTTCAAAAACCTATCCCATCATCGATGGATTGGCACTTCAGATGATTTGTATGTTCCGTTTTGTGTATTAATGGCAGATTATAATGCTGAGATAAAGCAGCACACCACAAAAGAACCAACCTCGGCAACACAATTCGCACCAGACGACATTCCTGAATGTGCAACGCACGGCAACAAGTTTCAACCTACATAGAGAATACGCCTATCTCGAAGCATACCCCGAAATGGTGCGCACGTGGAATAATATGCCCTTATACATCAAGTATAACCCTTGCTACTGCCCTATTTTTTGACGCAGATCATGGCCCGAGTACACCAAAACAATGATAACGGTCAAAGGATATGACAAATGGCTAAACTATGTATATTTGGCACTGCCTTGTGGCCAACCAATAGTAGCGTATATGATTTGAACAATTCGACATTGGGGCATTAGATTCAAGAATGTACCGGACATCATGGCACAGATGTGCCTCAAAATATTTGAGCTAATGCTGGTTACATTCCGGACCTTTAAAAATGTCAAAGAACCTCACCTTTCGGCTCTAGGTTTCAATGAAGGCAACCAAGACCTCATCTATGATATGAGCACCACACCATCCATCAACATTGTATATGCATGGCATGCTTGTATCAAATATCTCCCAGCCTGCTTCAAACAAACGTTTGAAGAAATGTTTATCACAGGGTTCTGGGAATATCATTCGGAGATATTCATACCCAGACCATCTCATCTATTACAATTATTTGATGTGGAACAGGCTCTACACTTCAGAGAAGCTATGCATGCCACAATCGGAGGTACCTGGGCCGGTATACTGGGATGCCTTCCTCACAAATTTGGCCAGAGGGTTGAGGTTAACAGAGCACCACTTGGCGACACATGTCATGGAATACTACGTACAATGGTCCGCTCAACCACGGCTTGTCAGAGATGACAGACACGAGAGAGGGGGGAGTGTTGGCAGCGTTCAAGGCACTCAAGGACTTACGAGACAAGGAAGACAACGAAGAGAATCAGAGCAAAGAGAAGAGCCAAATAGGCAAAGCAGTCAAGAGAGATCCGACAAATAGGCCTATCATTTTTCAGGAATTAATATTTCCCAAATAGTGATTTTAGTCACTCCACACCATTGTAAATATCATTTTTGATTATTCCTACTCCATTTTTTACAAGCCAAGGAGTCCTCAAGTTTGAGGAGTATCAATAGTATTTATGTACCAATTTTCATAATTTTCTGAGCTTGTTTGAGCCTCCAAAATAGCCTAGGGACCTAATTTTTAACTAGGCCGGATACTAGGTCTAGACTAGACCAAAGCTAGTCAAAAACTATAAAAAGAGCTAGAGAGATCATTTTTGGGGTTAGCTTGTTGTAGATTTGAGCTTGTATGAGAACTCTTTTGCAATAGGAAGTGACTCCATTGTCTCTCTCTTTGTTCTTGCCGTGTGTCCACGTGTGTGTGTATGTGTGTGCATGTTTGTGTGCTTCTCACTCACACACTTGTGCCATCACTTGTTTGAGGTCTTCATACCATCCTCACGTCTTCCCGGATTGACATTAAAGGAGGTGCTACTCATCACTGAGCTATAGAAAGGCACTAACTCCTGGTCCTTCCAGGAGTACACATGAAGATAAATTTGTTGTTCTTGTCAAAAACTCTATGATGGAGAAGGATGATGTTCTCAACAAAGAAGCCAAGGATCTAATGGAACTCCCTTCTTTTCCAAAAGTGATTGAGACCCAACAACCAAAGGAATACAAGAAGTAGAGGAAGCAGATGGTCTATGCTCATAATCACTGGAGAGCACGAAAGAAGAGGACTCAAAATGTGAAGCTATTGACACTCAAGGTCAAGCATAAAGCATGGAAGCACATCAAAGAAGTGGACACACAAGAAGAGGGAACATGTAGGGAGCTCCAAGAAGCATATGTCAAATTTTTAGAAGAAATCCCTATAAAAATAGTGATTTTGATCACTAAAAACCATTGTAAATATCATTTCACCTTTTCATAGCTCCATTTTTTGCAAGATGAGGAGTCCTTGAGCTTGAGGAGCATTAGGATTAGCTACCTACCAATTTTCATAATTTTTGGAGTCCATTTGAGCCCTCAAATAAGCCTTGGAACCTAACTTTTAACTAAGCCGGAGACTAGGCTTGGACAGGGCCAAAACTAGTCAAAAAACTATAAAAAGAGCTAAAGATCTCATTTTTGGGGTTGGCTTATTAGAGACTTGGCTTGTTAGAGATTTGAGCTTTTGTAGGAGAGTTCCTTTGCAATAGAAAGCTTTCCATTGTTCCTCTCTTTGATCTTGCCTTGTGTGCACGTGTGTGTATGTGTGTGCATGCTAATGTGCTTCTCACTCATAGATTTGTGCCTTCACATGCTCATGGTCTTCATACCAGTCCTCACATTTCTGCGGATTGACAAGTAAAGGAGGTGGTGCTTACGCTTGAGCTACACCAAATTTTGGCGTCGTTACGGGGAGAGAGCTTTGAGGACGAGCGTTGTGATGGTAAGATCATAGACTTGCGATGTTGGAAGGTAAAAACTAGTCATTTTTTGTTATTTTTTTTTATTTGTCTTCTCCATCTTCATCATCATCACCATCTCCATCTTCTTCCATCTTCATCTTCACATAAATTTTTCATTTTTCACTAGATTTTCCATGTTTTCACCTCATTTTTCATTGTGGGTGTGTAAGAAGGGGAGAGAGAGAGAGAAACAAGGTTCTTGTGTGTGCAAGTTTCTATGATTTCCATGACCCTATGCTCAAAGCACAGAACTCGGTGCTGAAATTCAAAGTTCCTGCCAAAAATCTCATAAAATCGCGATTCTGTGGTGAAAATCGCGATTCTGTGAAAAATTCAATTTTCTTGAAAATCGCGATTCTCTTAATTTTGGAATTTTGTGCCTAAAAGCATTCTAAAAAAGAACACGATTTTGAGGTCATTCTCAGAATCTCGATTCTCAGGTTGCGCTCAAAATTGTGATTCTCTAAGTTTCTCAAAAACATGATTCTTTGGTCATTCTTAGAGTCGTGATTTTTGACAATTTTAAAAAACACAACTCTCTATCAGGCATAATACATAATCCTTGATCCACAGCTTCAAGCAGACACCCCAAGAAACAGTGCGACTTGCACGAAGAAGGTTCAGACAATACTTAGAAAGATGCCTTGTTCTAGAGTTACCCACACTAGCCAAACAAGTGGCCTTGTTTTTAGATGGCTTACTAAGCACCAAGTTAAGATCAAATGTGTACTTGAGAGAGCCTAGATCCATATAAGAGTGTGTGCGGATGTGCATTGACATAGAAGATAACTTGGGTGAGGAGTTAGGATTGTCCAAACTCTTTAAGGATACTAATAGTTCTACTAGTCATACTTCGAGAATCTCCACGGAATAGATGAGATAGCTGAGCAAGTTGCCAAGAAGCTAGGAGTCCAAAATAGACAAACATCAAGAGTCACCTCATTGAACTGATGTTATGCATGTGGAGGGGACCACATGGCTAACGTATGCCCAATGCAAAACTAGAATGCGAGAGAAAGGAATGCTCCATATTCCACTATTGAGAGAAAATACACAAACCATACGGCTCAAGATTGTCCCTACAATAGGTAGGCTATTAAACAAACTTATCAGCAATCTTACAAATAGGGTAGGTACCAAAACCAATACCAACAGACGTATTATAAGCCACAACAGCAATATCAACCTCAGTACCAACACCAATATCAGGCACCATATAGGCCATAACTAGTCCTAGGAGACCAACCACCACCTCCTGCCAACGTGGTTCTAGTTAAGTATGCACTAGCAGAGGAGAACCCAAATAGAGCATTGGTACCAATGATCCCATTAGTCTCAGAAAATGACCCTCATGCTTAGAGCTGTGACTACACCCATGAAGATAGGCCACGAGCTTATTATATAGAGTCACCGAAGAATAGTGAGATTTACTCGTATCAATATGAGGCAAAACCTATGGAAAAAAATTGGGAGCTAGAATACTCCAATGTTATGTATATGAATCCAAACTCCAGGCCCTAGTTGAGACAAGTAAGAACACACGCCCCTAGAGGACCATGTTTTAGATGTCAGGGCGACCATTTCAGTTGTGAATGTCCCCATCCACCATCTCCGGGTCAAGAACAAACCATCACAATACAAGCCTTTTGTCCTGAGTGTGGAAAAGACCATCTCCCTAGAGATTGTCCAAGGAACCCCTCTAGTGCACCCAAGGTTACACAGAGAAAATCAATCGCAAGTAGAATAGAAAGTTGTCTGAACTAGAAGAAAGCCTTAGAGATGCAAAAAACAAAATAGAAGATATTGCCTTGCAGAATCCCTCACATACCAAAATTCCATCCACACCACCTCATCCCACCCCACGAACCATTGTAAATAGACCACAACCAGGGTCTCTTCTTGTAGATCCAACCCTAGAAGGCTTGGACATGATGTTCAAGGCCTACAATTATCGACTTCAAGAAGGGCCAACAGTTGCAAACCTAGAGAAGAGTTACCCTAGAGCAGATTTAGAGATTGAACGAACAAAAATGTGAATGCACCTTAGGCTATGCTCGAGACTAGTCAATCGTTCAATCAAACAAACTCTGTCAAGCCGGATTTGCACTTCCAGGGCTTATTACAAAGATTAGAGTAGTTGGTAACCAAGCCACATGTTTCTTTACCTCCACATGCTCAACCAGTTGTTGAAAGAGAAAACTCACCACCAACACAAGTTTATGTTCCCTATTCCATAAATGATGGAGCACCTCTTTCAATTCAATAGTACTCTCAAGAATTCTTGTGGGAAATACAAGAAGAGAAATGGGCCAAGGACAAGGGTAATCCCCCTCCTATTCTTGAGATTGATGACCTTCATTATCAGTTTCCCCAAGACATTCCATCTATTTATAGATATCAAGCAGAGCAACAAGAAGACAAAAGATTAGATTTTGAATCTAATTCTGTAAATGAACTGCCACAATTCATAGGCCCATGGGAATCTGAATCTCTCCATATTAGAGCTCCCACAATATTGGTAAGAAATGAATACTCAGTGGTTCCAAGGAACACGGAAGTTTTGAAGAACACTAAGGTGCAATGTCATCTCACCTTAGAAGAGCTCCTAAAAGTAAAACCTAAGTTATGGAATCATGTGGTGGATCAAGTCCTAGAACTTGGTTTCAACATGCCAAAAGCAGTCCCTAAGCAAAAAGTCCTGGAGATACTACTAGACAAAATAGGGGACATGAGTGAAGGTGAAGAAGGTAATACTTATCTTCCAATCACCTACCAAGGTTACACAACCAAAGCGATCGTAGATCCAGGTGAAGGTGTTGCAGTTGCACCTCCTTGTGGAAGCAATGGGACAAACCCCCATTAAGACCAACTAGGATTGCTAGAAGGGATCACTCTAACCACTTGTGGTGTAGAGTTTGAACACACCTTTGCTATATGTGACTTTTACGAAAATAATGTCTATGAGATGATCCTAGGAAGACCCTTCCTACGACAACTGCAAATAGTACAGGAGTGGGGAACCAACTCCTTGTACTTACAACACTTAGGGGTCACCACTAAGGTCAATCTAAAGGATTATACCTTCAGAGATGTACCACCCCTATAGTGGAATCCTATCCACAAGGCTCAAGAAGATTCAATCTCTGTGCATTCTAAAAGTTCACCTGATGCATCCTAGATGCATGATGATACTCATTTGTGGATGTGAAAAGTCACAAAGGAAGAGGAAAAATGCTTAAAGGTGAGAGAATAAGGAACTTCAGTAGGAGATAGACCAATTAGAGACCCAACCTACACACCGATGATCTTTCTAGATGAGGAATTTGAGCCTCATTGCTGGCCAGAAATCTTAGACACCATGGACATTGCTGTCAATGAGGAACACTGGACACCTCATTGTGATAATGAGGGTTATGATATTTCAGTGTTCATGTGTCAACCCGTGCTAGAAGAGTGTGACCCTAGTGAAGTCATAGAAGAAGTAGAGAATGATGATGATCTAGAGTCCATGTGATGGATAGTTGCTTTAACTCGAAAAAGCACTATTTAGAAGATGTAGGAGTGTTTAACCAAAAAGAAGAAGAACTTCTCACAAGAATTAAAACGGTAAATACAAATAACAGAAGTGAAAGTAGTCAAAAGAAAAAGAAAAGAAAAGTAGTGAAACAAGAAGAGGAGCAATCATTGTTTGAGGTACCATAAAATTTCAAGAAATATGCACTTGAAGACCAAAAAAATTTGGTATGTATGCCTAAGAGAGAGGCCATCGGAGGAGAAGCATATGATAATAAAGAAAAGACCAAAAAAATCGTAGTCACCATTGAAGAGAACGAAGAGCGGTGTACATATATAGGAGAAGACCTAAGTGCAGAACAAGAAGCGAAGCTTGTAGCTCTATTAAGGGAATATAGGGACGTGTTTGCATGGCATATAGAGACTTGAAGGGAGTAGATTCGAAAATTTACTCTCATATGATCCCCATGACTACTGACGCCAGACCCACTAAACAAAAGCCCTACACATATAATGATACATATGCAGCCAAAATAAAAGAAGACATTGATAGGTTGATTGAAGTTGGATTTATCTATGAGATTGAGCATACTGAATGGATGTCCCCCATTGTAGTGGTGCCCAAGAAGAATGGAAAGTTGTGAGTGTGTATTAACCTTAAAAAAGTTAATGCCACTACGATGAGACACAGCTATCCACTTCCAATCACCGAACATTTTTTGGAGCATGTTGCTGGCAAGGAAGTTTATAGCTTCCTTGATGAGTTTTCAAGTTACAAACAAGTAGCCATTGCCCCATAAGATCAACACAAAATGAATTTTTCCACAGAGTTGGGATTTTTTGCATTTTGTGTGATGCCATTTGGTCTCACCAATGCACCTGCAACATTCCAAAGGCTCATGTGT
This sequence comes from Ceratopteris richardii, assembly GCA_020310875.1. Classification (NCBI taxonomy): domain Eukaryota; kingdom Viridiplantae; phylum Streptophyta; class Polypodiopsida; order Polypodiales; family Pteridaceae; genus Ceratopteris; species Ceratopteris richardii. The sequence continues at coordinate 80,748,458 of CM035409.1, forward strand.
CATGTCTTCAAAGAGTTCTTACAAAAGAGCTTAGAACTATATGTGGATGATTTATGTGCTCATTCCCAAGAAAGAATACTCCACATCCTTGAGCTCAGACATATCTTCAACAAGTGTAGAGAATATTGAGTGTGTATGAACCCACAAAAGTGTGTGTTCATGGTACGACAAGGTAAAATCTTAGGTCACATTGTTTCTAGGAACGAAATCTCAACAGATGAAGACAAAGTAAGAGCCATAGCAGAGTTGCCAAGGCCAAGGAATGTTAAAAAGGTACAAGACTTTTATGGGCCATTGTGGATATTATCGTAGATTTATCGACATGTATGCAATCATAGCTAAGCCTCTTTATGCATTGCTGACAAATTTTGAGTGGAATGATGAATGCGAAAAATCCCTTAATGAGCTGAAGAGACGTTTGTGCACATCACCAATACTGACCACTCCTGATTGGAATAAACCATTTCATGTCCATGTGGATGCATCCAATCATGCCATATGATGTGTGCTAGCACAACCCACATGTGAAGGAAGTCTAGATTTTCTTATAGCATATGCGAGTAGACAACTAAACGTAGCAAAACAAAACTATACAACAATGAAAGAGAAGGCTTAGGCATGGTATACACTGTAAAGAAGCTTAGACACTATCTATTGGCCAACAAGGTCACATTTTTCACTGATCATCAAGCTTTATTGTATTTGTTCAATAAACCTTGCAATATATGACACTTAGTAAGATGGTTCCTCTTACTAATGAAATATGATTTTGAAGTTGTTGTCAAGAAAGGTAGGACCCACCTCAAGGTAGATCACCTTTCTCGCATCACTTCAAGAGAAGCGCCACAAGGAGTGACTGATGAATTGCCTGATGCTTATCTGTTCAATTTAGAAGTTGTTCCTAAATGGGAAAATAAGTTGGTACTTGTGCTAACCTTCCGACCCACAGATAAGGATGTGAAAATAATCAAAGAAGAAATTGTGAAATCACAAAACTATCAAATATTGGTAGGTAGTATGTACAAACAAGATACAGAGGGTGTATTATCTTTTTGTGTCGAGGACAATGAACATAGCAGTTGGTTGCAACAAGCCCATGAAGGATTGCTAGGAAATCACTACTCTAAACAACAAACATTGAAAAATCTAAAATGTTTAGGAGTGTATTTGCCTAGTATGGACAAACAGATGCATTAGTGGGTTAAGAATTGTCCAATGTGCAAAGAGAGACCCCTAGTGGATCATGCTACCCTTTGTCATGTGTCTTTAATTCTAGATTGGAGTGCTCCATTGGTAGAATTTATGAGATCAGGAACACTACCTAGTGAGGCTAGTCTAGCAAGAAAATGAAGCACAGAGCAAGAGGCTCAAGACTACGCTTTAATAGGTGACAACTTATAACGGAGAGGCAAAGATGGTTACTTAAGATTGTGCATTCATGAATCAGATTATTTGAAAATACTAGAGACTACACATAGTGGTGTCGCAGGTGGACACTTTGGTCCTGATCGAGTAATTAAGACCATTCTATTCTCAAGACTTTGGGGGCCCACTCTTCATATGGATGCACATACCTATGTGAAGAGATGTGATACATGCCAACGTGCCCAATATCTGATTAGAAAAGATGAGATGCCTTTGAGACCAATGATGGGAGGATGTGTATTTTCGAAGTGGGGTATAGACTTTGTAGGTCCTATTAACCCCCCAGCTAGAAACTCCCATGCAGAGTAAATTATTGTAGCCATATATTACCTTACAAAGTGGGTAGAAGTCAAAGCCACTACAAAGAATGATGCTCAGACAATGGCTAAGTTCTTATTTGAGAATGGGCTCACCAGATATGGGTTACCAATAGAGTTAGTAAGTGATAGAGATACATACTTCTTGAATGATGAAGTTATTGAAAACCTTCTCCAAGAATTCTTGGTGATACATAAGAAGTCTTCCTCCTATCATCCACAAGCTAACGGACAAGCCGAGAGCACCAATAAGATCCTAAGTAACATACTGACAAAATTGGTAAATAATAAATGCTCTGATTGGGATAAACAGGTTCATCATGTTGTTTGGGCTTATTGAGTTGCCTACAAAACGGTACTCAGTGCCACCCCATTTCAGATGGTTTTCAAACAGAATGTTGTGCTTCCATTGGACTTCCTAGTCCCAACATTAAAAGTAGCATAAGAGCATGAGTGGAATGGACACGAGTTGTCCTCTAGGATCTTTGATCTAGAATGCTTAGGTGAGATGAGGCTACGAGCGGTAGCAGGCATCTATGCTGCAAAGAAAAGAAAAAAGGCATACTTTGACGCACACATCAAGGATAAAGGCTTGAAGGAAGGAGATCTAGTGCTGCTGTATACACTAAAGCGGCATGCCCATAAATTGGAGAAACACAGATATGGAGCCATGGTCATTAATAGAATTTCCACTAGTGGTGTGGTTCAATTGGCGACTCTAGAGGGTGACATCTTGCCAAACTATATTAGTGGATGTAGAGTCAAGATATATCAAGAACCTCTTATAGATGATATGTTAAGGAGACTCAACATTGCTAAGAAGAGAAAGGAAGAAGAGTTAAGGGTTAGAGAAGAAGCACAGGCCGAGGTGAGAGAACACATTAGGTGAAATAAATTAAGGAGATTAGGCCTAGATGTCAATCCCAAGGCCCCATGATATCACATTTCCATGTGTCAAACATCAGGTACAATTGCTTCTCGAATAATTGATTGACATCCCTTTGTGACCATAGAGGTAGGACAAGGCAAGAATGTAAGAACTATGGGAGCCTTAATTGACTCAGGTGCTGCAACTAGTGGAGTTAGATTCTCATACTGCCAAGATCTACAATTGAACATCAATCCCATAGAAGCCTATCTCATAGGATTGGGAGGCGTGGAAACCTCTTAATTGTTTGGGTGAGGTGGAACTTCCCATCTACCTTCAAGTCGTCCCAATAACATTCAAAATGCTAGTGTGTGAAGATGAGGAACTTATGGAACCACTTATCTTAGGTCAAGATTGGATTTATGACCATGTAGTCAACTTAAACCTAAGGGGTCAACTAAACCTAAGGGGTCAACTTCTTCAAGTTTGGGTACATGAACAATGCATTAAATTAGAATTCGAAAATTGCATGATCACAAGTCGAGGTAATCACACAGTCTCTTACTTCTTCTAAGACTAATAGCCAAGAGGAAGATGTTGTAGGTGTCAATAGCTCTATGATACAAAAGGACTCAATCATGGAAGAACATGCTCAAAGGCGAGTGGATCTTTCTTCTTTTTCAAAGACTAATGTAGCCATAATAGTTCCACCATAGAAGCGAGCGCAACATATCAAGACAACTGCTATCTCAATTGGAAAGACAACATTCAAGCAGAAAGAAGTTCAAGGATGAAGCAAATCTGGGTACGAAAGGGAGAGAAGCCAATCACACTAGTGGAGTTGAATTCATTATCAGAGAAGCAGTGGAGAAAGCCAAGGCAACTAGTAGAGCAACCAAGATCTAGATCTCAAAGCATACTCCAAACTTGGGTACCGAAGCGATTACTAAAGGCCAACCACAACAACATACGAATTTGGGTGCCCAAGGAATTAGTTGCAGCTCAACAAGGGCAATTATGCATGTGGGTACCCAAGGAATGCTTACATACACAAAAGCGTAAGCTCTCACTTAGGAGAAAAGTCCCAACCATGAAGCCAAGGAGAAGCCAGGGTCAGAACCAAAAACATAAATCAAACAAAGATTAACTCACCGCTCTAGCCAAAGTAAGAATCCAAGCAACACGTGTATGGGTTTGGAAGCCAAAAACATTGATAGGCCCCATAGAACCGAAGAGACAACCACGAGGGATACAAAATGTAAGAAACCAGCCAAAGATGAATAGACCAAAGGTGATCACCACACAGTCGAACACTGTTCTACAATGGATCCCCAAAAGGAGGAATGATTAGTTGACTTTCAACCATCAATTGATTGCATCATTTCAAGATCCAATGGATACCCCTCAACAAAGGTTGCATCCACACCTGCAAGAACATTGAAAGCCTTGACAAGCGACAACCATGTGCCTTTGGCATAACCTTGTCTTTTGCACCATTCAGGTTATGCATTTCCAGAGTATGCATTAATCTAGGGCCACATTATACAGCCATGCATAGGCACAATTGTGACTCCTAGGCACATGAGATGCATTTGACATATATAAATTATTTTATTGATACTAACATCTTTCTTCTTGTTTTGTGACATTGTTCCTCAGAAAAAAAACACACACAAAAAAAGAGAGAGCTTGTTCCTAGGTTTGGCTCATGGAACATGAATGAGTCATGCTTCATTGAAGGTGGAACCATTGATTACTGGGTGTTTATCAATCTTGATAAAAATGTGTCTCAGCTAGCAGATGATATTATTGCTGCCTTATCTAGTAGATGTCAAGAACTTGGCATGAACATGGCATCCACAACTATTGTTCCCCCCTTACCATGGTAGGAAGGAAAAGCTTGAAGGTCCGCAACTTGAGCGATGCTTAACTACTATATGTACGAGAGCATCCAATCTACAAGGGGTAGTTTTGGTACCCTGCAAATCCATGTATGTATACTGGGTGAGAAGACTCCTGCTTATAGTGAGCTACAGAGAATGTGTGAAATTAAGCTTGTTGTAGCTACCCAATGCTGTTTGTCAAGGAATATAAAGAAATTCAATTCTCAATATTTGGCAAATGTTTCTTTGAAGAGAGGGGACAGGACTAGGCACTCAAAGAATCTCATGAGTGAACCATCAACAAGGGCATTCATCGACAATGATAGACCATCCAATGGTCCATCACAATGACGGGTGTACAACACGAAGAGATCTGCATCGACTGAGCATTCAGGATGGTAAGAATCTCCTACTTGGGCAACACTATAACAATGATAGATTAGGAAACCTTTTCATCAACGTACCCTTGAGCAATTCGCTAAAGACCCACTTTTTTTCACCATGTTTCTTATAATGCATATGCATGCAGAGGGCCACATTACAAGGTCGTGCACAAGGCACATAATTTCTTCAACACATGCATTGACACACTAACCCATCATTCATTATTGGTTATGAGTATGTGGGCTGGAAACTATGGAATCAATGTTTTGAAGATCTAGAGGACATTAGGTTACAACTATAATAGCAAGGAAGCAATCCACTGTTGATAGTTGCTCCAAATCAACCTTGACAACCTCTTTTGAGCAACTTGCAACTTTTGAAAGCTCAAACATATATCATCACGCAAGAATCCAAGGAAGAAGTACATACCAAGGGACTCCAACTTGGACACGCTTTTAGGGACAAATGAAGAACCAGACAACCAAACCTACTACAATTGAAAGATAGAAGACTCTTGATCACATAGGATGGACACTACCTCTCAAGGTACTACATTTAACAACTACTACAACAAGGGTCTATCAAGGATGACAAACTCGAGAGGGGAGGGAGTGCTGACAATCAAGGTCAAGCATAAAGCATGGAATCGCATCAAAGAAGTGGACACACAAGAAGAGGGAACATGTAGGGAGCTCCAAGAAGCATATGTCAAAATTTCAGAAGAAATCCCTATAAAAATAGTGATTTTGATCACTTAAAACCATTGTAAATATCATTTCACCTTTTGTAGCTCCATTTTGTGCAAGACAAGGACTCCTCAAGCTTGAGGAGAATTAGAAGTAGTTACCTACCAATTTTCATAATTTTTAGAGTTCGTTTGAGCTCTCAAATAAGCCTTGGAACCTAATTTTTAACTAGGCTGGACACTAGGTTTGGACAATGCCAAAACTAGTCAAAAAACTATAAAAAGAGCTAAAGAGCTCATTTTTGGGGTTAGCTTGTTAGAGAGTTGGCTTGTTAGAGATTTGAGCTTTTGTAAGAGACTTTGTTGCAGAGCAAAGAAGAGCAAAGAGGTAGAGAAAAAGAAGGGCCCCAAAATTTTTCCAAATTGGACACTTTATTTGTGTACTATAATCACTTTGTAATATATTTTTTGATGTAAATGCACTACATGAGTCCTCTAGATGCATACCCGTAAATATTTCTCTCAATACCCTTGTAAATTAGTAGTAAATTAGTCTTTTAGTTAATAAAGTGCCGGTCTCTTATGTGAAAGGACCATTTTTAGGGCACATGTATATAAGTCAGTTTGTGACTCTTTGTAGGTACTTTTTGCCATTGTGAGAATCAAGAGCACAAAATTTCCAATTTGTGTCTTCTCCTCTCTGTATCTTCTTCCTTGTGAGCCTGCATGCATGTGTAATGCTTGGAAAAAGTGCTTAGAAGTGTTGTCTATGCATGAAAGTGCTTGTTTGCAGTAGGTAAGGTGTGTGTGAAGTGTAGGAAGCATAAAGCGTAGGAAGATCATTCCCATGACTCAGTATTTTGCTCATAACTTGGCGCATAAGTATCATAATCGAGTGAAAAGACACTATTGGATGTGTCTTCTTGAGAGCTTCGATATGAACCTGCTATTCCATTAGGAAAAAAGGTGAACCCTGCATGGGCCTTTTAGCTCAAGGAGTGATTAGTGATGGACCAATCAGAAGAGGGTGGTGGCCACAGTCTAGTCCCTTAATCACATAGGCTAGGCATAGGCTTCCCTTGTTTTGTTGTGGTCAAACATGGAGAAACCAGGTAGGATTCGTGGGTTTGCTTTTGAGAATGGTTTTGAAACGAGCAAAAATCATTAAGAACCCTTGGATTGCCTCAGAAATCCAAAGGCTAAGATGAAATAGAAAAAGTCAAGGCAATTGTAGTTTTGGACCGCTGGATCGGCTTGATAACAAACGGCTACGATCATATACATGATGAGAAAATGCACGAAAGCTCCAGCACCATTGGATCGATTGATGAATCTGATGGTCCTACTTGAATTCCGATAAAAGTAGGCGCTTGCATGCATAGCCTTTGGATCTGGACTAGATCTAATGGTTCTTATGGATCCATTTAAATGAGAAGGCACCATTTAACATGTGCCATTGGATCTTCTTGCTCATCGAATAACTGGCACTGATTTTTGGAGATGTCTCAACGCCATTTGTGCTAGATCGTAGGATTCCTAGTGATCTAATGGTCAGAATTTCTGCAGAGAAAGTGCAACAACTTGTCCCACACTCCCACGAATTTTGACATAGTCTCTCTCTAGCTTTACATCATTTTCAACATGAGCCATTGATCAAAATAATCTGAAGGCTATGGATGCTCACGCAGGAGGATTCAATATACACAAAATCTTCAAAGAATATTTTATTCTCCAATACCACTAGTGGTTTTTTTGCCTCTATACCTCATGTGTTAAGCTCTTTAATCCCTAAAAATTAGGGATCCTTACAAGGCCCATGCAAGGTTCACCTTTTTTCCTAATGCGCTATATTCATAGTTTGGAGCTGAGAGAAAAGCTTGATTTACTGTTGACTACTGTTCCAAGTGTCGTGACGCCATAACTGACCTCGAAAACTTGATTGTGATGGATTTATACTAATTTGTACTTTGTGAAGCTTCATTTGCATTGACCATCATTTGAATGCATGTCTTCATACACTCGGCTAGGTTTTGATACTCCTTGGATTGATAATTAAAGCGTGAGTCCGCACTATATGCACTTGAAGGGGATTGAGGTATAGTCTCTTTGTCCACAAGTCCTTAAGTAGGTACTTAGGTACACACGTTTTTGGCGTTGTTGCCGGGGAGAGTCGAATGAAACTGAGGCATTCCTGTGATGGTGAATAGCTCTTAGCGTCGAAGGGAGTAGAGGAGTTGTGAAATTATCTTCTTTGGTAAGTCACTCTCATTTGCACTTACTACTTCTCACTCTTGGAGTGTGTGTAGTGAATTGTTAGTTTAGGGAAGTGAGTAGAGACGTCAGTTAGAGTAGGAAGGAGGAAGTAAGTGAGTAGGCTAGGAAGATAGGGTGAGTTTTCAAGATAATTCTTTTAGTTTTTTAGTCAAGTATTTCCCAACAGTATAAAAACCCAAAAAAATCAAAGCACCTCACTTCATTCGTGCGACTGCAAGTATCGTGAGCACTGGAAGTCAGATATCGTGAAAATAGTGGAGTCTGGAGAGTTTGGGCCACGCGAAGCAACTGGGGGTGTAGAAGAACTTGAGATTAAGCATCCAAGGTGAGCACATTAAATCCCTGCTCTCTACATCCATTGAAGTGAAAGTAACAAAGCAAAACGACCTACGATAAGTGTCGTGAAGGGATCTAAAGGGGCTGGGAAAGTTTTTTCTTTGATTCATGCATTTGAAAGAGGGGAGACAAGCCCTAGGAGCACCTACATTAATTGGAAACTTTAATTTACTTGTTAAAAGTTTGAAAAAATGGCAAGTGTCATGTTCTCCCATGGTTGAGTGTCGTGACATCTAGATGTCGTGATCTCCTGTGGTTGAGTGTCCCTATATTTATCCACGTCGGATATCGTGAGATTTTTTGCGACATCTGGCAGATATCGGGTAATTGTGGGACTTTCCTTGCGACATTCGGTAGGTGTCAAATATCGTGGAATTTTCTTCGCGATATCTGACGAGTGTCGAGTGTCTTGATTATTCCGCGATACCTGACGAGTGTCGAGTGTCGTGATTGTTTTGCGATACCTGACGAGTGTCGAGTGTCGTGATTGTTCCATGATGCCTGACGAGTATCGAGTGTCATGATTGTTCTGTGACACTTGACGAGTGTCGAGTGTCATGATTGTTCTGCGACACCTGACGAGTGTCGAATATCGTGGTTCAGTAAGTGTCGAATATCGTGGGCTTACCTAAGTGTTGAATGTCAAGTATCGGGGAGCCTTGAGTTGCGACATTCGTGAAGTATCAGGTGTCGTGAATTTAGCCAATGTCAGGTGTCATGCATGGAGATCTTTAGGTATTTCAGTGGGAAATTTCAACTCAATAACATATTTCATACAACTGTGAAATTTAGCAAAGAGCATTGGGAGCTGGAAATTGTCTAAACTCAAGTAGAGCTCTTAAATGAATGAACCTAAGATCCGGGAGAACCCTAGGGAGCCGAAGAAGCATAATCTCTTCTATGGGAAGTGTAGCTGAACCAATTATTCATTCACATTACTCTGAAACCTCGAGTGAGTCTAAGGAGGAAACCATCATGGCCTCAGAAGACATGCAAAATTCTGTACCAATAGTTGGCATGATGTCAACTATTGAGGGTGAATATCGAACATCTTTAGAATATGTGAGCACTAATCAACACGGTTTACCCATCTACCTAGATGGGCTAAACAGATCAGTGGCTAGGCTGAAGAAACCTACAGATGCTTACATAGTACCTAGGTTAGCTGTTAAGTATGTAGGAGGATTCTACATGGATAAAAAACAAATTCTGTATGTAGTTACAAAGCATCCGAAAAACATCAAAGAGCAAAGGGAAGAAGGCAATACTCACAACCCTAATGGAGAGGGACATGAAGAACAGGTGTCTACCCCTAGAGGGAAGTCCATTGTAATTAGGGTTTGGAGAGGAGACCTAATTCCCCAAGATGATTCCTTGATGGATGTTTATTTAGTCAATGGAATGGAACATCTACTCAGACCACACTCTTCATTGTGGGAAGAAGCCACCAATCCAGCCACCATCTATGAATTGCAAGATCGTGAAAACCCCACTCACATTACGTATCTGGACAAGAATCAGAGAAGGTACTGACCCTTAACAGAAATAGAAAGAGCAGGATTGAAATATCAGAACATCCCAGTGTTTCCGCCTAGGGATCAAGCCACAACCTCACAAAACCCCCAAGGAACCTATCAGGATTACTCTTATCAGCATTCAGGACAGACACAACAAATGAACATTCCAGTTAGAGTGTAGTTTGCTACACCTAGCAATAATCCTAATTATCGACCACCTACACATGTAGAACCGAGAAATAGAATTCTTGTCCATGAGAGACCACCCATAGGAAGACGACCAGGTATACCAATAGGACAACTAGTCTTCCCTGTAATGCCTAGACCACCTAAACCGGGAAGAAGATTGAGGCCCATTCAGGTAGCCAAGTGCATGAGAAGCCACTATGATGGCTCTGGTGAACCATACAACCATATAGTTGAATTCAAGCAAGTAATAAGAGCTGAACAAGTGGAAGACTTTTTGATTCAATATGAATCCTTTGGCCTAACCCTTATAAACATGGCTTTAGATTGGTTCCAACCCTTGGACCCTAATAATTTCCAAAACATGGAACAAGTCTATCAAGAATTGATTGAAGAATTTACTAAGTCCGAAATCCAAAACAACTCGTCCTCATTAATCAATAGTTTTAAATAGGCTCCTATGGAATCGGTGAGATTGGCAGCAAGAAGATTTAAGAAATATGTGGATAGATGCCCTGTTGAAGAGAGACCCACTCAAAACAAAATGGTTTCATTGTTTTTGGAAGGATTAGTGAATGGATCATTGAGATCATTGGTATATGTGAAGAGAGTCCAAAATTTGCAAGAGTGTATGAGTGTATTGACCTAGAGGACAATCTAGCGGAAGATTTGAAAATACCTCAAGGTAGTGTGAAAAGTGAGGATACCGCCAACAACATGTCAAATCCCAGGAACAATGTAGAGGAAATAGCCGACCTAGTGGCTAAGAAGCTGAATGTTCAAGGACAGAGGAACTACCCAAACAATCCTATGAGAGTACCCATGCTTAGAAGATGTGTGCACTGCGGAGGTGACCATCCTTCTCACATGTGCAATAGGGGAGTAATTCCACCACCTGCTTATGCATACAATAGACCAACCACCCGAGGCCCCATGCATTATTGTAGCATAGAGCAAAGGTACACAAATCACAGCATAGAGAACTGCCCTTACAATCGGCAGTCAAGACCAATACAACCACCCATGAGGCCTTATGGATATCCTCAAGGAGATCAAGGGGGAGAAGCCTATAGATACCCCCCATATCAACAGCAAGCATCTACACCGTGACCATATGCTTACCAAGGGTACACTCAACCACAACCCGTGTTAGGGCAACAACCACCACACCCTCAAAATGTTGTCCCAGTGAAAATGGATCAGCTTGAAGAGAACCCAGAAAGAGCAATAGTCCCAGCCAGTCCATTGGCTAGTATTGAGGCTTATGACCCATCTTATGACCCCAGTCAAGGGAATTATTCCACATATGAGGGCATTATAGCGGAATACAAACAATCTTATGAGCCATATCCTTATGGCTCTGAAGGACATGATGGTTCTTATGGATATGAGCAGGACTATGTGTCATTAATGTACACAGCTCCTAGAGCACCCGTACCCTCCCGACCAATGAATAGACCACCTGCACCTAGGGGACCATGTTATAAATGCGGAGGAGATCATTTTATCAGAGAATATACGTTACCTAACCCACCACTACCACAGCGAATTTGGGAAGGATATTGTATGATTGTGGTAAAGAACATCTTTTTAGAGATTGCCCCAAGAACCCCAACAGAGCTAACTCAAATGTGCAGATCAATGTGATAGAAGTGATAGAGTCATCGAGGAGTGATAAGGAGTACACGGTGACACTAAAAGCAATAACAAGAGCTAAAGCGAGAGAGACCTCAGAAAGAATCAGAGAGAATGATCACGCTGACAAAGAATTGAACATGCCCACACCTCAAGCAATTGCAGACTCTGAAGAGTCTGGGAAAAGTATTAAAAGTAAACAGACCCAAAGATGGAAGAATCGTAGAGAAAGGATGAAAGAAAAGAAACCACAACAAAATATGGAGAACGATAATAATGAACAAGGCCAGCAAGAAAAACAAGAACTTGAGGGAAACAATAAGATAGAAAAGTGTAAAGAACAAGAGGCAGGATCAGTTCTGGCCATCCCTATGCCGAAAGAGTTAGCCATGTGGATTCAGGCATACCAGGCACAAATAAAAGCGGGACCAACCTAACTCTGAAGGATTATTGCAATTGGAGAAGAGCAAAAATGACGAAGAGAGTGTGAAAGCTCTATTGAACTACATGGGAGAATACGAACATAACTCTGAATTATATTGCGTTCCCTCAATGAGGAGAAAAGAGCAGAACCCATTGACTTCAGACATCATACAACATCTTAAAAAAATAAAAATCCCTTGTACTCTAATGTTGGAAGAACTCTTGAAGGTAAAATTGCAATTGAAGGAGAAGCTCACCAGTCAATTAGAGACAAAGTCAGATAAAAATGAGATACCTGATGAATTAGCCATAGTTAAAATCCCAGTTGATAAGGTTGGAGATTTCAGTGAGGGAGATGAAGGAAACACATGCCTCCCCATCACTTACAGAGGTTACACCACTAAAGCCATCTTAGATTCGGGAACGGGAGTAGGAATTGCTACCAAAGAAATTTGGGAAAAATGGGGAAAACTAGCTTTACAACTAACTAGAATGAAGATTCAAATGGCAAATGGACACAATGAACGACCCCTTGGATTATTAGAAAAAGTAACCTTTACCATCTACGGAGTTGAATTCGAGCACACCTTAGCAATCTGTCAATTTCAAAAGGATAGCAATTATGAGATGATACTTGGAAGGCCTTGCATGAGATAGCTTAAGGTAGTGCAAGACTGGGGAAAAGACAGTGTATACTTGCAGCATGAAGGAACCACGATGAGAATAAATATCCATACATACACGTATAAAGATGTTCCTCCCTTACAATGGAATCTGATTCATAAGGAGGAAGACGATCAATCGATTCACAGTATAGGTTCAAGTAACCAAACATGGATGAACGAAGACACTCATCTATGGATATGCCAGGCAGCTAAAAGGGAAGAAGAAGGGAAGAGAGGATGGCAACACAGGCAGGGAGTACCTAGATCTGTGGAAGATCCAGCTTACATGCCCCAAATATTCTTAGATGAAGAATTCGAACCTCATGGTTGGATGGAGATTCTAGCTACTCTTGATGTATGTGTAAATGAAGAAGTAATAACCATTAATGAATGCATTGATGAGGAAGGATATGATGTAAGTTTATACATGGTTGTTCTTCAAGAAGCCGAAAAAGGGGAGGTAATTGAAAAAGAATGGAAGGAAGATTATGAGAGCATCAAAATGGACCATGAAAAAGCTGAGACACAAAGTGAAAAGGAAAGAGCAAGTGTCATAATTAATGAGTCGAATCAAGGAACGACACAAGGGGAAGAATACCAGATAAATAAAACAAAGAGGGAGAAAACAAGCCTCAAGACCAATTCAAAGTACCTGCTCACTTCAAGAAATATGAGGTGGAGGAGAGGAAGAAGCTATCCAAATGCCAAAATGGGAAGCGCAACCAGGAATAGCATACGAAAATAAAGAATAGACCAAAAAAAATAATAGTAGCTTTGGAGGAAGGAGAAGAGAGATGCACTTTCATAGGATAGGATGTCTCCTTGGAGGAAGAACAAGAGTTAATACGACTCATAAGAGAATATAGGGATGTATTTGCATGGACATATAAGAATTTAAAAGGGGTAGATCCCTCTATTTGTGCCCATAGAATCCCTATGATATCAGAAGCCAATCCTTCCAAACAAAGACCATACACTTATAACGATGTTTACTCAGCAAAAATTAATGAAGAGATAATAAGCTGTTGGACATGGGCTTCATTTATGAGATCGAACACACAGAATGGGTATCACCTTTAGTGGTCGTGCCAAAAAAGAATGGCAAGTTAAGGGTATGCATTAATTTGAAAAATGTAAATGTTGCCACCATACGAGATAGTTACCCACTACCTATCACTGGTCATCTTTTGGAAAGGGTTGCAAGAAAGGAAGCCTATAGTTTTCTGGACGACTTTTCAATATATAATCAGGTAGCAATTGCTCCTGAAGACCAACATAAGACAACCTTTGCAACCAAATCGGGAGTGTATGCATTTACGATTATGCCTTTCGGTCTAACCAATGCCCCAGCCACTTTTCAAAGGTTCATGTGCCATGTGTTCAAGGAATTCTTAAGGAAGAGCATGGAGGTATATGTGGATGACTTATGCACCTATTCAACTATACGATCGGAACATATCCGAGAACTAAGAAAGATCTTTGCCAAATGTTGACAATATAGCATTTGCCTTAATCTAGAAAAGTGCGACTTCATGGTTCGACAAGGGAAGATATTAGGGCACATTGTCTCAAAAAATGGAATTTCCACGGATGAAGACAAAATCAAAGTGATTCTGGATTTGCCGATACCAAAGACTGCCAAAGAGGTGCAAGCATTTATGGGACATTGTGGATACTACCATAAATTGATCCACATGTATGCCATAATTGCCAAACCCCTTATGCATTACTGACTCAGTTCACTTGGACGGAGGAATGTGAGAAGGCTTTTAACGAATTAAGGAATCGCTTGAATTCAACACCAATCCTGAGAGTGCCTGATTGGAATAAACCATTTCATATTCATGTGGATGTTTCCATGTTTGCCATTGGATGCATCTTAGCGCAACCAGCAAATACAGGATAGTTAGACCACCCTATAGCCTATGCCAATAGACAATTAAACCAAGCAGAGCGTAATTATACCACTACGGAGCGAGAAGGTTTAGGCATGGTGTATGCGGTAAAGAAGTTTCAACACTATTTATTGGCAAACAAATTCAAGTTCTTCATTGATCATCAAGCCCTACTGTACTTAGTTAATAAGCCTTGTAATACAAGACGACTAGTGCGATGGTTTCTATTGTTGATGGAATTTGATATTGAAGTAGTAGTCAAGAAAGGTAATACACACATCCGAGCAGATCACCTATCGAGAATGACACATGGAGAGCCTCCCACAGGAGTACTAGATGATCTACCAGATGCTTATCTCTTCAATCTCGAAGTATGTCCCCAATGGGCGGAAAATTTGATCCCCATCCTCACCTATGGACCCCAACATAGGATCACTGAGAACAAAAGCCAAGAATTGTGGAAGACTAAAAATCTCCACATCATTGCCGGAAGCTTATACCACCAAGGTCCAAGTGGGTTACGTATGAGATGTGTGGAGGAAGAGGAACAGGAGATATGGCTTCAAAAAGCACATGTAAATCAATGGAAAATGCATAGAAATGCTAATGGAACATGGCAAACACTGAAGAGATTGGTCATATACTGGCCAACTATGTAGAGGGATACACATAACTATGTATCTACCTACCGAACTTGTCAAGAACGAAGGCCAGAAGAGAACTCTACTCTATGTTACTCTACTATGGCACCAAGGTGGAGTGCCTCTGGTAAAATTCTTGAAAACCTAGAAGTAACCAGAAGGAGCTACTTTAGCAAGAAAACGTGCCCTCGAAGAGCAAAGCAAGGACTTTGTTCTTATAGGGAAACAACTCTTCAAGAGAGGAAGAGACAATCATCTAAGAATGTGCATTCATGAAAATGAGTACATTACGGTCTTAGAGATGGCTCATAGAGGAGCCATAGGAGGACACTTTTCTGCAGATAAAACTGCAAAAATGATTCTCTTCGCGGGAATGTTGTGGCCTACTCTACATCAAGACGCAGCCACTTACGTCCAAAGATGCGATACATGCCAACGAACGAAGTACCCAATTAGAAGAGATGAAATGCCACTAAAGCCTATGATGAGTGCGAGAGCATTTACCAAATAGGGAATAGATTTTGTAGGACCTATTAGCCCACCAGCTAAAGTTTCCCATGCCGAGTACATAATAGTAGCAACATATTATTTGACCAAGTGGGTAGAGGCCAAGGCAATCAAGAAAAACGATGCGAGGACTACGGCTAAGTTTCTCTTTGAGAACATATTCACTAGGTTTGGATTGCCTATTGAAATTGTGAGTGACAAAGGTACACACTTTGTCAATGAAGTGATAGAATCCCTAATGAATGAATTCTTAGTGATTCATAAGAAATCAGCTCCTTCCTCAAACTATGAATGGATTAGACATGAGTTATCAACTCAATTGGACCAACTCAAAAAGTTACATGAGACAAGATTACAAGCAGTGGCAGGTATTTATGCGGCAAAAGGCGACAAAAGGCATATTTTGATGCTCATAGTAAGGATAAAAACTTGAAGGAAGGAGATTTGGTCTTGGTTTATACTTTGAAGCAACATGCAAAGAAATTACAAAAAAGAGGACATGGCCCCTTGGTAATCAATCGTACAGCTACTAGTGGAGCCATCAGCTTAGCAACCCTAGATGGAGAAGTTTTGCCAGATTATATAAGTGGTTGTCGAGTAAAAAAGTATTTAGAGCCATTGACAGAGGAAATAATGTCAGGACTTCTGACAACAAAAAATGGGCGAGAAAATACGCAAAGAAGCAAGACAAGAAGCTATAGAACGAATAAGGAAATGAAAGGAATGGATAAGAGAGAGAGATGAAAGATATAAGCGAGGAGAGGAACTCATCCCAATGGCTAACATTAGAGCCTCTGAGAACCTAGGATAGCAAACAAAGCAACCATATCTGAACTTGGGCATTGGAACAGGAGAATACCACTTGGTGGATGCTCTAATTGACACGGGAGCAGCTATTAATTGTATTAAGTCTTTTTTGATGCATACACTCAAAGAAAAGTTAAGTCCAAGCAAAGCACATCTGATTGGAATAGGGGGAAGGGTTACTAAATGCATAGGCAAAGTTACATTGTTGCTACATCTAGGAAATAACACGATGCAACAAAAACGTTTTGTGTGTCAAGATCAAGGTTTATTGGAAGAAATTGTGCTAGGCCAAGATTGGATATATGAATATGAAGTGATTATCCAATTAGCCTTGGGCTACATATCCGCCAAGATAGGGCACTATGAGGTATTGAGTGTGTTAGAAGAACGACCTGTCAAAGCCAAGTGTATAGGCCCAAGAGATCAACTACTCATGCATGAAGATGATTGTACATTCACCTCCACTATGGAACCCCCACCACCAAGTATCCCCTGTGGAAGTACATCAAATCTCAACCTCATGCACCATCCTAGTCCAGTGGGCCCCACTACTAACATCGTTTCCAAACAAAACCCACATGAGGAATTGAGCACAAGAGCGACTAGTCAACATGCTCACCACAAACCTTTCCGCATTAGAATTTATCCCATCCCACACACCAGACAGGCTTGGATCAGGAAAGATCAGGTGACAGCATATTATCAACAACGAAGCTATAGACTACACAGGAAACAACAACAGTACGAGGACACAAGTTATGCTGGACTCCGAGGTCAACAAAGGATCACTAGAGTATGGATTCCAAAGAAAGTGATGGCCACTCAACCTTCTAGGACAAAAATATGGATTCCCAAATCATATGCACCAATGACAATCAACAAAGGCAAAATATCACTACCCAAGAAGGATCAGTATGACAAGAAGACAAAACATCAAGAAAAAAACAACTATGAGAAATTGCAGAAACAAAAATACACAACTAGAACAATTCAGGGATTCAAAGGGCTAGCAAGGCGGAAGCACAACTTAAGAAGTACACCAAGCACCAGAAACGATGGAGATACAGTCAACCTCAAAAATATAAAAGAGATTTGGATGCCTAAATGCCGAGCAATTTGCATACATCAACCAGATACTTCAATTTGAACACATCTTGAGTCGAAGAGTCTCGAGCATGCATGATAGGGCGACATTACAAGGCCATGCATTCCGCACCTAAGTCTTTTCCTACTTGATAAAAATGAGATGCCGGATGAATTATCCATAGTTAAAATAAGGTTGGAGATTTCAGTGAGGGAGATGAAGGAAACACATGCCTCTCCATCACTTACAGAGGTTACACCACTAAAGCCATCTTAGATTCGAGAACGGGAGTAGGAATTGCTACCAAAGAAATTTGGGAAAAATGGGGAAAACCAGCTTTACGACAAACTAGAATGAAGATTCAAATGGCAGATGGACACACTGAATGACCCCTCGGATTATTAGAAAAATTAACCTTTACCACCTACGGAGTTGAATTCGAGCACACCTTAGCAATCTGTCAATTTGAAAAGGCTAGCAATTATGAGATGATACTTCGAAGGCCTTGCATGAGATAGCTTAAGGTAGTGCAAGACTGGGGAAAAGATGGTGTATACTTGCAGCATGAAGGAACCACGACTAGAATAAATATCCATACATACACGTATCAAGATGTTCCTCACTTACAATGGAATCTGATTCATAAGGAGGAAGACGATCAATGGATTCACAGTATAGGTTCAAGTAACCAAACATGGATGAATGAAGACACTCATCTATGGATATGCCAGGCAGCTAAAAGGGAAGAAGAAGGGAAGAGAGGATGGTAGCACAGGCAGGGAGTACCTAGATCTGTGGAAGATCCAGCTTACATGCCCCAAATATTCTTAGATGAAGAATTCGAACCTCATGGTTGGATGGAGATTCTCGCTACTCTTGATGTATGTGTAAATGAAGAAGTAATAACCATTTAATGAATGCATTGATGAGGAAGGATATGATGTAAGTTTATACGTGGTTGTTCTTCAAGAAGCCGAAGAAGGGGAGGTAATTGAAAAAGAATGGAAGGAAGAAATATGAGAGCATTGAAATGGAGCATGAAAAAATTGAGACAAAAAGTGAAAAGCAAAGAGCAAGTGTCATAATTAATGAGTTAAATCAAGGAATGACACAAGGGGAAGAACTTGAACCAGATAAAGAAAATGAAGAGGGAGAAAACAAGCCTCAAGACCAATTCAAAGTACCTGCTCACTTCAAGAAATATGAGGTGGAGGAGAGGAAGATTGCTATCCAAATGCCAAAATGGGAAGCGCAACCAGGAATAGCATACGAAAATAAAGAATAGACCAAAAAAAATAATAGTAGCTTTGGAGGAAGGAGAAGAGAGATGCACTTTCATAGTATAGGATGTCTCCTTGGAGGAAGAACAAGAGTTAATACGACTCATAAGAGAATATAGGGACGTATTTGCATGGACATATAAGAATTTAAAAGCGGTAGATCCCTCTATCTGTGCCCATAGAATCCCTATGATCTCAGAAGCCAAACCTTCCAAACAAAGACCATACACTTATAACGATGTTTACTCAGCAAAAATTAAGGAAGAGATAGATAAGTTGTTGGACATGGGCTTCATTTATGAGATCGAACACACGGAATGGGTATCACGTTTAGTGGTCGTGCCAAAAAAGAATGGCAAGTTAAGGGTATGCATTAATTTAAAAAACGTAAATGCTGCCACCATACGAGATAGTTACCCACTACCTATCACTGATCATCTTTTGGAAAGGGTTGCAAGAAAGGAAGTCTATAGTTTTCTGGACGACTTTTCAGTATATAATCAGGTAGCAATTGCTCCTGAAGACCAACATAAGACAACCTTTGCAACCGAATGGGGAGTGTATGCATTTAGGGTTATGCCTATTGGTCTAACCAATGCCCCAGCCACTTTTCAAAGGTTGATGTGCCATGTGTTCAAGGAATTCTTAAGGAAGAGCATGGAGGTATATGTGGATGACTTATGCACCTATTCAACTATACGATTGGAACACATCCCAGAACTAAGAAAGATCTTTGCCAAATGTCGACAATATAGAGTTTGCCTTAATCTAGAAAAGTGCGTCTTCATGGTTCGACAAGGGAAGATATTAGGGCACATTGTCTCAAAAAATGGAATTTCCACGGATGAAGACAAAATCAAAGTGATTCTGGATTTGCCGAGACCAAAGACTGTCAAAGAGGTGTAAGCATCTATGGGACATTGTGAATACTACCATAGATTGATCCACATGTATGCCATAATTGCGAGACCCCTTTATGCATTACTGACTCAGTTCACTTGGATGGAGGAATGTGAGAAGGCTTTTAACGAATTAAGGAATCGCTTGAGTTCAACACCAATCCTCAGAGTGCCTGATTGGAATAAACCATTTCATATTCACGTGGATGCTTCCAAGTTTGCCATTGGATGCATCTTAGCACAACTAGGAGATACAGGAAAGTTAGACCACCCTATAGCCTATGCCAATAGACAATTAAACCAAGCAGAGCGTAATTATACCACTACGGAGCGAGAAGGTTTAGGCATGGTGTATGCGGTAAAGAAGTTTTGACAATATTTATTGGCAAAAAATCTCAAATTCTTCATTGATCATCAAGCCCTATTGTACTTAGTTAATAAGCCTTGTAATACAAGACAACTAGTGCGATGGTTTCTATTGTTGATGGAATTTGATATTGAAGTAGTATTCAAGAAAGGGAATACACACATCCGAGGAGATCACCTATCGAGAATGACACATGGAGAGCCTCCCACAGGAGTACTAGATGAGGATGGGGATCAACTTTTCCGCCCATTGGGGACATACTTCGAGATTGAAGAGATAAGTATCTCGTAGATCATCTAGTACTCCTGTGGGAGGCTCTCCATGTGTCATTCTCGATAGGTGATCTCCTCAGATGTGTGTATTCCCTTTCTTGACTACTACTTCAATATCAAATTCCATCAACAATAGAAACCATCGCACTAGTTGTCCTGTATTACAAGAATACACACATCTGAGGAGATCACCTATCGAGAATGACACATGGAGAGCCTCCCACAGGAGTACTAGATGATCTACCAGATACTTATCTCTTCAATCTCGAAGTATGTCCCCAATGGGCGGAAAAGTTGATCCCCATCCTCACCTTTGGACCCCAACATAGGATCACTAAGAACAAAAGCCAAGAATTGTGGAAGACTAAAAATCTCCACATCATTGCCGAAAGCTTATACCACCAAGGTCCAAGTGGGTTACGTATGAGATGTGTGGAGGAAGAGGAACAGGAGATATGGCTTCAAAAAGCACATGTAAATCAATGGAAAATGCATAGAAATGCTAATGGAACATGGAAAACACTGAAGAGATTGGTCATATACTGGCCAACTATGCAGAGGGATACACATAACTATGTATCTACCTGCCCAACTTGTCAAGAACGAAGGCCAGAAGAGAACTCTACTCTATGTTACTCTACTATGGCACCAAGGTGGAGTATGCCTCTGGTAAAATTCTTGAAAACCTAGAAGTAACCAGAAGGAGCTACTTTAGCAAGAAAACGTGCCCTCGAAGAGCAAAACAAGGACTATGTTCTTATAGGGAAACAACTCTTCAAGAGAGAAAGAGACAATCATCTAAGAATGTGCATTCATGAAAATGAGTACATTACGGTCTTAGAGATGGCTCATACAGGAGCCACAGGAGGACACTTTTCTGTAGATAAAACTGCAAAAACTGATTCTCTTCGCGGGAATGTGGTGGCCTACTCTACATCAAGACACAGCCACTTACATCCAAAGATGCGATACATGCCAACGAACGAAGTACCCAATTAGAAGAGATGAAATGCCACTAAAGCCTATGATGAGTGCAAGAGCGTTTACCAAATAGGGAATAGATTTTGTAGGACCTATTAGCCCACCAGCTAAAGGTTCCCATGCCGAGTACATAAAAGTAGCAACATATTATTTGACCAAGTGGGTAGAGGCCAAGGCAACCAAGAAAAATGATGCGAGGACTATGGCTAAGTTTCTCTTTGAGAACATATTCACTAGGTTTGGATTGCCTATTGAAATTGTGAGTGACAAAGGTACACACTTTGTCAATGAAGTGATAGAAGCCCTAATGAATGAATTCTTAGTGATTCATAAGAAATGAGCTCCTTATCACCCACAAGCTAATGCACAAGCTGAAAGTTCGAACAAAATCTTATGTACTATCCTCACTAAGATTGTTAACAATGGTAGATCCAATTGGGCCAAGCAATTACATCACACTTTATGGGCATTCCGAGTAGCATACAAAACAACTATAGGAACTACTCCATTTAACCTAGTGTATGGGCAGAATGCCATCTTATCAATTGATTTCTTGGTACCTACTCTCAGAGTAGCCTCAAACTATGAATGGACCAGACATGAGTTATCAACTCAATTGGACCAACTCGAAAAGTTACATGAGACAAGATTACAAGTAGTGGCAGGTATTTATGCTACAAAAGGCAACAAAAGGCATATTCTGATGCTCATATTAAGGATAAAAAGTTGAAGGAAGGAGATTTGGTCTTGGTTTATACTTTGAAGCAACATGCAAAGAAATTACAAAAAAGAGGACATGGCCCTTTGGTAATCAATCGTATATCCTCTTCCTCTACCTTTGCCACCTCCTCTTCCTCTTAGGAAGTTAGCTTGGCTAGTTGTGCCTTCATCTTCATTTGCTTGTTGTTTCCCTTTGCTATTCTTCTTCTTATCCTTTGAATACATTTCTTGACCTGCACTCTTATGACCTTCACCTTTGACATCTTGCTAAAAAATTAGCATCTGTCCTAGCAACTGATTTAAATCAGGAGTGAAATGGTCTAGTGATAATTCAGTAGACAAAATGAATGGCTTCCATTTCTCATCACCTCTCAAGCCTGTAAGGATTTGCCTTACCAATTTATCCTCCCCAATATCTTCATCAACTACTCCTAATGCATCTGTAATGTCCTTCATCCTTGTTACATAATCAGAAGTGGACACCTGTAACTTCTAACACATAGAGCTCCCAAACTAGAACCCGTTTAAGCAAATGCTTTTAGCCACAGATGGATTACCTTCCAACTTAGATTTTGACTCCTCATTTGTGTAAAACTTTACATTGTGCACTGAGAACTGACCACTTCTTTGACCATCGAGATTGGGCCTGTTTCAGAAGACACTAAAAAGTTCTTCACATACAAATGTTCCTACACATAATTCTCTTAGCCTGTTTACAATTAGGCTCTCAAAATTTAACCATAGACTCATTAAATATGGAGTTAGACACCTACAAAAGGATTCTTGAATTGATCAAGCACAGAAGGAGAACACTCAGAAATATCGGGTGCAACATTTCTTCATTTCTTGAAAGTTTTACATCTGAGTGATGAGAGAAATCTACAACACTTCTAAGTGTCTAATGACTTCTAATTCTTCTAATCTCTTGCTCTCTCATATTCTCTCATATTTGCCCCGACTTTTTACTTGTATATATAGGCATATATGTACAAGCTCATAACCATACAAAAGATATAAGTGGGCTAACTTTAAATTAATGTACATATGTATACAAGTCTTCATCTTCTGAACATGTACTATCTTCAAGCTTCATAGCTTGATCTTTTCTTCAATCCTTGACTTCAATCCTTCATCCAAAAACATCAATTGGTGGTTGAATTGCACCAACAAGGTTTTGAGCAAGTAAGCACTCATTATTTAAGTTGAAAGGTAAGCTAATTGTGGCTAAAAGAATTTGAATAAAGGGGGTCTACTTTGGGAGAACCATTTATTAGAAGTTGCACGTGTCAAAGTCGACTACACAGAAGAGTAGTTTCAGACATAGGTACATTGTTTGAAGGAAATCTCAAGAACTACTAATTCTTTTGAAGATTTGTAACTTGGAGAAGGTGTGAAAACTTTAGGAGTACCTTCTATAAAGTTTCATTGAAAAAATTACACATTTGATTAGTCAATGAGTGAATGAAGTGCAACAAAAGTTTATGTGTAATGGGTTTCTTCAGAGTTGTCTCAAGTCTTGTTAATTTGGCAATAGATTTCTAAAATTGATTGTGTTTATGAGTTGTTCTTGATATAGAGGTGGTCTTACATCAAGGATAACTTGTTCTCTTGGAGATTAATCATCTCCATTAGATACACAACCACGAGCAAGGAAAAATATACGAATACCAGTAACCAAACCCACAACTACCATAGAGCCAACAGCTACCCCAACACCCACCATCGATCACACTGTAGAAACCTTTGTATAGACATTGCCAATTTCACCCCAACACCTTCCATCTCCTCTGTCTCCCCCACCCCTGCCACCATCCACTACAGAAACCCCTGTTGTAATAACCACCATCCCATCAACATCCTTTTCTTTTCGTGAGCCAACATGCCAGGCCAACCTTTTTTCTTCCGTTACCAACCCTTTTATCACTTCGCCCTTCTCGCCTATTGAACCCATCATTGGACATCCAATAATTTGAGTAATACAAAGAACCCCATTGTTCCTCTCTTTGTTCTTGCCTTGAGTGCATGTGTGTGTGTGTGTGTGCATGCTTGTGTGCTTCTCACTCATGCACTTGTGCCATTACTTGCTCATATTCATCATACTAGTCCTCATGTCTCCACAAATTGACAATTATGAGGTGGATCTCCTCACGTTGATACTTGCCATTGTGCCAGAGTGACAAACTATGTGCAAAAGTACTCCAAAATGGCTCCATGAATCACCCCAAAAATGCTTCAAAACAGGCTTTGAAAGCAAGGAATGAAGCTTTGAGGGACAAAACATGTTCAAGGTAATTTTAATCTTAGTCTTCCCCCTTCTTCAAGCACCCCAAGGGTGTAGATTAGTGGAAAGAGAGCTTGTCAGTTAAGCGGGCTCTAGGGGGAACAAACTAGGATGGGTGACCTCCCAAGAAGTGCCAGGAACCTCCATCTTCTTTGATCATTGAGGTCCTCCATTGCGTGAAGCCAATGATGCCAATGGTGACTTTGCTTACTTGGATGACAAAGTATTCCAAGGTATTCCAAGGTCTATGCCTTGGTTGTTGCCTTAGTCATATGCCTTGGAGAAAGCCTTGGGTGGGTGGGCAGGTGCTCACTTAGCTCATAGAATAGGAACAAAGCTTTTGCATCGAAATGCTCTGATACGAGTGAACTATTTTAATGATGATGCACCACCTTGAACTCTACTTCTAGGGAGCTCCACGATGATACCCTCATAGTAGAAAATTGAGCTCCATGGATCGCATGCAGTAGTTTGCACATAGGCTACAAAATACAGAGAAAAACACAGTAGACAAGGAGCACGAAGATAGATTTTGTAGGTGTTACAAATGTGGTCAAACTTAAAGTCCGTGGCTGACCAGGCCACTATATGTTTTATTAAAAAACATATACAAAAGTGTCCGATAGCCATTTGTCCTTTCACATGGACACTAACCATAACACGTTCTCTTATGGATTCATGTTGTTCCTCTTGTCATTTTTAACTCACTCTCATTGGTCTTGGTGTGTGTTTTGTTTTTGAATAAATCTCTATATCTAATAAGGGCACTCCCTGTAGACGTTGTTCAAAGTCAAAAGTTCCTATATCATCTAGCCATTCGATCACTTGGAATTAGAAATCTGTTGGGATGGGTGGGGCTGATGGTTGTGCTATGGAAGCTCCTTTGCTTGGCCTGGGAAGGTGAATCATAAAAGAAGGTATAGTCCTTTCCTCTATGGGTGAGATGTCAGTTGGAACAAGATAACTAAGTTAAACATCCCAAATAGAGTTTCTATACCAGAACCCATTCAATCTTCAAAAGATGTTAAGCATTAGTTGACCTATTCCTTTTAGTTTGCGTCAAGTTACATAGCAAAACTCCAATGAATTTCATAGAGTTTGTTCCACTCTAGAAAACACAAGTTAGGAATTTTTGACAAGATTGACAACTCCCAAGAACATAAAATTACCGATTTTGAGAAAAATGTCTTAACTTGGACAATTTTCATTTTATATTTGATTTGTTCAAGATAAACTAGGGTTGATCAAAAGTAAAGGGCAAACTTTCTCCTACATGCTACATAGGATTTTGAAGCCCATTATGACAAAGTAATCCTCTAGCTCAGTGAACAAATCAAGTAAATGTTGGTTAGGAGTGAAGCATAAATCAGATGTTTGGGACAACTAGAATTCTATTTTTTCCAAATCAGATTCAAGTGAATCAAGTTAGATGTTTGGGAAAACTAGACTTCTAGTTTTTCCAAATGAGATTCAAGTGAATCAAGAGTTCTTAGTCTTAACAAGGATAGAAATCCCTTCTCAATTACTAAGTCCATGCACCACTAATGCCGAGAAATGGACTAGTAATTTGAATCCATCCATTTCACATGTTAATGCCTAGATAGCACATAGTGAAAACAATGAATTGGCAAGGGATGTTATCTGATCCACCCATATTATTCTTTCTCTACTTTGCACTCAGATCGGTTTATCAAATGCAAAGACAGATGGTGTTTTGAATCATTAGGGCAAGGATCCCACTACAAAGATGAGACTTGTCGGTTAGAACATGTGGCTCGAGGATATGCCTCCAATTACTATATATAGCTTTATTTTCAAGGATAAAAATCTTTCCCAATGGGGAAGAATGTAATAAGTTAATTCTATGATATGAGTGTCCGGCTAGTTTAGACAGGTCTTCTTTGCAATGTTGTACCCTAGCTCAACAGTGATGAATGGTCATCTATCTATGATGCTAGGATGTGTACTCTTTTTGGTCCACATATCCATGTGATATCTTGGGACATTGGGATTGACATCTAGGTCTTGTTTCCTTAACTTATTTCACCTAATGCACTCTCTAGCCTATGCCTATGCTTCTTCTCTAACCCTTAACTCTTTTTCTTTTCCCTTCTTAGCAATGTTGAGTCTCATTACCATACCATCTGTAAGAGGTTCTTGATATAGCTTGACTCAACATCCACTAATATAGTTTGGAAAGATGTCACCTTCGAGAGTGGCCAATTGAATTGCATCGCTAGTGGAAATTCTATTGATGACCATGGGTCCATATTCTCACTTTTCCAATTTACGAGCATGCTACTTTAGGGTATAAACCAACACTAGGACTCCCTCTTTCAATCCTTTATCCTTGATGTGTGCATTGAAGTATGCCTTTTTTCTTTTCTTTGCATCGTAGATGCCTGCTACCGCTCGTAGTCTGGCTTCACCTAAGCATTCTAGATCAAAGATCCTAGGGGACAACTGGTGTCCATTCCACTCATGCCCTTGTGCTACTTTTAAAGTAGGGACCAAGAAGTCTAGTGGTAACACAAACATTCTATCCGGAGACCTTTTGAAAGGGGGTATGTGGAGAGAGATGGTGGATGCAATCTGAAGATGAATTGGTGCTGCTACAACCAGTTTCACATCAGCCAACTGAGACTTCAAATTTGATTAATAGACCCTTTGAGCTTCCTAAATCCACAAAAAAATCACCCAAGTGCTTTGGAACGAGTATATCAAAAGATTGAGTCAAGACAGACTAGTTGCAAAATGATTAGCTCCCAAAACTTGTTATTTTTGTACATACATCTACTGGAAAAAATGAACAGTGCTCTCAACCTAGTAGGAATTAGAAAACTTCCTTTTGGACATACCAAATAGACTTAGAAGCTTCCCAATCCAAGTTAAAGAACTTCAATTCATCAACTGAGCATTGAGAAAAAGTTTTAGCAAGATCTGGAACACTCCCACCATTTTCGGGTTCTGTAGAGATAGACCAATGAGCAATAAAATGCAGATTTCGCATAAATGGTAAATTCAATGGACATGAAATTTTTTGAACATAAACTAGATGTACAAAACTATCCAATGCACTTTAAAAAGGTTTACGTATAGCCCAAGATATGAGCTTATGAAGTTTATTGTTATGAATGAGTATAGATTCACATATAATTACAACCTCATTGGCAATGAATACTTGCACAATGGGAGTAGAATGATAGATCCATGGAGTAAGCTCTTCAATCTCTACAAATGGGCATGAAATGGGCACGAATCAAGCACTCCTTTGGCAACTTCCTTCTTGCTCCTTTTATAGCGACTTTTGGAGGTAGTTTTGAATTTGAATTCAAATGACTTCACCTAAAAGTGATGCTAGGAATTAGGAAATATTCCCTCAGCTAATGGATTCGTGGTTTTAGGTAGTTGGAGCCACGAATTTGCTTTTTACATCATGGATGACTTAAGCCATTCTTTCTTTTACAATTACAAGAGATAAAATGTACTCTTTTACAAGAGGTGTTCATATGTCTGCACAAATGACTCCAAATGAACATCATATCAAGCATGTAGGCTTGGATAAAATGCACCAACAACTCCCCCTCAAGCCTAACATGATTGGCCTCCAAATAAGTCTTCAATTGTCCTTGATTTCCTGCAAGCCCATCATCAACTTGAATCTACTCAATTTTGTACCATCAAGAGCATTAGTCAACATGTCTGCACATTGCATGTCTGTAGAGACATAGGATAGTTGAATATCCTTGCTCATTAGCTTCTCCCTTACATAATGATAGTGGACTTCAATATGCTTAGTTCTAGCATGGTTTACAGGATTAGCTACAAGATGTAGTGAGCTTCTGTTGGCACCAAAAATGTGAGGTGTTGAACAATGAAGTCCAAGATCTGTATAGAAAGATTTTAACCACATGATTTCTTGAGTTGCATTAGCCAAAACCTCTATGTTTGGCTTCAATAGAAGATAATTCCATTGTTTGTTGCTTCTTGGATGGCCACAAAATGATTTTTGAACCTGCAAATGATACATACCCGGATGTGCTTCTTCTATCATCTCTAGATCCAGCCCAATCCACATCTGAGTAGGCCTTTAGCTCAATATCTAAAGTAAATGGACAAAAAAAACCTTCATTCATGGTCCCCTATAGGTACTTGAGGACTCTTTTGGCTGCTTCCATATGTGGTCTTCTCAGCTTATGCATAAACTCACTCAATATGCTAACACTATAGCATATATCCACCCTTGTGAGTGTTGCATAGTTCAAACTTCCAACCAAGCTTTGATAGCTTATGATGTCTTCAAATGACTCTCCTTCATAAGCACTAAGCTTATGATTTTGCTCCATAGGTGTACCTACACACTTGGTGTTTTCCATCTTGAACTTGATGAGCATGTCATGCACATATTTCCTTTGTGTGATGTATATACCTGAACCTGTGTAGATTAACTCCAATCCAAGAAAATAAGTGAGTGGTCCAAGATTACTTATTTTGAACTCCTCCTTCATTTGACTCTTTACCTATTTGATTCCTTCAAGATCATTCCCTGTGATAATGATATCATCAACATACACACATAGATAGATCACTTCAGATCCATTCCTCTTTATGAACAAAGAGGTATCCGCCTTGCTAGCTTTGAATCCTTGGTCCTGCAAATAAGTAACCAATCTGAAATCCAAGCTCTTGGAGCTTGCTTCAATCCATACAAAGCTTTTTTTAATTTGCATACATATTTAGGATGATGGTCTTCCCAATACAAGTTCAATTCTTTTTCTTCACCAATTTTTTTGCACCCACCTACTTTTCAATGCCCACCTGCTCTTCAACACCCTCGTCAATCCATTTTCACACTTGTTCACAAGTCAACCCCCTTACACCCTAGCAAACCTCCAATCCTTCAAACTACAATGATGAATGCTCAACAAAAGAGGCCGCGTATCACTTGCTGGTATTGTGATAAGTTTGGTCATAGTAAAGATAAATTTAGGTTGCAAACTAATCACATGAAGCCTATCAGAGCTCAAGTACACAACATGGAGGCGGTTCATGAAGACACCCAACCCGATTGACCGAAGAAGCATTGGACCAAGATCTAAGTACCTTGGGTAACACAATTTCTATTCAATGTTTACTTTGCATGCAAGGTACTATTAATGGTAAAGTTTTTAATATTTTACATGATGATGGTAGTTCGCATGGTTTTATTTCTCATACACTTGTGCAAGTTCTCCAATTAAACCCACTTCCTTCTATGTATAAAGTTAAGGCTACATTTCAAGAAAATAGATATAATGTTACAAGTGAAGTGCATAACATTCAGATTTGTATAGGTTCATACATAGATGAACATACATTCTTAATTGCTCCTTTGCGCTCCTATGATGTTATATTTGGTATGCCTTTTCATCGTCATTATAATCCATGCATTGATTATCATACACACATAATGATTTTTAAGTTTAACAATCAAGATATTTCTTCATCTGCAATGCATGACTTCCAACCATTTCCATTAATTAGTCAGGCCCAAGTAAAATGTGCATTTAGGAAAGGCTACAACTCATGTATTATCTTTGTCAATAACATAGTTGTTTACACACATACACTTCCTAATGCACATAAATCGTTTATGGATTCCTATAAGGATTGTTTTATGGCTGATTTTCCTTCTAAACTACCACCTTCTAGGGGATCTCTTGACCATAGTATAGACTTAATTCCCGGTAGTTCTCCTCCCCATAAAGCACCTTATAGGCATAGACCTTTACATCAACAAGAAATAGCTAATCAAGTTAAGGATCTACTCCACAAAGGTGTTATAAGATCTAGTTCTTCTCCCTTTGGACCACCTGCTCTTTTAGTAGAGAAGAAGAAAAATACTTATAGGATGTGAATTGGCTATAGGGAACTCAATAAGATCACAATTAAAACTAGATATCCTATTCCTAGGATAGATGATTTTCTAGATAAACTTTGTGGAGAACGTGTCTTTAGAAGAATTGATCTTAAATTTGGGTATCATTAGATATGAATGACATTTATAAGACTACCTTTAGAACTCAAACTGGTCACTTTGAATTCATGGTAATGCCTTTTGGACTCACCAATGCACCTGCTTTTTTTGCACGTATGATGAATAATATTTTTCTTGAGTACCAAACTTTTGTTCTTGGTTTCTTTGATGACATACTTGTCTATAGTAAGAATGACAATGAACATGAACATCATTTAGCAACTATCTTTAATTTGTTATGCAAAAACAAACTTTATGCAAGTCCTGAAAAAAGTTATTTCTTTAAAAAAGAATTAGAGTATTTAGGCCATATTGTTTCTAGTCAAGGCATTCATGTAGATCCAAAGAAAATTAAAGTAATTGAAGAATGGCATGTACCTCAATTTGTGAATGATGTATGCTCTTTTCTAGGGTTAGCTAGTTTTTATAGAAAGTTTGTAAAATGTTTTTCTTATTTAGAACTCCCACTCACATTATTATTGAAGAAAAAGTTAAAATTTGCATGGGAATTAGCACAAGAACACTCTTTTGAAAAACTTTCTCATACACTTGTTTTGCAATTAATATATTTTGCACAACCTTTCCATGTAGTTACAAATGCTAGTGATTTGGGTATAGGTGATGTATCAATGCAAATGATCATCCCATTGCATTTGAAAGTAGGAAACTTAAACCTTTTGAAAAGAATTACAGTACATATGATAAGGAACTTTTGGTTGTTATGCATGCTTTAAAATTTTGGAAATATTACCTTATGGGTTCTAAAGTTCTAATTAAAACAAACCAATAGGCTATTACGAATTTATTAACTCAACCATTGATTTCTGGCAGACACATTAAATGGGCTTCATTCATACAAAATTTTTAGCCTATGATTCAATATCAACTTGGCAAATCTAATGTTGTAGTTGATGCCTTTAATCGTTTCCCATCCCCAAACAATGACTATTTCAATCAATAATGTTTCTCTTATTCATATTCATTCATTTCATGACATGATTCCTACTTATGCAATTGATTTGTATTTTTCACAAACATGGAATGCTTTCAATAATTCAACAACATTTAGTGAGTATCACTACACTTTTCATAATGGATTCTTGTATTTCAAACACAAGTTATGCATCACACAAGGTTTTAAAGAATTTGTTATGAAAGAGATGCATGAACCACCATATATGGGTCATAGGGGCATACAAACTACTATTTCTACATGTAAAGAATTTTTCTTTTGTCCAAAAATGAAAAAGGATATTGCACAGTATGTTTCCCATTGCATTGTGTGTCAACATGTCAAAAGACATCATGGTAAATCATTTGGGTTATTAATGCCACTTCCCATACCTAATGGACCATGGGAACAAATTTCAATGGATTTTATTACTTTTCTTCCTACAACTTCATCTCATAATGATATGATTTGGACAATTATTGATAGATTTATTAAACATGCATATTTCATTCCTTCTAAAAAGAATCTTTCTGCACCACAAGTTGCTAAGTTATTTATTAAATGTATTTTTCCACATCAGGGTATTTCAAAGTTATTCTTTTGGATCCAGATGTTCGTTTTTGTAATCACTTTTGGGTTGCATTATTTCAAAAATTAGGTTCTAAAATAGAATTTAGCTCTACATTTTATCGTGAAAAAAATGGGCAAAGTGAAGCTACAAATAGTACTATTTTGGATCTATTACATTGTTATTCTATAGATAATCCAAGTAATTGGGATGAGAAAATTCCTTTAATATTGCAATTTGCATATAATAACACAACACATACCACTACTGTGTTGAGATATCAAGCTCAACATGTGATGATCTAGGATTACACATATCGCTTTTTCATTTCTCTGACATGTATAGTGGTCACATCGTTATATGTCAGGGATACTTCATTGAGCTTTACTATATTTATCTACCAAGAGTGATGGCATATTTGTTTCTTGCCAGCTCATTCATTCATGGACATTAGGATTTTTCTTATGTACTTTTCTTTATATATTGCACTTGTTGTATTGTTGTTTTAGGTCATTCTTGTACATTCTTTTTATGTAATAGAAGAAGAAGAAGATCATTCTTCCTTGCCTCAATCTATGTGTGAGCTCTGTTCCTTATCTCCTTCCTCATGACATGGTATTAGAGTGAGTGTGGCTATAGAGAGCTCGTGGAGAAGTCCGACGGTGAAGAGTGCATGAGAAGACGTGGAGAAAGCACGATTCACAAACGACCTCAGATTGCTACAAAAACTGGCGTGAAGGTAGAAGACCCAAAATATTTTTAGATTTCTATTTCGGAGCCATCCCAAGCTCCATTTCAAGTCTGTAAGGTGGGGCCCATAGAAAAACTAGGTGAGTTTGCAAAATTATAACTTGCGTCATGTTCGGTAGCACTCATATATTCTAGATCCAGAAATTCAAGTGATTTTGTGTATTGTTGATACACGAAAACTACATTTCTCTGAGATCAAACTGTCACATCAAAGTGTGAGAGTGTTCAAGCACAAGTATTTCTTGTAGTGTTTTTGCATTGTTGTGAATTGCTACAGAAATAGCAAATGCAAATGGAATGAATCAGGTTATGAGCAAAAAGCTGCATAATAACAACTTCCATGCTTGGAGATTCAAAATGACGAATTTCTTGATGGGAAAAGGCTACTAGAAGTACATTGAAGGAGAGAAAAAAAATGCTTCACAGTTACCAAAGAGGAATCAGACCGCGACCAATCACGAGCATATGAGGAATGAAGGAGAGAAAAAAAATGCTTCACAGTTACCAAAGAGGAATCAAACCACGACCAATCACGAGCATATGAGAAATTCAAGTGATTTTGTGTATTTTTGATACACGAAAACTACATTTCTCTGAGATCAAACTGTCACGTCAAAGTGTGAGAGTGTTCAAGCACAAGTATTGCTTGTAGTGTTTTTGCATTGTTGTGAATTGCTACAGAAATAGCAAATGCAAATGGAATGAATCAGGTTATGAGCAAAAAGCTGCATAATAACAACTTCCATGCTTGGAGATTCAAAATGACGAATTTCTTGATGGGAAAAGGCTACTAGAAGTACATTGAAGGAGAGAAAAAAAATGCTTCACAGTTACCAAAGAGGAATCAGACCGCGACCAATCACGAGCATATGAGGAATGGAATCAAGGAGCACAAAAGGTAATGTATTGGCTATCTGTTAACATACAGGATAGCATGATTGGGCACATAGAGGATGCCAAGACTCCGAAAGAGGCTTGGGATAGTTTGGTCATGTTACATGAGACCAATACAAAGGCACAGAAATTGCAACTAAAGAATGGGCTGCATACATTGGAGAAAAAGGGCATGTCAGTAAGTGACTACACCCTGAAAATCAAAAGCATATGTGAGTTGCTTGCATCTATTGGCATGAATGTAGATGATGATGATGATAAGGTGGAAGTTTGTCTTCGTGGTCTAGAAGCTGCATATAAGCAGTTCAAAACATCTATTCAAACCAGGGAAAATATTCCAAATTTTGCTAATCTAGTGTCCATGCTAATTATTGAGGAAAATAATCTTGATGAGGATTCAAAATCCCAAGGAAAACCTAGTTTTGAGCATGTTGTCTACTATAGCAAAGGAAGAGGTAGAGGTAGAGGTTTTGGAAGTGGAAGAGGAAATAGTAACCAAGACCAAGGTCAACATCAAAATCATGTAGGACGTAGAGGACAATTTTGAGGTAGGGAGAGCCAAAGAGACCATAGAAATTTCCAAAGAAATGATTCACATAACGATAGTAAAGGATGTTAGAATTGTGGTAAACTTAGACACTTTGAATGTGATTGCAAGTTGAAGAATCAAAATAACAGAAGGTAGCAAAACAACTATGCATCCACAAGTGTAGATGATTCTAAGAAGTCGTCCATGGTTCAACATCATATGATGAATATGATGTCTGCTGATGTTTCGAAATTGAATGGTAATGTCTGATATGTCAATTCAAGTGCTTCAAATCACATGACTAGTCATGCGAGATGGTTTAGTAGTTTGTAGAAATTGCTAGTTCCTAGATATGTTGAAACAGGTGATGACACATCACATTGTTGGGAGCAGCCAAAGGCACAGACGACGAGGAACTATGTGAAGGTGGATTACAACGAAGTAGTGGGGAGCCAGGCAGATTATTTTTTCAAAGAAACATGTTTTTTATTACTTATTCAAAACCCTCAATAGTTATTTTCATCACTTTTGTATCATATGTAACATAGAACAACCACTCTTGTAATTAGTAGCTCCATTTAGTGCAAGCCGAGGAGTCCCTGAGCTTGAGGAGCTTAGGTAGAACGAGCCTACCAATTTTGGCTATTTGTATAGTACCTAGAACCTATTTTTTAACTATGTCGGACACTAGATGTGAAACCAATCAAAACCTGTCAAAAAATTATAAAAGAGAGCTAGAAAGCTCATTTTTTAGGTTGGTTAGTGTGAGCTTTGAGCTATTTTGAGCTTGTAATAGAGATTTTGAGCAATAGCATCTATTTTCCTATCGTCCATTGTGTCTTGCTTGTCTCTTACATGTGTGTGTGTATGTGTGTGCATCTCTATGATTTTCCCCTTCACTCTCACTACATCTCACGTTCACGATCTTCATATCACTCCTATCTCTTCCACGGATTGACATTAAGGAGGTGGAGCTTCTTAATGTGGTGCTTACCATTGTGCCAGAGCAACACCAAATTTGGCGCCGTTGTCAGGAATCGAGTCTAGGACAAATGTGTGATGGTAAGAGTATAGCAAGAAGTGGCATTGGAAGGTTAAAATTTTAGTTTTTGTTATTCTTTTTAGGTAGTTTTTTGTGTTTTTCATCTCCCCTACACGCCTTCTTCACCACTGCATCATCTTCTTCCACTCCAAAAAAAAAATCAAAAAATTCACCATACCCACCTATCCTCCTCATTTTCCCTCATGTGTGCATGCGAGAGAGAGAGAGGGTTGCTTGTGCATGTGTTTTTTTTAGTTTTCTTGCAGGTACAGTGCTCCAGAGCAGCAGGAAAGCTTCCAAAAGGTGAGAAATCCACTTTCTATCAGAATCTGCTATAGGCGTCAGACCATCGCGATGGTCTGACAAAGTCGACTTTTGAGGTAAGTGAGTACACAACACTGTAGGTGATCCTTGCACACATAAGAATCCACAAACGCATTTTGAAAATCATCAGTTTGGTGGACCATCACGATGGGCTCACACCATCGCGATTGTGTCACACCGTCGCGATTGTGTCACACCATCACGATTGGCTCACGCCATCACGATGGCTTGGCCGGACCATCGCAACTGTCTCACACCATTGTGATGGCTCACTTGAACCATCACGACGGTCATTGACCATCGTGACGATCCCATCGACCCCACGCCATCACGATTGGCCCATGCCATCACAATGAATCACTTGCCACATGTTAGATTAGACCATCACCACGATACCAGGTACGGCATCGCAACGCTTCAAGTTCGGACCATCACGATTGGCTCACACCATTGTGCCTTGTGACCATCACAATGGGCTCAAGCCATCAGGATTGCTTGCTAGACAGACCATCGCGATGCTTCACCTTTGACCATCGCGACACCTTGCACCATTGGACCATCACGATGGTTCAACTAGGCCATTGTGATGGTCCCAGACCATCACGATTATCTCAAACCATCACGATTGTCCACCTAGAATGCCAACATTAGGGTTTGATTTTTTGGGTTATTTTGAGGCTATTTTGAGTGAATTTTGGGTGACTAAGCTTATTAGAGACCCCTTAGCTCATAATTGAAGAAAAACATGTTTGTCAATTTTTACCCCCGAGGGCCTAGACGTTCATACCTTTTTCATTCGAAGTCCATTTTTGAGCTTTATAGCTCATTAGAAAGCTCTTTACAAGTACTACGTGAGCTCAACTATTTTTTTTTTCAAGAAGAACATGTTGATTTTTAGATAGGAAAGTTTGAGGTTGACCCATTTGTGGGACTAGAAAAGAAAGGGAACATTGGGAAAATTTTTTCAAAGGAGAAGGGACCTTAAAGGTGCATATAACAAAGTGCTTGATCATCAATTTAAGAAGTGGTCTAAACATTGGATTTTGACAGGTCTAGCAAGATCTATACAAGGCTTGGGAAGTGCTACTTCTTGGGCATTAGAGCAATCAAAGAAGCTGACTCCAGGTTGGAAGAATACTCCACCCCGTCAGTCAATTATTAGCTTAGGCTAAACGTTTAGCATTGTGGATTAACTTAGGACAACGATAGGAATGCATCAAGTCCAAGAGACTTAAAATTTTCAAGTCCAAGACTAAGATAAAAGTGTGTGATACGGAAAACCTAAAGGAAAGAACTTAAATCTAACGGAACGAGAAGTCAAAAGTACAACAAAAAGTCGACTCTTGACGTATACATTGAGACAAGACAACAATCTAAAGGAATTAAAAAGGAAACAAGCAATTAAGAACAAAGAAACATTGACGATTAGAGTGTGAATTGAGTGACTCAGGAACTAAATTCATGAACCTTAGATCAAGCAAGCATATAGGTTAGTCATACCGATGAAGCCTTAGGACATTAGAAGCAAGTGTAGGAACTACTACACGTTCATGGGCACAGCAATTGAATAGTTACCCTTATGAGTTGGGCTCAGATACTAGTGAATCAGAAATGGCTTTTAGCACAGAAAGACCAGAAGGAGGGTTAAATGTAGCATACTTGAAAGACTCGAAGGACCCTAGAGAACCCAATTAGAATATGTCCAAACCAACCACTTAGGTGCTCGCATCTATGAGGATGGCTTGCGAAGATCAGTGGTGCAATTGCACAACCCTAACCAACCCATTGGATTGGATCATCTAGTAGTGAAATTTGAGAGAGACGCATACATAGACAAAGAGGGAACAATGTACATCATAAGTACTCAACCAAATCATCTCAATGAGTTTGGTATAGTAAGTCCAGATATGGAAGCGAGAACCCAAGGAAAAGAACCACTAGAGAAGAACCCAGGACACCTAGAAGGAAATTTGTATTGACAAGACTACTAATCCCAGAATGGATCCCTCAAGACAATAGAAGCATAGAATTATTCCTGAATAAGGAAACTGATGAAGCATTTTGGAGGTACAGAATGGAACAATCTAGTGAGGTAGCCTCCATCACGATTTACGAATTCAAGGACCCAAATACGCCTGGAAAGGTTATATACCTGGATGATACTTCACAATGAGTATTTGTAGTACTAGATCATGCGAGAAATACCTACACATGGAGAGGTGAGTTAGTATTCCCCCCATCATGAACAAATGTAAACACTAGCCATCAGGGTGCTGGAAACATCGTCAACCCATGGTATTCAAAGAGAGAAGAACAAAGAGAAACCAGAAGTAAGTTTCACTCATCCCATAGGGAGAGATAGACCAACCACGGACACTAATAGAGTGGAGAGACAAAGGGAACCTAGGATACCAGGTGGTAGAGATGATTTTCTATTGGAGACCTCTAAATCTCCAAAGGCTTGATCTATACTATTTTAAGAGCACCTCTATATCAGTTATCGACCAAACTTTACACAAATGTTACCTTAATTTATCAAGTCATTTACTATCACTTCTCTGAGTGAAAACTTTTCTTCTTCAAGAAGTCTGCTTTAGGATTTAACTTCATTACCTGCACATATCTTCAAATTTCTTCAATCTAATGATGCACATATCTCCATGGTACCTTTGCACAATCATATCAACCATTAGGCCTTCAAAAGAATCATTAAAACTTTAATTTTATCTTTAAGATCAAAGGTATGTCAGAAAATGTCTTCCTAAACAAGCGACTTTGACATAGTCAACTTCTAAGGTTGATTTCTCACAACACAAGTTCCATTTTGCTAAATTCTTTTAGCCATAGCTTCCTTAGGTTCTAACTTAAATTTTTGAATGCTCAGTCATCAAAAACTTTACACTGTGCACTGAGATCCAAGCAAAACATTGACACAAAAAAGTGCACGACTCTAAGAGGTCTACCTGTAGACTTTACATATACATGTTCCTATTGATCATACACATAATCTGAAAGGAATTAGACCAGGAAACTTTGAACATAGCTTGATTAGCTTCTAGATTAGATGTGTACAAAATATTTCTTTCTCCACATGATTGGGCTGAGAGAAATCAGAGAAAAACTCGATGCTAACTTTTGAAAATGATTCTCTACACATCTATCTCATGGACACTTGGCTTCTAATGACTCTCTCATTCATTTCGTTACATTATTGACTTATATACATACGATTCTAAACTCATCCCGCATCTATTACATTACTCCTTATCATTCTAAGATCATCTAAACTCATAGTACAAGAATTTTCCTCTATAATGTACATATGTATACAACCTACAATTCTAAGATCTCTTCACTATCTTCAATGGCTTCTTTGGCTCCACTCTGATTCTTGACTTGATTCAAGTTCTTCATAATCATCAATTTGGGATTGCTTTGTTCCAACAGCTCCCCCTCAATCACTAATTGTGATTATTCCATTCTTCTCTATTCATGCCATCTCTTTGAACTTCTGTAGCTTAGGTCCATCTAAGCTTTTTGTCAACATATCTGCAACTTGCTCTTTTGTTGATGTATACACAACTTCAATCTCTTTGAACTCATGTTGCCTCCAAAAATAATTGGAGTACTCTGATCAGTTCTAAAACTCTTCAATAAGGTCTTTAACCATATCAATTCTTTTTTAGCCTCTACCATTCCTTTATACTCAGCTTTTGTGGATGACAAAGCAACTGTATGTTGCTTCTTTGAGCACCAAGAAACTAACTTATCTCCAATATAACAGAGATAACCATGAGTAGACCTTCTATCATCTGAATTACCTGCCCAATGTGCATCACTAAACACTTTGATTCTTGTGTCAGAAGTAAAACCATAATACAAACCTTCACTCAGAGTTCCCTTGATATATCTGAGTACCCTTTGAGCTGCAATCCAATGCGTTTTCTTTGGACAATGCATAAATTGTGATAAAACACCCACTGTATATGATAGGTCTGGTCTTGTCAAGGTAGCATAGATCAAACTACCTACCAAACTCTGATATTTCTTCATGTCATTAAATTCTTCTCCTCCATATCTACTCAACTTATGATTTACCCCCAATGGTGTGGTTGAAGGCTTGCTATCTTCCATTATGAATTTGACCAAAAGATTCTTCAAATATCTCTCTTGTATAACATATACTCCATGTTGAGTATACACAGTCTGCATTCCTAAGAAATAAGACAAGTTTCCTAAATCACTTATCTTAAAATCCTTCTCTATTTGCTTCTTAAGCTCCTTGATTCCTTGAGCATTTGTACCAGTGACAATAATATCATCAACATAAATACACATGTATATATACCCATCTTCACTTGACTTCACTAGCAAGCTACTATCTGCTTTTGAAGCTTGATATCCACATTCATTTAAGAACTTAACAAGCTTTTAATTCCATGCCCTTGGGGCCTGCTTTAAACCATACAAAGCTCTCTTGAGCTTACATACATAATCTGATCCAATTGAATCCATGAAAACTTCTGGTTGCTCCATGTATACTTCATCTGCAATATATCCATTCAGAAATGCATTCTTCACATCTAATTGTGAAAACTTCCATCCTTTACAAGTAGCAATAGCAATTAGAGATCTAATTGTAGACATCTTAGCAACTCGACTAAAAGTTTCATCATGATCTACCCCATAAGTTTGGGCATAACCTTTAACCACAAGTCTAGCTTTGTATCTAGACACCTCACCATTTGCAAACCTCTTTGTTTTGTACATCCACTTACATCCAATTATCTTCTGGTTCTTTGGTCTTGGCACCAATTCCCATGTCTCACTCTCAACTAGAGCATCATACTCTTCTTGCATTGCCTTCTCCCAATTCTATTTACCTTTAGCTTCTTCATATGTGATTGGATCTTCTTTTGTCTTCATAATATAGGCATAATCTTTTGTTGTTAAGAAAGATGTATCATAGCTATACCTGATAGGTTCTTTTCTTTCTCCCAAAGATCTTCTGACCGCTCCACTTCTTGAAGTCTCAACCACATTTGATTCTGGATCAAACCTTGGCCTATCTTCATCATTGTCTTGCAATTTATTTTTACAATCAACATCATCAATATCTTCTTTGTACACCTTTAGTTTTGTCTTCCCTTTCCTTTGAACTTCTTCAACATCTGCACAATCATTTGTTGACCCTGTATACCATGTGCTTTGCTCATCAGATGTAACATCTTTTGTAACAAGAAATTGCTTTGTAGATGGACTCCACAATATGTAACCCATCTATCTATCATCATATCCAATAAACACATACTTCTCTGCTTTGGGTTCTAGCTTATGTCTTAATTGTGAAGGAACATAAGCATATACTAAACATCCAAATACCTTACAATGACCAAGAGTTGGTTTCTTACCCCGCCATGCTTCATAAGGTGTTCTACCATCCAAATCTTTGCATGGTAACCTATTCACAAGGTATGTTGCAGTGTTGATAGCTTTTGCCCATAAGTAGTTTGGACAATTCTTCTCTTTCATCATTGATCTTGCAAACTCTACAAGAGTTCTATTTCTTCTTTCTGCAACTCCATTTTGTTGAGGGGAGTACCTGCAAGTTACTTCTCTTTTTATACATGCATTCCATAAATAATCATCAAACTCTTTAGAAAAATATTCTCCCCCTCCATCTGATCTCAACCTCTTGAGCTTTTGTCATGTAATCCTTTCTGCATAAGCATGATAATGCTTGAATGTTTTGAACACTTTTGATTTGTCCTTGATTACATAGAGTGTAATCCATCTTGTTGCATCATCAACAAACAACACATTATATCTGAATCCATTTATGCTATAGTCCCTTGAAGGACCCCATACATCTGTATGAACCAACTCAAGCATGTTTGAGTACTTGTATCCTGATTTATTATATGAACTTTTGAGTGCTTTACCTAATTGACAGGCTTCACACTCATACACCATGTGTTGACCTTCAACATTTGGCAATCCAAGCACTACATCATTCTTTGACATTTCCTTTATGGCTCTCTATTAAAATGACCTAGCCTTTTATGCCATAGGTCTAACTCAGACATCTTTTGACTTCCATAAGTAAACAATGCATGTCCCACATTACCTTGGACCTTGAGAGTAAAAAGTCTTCCTTCCTTTTACCTGCAATGATGCTTCTATATCACCGATTTGGATCTTGCACATAAACACCATCATTTGTGAATCTGACTTCATATCCTTTCTCCACAATTTGTCCTACACTTATCAAGTTTTTAGGAATAGTAGGAACATAAAGTACCTTGCTTAAGAGTGTGCTTCCACTCTTTGTCTTCACTAATCCAATGCTTTCCACTTTATGCTTGGTGTTATCTCCTGTTTGAAATGTATGTCCACTCACCTTTGCTTCCATGTCAGTCATCAATGATATGTTGCCACTCAGATGATTGCTACATCATGAGTCAATATAGAACATCCTTTGATCTTCTCCTATTGCTTCATGTGTTGCATTCAAGATGAGAGTCATGTCATCCTTCTTATATGATACATAATTATAATAGTTGTTATTGTAGGACTGAGATTGAAAGCTTCTTCCACCTCCTCTAGCATATGATGTCCTACCACCTCTTCCTCTGAAGTTGCCTCTTTGATTTTTGCCTCCTCTACCTCTTTGATTGAAACTCTGATTATGACTTCCACCATTTTCATTTTTATACCAACAATCATTTGCCAAATGATTTGTTCTACCACAAATCCAACAAGCTCTAACATTATCTTTATTCTTACCTCCTCTTCCTTTACCTCTTGAATTCATCTTTACTCTTGTGAAATTAGCTTGGCTTGAAAATCCTTCATCATCAGTTGGCTGCTTTCCTTTGCCATTCTTTTTCTTATCCTTGGAGTACATAGCTTGACTTGCACTCCTATCATTATCTCCCTTAATATCCTGCTCAAAAGTTAGCATGTGTCCTAGCAATTGATTAAGATCAGGAGTAAAATGATCTAATGACAATTCTATGGACAATATGAAAGGCTTCCATTTCTCATCTCCTCTCAAACCTGTAAGTATTTGTCTTACCAAATTATCCTCTTCAATATCTTCATCTACTACTCCCAAGCTATCTGCAATATCCTTCATTCTTGCCACATAATCAGAAATTGATTGTGAGCTCTTCTTCTTGAAGGTTGTGAACTCAGCCCATAATGAGGACTTCCTTGACTTGGTTGTATTTTGGAAATGCTCTTCCAAAGCATTCCACACATCTGTTGCACTTTCTAATCCTCTAATATGAGGTAAAAGATAATCATTTACAACCATGTAAATGATGCTCCTAGCTTGAGCATCCTTCTTCATCCAGTTCTTCAAATCTGCAAGCTCTTCCCTAGTTGGAACACTAGGATCTTCCAACCCAGAATTTTCTTCTTCTCCTGTGATGAATGCCATCAAATCTTTGCTCATGAGGTGTGCCTCCATCCTCATGGACCAAGTTGGATAGTTCTCCCTATCTAGCTTATCAATCTGCAAGCTTTCTCCCATCTTTGATCTTTTGTGTCTGCAATTACTAAGATTTATGGTGATATAATGTACCTTTGATATGAAGCTTTAATCATTATTGATCCTTTAAACTTGTGCTTTGTTCTTCTTCAGGTTTTCTTTCAAACTTTACTCTTTGCTTCTTCAATTCACAAGATCTTTGATATCTGCAACAGTCGAGGTTCTCCCTGCTTCTTCTTCACCTTGATTTG
This sequence comes from Ceratopteris richardii, assembly GCA_020310875.1. NCBI lineage: Eukaryota > Viridiplantae > Streptophyta > Polypodiopsida > Polypodiales > Pteridaceae > Ceratopteris > Ceratopteris richardii. Next base: position 80,791,611 of record CM035409.1, read on the forward strand.
ATATTTCTGCTCTAATACCACTGTTAGAGACCTCTAAATCTCCAATGGCTTGATCTATACTGATTTAAGAGCACCTCTATACCAGTTATAGACCAGACTTTACACAAATGTTACCTTAATTTATCAAGTCATTCACTATCACTTCTCTGAGTGAAAACTTTTCTTCTTCAAGAAGTCTGCTTCAGGATTTAATTCATTACCTGCATATATCTTCAAATTTCTTCAATATAATGATGCACATATCTCCATGCTACCTTTTTGCAATCATATCAACCATTAGCCCTTCAAAAGAATCATTAAAACTTTAATTATGTATTTAAGATCAAAGGTATGTCAGAAACTGTCTTCTTGAACAAGTGACTTTGACATAGTCAACTCCTAAGGTTGAATTGACACAACATAAGTCCCATTTTGCTAAATGCTTTTAGCCATAGCTTCCTTAGCTTCTAACTTAAATTTTGAATGTTTCCTTTACACTGTGCATTGAGATCCAAGCAAAACGTTGACATGAAAAATTGTGTGACTCTGAAGCCGTTGGCTGCGCACGAGGGAGGACCTCAACGATCAAGGAATATAGAGGTTCCCGGTACTTCCCGGGAGGTCACCCATCCCAGTACTGTTCCCCCCAGAGCTCGCTTAACCGCGGCAATCTCTTGCCACTAAGCTACACTCTTGTGGTGTTTGAAGAAGGGGAAAGACTAAGGTTGGCATTACCTTGAACAAGTTTTGGTCCCTCAAAGCTTCATTTTTGCTTTTAAAGCCTATTTCTGAAGCAATTTTGGGGTGTTTTTGGAGCCATTTTGGAGTACTTTCGCACGTAGTTCTCTTCACACAGGTCCAAGAACATCAAGAAGAGTGTTCCTTGTACTTCTCAGACAATAAATATCAACCTTTGGGGCTGTATTTTCAGCCACACTCGTAAAACTACAGGTTTCTCGAGGGGTTTTCAGTTTTGGTGGGAGCAGTCGCTGCAAATTTATGCAGGTTTTTAAAGCCTAAAACATTAGAGTTGACAGACACTTGCAGGTGTTATTGGCTAGTTTTTTGGGCTGTGTATTCAGCCTTTCAGTGTCATTTTACTGCATATATTGAGCACATACACACCATGTACGCTTCTGTGGATACCGCTTATGTACGTCCATGTGGGCATTGATATAGCGGTTACGTTCTTTGCATAAAGCCTTTTACGTTTGATAAAGAGGGTCGTGGTGAGGTTTTCTTAACTGGGAGACACCCAGATGTCGGGGTCTCTTCGGTGATGCAGGTGGAAGACTTACCCAACCTCGCCATAGGAGATGTATGATAGTTGTTCATAGGTGCTCGATAAGCCTAGTTGGCTTCTATTGGGTAACTGATTATATGCAGTGGAGTCAGTGATTCACTATGCAGGTAGACATGTTAGTACTTGCAGTTTTATGATACTTTGACACTGGTCATATGCTAATTTTGCAGAGGATACTCTGGCAAAATTTTTCCAGATTTCTGGTTTAGTCAACTATATAGTGGTCGATTTACTCCTTGATACACTTATTTGTTGGTGTTTGGACTCTTCTAGCTCCATTATCATTCTATTCAGTTCTCTACGATCATGGCATCAGAGGTCTCAGGCACATCCGGTGGATCAGGGTCTAGTGCTAGCGTTCCGAGGAGGAGCTATAACTTGCAGGGCAAAGACCATTTTGAGATCCGAAAATTTGATGGCACAAACTTTGCTCATGAAAAAGAGACGGCATCAAATAAAGTATATCTGATGAGAAAATTATACGACCTTCGTATGAAGGACACAGATAGTGTTGCTGCTCATCTAAATGAGTTTGATGCCATATTCTCCCAGTTACAGGCTCAGAAAATGGATATGGACAATGAAATGAAAGCAGTATTGCTGTTATGCACCCTGCCATCATCATGGGATACATTTTGCACAGCTATTAGCAATAGTGCACCAGGTGGTAAACTCGTCTATGATGACATATGTGGAGCACTCTTGAGTGAGGAGATTCGTAGAAAATCTATGGTTGGCACTCAGAGTGGAGATGCATATAATGTTCGTGATTCTTACCAAGGAAAGAATCAACAACGTGGCAGGAGCAAGAACAAGGAAAAGAATGGTCAACGGAATAAGAGCAGAAGTAAATCAAGGAAGAGGGATATTGAATGCCATTATTGTCATAAGAAAGGACACATGAAGAAAGACTGTTATGCATTAAAGAATGCTAAAGGTAAAGGACAGAATGTTGATGGGCATGTTAAACAGTTACCTGCACCATCTACTTCGACTGTGAAGATTGAAGAAATTAATGCTATTTCTGATGATGCTGATGTGTTGACACTTGATAGTACTGTGCCATCTGAGGCACTTATGGCTGATTCTCTTTCCCACACCTGGCTGCTAGATTCTGGTGCTTCTTTCCATGTGACACCACATAGAGAATGGTTCTCTAATTATGCAGCAAAGTCTCTTGGTACCGTGAGACTTGGTGACTCTTACCAGTGTGATGTTGTGGGGATTGGAGATGTGGTTGTGCAGTTCATTGACGGTTCAAAATTTACTATGCATAATGTACGCCATGTACCTCAGTTATCACGCAGTTTGATGTCAGTTGGTCAACTTGATGACCTTGGTTACAAGGTGGTCTTCTATGCTCAGTCCTTTCGTATATCAAAGGGCAATATGGTTATTGCAAAAGGAAGGAAAGTTGGCTCACTTTACCCTTTATTTGTATCACAGAAAGAACACTTGTTAGCTGTTACTGAACAGCCTATGGCTTGTATTTGGCATGGTCGTTTGGGCCATATATCTCGTAGTGGAATGGAAAATCTTTCTCGTTTTGGCTACTTACCTGTGTTATCTTTCTCTGATTTTTCATTTTGTGAGCATTGTCAATATGGAAAGCAAACCAGAAATGTGCATAAAACGCACATTGACTCTTCAATTCAGCCTTTAGATCTTGTTCATACAGATGTGTGTGGTCCTATGCCCACTAGGTCCTTAGGTGGTTCTCTTTACTTTGTTACTTTCATAGATGATGCTACTAGAAAAGTCTGGGTATATCCTATCAAATCGAAGGATGATGTATTCCCTACTTTCAGAAAATGGCTTGCTTCAGTTGAGACTGAAAAAGGAACTAAGCTTAAGGCTTTACGTTCAGATAATGGGGGTGAGTATACCTCACATGAATTCAGCCTTTTCTGTCAGTGTAGAGGGATTCGTAGAGAGTTTACAGCTCCTTATACCCCAGTACAGAATGGTGTAGCTGAGAGGATGAATAGAACTATTCAAGATAGAGTAGTCTCTATGTTGCATCATGCAAACCTCTCACAAGGTTTTTGGGCAGAAGCAGTATTGACTGCAGTTCATGTGATTAACCTTTCACCTAGTACTGCCAAAGGTCTGAAAGTGGCACAAGAGTTATGGACAGGGAAACCACCATATTATGATCATCTTCGAGTTTTTGGGTGTGAAGCATATGTTCATATACCCAAGAATCTTAGACAGAAGTTGGACCATAAGTCAAAGAAATGCATTTTTCTTGGATATGGTCGAGAAGGACAATTTGGATATCGCTTATGGGATCCTGAAACACGGTCAGTGATCAGAAGTAGTGATGTCATTTTTAATGAGTCTAAGATGCATAAACAGCCGATTAAGGAGGTTGAAGTGAGAAGAGTGGTGTTTGAGGATACTAGTCCTCCGGTTAGCATGCATAAAAATGCTGCACATAGGGATGTTCAAGAGAATGTCCATTCAGATCAGTCTGCACATGTTCCTGTTCAGCAACCATTGAGACGTTCTGCACGTGTCTCATATCCACCTGATAGATATGTTCCAGGTTTAGATTTTGTTATGCTAACAGATGCCGGTGAGCCCTCTTGCTACAAAGAGGCTATGCAGACAGAGGATCATGTCAAGTGGGAGCGTGCCATGAAGAGTGAGTTGGATTCTATTCACAAGAATGGTACTTGGGACTTAGTACCTTTGCCAAAGGGAAGGAAAGCTTTACCATGTAAATGGGTATATAAGCTGAAATTCACATCAGATAGTGCTTCTCCAAAATATAAAGCACGACTTGTTGCAAAGGGTTTTAAGCAACAACATGGTGTTGATTTTGAGGAAATCTTCTCCCCAGTGGTCAAGATGACTACTTTGCGCATGTTGCTTGGATTCGTTGCAATGGAGGACTTAGAGCTAGTCCAAATGGATGTGAAAACAGCTTTCTTGCATGGAGATCTTACAGATGAGATCTATATGGAACAACCAGAGGGTTATGTAGTTCCTGGCAAGGAAAGTCTAGTTTGTAAGCTCAAGAAGAGCTTGTATGGACTTAAACAGTCTCCTAGACAATGGTACCAAAAGTTTGATGCTTTTATGAAGTCCCAAGGCTATTCTCGGAGCAATGAGGATCATTGTCTCTACACAAAGAGATGTTCTGATGGCAGCTTGATATGCTTGATACTTTACGTCGATGATATGTTGATTGCTGGGAAGTCCTCTTATGATTTGTCAATTCTCAAAAAGAAGTTGAGTCAGACATTTGATATGAAGGATTTGGGGGATGCCAAACATATTCTTGGCATGCGCATTACTCGTGATAGGAGTAAAAGATGCATATATTTGTCTCAAAGTGAGTACATATCCAAAGTACTTCATCGATTCAATATGCAGGGTGGAAAGGCATTGAGTACACCTTTACCCACATATGTGAAATTGAGCAAGGATGACTGCCCCAAATCAGATGAGGAAAAGGAATTCATGACCAAAATTCCCTATCAGTCTGCTGTTGGTAGTCTCATGTATGCTATGGTAGCTACGAGACCAGACATTGCATTTGCAGTGGGAGTTGTGAGCAGATATATGTCTAATCCTCGCAAGAAACATTGGGAAGCGGTCAAAATGATTTTGAGATATCTGAGTGGCACTAAGGACAAGTGTCTATGCTTAGGTAGAGGGAAAGCATCCATTATTGGTTACACAGATTCTGACTATGCTGGTTGTGTAGACAATCGTAAGTCTACATCAGGGTACATTTTTCATTTTGCTGGAGGTGCTATCTCTTGGAGATCTCGTCTTCAAGAATGTACAGCTGTTTCCACCACAGAAGCAGAGTATGTTGCAGCAAGTGAGGCATGTAAGGAAGCATTGTGGCTTTCTCGTCTTGCTTGTGATATGGGTTTGCCTCAGCATGTACCTCACTTGCTCAGTGATAGTCAGAGTGCCATTGCTTTGGCTAAGAATCCGGTCTATCATGCAAAGACCAAGCACATTGAGGTGAGGTATCACTTCATTAGAGATTGCTTAGCCACTGAGAGCATTATTCTTGAGAAGGTTCACACTCGAGATAATGCTGCAGATGCTTTGACTAAAGCTCTACCACAGGATAGCTTTCGACACTGTTGTCACTTGATGGGGGTTACTTGATTCTTGATCTTACACAGTCACTTGTATACTGTGTAACATGCCCATCAGGTGGGAGGTATAGTTTGTATACTTACACTCAGGTATTCTTTATCATTCTTTCTTTTTTCTCCCATAGTTACTCTGGCCATATTGGCCTTTAGTGGGAGATTGTTACCGTTAGTGTCCATGTGAAAGGCCAAATGGCCACCGGACACTTCTTTGTATATGTTCTTTAATAAAACATATAGTGGCATGGTCAGTCACAGACTGTAAGTTCGACCGCATTTTTGTAAAACCTAAGAAGTCTGTCTACGTGCTCCCTGTGTACTGCGTTTTCTGCGTATTCTACAACATCTGTGCGTAGTACTGTGTGTGGCGACCAGAGCTCGGTTTTCTACTTTGAGCATATCGTCGTGGAGCTCTCGAGAAGGAGAGTGCAGTGTGGTGCACGCCATCGAATTACTTCACTAATGACTCTCTCATTCATTTCTTTACATTATTGACTTATATACATACGATTCTAGACTCATCCTACATCTATTAAATTACTCCTTATCATTCTAAAGATCATCTAAATTCATAGTACAAGAATTTTCCTCTATAATGTACATATGTATACAAGCTACAATTATGAGATCTCTTCACTATCTTCAATGGCTTCTTTGTCTTCACTCTTATTCTTGACTTGCTTCAAGTTCTTCATAATCATCAATTTGGGATTGCTTTGTTCCAACATTTTTCTCTACCTAGACCATGTGAACACCCAAGGGTACTAAGACCCACTCAACTAGTAAAGTCAATGAAGAAATACTTTGATGGGACAGGAGATCCCTATGACCATGTTGTGGAATTTAAGCAAGTTCTATGAGCAGAGCAAGTAGAAGAAATGTTCAAACAATACAATGTGTTTGGGATAACATTAAATAGTATGGCTTTTACTTGGTTCCAACCATTGCAACAAAGGCAATTTAGAGATATTCATCACTTGTTAGAGTCATTCATCACGGAATTCTCTAAAAGCAAAATCAAACATGATACTTCTTCATTGATTCACAACTTCAAATAGACCCCTCAGGAAATAGTTAGATTGGCAGGACATAGGTTTAGAAAATATGTTGAGAGATGTCCGTTGCAAGAACTACCTTCATAGGCCAAACAAGAGTGCTAAACTATGCTCCTATGTATACTTGAAGGAACCCAGAACACTATAGCAATGTGTAAGAATTTGTATAGATGGCCTCTTGAGCTTTAAACTATGCTCCTATGTATACTTGAAGGAACCCTGAACACTAGAGCAATGTGTAAGAATTTGTTTTTAGATGGCCTCTTGAGCTCTAAACTATGCTCATATGTATACTTGAAGGAACCCAGAACACTAGAGAAATGTGTAAGAATTTGTATAGACATTGAGGACAACCTAGGAGATGAGATAGAACTCTCAAATGTATATAAGGACTCAGATTTTTCATCTCTAGCATCCTGAAAACTTTGTAGCTCGATAGAAGACCTAGCAGAAAAAGTGGCCCAGAAACTAGGAGTTTCCAGTAAACAGATGCCTAGGTTAACAACAAACAAGCGTTGTTACACCTCTGGTGGTGATCATATGGAAAATGTGTGTCCCAATGTAACACAACTGCAAGCCAACCCTAGTGGCCAATACTGTATGATTGAGAGACGATACATGAATCACACGACCTAGGACTGCCCATAAAACAAACAAGTAGTGTGATAGAACTACCCGCAAGCATACCCCCAACCAAGGAGATATCAAGGTCAATACAATGCTTAGCCATCCTTATCATGCTCAACAGAGACCTCAACCTGTTTTAGCTCAGCAGCCACCCCCACCAGTGAATGTCATCCCAGTCAAATACGCTATTGCAGAAGAGAACCTCAATAGGGCTTTAATGCCTTCTTCACCACTGATCATAGAAAGTGATCCAAATTCTAACAGGTTTGACTCAACCCATGTAGATAGTCCACCGCATATTATACAGAGTCACCAAAACATGTTGAAACATATCAATACGAGAGTCCACCATTGGAAGCTAGTTGGGAAGCTGACTATGTTGATGTGATGTATGAGAATCCTAATCTGCCAACCCAGTTAAGACACCAAAGACCACATGGCCCTAGAGGACCATGCTTTAGGTGCCAAGGAAATCATTTCATAAAGGATTGTCCACATCCTCCAATAGCAGGACAATCACAATACTATAACATACAAGGTTTTTGTGTGGAGTGTGGTAAAGAGCATGTCATCAAAGATTGTCCCAAGAACCCTACTAATGCTTCAAAGGTACCCATTAACGTGATAGGTATTGTACATAACCCAGATGGATCCATCCCTACATACATGCCTATTCAAGTTATATAAGAGTCTAGGCACTCTTACGGAATCAACAGCTTAATCCTGAAAAAATAGCCGGAACTAGTGAAGTTAGAGAATCTAGTAACAAAAAGACAAAATCTTGGAAATATTCCAGAGAAAGAATTAAGAGGAAGTGGAGTAAAAAGATCACTGAGTTGGAAGGAAGTTCAAAGGAATCGAGAGCCAAAATCCTAGAATTGACTTCTCAAGAATCTACTCAAGAGAATCTAGCTCAGAGATCAGGATCAGTTTTAGCTGAACCCATACCTAAAGATCTAGACATGATGTTTCGTGCATATCAGGCTAGATTAAAAGGACCCCAATTAACTGAATTGAGTAAGAACTATCCGAGAGAAGATTTAGAAATTGAGAGAACTAAATTTTGCATGAAGATGGTGGAATTAGCACAAGCTATGTTCAAAGTCTCTTGTTATCTTAATTGGAATAAAATGGCAAAACCAGAATTACACTTTCAAGGACTACTAGAGAGGTTAGAATACTTGATCAATAGTAACGAGAAGAAGAAATTGCAAGGGAACCCTCATGTCTCTAAGACATAGGAAAGGAATGCAACATCCCTGTCTCAAGTACCCAATACAGAAATTGAAGACAACCTGTCCTCCATACGTAAGTATTCACAGGAATTTTTAAGAGAAATCCAACAAGAGAAGTGGAGAAAAGAGCAAGAAACCCATCCTCCTATTCAAGAAATAGACGACTTGCAGGAACAATCTCCCCAAGACATACCCTCTATTTATGATGATGTAGAGGAAGAACAACTAAGTGAGCAAATAGATTTTGAATCAAATTCTTTGCAAGAATTACCTCAGTTCACAGGACCTTGGGAAGCAAAGTCTATCAGCATGAGAGCACCCACTATAATAGTGAGGAATGAAGAATCAGTAATCCCTAGAAACACGGAAGTAATAAAGAACACTAAAGTACAATGTCACCTCACTCTAGAGGAGTTGCTAAAGCTCAAACCAGAATTGTGGAAGCATGTAGCAAACCAATTCCCTGAGCTTGCTACTACTCACTCCCAGATAGGATCACACAAGAAGGTACCAGAGATACCCGTAGAACGAATTGGAGATGTAAGTGAAGGAGAGGAAGGTAACACTTATCTTCCAATAACCCACTAGGGCCACACCTCCAAAGCCATCTTAGACTCCTGTAGCCATCGCTACCACTACTTTATGGAAACATTGGGGTAAACCAGCATTAAGACCCACCAGGATGAAGCTACAAATGGTTGATGGACATATTGAGAATCCATTGGGCTTACTAGAAGGCATATCTCTCACCACTTGTGGTATGGATTTTGAACATACTTTTGCCATGTGTGATTTTGGGAAAAATCATGCTTACAAGATGATACTAGGAAGACCATTCATGCATCAATTGCAAATCGTACAAGATTGGGGAACTAATTCTTTGTACTTGCAACACTTATGAGTGATTGCTAAAGTTAATCTTAAAGACTATTCCCACCGATATGTACCCCCAATACAATGGAACACCATCCATAAGAGACAAGAAGAAACAGAGTCGGTACACTCATTGGAATCAGACCCCTCATGGTTGCATGAAGATACTCATTTATGGATGTGTAAAGTAGCCAAACAAGAGGAAGAACAATTGGAAGCCAAGACCTTAGGATCAAAACGACATCCACGAACTCTTCAAGACCCAGCTTATGCACCTATAATATTTCTAGATGAGGAATTTGAGCCTCATGGTTGGGTAGAAATCTTAGCTACGATGGACATAGCAGTGAATGAAGAACAATGGACCCCTCATTGTGATGAGGATGGATATGACATTTCCATCTTTATGATTGAACCTGTTGAGGAAGACTTTATCCTAGAAGAATGCACGAAAGTGACCCAAGAACTAGACGATTCAAGTGATGAGGACCTAGAATCCATCATCATGGAACCCTTGTGTTCCACAGAAGAAGAATATCTTTCTTTTGTAGAAGCCAAAACCCCTTAAGAAGGAAAGGAATATCAAATGGAACAACTTGAGCCATCCCTAAACGATACAGAGAGCAAGCAAAAGAAGAGAAAGAAATCACCTAAGACAGAAGAAGAAGAACCACTCATGGAAGTACCCGAGAACTTCAAAAAGTATGAAATAGAAGATAGAATAACCATGGTACAAATGCCTAAAAGAAAAGCTGATGTTGGAGAAGTATATGATAATCGAGAGAAAACAAAAAAAACCATGGTTGCCATAGAAGGAGAAGAAGAAAAATGTACATACATAGGGCATGATTTGACGAATGAAGAAGAAGAAGAGTTAATTGCCTTATTGCAAGAATATCGAGATGTATTCGCTTGGAGCTACAAAGATTTGAAAGGAGTAGACTCGAATATTTGCTCCCATAGAATTTCGATAAATCTAGATGCCAAGCCTATGAAATAGAAACCATACACATACAATGATAAATATGTTGCCAAGATTAAAGAAGAAATAGATCGTTTGATAGAAGCAGGGTTCATTTATGAAATTGAGCATATCGAATGGGTAACCCCCATTGCGGTTGTGCCCAAGAAGAATGGGAAATTGTGCATGTGAATTAACCTTAAAAATGTTAATGCCGCCACAATTAGAGACATTTATCCTCTTCCTATCACAAAACACTTAATGGAAAGAGTTGCGGCCAAGGAAGTTTATAACTTTCTGGATGGTTTCTCAGGCAACAATTAGGTAGCCATTGCTCCAGAAGATCAACATAAGATGGCTTTTGCCACAAAATGGGGCATATTTGCATTTCGTATGATGCCATTTGGGCTGACAAATGCACCTGCCACTTTCCAATGACTTATGTGCCATGTTTTTAAGGAATTCTTACACAAGAATTTGGAAGTTTATGTCGATGATATATGTACTCATTTGAATATGAGGCAGACTCATATCCTAGAACTAAGGCAAGTATTTGATAAATGTCGAGAATATGAGGTTTGTCTGAACCTAGAGAAGCATGTTTTCATGGTCAAACAAGGCAAAATTCTAGGACACATTGTGTCAAAGAACGGAATTTCGACAGATGAAGAAAAGGTGAAAGTAATTGCAGACCTACCTAGGCCAAATAACTTAAAAGAGGTACAAGCTTTCATGGGTCATTGTGGTGATTACAGATGATTCATACACATGTATGCTATCATAGCCAAGCCTTTGTACTCTCTCGTGGCCAAGTTTGAATGGACAGATGAATGTGAAATTCATTCAATGAACTTAAATGACGCTTGTGCCCGACACCCATATTGATAACCCCAGATTGCAGCAAGCCATTCCATGTACATGTGGATGCATCAAACTATGCCATAGGATGCATGTTGGCACAACCTATGAATGAAGGTAATGTAGATCTCCACATAGCTTACGCAAGTAGACAGTTGAATGGAGCACAAAGAAACTACACCACTACAGAACGAGAAGGGTTAGGAATGATTTATGCGGTAAAGAAATTTAGGCATTACTTGTTGGCAAATAAGTTCAAGTTCTTAATGGATCATCAAGTGTTATTGTACTTAGTCAATAAGCCTTGTAATACCGGATGACTAATACAATGGTTTCTATTGCTCATGGAGTATGACTTTGAAGTAGTAGTCAGGAAGGGAAAGACACACCTTAGAGCTGACCACCTCTCAAGATTAACTTCTGGAGAAGCTCCTCAAGGAATAGCAGATCAATTACCTGATGCATACCTATTTAACCTTGAGATAGTACTAGAATGGGCTAAGCCTATTGTTCCTATTCTCACATACGGACCCAAGAATCCTAGGATAATGATCAAAGAAGGAGAAATCACCAAGTCACAAAGAGATCAAATAATAGCTGGAAGTATATATAAACAGGATAATCAAAAGGCTCTTGCTTGTTGTGTAGATGAATCAGAACATGCAAATTGGTTGCAATTAGCACATGTAGGTGCATTAAAGCAACATCATTCAAAACACCGTACATTGCAAACTCTACATAGAATAGGAGTATATTGGCCTTCCATGGAATCAGATGTCTACAAGTTGTGTAGAGAATATCCTGTCTGTTGTGAAAGACCACCAGTAGAACATGCCACATTATATCATATGTATCTCACACCATAATGGAGTGAAACTTTATTGACGTTCTTGAGGACGAAAACATTCAAGAAATGACTTTAGCACGACAACACAGTCTAGAGCAGGAAGCTCAAGACTATTCACTTATTGGCGACAATCTATACAAACGAGGAAGAGATGGATACCTAAGACAGTGTGTTCATGAGAGCGATTATTTGAGCGTACTAGAGACTACACATCGAGGTGTTGCAGGAGGTCATTTTGGCCGCGATAGGATAATCAAAGCCATACTCTTTGCAGGATTATGGTGGCCCACTCTTCACATGGATGCACATACCTATGTTAAGAGATGTGACGTGTGCTAAAGAACCTAGTTTCCTACTCGCAGAGATGAAATGCCATTGAAACCCATGATTGGAGGACGTGCATTTTCCAAGTGGGGCATAGACTTTGTAGGACACATTAACCCCCCTACAAAAGGAACACATGCGGAATACATCATAGTAGCAACATATTATCTTACCAAATGGGTAGAGGCCAAAGCCACAAAAAAGAATGATGCAAACAGGACTGCAAAATTCTTATTTGAAAATGTCTTCATAAGATATGGACTGCCCATAGAGTTAGTGAGCGATAGAGGAACTCACTTTCTAAACTAAGTCATTGAATATTTATTATACGATTTTATGGTGATTCACAAGAAATCCACACCATATCATGCTCAAGCCAATGGTCAAGCAGAAAGCACTAACAAGATCCTTTGTAACGTATTGACGAAACTCGTGAACAACAAACGTTCAGATTGGGACAAACAGTTACATCACACTATTTGGGCATATTGAGTAGCCTACAAGACTATAATCAATGCAACTCCCTTTCATATGGTTTTTGGTCAGAATATTGTGCTTCCTTTGGACTTCTTGATATCCACCCTTAAGGTTGCACAAGAACATCAGTGGACCGGCCATGAATTATCATCAAGAATAATGGATTTGGAACGATTAGGAGAAACTAGGCTGAAATATGCAGCAAAGAAGTGATAGAAAGCCTATTTCGATGCACATGTGAAAGAAAAAGGCTCAAAAGAAGGGAATTTAGTCCTAGTGTATACGCTGAAACAACATGCACAAAATTTAGAGAAGCAAGGTTATGGACCTATGATCATTAACAGACTCTCGACAAGTGGAGCAGTACAATTAGCTACCCTAGAGGGAGAGATAATGCCTAATTACATTAGTGGCTGTAGAGTCAAGATTTATCAGGAACCTCTTACTGAGGATATGCTTAAAAGACTCATGTTGGCAAAGAAGCATAAGGAGGAAGAAAAGATAATACGCGCAGAAGCTGAGGCAGAAGCTATCGAACGCATTAAGTGCATGAAGCTAAGAAGACAAGGACTAGGGAGAGAACATTATAACCATCTGGAAACAACACCCAGATACCCCATGGCCATGTGTCAAGCAAAGTCAATTGCTCATCCTAGCATAGTGGATAGGAGACCATTCATACCAGTTAGGCTAACCCTTGCCATGAGCTCAAGGCTTTAATTGATTCACGTGCTATGACTAGTGTGATTAGATGTCCCTCTATAAGGACTCAGGAATAGAAATGCGGACAATTGAGGCATACCTCATAGGGCTAAGAGGCATGGAAACCCCTTGCATGGATGAGGTGGACCTTCCTGTCCTCATACATGAAGTGACCATGACAGTGAAGCTCCTAGTGTGCCATGACTATGACCTGATAGAACCTCTAATCCTTGGCCAAGATTGGCTATACGATCACTTAGTGGACCTAAATCTTAGACAAGGCTCCTTGCAGATTGGAACCTTAGACCAGTAGCGAGTGATACCATTTGACTTCCCTAACAACACTCTGCCTGAGGTATGTAACCCTAGACCATATGAACTGCATGCGAAGGAGGACCGGAAGATCTTTGGCCAGATAAGTCACATTACCTCTACACCAACCCACGTGGGCTTGGCGATAGACAATTGCCATCCAGAAGAACGTCAACCAATTTTCCACTGGTCTTCCTACAAATTAGAAGGGATCACCACCCAACAGTACCCAAACATTGTATTACAGCTCAACACTCAACCCATGTAACATATAACCCTCAGAGATCTCTTCATCCCTCAACACCAAAATATCCAATATCACCTTTTGTCCCTCAAAACAATCATACCACCAACTCAGCAACCCTTAGGAAGTGGGTGCCAAAACGCATCTAGAAGCCACAACATGATCCTTTGTATAACATAACACCCATATCAACTAACCATCATCCTTGTAATAATTCACTCACCAATAAACTTTATATAAACTCAACCATAGTAACCCAACATCACTTATAATAACATCTCATTAAGCAATGTATGCACCATCTAAAGCATGTAGGTGTCTAGAGACCTGCATTAGTTTTTCAAAAAATCATTCCATAAACCACCTCACAACACTCAACTACACGGATTACACATCGATTATGGAAAGGGATTGGGGTCTCACTTTAATGGGATCATGATTAATTTCCATACTAATGTGCTAATCTTTTGTAGCAGATCTCACCTCAGTAGTTCCCAGAATAGTCACCCATGGAACCCCGTGCACCTGTACAACCCATCCGTATACGCCTGTCACAACTTGTTATCACAAAAGGCACTGTCAATGCTGTTACTTCTCAAGCAACCACAATTCTAGAACCCACCACTACAGCAGGAGAAATTCCCACCACCATCGGTGCGGAAGCATCCACTTTCCATGTACCTAATTTGGAGGCAGAACCAACAAACACCACCTTTTGACTTTGAAATGCATGATGCTTTCTCCAGTGAATTTCAATTTTCAGAAGGGTAACTTTTCTCACAGGAATAATAATGTCCTAGTTACCCTACCACACCCCTTGATCAACCACAAGAGCAAGTAGTCTCTAGCTCCGAAGAAGAGAGGACAGAAACTAATAATGAAGACGGTGATGATGAAGCCAGTCAGGACAACCATGACTCTCAAGAGGATGTGTAGGATGACGCACAAGATATTATTGGAAGATCATGCATGACTCTTAGAAGATTATGAGAATATGAATGAAGCATATCAGAAACTCCAGCATGAGCATACAATGCTATGGTTGCAAACACCGGTGCAACAACCACCACAAGCTCTTGAGGCCACACCTCCAGAGATCATAAAAGAACTCAATACTTTATGTACTCAGGTACTCACTCTTCAAGTGCAGATTGTTGTTTTCTCCGAGCCCCCCAAGCCTGATTCCCCCCCTAAACTCCCAATTAAAAAAGAAACTATGTCTACGGATGGAGGAAACTTATGAAGAGGCCTACGAACCACAACCCATCCCAGGCGGACATGTCACGGCAAAAGGCCAAGACACCTTTGAACTCCCTACCCCCGCATGGATGAAGTCAGTAGATGAACTTGGATAGACCCACTCATCACGGGTGGAGGCACAATTACATTCCATGGCTATGATAGAGGAACACATTCTACAATCACCTTACTTTGCCCACCTGACCCCTCAAAGGTATATCTCTGGCCATGAGCTTCAATATAAACCATATTTCATGCTAATGGCAGAATATCAATTGGCGATCGAAAGGGGATGGACAAGAAACCATCACAGGCCACGTAGTTCGGGCCTAAGGACTTGCCACCGGAGGCACAGAGTGGTGAAATCTTTCAACCAACTTGGCACCAAGAGTTGTTACAAACATATCCAGAAATGATGAGTACATGGGTCAAGGCACCCCTACATTTGAAGTATAACCCATGTTGGGGACCTATGCTAAGACATCGCTCCTAGAAGGCATTCACAATCAAAGTTCAGAATAATAAGTAGTGTGAGGATTGGCTTAGTTATCCGCATTTCACTCCACCCCGTGGACCACCCACAGTCGAATACATGATGGCCACGATTCGCCATTGGCTCCCTCGCTTACACTGCATGGATGATGTTGCCACACACATGAAAGTCAAAATATTTGATATAATGCAGACTGTATTTAAAATCTTCTGCCATGTCAAGGCACCGCATGTTAACACCCCGAGATTTGAGCACGGTAATCACTACATCTTGCATTCACAATCTTCATATCACTCCTATCTCCTCCGCAGATTGACATTAAGGAGGTGGAGCTTCTTAATGTGGTGCTTACCATTGTGCTAGAGCAACACACACCCTATCGAGCATACAAGAAACATAACATTGTCTATGGAGGATGGGAAGGTAAAACATCTTGCTGATGTGCTGCATGTTCCAAATATAACAAAGAATCTGGTTTTTGTTGGACAAATGGTTGACCAAGGCCTACAAGTTAGGTTCAATGGTGATGGGCTATATGTGGAATAGTACAAACAAAATGGAAGATTGATTGACAAAAGAAACAAAGTGGGTAGGATATTCACCTTAAATGTAAAAATTCTTGAAATGAATGCAACCATGTTTGCAAAAGGTGCAGGATTTATTGCTGATATAGAGATTTGGCACAAACAAATTAGACATGCAAATTTGGAGAGGCTAAAATTGATGCACTCAATGAAGATTTTCAATGGACTAACAAATTTCAAAGTTGCAAAAATGAAAAAGGTATGTCCAACATGTCAATTTGGTAAAGAGTTAAGAGCAACATTTCCACATAACAAGCATGTTAGTGAGAATGTGCTAGAAACAGTACATACATATGTTTAGGGTCCTGCAAAGACCACATCTATGGGTGGTTGCAAGTTTTATGTTACTTTCATTGATGACCATACATGCAAATTATGGGTATATTTCATGAGAGAGAAGACTGAAGTGTTCACTCACTTCTAGAATTTTAAGGCCATGGTGGAAAAGGAGACAAGAAAGTATATTTAGACATTAAGGTCTGATGGAGGAGGTGAATACATGTCAAATGAGTTCAGGAACTTTCTTAAAAATCATGGAATTCAATGTCAGTTTTCATGCACGTACACACCACAACAGAATGGTGGTGTTGAATGCAAATTAGACATTTTGCAAAAATAGCGAGAGCTTTGATGGATGAGAAGAATATGCCTCATTGTTATTGGGCAGAAGCTATGCATACTGCTATATACATCATAAATAGAACTCCGACTACTGTTGTACATCAAGCTTATCACATATGAAAGTATTTGGTTGTATTGCATATTTACATGTTCCAGATGAGTTGAGGACAAAGCTTGATCCAAAAGCAGAAAAATGTATCTTCATTGGGTACTCCCTTGAGCAAACGGGGTATAAATTTTATAGCCCACTCACACGATAGGTGAACGTAAGCAGAGATGTGGTGTTTGATGAAATGTCAAGCTTCTATGCAAATGCCAAAGATTGACTTGATCTTTTGAACCCAATGAGAAACAAAATTATGAAAAATCAAGTATAGAATCTCAAGTTTTGAGTGGAGCAGATGATTCACCAAGTAGTGGTTCCAACTCAAATTCATGGAGTGGAAGATTGCGTGGAAATTTTAGTCCATCAAATTCATCAACCACATCAAAGGAAGGTAAAGAAAAGCTCTTTGTTGGTAGTAAAACATCTACAACTTTTGAAGACATTGATGGAGATTCAAGGAGTTTAGAAAAGAGCCTTGATGAGGAGCTTGGATTGCCCTCTGTGAAGACTCCAGGGGTTAGAAAGGCACATGACGATGATACAAGGAGAAGTGACCCAAGACCAAGAAGATCTGGTTGCACTTTTTGGAAACGAAACATGGAAGTTGGTTCCATTGCTGCAACGAAAGAAACCCATAGGCTACAAGCGGCTTTACAAGGTAAAGCACAATGTTGATGGTAGCATAAGCAAGTATAAAGTAGGATTGGTAGCAAAAGGATACGCACAGACATATGGCATTGATTATGAGGAAACATTCAGCCCTATAGCTAAAATGTCTACTGTGAGAGCACTTGTTGCATTAGCTACAGCAAAAGGATGGAACTATATGCAAGGAAGTGTGATGATGGCATCATGATTGTGGCTATTTATGTTGATGACTTGATTGTACGTGGTGATAATGAAGAAAGCATTAAAGAGGTAAAACATCTCCTTATGCAAGGATTTGACATGAAGGATCTTGGTGTGCTGTGCTATTTCTTGGGCATTGAGTTTATACATACAAAGAAAAGTATTCAGATGTTAAAGAGGCAATATGCCTTGAGTATGCTGCAAAAGTATGGTATGGCTGATTGTAATCCAATTTCCATGCTATTAGATTAGAATTTGAAGTTGCATACTACATCAGGTAAAGCATTGGAAAATGCTACTATGTAAAGAAAAATCGTGGGAAGTTTGATATATCTCACATTTACAAGGCCTGATCTAAGCTACACTATTGAACTTGAAAGTA
This sequence comes from Ceratopteris richardii, assembly GCA_020310875.1. Lineage (NCBI taxonomy): Eukaryota > Viridiplantae > Streptophyta > Polypodiopsida > Polypodiales > Pteridaceae > Ceratopteris > Ceratopteris richardii. The sequence goes on from CM035409.1 coordinate 80,809,803, forward strand.
AATTTATGCGAGTTTCTAGGAAACCACATTTAGATGATTTGAGGTGCACTCTACGTTATGTGAGTGCTACTTTGGATTATGCATTGTTTTATGAAGCTAGTGTAGATTTGCAGGTTCATGGATACACGGATGCAGATTGGGCTAGTAGCATTCTAGATGGAAGATCTAGTAGTGGATTTCTATTCTCACTTGGGAGTGTCGCTATTAAATGGATCAGTAAGAAGCAACCCAATGTTGCTTTGTCGATTACAAAGGCTGAGTATAGAGGTGTTGCAATGGCAACATGTGAGGCATCATGACTAGAGATGCTACTTGCAAATTTGTGTGTGCAAGTGCAAAAGCCCATCACCATCTATTGTGATAATCTTCATAGCATACAGTTAGCACGGAACCCTATTTTTCATGCTAGAACAAATCATATTGAGGTACATTATCACTTCATCATAGAGAAGGTATTAGCAGGTGATATTGATTTTGTTTATGTGAGAATAGATGAGCAAGTTGCTGATATTTTCACTAAAGCACTTGGAGGAGAGAAGTTGAAGAAGTTTTGAAAGATGCTTGGATTAGAGGACATGACGTTGAGCTTGAGGGGGATTCTTGAGATATCAAGCCCAACATGTGATGATCTTGGATGACACATATCGCTTTTTCATTTCTTTGACATGTATAGTGGTCATGCCGGTATATGTCAAGGATACTTCATTCAGCTTTACTAGATTTATCTATTCAATGTGATGGCATATTTGTTTTTTGCTAGCTCACTCATTCACGGACATTAGGAGTTTCCTTATGTACTGTTCTTTATATATTGGAATTGTTGTATTGTTGTTTTAGGTCATTCTTGTACATTCCTTTAATGTAATAGAAGAAGAAGAAGAAGGAGGAGGAGGAGGAGGAACAACACAACATAGTGTTTGGTACGATTTGTGTATTCTAGATGTGTGCTACTGAAGATCTACATGGTTATAGGCTATTTGGTGTAGTAATTGATTTATCATAATCTAGAAGTGTAGAGAAGCTAGAGAAACTAAGAGACTTAGAGTAACCTAGGTCATCCCACCCAAGAACCCATAGTTGACCTACTCCTATGCTTAACTAGAATGGAGAGCAAAGGTTAATAGAAGTATACCATTGGCCTCACATCCCTTGACACCTTTAGCTCTTTAATTTTGGGTTTGTAGCATCTATAGCCCTTTTGTTCACTTGCATATCCTATGAATGCACATTTGTTTAATATATCACCAAGTTTTTTTCTAATTCACTTGGCAGCAAGACATAGCAAACACATTAAAATAAGATACATTTTGTTTCAAGCCTCATATGGGGTTGAAGAGCACATATTTCATTTGGTACATCTGTTCATGATGTATATAGTAGTGGCTAATGGACGTTCCCAATAGGAATTAGGATTCCTGTCTCCTTTGTCATATGTTGGAGAGCTTACATAACTACTACATCAAGAAAGCTGAGATGTCATGGCTTATGAGATGGTTGAATAAAAATAAAGAACGTGAAACACAAAGCAAGACATATTACTAACTAAACCAAAAGGGAAGACATGATTTCTAATTTTTTATATATGGATGGAAAAGAATTTTAGGTTTGAATGGAAATGGATTTTCAAGAAGAGGAGGCTTGAAGGATTTTCCTAAGGTTTAAATCTAAGGGATGAGAAATATGCTTGTTTTACCTCAAAAAACCTCCTCTTAGACCGTGATAGGGCTTTAGATGCTTTTATGGATACATCATAAGGTACATATGATACAAGTTCTTCTCAAGGATACATCATTTTGGTATAACTCAGTTCTCAAAGAATACATATAGGATCTCATAAGGGTTCACAATGAAGATGCTTGGTTAAAAGATACATCTTTCACGTCTTGACCTTAGCCAAAATATGTGTGTTTTTAAAAAGAAAAGAGCATATTGCTTTATTATGGTGGATGCAAACTAGAAAGAGAACCTAAAGGTAGAATACAAATCGTACAATACATCAACATAGTCATAAAAATGAGCGGTGGAGTTTCGTGTTTTGTTGTAGCTTGCTTTGGAAGGATCATCCAAGACATGAGAATAGTGGCATCTTCATGTTGTTCATGGTCTTCATTTTTCTCGCTTTCACTTCCTCATTCCATGATGTAGGTCTTCCCTTGCTTCTTGAGTTCTTCTTTTGGCATCTTTATGATCATGTCATCACAAGATATCCTAAGCTTGCTGCTAAAGATCTAAAGAAGAAAAAGTCAAGAATGGTTGTTGCAAACACATTTGATTCTAAGAGTAATTTTGGATATGTAGTAAAAAATGAATAATGGGCATTCACTAGACAATGTAGTTACGAACCATCAATGCATGATCATTGTATGTGGATTGTGGACTCGGATGTTTGGTACTTTGAGTGGCATGACCAAACATATTACTTCACAATGCAGTTTCATCTCCTCAATTTAGCCTACACCCCATGGGAATACTATCACATGTGTAGAAAAATCCACATAGCCTATCATGGATGTGAAGAGTTGTCCTTACTATTGCAAATGATAATTAATTCACATAGCGAGATGCCTTATGTGTTCAAAGGATCAAGTAGTGTTGGAGTTTGAGGTCTCGAGAAGCACACGAACAAAGAAGCTTGGAGCACAACACACAATACTAAATGTATTACCAAGAAAATGTACAAAGATAAGTGAACCGTTAGGGTTATAAGAAAATATATAAACTGGGGAAAAAAACCTCCTAAAGAGGGGAAGAATTCCATTGTGTGGGCACATATGCCAAAGAGAAATCTCTAGTAGAGAACCTCTCCCTCACATAATGATAGTGCACCTCAATGTGCGTAGTGCGAGCATGGAACATAGGGCTCCTCGCAACTACCAATGCTCTCTATTTGTTAGTGAAGATGGTGGTGGCAGAAGATTGACCAACACCCAAATCAGCCATAAGGCATGTGAGCCACACACACTCAACACTCACTATGAAAGTTGCCCTATACTCAGCCTCACAACTAGAAGTGGCCACAATAGGCTGCTTCTTCCTCAAACAAGATATGCATGAGCTACCAAAGCATGAAGCAAAAACCATTGGTGGACACATGAGTGTCATAACAACCAGCTCAATGAGAGTCAGAAAAAGCATGTAAGTATGGTGGTAGTGATCCCCCCTTGGGATGAAACAATCCAAGTATTCGAGTACCACTCAAGTAGCGAAAAATGTGCCTAACCACCTACCAATGCTTGACACCTAGGCAATGCATAAACCTGCTCATTCATGAGACAAAAACTCAATATCAAGCTGACCTATGCATAAGTATATCAAGCATCCAACAAACTGCTAATAGAGAACAACATCAAATGCATCTCCATCATCATGAAGACTCAACCGTAAAGTTGTTTCCTTAGGAGTGGCAGTAGGTTTGTAGTCTTCAAGGCCAAAACGCTGCATTAATGTGTCAATATATTTTGTTTGAAACAAAGCTACTCTGCCATCAACTTGCATAAATTGAATACCCAAAAAATGATGCAAACACCCCAAATTTGACATCTCAAATGAGGCATGCAAATTAGCCTTAAAATCAGAAATATTCTTCTCATTATGACCAACGAGCAGCATGTCATCACCATAGATAACAATGATCAAAAGCACATCATTTGCATGCTAAACATATAAGGTGCTCTTAGTTGGATTGTTCTAAAAACCATGTGCAATCAAGGAGGCATGTATTTTTTTCATACCAAGCACGTGGTGCTTGCTTCAAACCATATAATGCCTTTTTCAACCTCCACACTTTTTGTTCATGCCCTTACTAAACAAAACCATGGGGCTTGAAAAAATACACTTCTTCATGTAACTCACCATTCAAAAATGCATTTTTAATGTCCAACTTATGTACCTTCCAACCATGATGAGCTACAAGTGCACAGATGCTATGAAGAGTAGTCATTCAACATGTGGGAGCAAAGCTCTCATCAAAATCAATGCCTCTTTCTTGAACATAACCTTTTGCAACAAGCCTAGCCTTATACCTCTCAATTGTTCCATTAGGCTTATGCTTCAACTTGTATACCCACTTAGTGTCAATGGCCTTCTTGCGAGGAGGAAAATCACATACCAAAAACACATAGATAACAATAGATGGCTTGTGACCATGCCAAGCCTCATATGGAGTGATACATTGCAGTGCTTTGTTGGGACACATGTTAAGTACATATGTTGTGGACACAATAGCCTCAAGTTAGAAGCTATGTGGTAAAGCTTGACTTTTGACCATACACCTTAGCATCTCTATGAAAGACATGTTCTTTCTTTTAGCAACTCCATTTTGTTGACATGTATATGGCACTGTACACTGATATTTTATCCCACGTTGTGGCTCAAACTGAACCATCTTTTGGGAATGAGGAATGTTGCATTTAGCCCAAAATATAGCCTTCACAAACATGTTTACTATGTTGATATATTTAGGTAGTGATGTGTGTGAACACTCTAGGACTGTCGGGGCACTTTTTTCCCTCTTTAGGAGGTTTTTTTCCCTCGGCTTGTATATACGCCTATTGCCCTAATGGGCTACTTATCTTTGTACATTATCTAGTAATACATTCAGTATTGTGTGTTGTGCTCCGAGCTTCTTCTCCTTCCTTGTGTTGTTCGCGTGCTTCCGTAGACGTCTATCTCCAACAATTGGTATCAGAGTAGGTCGTCGCTTCATCTAGGGTGCCGTCGACACTCCTCCATTTGCAGTCTCAGAATCGCACGAATTATGGTAAGCATACTCAGCCTATTTCTGAGATCAAAACTGCTTCGCTTTGGGGTGTTGAAATCGTGATCTGAGCTTGTTTCGGCCTCCGAATGCACTATCATAGTGCTTGTGCAGGCTATTTCATCTTTTTGTGCCAAAGGTATATACCAGTTCTATTCGCCAGTATAAGCATCTTGAAGTCTGCTATAGGTCTAGCAGAATTCGTGTAGGCAGTTTTGTTCAACTTTTTGAGATACAGTCAATTTTCTGCATCAAGGTATTTTAGTCACCGGCCATGGCTGAAAGCAGTGATGTATTCCGTATGTTGGTTGTTGAGGATAAGATGGATGGTACCAACTACCCATTGTGGGCTTATATGATGCGACATGTATTGGTTACAAAAGGACTATGAAACATTGTGCAGGGTGTTGAAAAACATCCTATCACACCTGCAACTATTACAACTGCAGGTACTGAAGCTGATGCAGAAGGTGTCAAAGATGATGATATTCTGCATATTCCTGTTCGTACTGCGGTTTCTGCTGCACCTACTCCAGAGCAAATTTATTGGGATGGCAGAGATGCCCAGGCACATGCATTGATAGCTTTGTCTGTCAAACGTGCCATTATTCCTCACATTCGCTCTTGTAGAACAGCTAAGGATGCTTGGGATACACTTACCACATTGTACCAAGCTAAGAATGAGGCTTGTGTTGCTTACCTCCGAAAACAGTTGGAGAGTGAGCACATGAATGAAGGTGATTCTATGGACAGTTTCCTAACGAAGATCAAAGATTTGAAGGAATAGTTGATTTCTGCTGATGAGGTTATACCAGATAGCTCACTTATGCAGACCGTTCTGAATGGTCTTCTTGATTCATATCAGAGTTTTGCTTCTACTCTTCGGTTGATGATGAAAGGCAATCCAAATGCTTTATCATTTGAGGAGTTAGTCTCCGTTCTGTTGCAGGAAGATCAGTCCAGGCAGAACAGGTCCATTATGCGAGTTGCAGATCAAGCTTTCCTGGCTAGTCAGAAGGGCAAAGGAAAATGGAGCTCTTCAACTAGTAAGCAAAAATCTGCTAATTCTGCATATTCAAAGAAGGAAGATAAAGATGAGAAGAAATCAGAAAAGCAAAAATTTTTTTGTAAGTACTGTAAAGGGAATGATCATATCATAAAGAACTGTCCAAAACTGGCTGCAAAAGAGGCAAAGAAGAAAGAGGCTGGAATGATTGTTGCAGAAGCCTCTACACCAAAGACAGAGTCTGCTAATCTTGTGCAGGAAGAAGAATGAGCGTTTACTACTATTTGCAGTTTTGACCCATCTTCTCATGAACAGTGCATGTTTGCAGTAGACTCAGATGTTTGGTACTTTGACAGTGGGGCGACCAAACATATTACCTCGCAGCGCAGTTTCTTCTCTTCACTCGAGCCTACCCCTACAGGGAATACTGTTACATGCGCCAACAACTCCTCTTATCCTGTTATGGGAGTTGGTAAGATCATTTTGACTACTACTGATGGTAGTTCTTCCACTATGTCAGATGCTTTATTTGTGTCAGGGATCAAGAAGAACCTATTATCAATTTTTGCATTAGCCAAGATTGGCTTGGTTGTGAAATTTGTTGATGACATGTGTGCAGTTCATGATTTGTCAAATGGCAATGTGATTATTGCTTCTGGCATTTTATGTCGTGGGTTGTATAAGCTCATAAACTATGAAAGATCTGTAAATGATTTGGCATGTGCAGTAAATGATTCTCAGGCTATGTCAGATGCAAAGCTTTGGCATGCACGCTTTGGTCATCTGAATTTTGCTAGTTTGCTATGCCTGCGGAAATCTGAAATGGTGTCCTCTTTGCCCAAACTTGAGGCACCTGGAAAACATGTCTATGAAGGCTGTATTTTGGGCAAAATGCAGCATTCATCCTTTCCAAAAGATGGTTCAATTCGGGCTACTCAGAAATTGCAGCTTGTACATAGTGATGTTTGTGGTCCTATGCAGACACCTTCTTTTGGGAATTATCTTTACTTTGTGACTTTCATCGATGATTTTTCCAGGCATGCATGGGTATATCCATTGAAGGCAAAGTCCGAAGTGCTCATGTGCTTCAAACAGTTTTTGGTTTTGGCTGAAAATCTGTCAGCATGTAAAATGGGCACCCTTTGTTCTGATCGAGGGGGGGAATATATGTCTTCTGATTTTAATGCATTTCTGGCTGAACGTGGGATAAAACACCAATGTATATTGCCGTATACACCTCAACAGAATGGAGTTGCTGAACGAAAGAACAGGTCACTCATGGAGATGGCGAGGTGTATGGTCAAGAGTCAGGCTTTACCACATAGTTTCTGGCTTGAGGCTATCATGTGTGCAGCATATGTACTTAACAGGTGTCCCACGAAAGCGTTGCAGTCTATCACTCCATATGAGGCTTGGCATGATCGCAAGCCATCTGTTGCTCATCTGCGTGTTTTTGGTTGTTTGGCATATGCATTAGTGCCTGAACAACATCGCAAAAAATTGGATGATAAAGCAATAAAATGTATTTTTGTTGGGTACAGTTCTGAAAGTAAAGGCTATCATCGGTATCATCCTCAGACTAAACGCATTCTGGTTAGCCATGATGTTGTTTCTGTGGAAGATGTTATTCAGCCATTGCTTTCATGTACTAAGGAGACATCTGTTAGCTCCAAAGACATGTATGATACTTTGCTACCTCTTTTTATAGGTCGACAGTCTAGTGTTGGTCCTAATGAGGCAACTTTTCAGCCTTTGCAGGTTTTATGTGATGATGCAGATCATTCCATTTCTGATGCAAATTTACATGATGCACTAGTTGATAAGAGAGCTGATATTGAGCAGGCAAAAACTATGCCAAAATGGTTGGTGCAGACTTTGTGTGACAGCAAATTAGATGCACCTCTGTCATATCGTACCCGTTCAGGCTCTCATAGTGCCTCTTTTGCATCAGATTGCTATGCTATGGCTGCATCTAGTCTCTATGATGAGAATGAGCCTGTTTCGTTTGATGAAGCAAAAAATTCAAAAAATTGGATGGCTGCTATGCAATCTGAATATGATGCAATAATGAAGAATGGTACTTGGTCTTTATGTGACTTGCCTCCTGGCAAGAAGGCCATTGGCACTAAGTGGGTATACAAGCTGAAGCATAAACCTGATGGTACAGTTGATAGGTATAAGGCCAGGCTTGTTGCAAAGGGTTATGCACAGGAAAGAGGCATTGATTTTGATGAGACCTTTGCACCTACATGTCGTATGACTACTGTTTGGAGCATTTGTGCACTTGCAGCCCATCATGGTTGGAATGTACATCAGTTGGACATTAAAACTGCATTTTTGAATGGTGACTTGCATGAAGAAGTGTATGCTTTTCAACCCCATGGCTTTGTGCAAAAAGGGCATGAAAACCAGGTGTGCAGGTTAAAGAAGGCATTATATGGTTTAAAGCAAGCACCACGTGCTTGGTATGAGAAGATACATGCCTATCTGATTGCACATGGTTTTGAGAACAGTCCAACTGAAAGCACCTTATATGTTAAGCGTGCTAATGATGTGCTTCTGATCATTGTTGTCTATGTTGACGATGTGCTGCTCACTGGTCCTATTGAGAACCATATTGCTGATTTTAAGGCTGATTTGCATGCCTCATTTGAGATGTCTGATTTGGGGCATTTGCATCACTATTTGGGCATTCAGTTTATGCAAGTTGATGGTGGAATGGCTTTGTGTCAAATGAAATATATTGACACATTATTGCAGCGTTTTGGCCTTGAAGACTCTAAGCCTATTGCCACTCCTATGGAGATCAGTTTACGTTTGAGTCTTCATGATGATGGAGATGCATTTGATGTTGTTCTCTACCAGCAGGTTGTTGGATGCTTGATTTACTTATGCATTACTCGTCCAGATATTCAATTTGATGTCTCACAGATGAGCAGGTTTATGCATTGCCGAGGAGTCAAGCATTGGCAGGCGATTAAGCCCATCTTTCGCTACTTGAGTGGTACTCGGCTACTTGGGTTGTTTTATCCCAAGGGGGGATCACTACCGCCACATTTGCATGCTTTTTCTGACTTTGATTGGGCTGGTTGCTATGACACTCATGTGTCCACTAGTGGCTTTTGCTTCGTGCTTGGTAGCTCATGTATATCTTGGTTGAGTAAGAAGCAGCCTACTGTAGCCACTTCTAGTTTTGAAGTTGAGTATAGGGCAGCGTTCACAGCTATTGTTGAGTGTGTGTGGCTCAAATGCCTTATGGATGATTTGGGTGTTGGTCAGAATTCTGCCACCACCATCTTCACTGACAGTCAGAGCGCATTGGCAGTTGCGAGGAACCCTGTGTTCCATGCTCGCACTAAGCACATTGAGGTGCATTATCACTATGTCAGGAAGAGGTTCTCTGCTGGGGAGATCAGCTTGGCATATGTGCCCACGCAGGAGAACATTGTAGACCTTTTCACGAAGGCTCTGCCCAAGGAGAAGTTTGAAGCTTTCCGCAAAGCTTTGGGCTTACTTCCTTTTGTGGAGTGATTTCCACATAGCTTGGCACTTCCTTATACATGAGTGCCAGCTACTTGTTCACCACATCACTCCTAGGGGGGATTTGTTGATATATTTAGGTAGTGATGTGTGTGAACACTCTAGGACTGCCAGGGCACTTTTTTCCCTCTTTAGGAGGTTTTTTTCCCCCGGCTTGTATATACGCCTATTGCCCTAATGGGCTACTTATCTTTTTACATTCTCTAGTAATACATTTATTTTTGTGTGTTGTGCTCCAAGCTTCTTCTCCTTCCTTGTGTTGTTCGCGTGCTTCCGCAGACGTCTATCTCCAACATACTAGGTGCCTCAACTTTGGGCACAAAGGACATCATTTTAGATTTTTTCAAGCATAGCAAGCTAGAAATTTGTGGGCTATTTTTTCTTTTGTGCTAGAGATATATACAGGTTTTGGTTTGCCATTATAAGCATCTCAAAGTCAGCTATAGGTTTGGCAAAACTCAACAAGGTAATTCTATTCAACTTTTTGAGATATATTCAATGTTTTGGATCAAGGTATTTTAGTCCGTGGCCATGGCTGAAAGAAGTGATGTATTCCATATGTTGGCTATTGAGGATAATTTGGATGGTACCAATTACCCATTGTGGGCTTATATGATGCATCATGTATTGGTTGCAAAAGGACTATGGAATATTTTGCAGGGTGTTGAAAAATGTCCTATTACACGTGCAAACATAGTTGCTGAAGGTGATGCGGATGGTGTTGAAGATTATGATATTCTTAATGTTCCTTTTTTGTGTTGCAGTTCCTATTACACCTACTATAGAGAAAATTCATTGGGATGGCAGAGATGCTCAGGCACATGCATTGATAGCCTTGTTTATCAAACGTGCCATTATTCCTCACATTTGCTCTTACATAATAGCTAAGGATGCTTGGGATACACTTACCACTTTATACCAGGGAAGGAATGAGGCTTGTGTTGCTTACCTCCGAAGACAGTTGGAGAGTGATCACATGAATGAAGGTGATTCTATGGACAATTTTCTAATAAAGATCAAAGACTTGAAGGAATAGTTGATTTCTACTGATGAAGTTATACCATATCGCTTACTTGTGCAGACCATTCTGAATGGACTTCCTGATTCATATTAGAGCTTTGCTTCTACTCTTTGTTTGATGATGAAAGGCAATCCAAATGCTTGACATTTGAGGATTTAGTCCATGTCCTGTTGCAGGAAGATCATTCTAGGCAAAACAGGTCCATTATGCGTGTTGCAGATCAAGCTTTCCTAGCAAGTCAAAAAGGCAAAGGTAAATAGAGCTCATCTACTAGTAAGCAGAAGTCTGCAAATGCTACACATTTGAAGAGGGAAGACAAAGATGAGAAGAAATCACAAAAGTAGAAATTCTTTTGTAAGTACTATAAAGGAAACGATCATGTCATAAAGAACTATCCAAAACTAATTGCAAAAGAGTCAAAGAAAAAAGAGGCTAGAATGGTCGTTGCAAAGGCATCTACACCAAAAACAGAGTCTACTAATCTTGTGCAGAATGAAGAATGGATGTTCATTACTGTTTGCAGTTTTGACCCATCTTCTCATGAGTAGTGTATATCTATCAGCATGTAAAATGGGCATCCTCTGTTCTAATCAAGGGGGTGAATATATCTCTTTTGACTCTAATGCATTTTTGGCTGAACGTGGGATAAAAAATCAGTGTACAGTGCCATATACACCTCAACAGAATGGAGTTGTTGAACAAAAGAATAGGTAACTCATGGAGACGGGGAGGCGTATGGTCAAGAGTTAGGCTTTACCACATAGTTTCTGGCTTGAGGCTATCATGTGTGCAGCATATGTACTTAACAGGTGTCCCACTAAAGCATTGCATTTTATCACTCCATATGAGGCTTGGCATGGTCGTAACCCATCTGTTGCTCACCTGTGTGTTTTTGGTTGTTTGGCATTAGTGCCTGAACAACAAAGCAAGAAGTTGGATGATAAAGCAGTGAAATGTATTTTTGTTGGGTATAGTTATGAAATCAAAGGATATTGTCTGTATTATCCATAGACTAAATGCATTTTGGTTAGTTGTGATGTTGTTTTTGTGGATGATGCTATTCAGCCACTACTTTCATGTACTAAGGAGACATTTGTTAGCTCCAAAGCCATGTATGATACTTTTTTGCCTCTTTTTATAGGTGGACAATCTAGTGGTGGCCCTAATGAGGCAACTTCTCAGCCTTTACAGGTTCCATGTGATGGTGCAAACCATTCGAGTATTGATGCAGATTTGCATGATGCACTTGTTGATCAGAGAGTGGATATTGAGGAGGCAAAAACTATGCCCAAATGGTTGGTGCAGACTTTGCATGATGGAAAATTAGATGCACCTCTATCATTCCATACTTGTTTAGGCTCTCATAATGCCTCTTTTGCACCAGATTGCTATGCTATGGCTACCTCTAGTCTTTGTGATGAGAATGAGCCTATTTCATTTGATGAAGCACAAAATTTTGAAAATTGGATGGCTGCTATGCAATCAAAATATGATGCTATCATGAAAAATGGTACCTGGTCTCTATGTGACTTGCCTTCTGGCAAGAATGCTGTTGGCACTAAGTGGGTATACAAGTTGAAGCATAAGCCTGATGGAACAATTGATAGGTATAAGGCTAGGCTTGTTGCAAAGGGTTATGCACAAGAAAGAGGCATCGATTTTGATGAGAACATTTGCACCTACTTGCCAAATGACTACTATTCATAGCATCTGTGCACTTGCAGCTCATCATGGTTGGAATGTACATCAGTTGGACATTAAAACTGCATTTTTGAATGGAGATTTTCATGAAGAAGTGCATGTTTTTCAACCCTGTGGCTTTGTGTAGAAAGGGCATGAAAACTAGGTGTGTAGGCTAAAGAAGGCATTATATGATTTAAAGCAAGCACTATGTGCTTGGTATGAAAAGATACATGCCTATCTGATTGCACATGATTTTGAGAATAGTCCAATTGAAAGCACCTTATATGTTAAGTGTGCTAATAATGTGCTTTTGATCATTGTTGTGTATATTGATGACACGCTGCTCACTAGTCCTCATGAGAAGCATAGTGCTGATTTTAAAGCTGATTTGCATGCCTCATTTGAGATGTCTGATTTGGGGCATTTGCATCATTATTTGGGCATTCAGTTTATGCAAGTTGATGGCGGAATAGCTTTGTGTCAAATGAAATATATTGACACATTATTGCAGCATTTTGGTCTTGAAGACTACAAACCTATTGCCACTCCTATGGAGACAGGTTTAAGATTGAGTCTTCATGATGCTAGAGATGCATTTGATGTTGTTCTCTATCAGCAGGCTGTTGGATGCTTGATTTACTTATGCATTACTTGACCAGATATTCAGTTTGTTGTCTCATAGATGAACACATTTATGAATTGCCTAGGAGTCAAGCATTGGTAGGCACTTAAGTGCATCTTTCACTACTTGAGTGATACTTGGCTTTTGGATTGTTTTATCCCAAGGGGGAATTGTTGGGTGTGTGTAGAAGTGTGAGAGACACACAAGAAGCACACACAAGGAGCACAAATGCAGCAAGACACACGGAGAAGATGAAGGTTGGAATAGCTCTCTCTGTTGATGATGAACTTAACTGAAGTAAGAGTTGAATAATAATCCCTAAGTACAAAGTACCACCACATATGAGAGTATCAAGTATGTGGTAACATGGGGAAAAAACCTCTAGCCAACACTAGAGTAAAAAGTGCCCATGTATAGGGAAAAGGTTCACATCAAAGCTACTCAAGGAACACATAAGTGTAAAAAACCCCCCTAGAGCGAATGATGTGGACACATACAAGGAGTGACAGATCCGCCCCCACAAGGTAATAAGCCTAAATCTTTGCAAAAAGCTTCAAACTTTTCCTATGGAAGAGCTTTGGTGAATATTTCTGCCACATTATCTTGTGTAGGCACATATATCAAATCAATATCTCCTGCATGAAGGCACTCTCTCACATAGTGATAATGCACCTCAATATGTTTGGTCCATGCATGAAACACTGGGTTTTGTGCAATAGCCAAAGCACTCTGACTATCAGTGAGAATATGCGTAGCAGCATCAATCTCCATGCAAAGATCCATCAATAGGCATCTCAACCATATACACTCCATTGTGCTTGTGAAAACTGCCATGTACTCAGCTTCACAACTTGATGTCATCACTGTACGTTACCTCTTACTCAACCAAGATATGCATGAATCTCTAAGGAAAAAGCAATTACCGCTAGTGAACACGCGAGTATCATAACAACGAGCCCAATCACTATCTATAAAAGTATGCAAGCATGGCTTAATATCTCTGCCATAAAAGATACCTAAGCTCAAAGTGCCTTGGAGATATCTAAACACACATTTCATCGCTTGCCAATGCTTAGTGCCAGGGCTATGCATGAATCGACTCAACAAGGAAGCTGCATACTATATATTCGGCCTTGTGTTGCATGCATATATAAGACATCCCACAGCTTTCTGATAAAGAGAAGTGTCAAATGCATCACTGGAATCCTCAACTAGAATATGAATCCTGCCTCAACTGGTGTGGAAACTGGCTTGCAATCCTCAAAGTCAAAATGTTGAAGTAGTTTTTCAACATACTTTGCTTGATGCATAAAAACTCCCCCCTCAACAGATACAAACTAGATGCAAAGATAGTAGCTCAAAAGACTAAGATAAGTGACATCAAAAGTATGCTACAGGTCAAACATCTGAGTCTACTACACACATACACTATTCATGAGAAGATGGTTCATAATTACAAATAGTAAAAACTCTCATTATTCATTTTGCACAAGATTAGCAGACTCTGTTTTAGGTCTAGAGACCTCTACAGCAACCATTCTGGCCTCTTTTTTCTTTGCTTATTTTGCAACTGGTTTTGGATAACTCTTTATGACATGATCATTTCCTTTAGAGTAATTGCAAAATAATTTTTCCTTTTCTATTTTTTTCTCGTCTTTTTCATCCTTTTTCAATTGTGCAAAATTAGCAAATTTTTTCTTACTAGTGGATGAACTCCATTTACCTTTGCCCCTCTAACTAGCTAAGAAAGCTTGATATACTACATGCATGATGGACCTGTTCTGCCTAGATTGATCTTCTTGTAATAGAATAGAGACTAACTTCTCAAATGTTAAGGCATTTGGATAGACTTTCATCATCAACCAAAGAGTATAAGCAAAACTCTGATATGAATCTGGAAGGTCATTTAGAACAGTCTACACAAGTGAACTTTCTGAGAAAACTTCATCAGTAAAAATCAACTACTCTTTCAAGTCTTTGATCTTTGTCAAAAAACTTTCCATAGAATCTCCTTCATTCATATGCTCACTCTCCAACTATTTTCAGAGATAAGCAACATGATCCTCATTTCTTGCCTGGTACAAAGTGATAAGTGTATCACAAGCATCCTTTTTTGTTTTGGAAGACCGAATATGAGGGATAATGGCATGTTTGAAAGATAAGGCTTTCAGTGCATGTGTTTGAGCATCTTTGCCTGTATTCACAGTTGTAGTAGGCCATTTTTCAACACCCTACACAATATTCCACAATCCTTTTGCAACCAATACATGACACATCATATATGACCATAATGGGTAATTGGTACCATCCAACTTATCCTCAATGGCCAACATACAGAATACATCATTGATTTCAGCCATGGTCACTGACTAAAATACCTTGATGTGAAAATGTGATTGTATCTCAAAAAGTTGAATAGAACTACCCTATCTAGCTCTGCTAAACCTGTACCAGACTTCGAGTTGCATGTATGGCAAACCGAAACCTATGTATATGTTTAGGACAAAAGGAAAAAATTTCCTACATAGGCACTATGATAATGCATTTGGAGGCCAAAACAAGCTCAGATGAAGTGCATTCATAGGCCAAAATGATACGATTCTGAGACTATGACCTGAGGGGTGTTGACAAAGACCTAGATGAAAAGACAACATGCTCTGATACCAATTGTTGGAGTTTGAGGTCTACGGAAGCACGTAAGGAGCACAAAGAGGCATCCTTTCTAATTGTCTACTTTGATAGACCTTTGAATTATATATGTTAATAGTTGCTAGGCGTTGAACCATGCAAAACAGATTTTAAAGATCGCATGATCGTTATGCTCACTTTTCATTGTACTTTCAAATTAATGCAAGCTCATCATCCAAAAGAGTACATCTCAATGAATTCAGTAGAACCATCGCTAATGTGCGCAAGCTCTGCACATAGGCGATTGCATGAGATGGGCTGTGTCTTTCTCTTGTTTTCTATGCCGTATTGCTTATTGCTTCATCTTGCAGGCTTCGGCTGCTAGCTTCCATGAACGTACACAGTACAGATATCATTACAAAAAGTACTTAGTGACAAGCACTCAAGTGGTTGGTTGAAAGGGCAATAGGCGTCTTCTTCGGCAGAGTCATTGCTAATGCGCACCATGGCTGATGTGCGCAAGCTTTGCACAGCGCATATGCGCCGATTGAATAACCATGTGCTCTTTTCTGTATGCATAGTACACACTCACATGAGGAAGAGAGCACGCACTCGTACATGATCTCAGAATCTGTCATCTCCAATGAATCTCAATCAGCGCTTTCGGCTCTGCATAATGGCTGTAAATTGCGACATTTTCGCCATACCTCAGATTGCACAGAGTCCTTGAGAATGATATTACGGTTAATCTCAGCACTAGTAGCTCGAACTATTCTATCTCGGTTTTCCCCGACACTTCTGCTCTTCAAGCATTGTGGGCACAGAAGCCGTCCTCGAAGCAATCCTGCAACACATCTACAGCTCCTAATCTTGTCGTCGCGAAGCGTTTAGTTGAAAAGTTATGCAAAATAGAAGATCTGCGTTCCAATCAGAGTCGTCAGATGGACGTATGAGCTCGAGAGGATTGCAACAAATAGAGTGTAATCCGTATTGAATATTGAAAAAGCTCGTCGACCAGTCTCTATGCGCTTTTGATCGACAACAAGCGTTAACGTACGTGGGCCTGCATGCGGGTGATGAGTAATGGTAGTGATCAGAGGGTGATTTAATTTCTGTGTAATGCCATCTAAACTTTGTAAAAGCTACATCCTTCTATGAGATTCCGGAGATTCCTGGGATCCTGTGGGTAGTAGTCTCTTTCTTGTACTTTTTTTTTAATTAATTCAAGTACGGGAGAGTAAGCTAATGCCGAACTTCCTTTCATTAAAAAAAAATATTGAAAAAATAATTAAGACTTCATTACCACTCTGTTTTACACTTGAGATTTCTCTATTTACACTATAGCATCATGTATGACCGTTCATTATGAATAATAAGTGAGAACAAAAAGACAATAAAAAAATAATAAATAAAATAAAAGTTTCGCAAAAATAAATAAAGCAAAGAAATAGATTTTTTATTTTACATTAAGTGTACAACTTGAGGCTTCACTCTTTAACATGGAGGTGGGACACGTCAGGGTAGGGGGGCTGTATTCAAACAAAAATACAAAGTTTCTTCCATGATGTGATACCTTTGGGCCATGTATCCAACATCCATTGTGAACAAACAAGGCCAAATGGCACTTGCACACTGGATCACAATGACACACAATGTGTGTCACTCTTCATTATCAACCAGCACTAAACAATCAACCCACAATAGAAAAAGGGCTTGTGACCCACAATGTGTGTCACTCTTCATTATGAACCCACAATAACCTATTACCTCACAATACAAAAAGAGTGGCAAAGTATTGACCTCCCTCTCTTCATTCAACATTGTGATTCCCTTCACTATACAAGTCATGTCTCTCTTTTTTTTGTTTTTAATTTATCTATTTTCATAATTATCTTATTACATTTTTGTTTATTTGTTATTCTCTTTGATCCCATAAGCTACGACTAATTAGTAAGAAAACAACTACAACTTATTAGTAAGAAAACTATGAAAGACATATATCTATTTATTTTGACACCTATAAATAGCATAGTTATGCTCTAAATTGCCTATGTGGATGTGAACTAACTTTTAATGGTAGAATGTGAAAGCTATAGAAATCTTCATTATGATAGATCAATTTAATAGTGATGAATAGTTTTTATGAAAATTAAAGCATCGAATTTTCCATCGAAATTCTCATCAATCTTGTGGCATTGCTATATGTATCAATTTTACCATTGATATCAATCAATATTTCTGTTGGTATAGCGATCAATATACTCATAAAGAACTTTCAATATACTCATAAAGAACTTTCTGTGTAGTTATGATCATCAACTCATGGTCATTTTACGTTTGTTATGCACTAAGATGCACGTTACCTTCCAAAATAGTTTGTTCGCCTCACTTGAGCCTACCCCCAATGCAAATATTGTCACATGCACAAACGATTCCCCATATCTTGTCATGAGATCTTATACTTGGGTATTTTTTCCCCTTGATAGGTATCTCGCACCACCCCCTTTTTCTCCACCATTGGGTCTTCTTATGAAAACTTACACCTCTTCAAATCCTACTATATTAAAATTTTAAACTCTCAAATATCTATTAAAAGTTAAATGAAAGCTGAGCCTTTGCAAAACTTATGATAGCTGTGACACTCGTGTCACAATGCCCTTTTGTACAAAACCATGGGGCTAAAAAATGTACACTCTTTCATGCAAGTCACTATTATCTTGCGGAGTCTTTCCATCAAGTTCCTTGGTGTAACTTTGATTCATGATGTAGACAGCAGTGTTGCGAGAGCCAACATACAGAATACATCATGGCTTTTAGCCATGTGTAGCTCAAGCGTAAGCACCACCTCCTTTACTTGTCAATCCGCGGAGACGTGAGGACCGGTATGAAGACCACGAGCAAGTGAAGGCACAAGTGAGTGAGTGAAAGCACACAAACATGCACACACATACGCACACACGCGCGCAAAGTAAGATCAAAGAGAGGAACAATGGAAAGCTTAGATTGCAAAAGAGTTCTCTTACAAAAGTTCTATTCTCTAACCAGCTAACCTCAAAAATGAGCTCTCTAGCTCTTTTTATAGTTTTTTGACTAGTTTTGGCCCTGTCCAGACCTAGTGTCCGGCCTAGTTAAAAATTAGGTTCCAGGGCTTATTTGAGGGCTCAAACGAAGTCTAAAAATTATGAAAATTGGTACAATGGTACTTCTAATACTCCTCAAGCTCGAGGACTCCTCGGCTTGAACAAAATGGAGTTACTAAAAATAGATAATGGTATTTACAATGGTTTCTAGTGATGAAAATCACTATTTTTGTAGGGGATTCTTCTGAAAATTTGACATACACTTCTTGGAGCTCCCTACTTGCTCTCTCTTCTTCTATGTCCACTTCTTTGATGTGCTTCCATGCTTTGTCCTTGACCTTGAGCTTCAACACTCCCCCCCCTCTCGAGTCTGTCGTCCCTGACAGACCCTTGTTGTAGTGATTGTTCCAAGTAGTGCCTTGAGAGGGAGTGTCCCTTCTGTATGAACACAAGTCGTCCGACGTTCTTCATCTATCACTGTGAGTCTTTGCAGGTTGTAGTCTCTTGGTATGTGCTTCTGCCTTGTATTCCAGCATGACTGTGTCGTTGTGAGTCTCCGTTGATGTTTTCTAGATCTTCCAAAGTTGATCTTCATAGTAGTCAAGCCAAGTACTCATAACCCATATTGAGTGATGGGTAAGTGTGTTCGTGCATGGGTTGAAAAAAGTATGTGCCTTGTGCACGGCCTTGTAATGTAGCCCTACGCATGCTTACTTGGAAAATGCATTGGAAGAAGTATGGTGCAAAAATTGCGGGTCTTGAGCTAAGTGCTCAAGGGTATGCAGACGAAGAGGTTTCCTAAACTATCATGGTTATGGTGTTTCCAGAGTAAAGATACTTACCATGGCGAAGGTTGATGGATGTTTGCCTCTTCGTGTGGTACACTCGGCCTTTGGGATGGAACCTTGTTGATGAATGTCCATGTTGATTGTCCACTGATGAGATCTTTTGAGTGGTGGATCCCCTCTCCTCTTTTCAAAGCAACATTTGTCACTAACAATGTGCATTTCTGAGCTTGGGCTCATGCACGTTCACTTCCCTATATTGACACTCAGAGGAATATTGGACACGTGCCGGTTTCTAAGAGATTACCATGCTGATTGACATAGACCATTCACCAGTGCTACTGTTCCATACTGGTTCAGGAAATACTGAGAATTGAATTGCTTTATATTCCTTGGCAAGCAACATCGGATAACTACACCAAGCTGTGTTTCACATATACTCTTTAGCTCACCATATGCAGGAGTCTTCTCCTCTAGAACTACCTTTTGCAGATATCTCCTTGTATGCTCTGGTACATGAAGTAGTTAAGCATCACGCAAGTTGCGGACCTTCAAGCTCTTCATTCCTACCATGGTAAGAGAAAATCATAGCTGTAGATGCCATGTTCATGCCAAATGCTTGTCCTCTACCAGATAAGGCAGCAATAATCTCACTGCTGGCCGAGACACACTGGGAACAAGCTCTCTCCCACTTCTCTCTCTTTTTTTTCTTTTTTTTTTTTTTTTTTTTTTTTTTTTTTTTTTTTTGAGGAACAGGATATCACAAAACAAGAACACAAAAGTTAGTATCAATAGAAATGTTCGACATATGTCACTGTGCTCTTGTGCATGGGATTCTCAAGTGTGTCTATGCACGGCCGTGTAATGTGGCTCTATATTAATGCATACTTTGGAAATGCATGACCTAAATGGTGCAAAAGACAGGGTTGTGCAAGGAGCACATAGTTGTTGCTCGTTCGAGGCTTTCGATGTTATTTGTGGAGGTTGATGCCGGCCTTAGTGAAGGTATCCATTGAGTCTCGAACTGATGTAATCCTCCTTATTGGAGTCCATTTTAGAACATCATTTGGCACTGTAGAGGTCACTTCAGGCGTCTTTCTCTTTGGATGCTTTCTGATCTGTGGTATCCAGTGTGGTTGATGCTTTGGTTCGGTGGGGCTACTTGCACTTTTGGCTTCCAAACCCATATCCTTTTTGCATGTCTTCCTACTAATGTTGAAGAGCTGATTTGATCTTCCTTTGGTCTTTGTACGTGGTTCTTACCCTTTTCTCTTTTTGGCCTCTTTGTTGAAACCTTTTGCATGTGGGAGAACAAAGGTTGTTGTGGGTGTAGGATCTTCTTAGGTACCCACATCTGTAATTGCCCTTGTTGAGCTGCAGCTAACTTCTTAGGCACCCAAACTTGTTGGATATCTTGTGACGGAGCTTGTCTGAGCTGCTTCCTTCGTCTTCTGGCTTGGTTAGTGTGCATGGATGGGATTTGTGGGGGTAAGGCTGGTGGTTGCTCTCCTTTGCGTACCCAGATCTGCTTCATGCCCGGAACCGCTTTTTTATCGAATGGTGTCTTTCTATTTGATGTAGCAGTTGTCGTGAACGGTTGTGTTTGCTTGTGTGGTGGGCTCACTACTGTGGCTACTTGAGTCTTTGGAGAAGAAGAAAGATCCACCCGCCTTCGAACCTGGTCTTCCACGATTGACTCCTTCTCCATCATAGAGCTTTGGACACATACAACATCTTCTTTCATATGATTAGTCTTGGAAGAACTAAGAGAGTGTGTGGTGCCATGATCTAGGAGCATGCAGTTCTCTAACTCTAATGTAATGCATTGTTCATGTACCCAAACTTGAAGAATTTGACTTCTTAGGTTTAAGTTAACTGCATGGTCGTAGATCCAATCTTGACCCAAGACAAGTGGTTCTGTAAGGTTCTCATCTTGACATACTAGCGCTTTGACTTTCATTGGAACATCTTGAAGGTAGATGGGAAGTTCCACCTCGCCCAAACAAGGGGTTTCCACACCTCCCAATCCTATGAGATAAGCTTCTATGGGATTGATGTTCAACCCCAAGTCTTGGCAGTAGGAAAGTTTAACTGCACTACTTGCTGCACCTGAGTCAATCAATGCTTTCACCGTCCTTGCACCCTTCCCTTGTCCTATCTCTATGGTCACAAAGGGTCTTCGGTCAATGACCTGAGAAGTCGCAATGCCTGACTTTTGACACATATCCATGTGATATTTTGGGGCTTTTGAGTTGACATCTAGGCCTAATCGCCTTAACTTATTTTGCCTAATACGCTCTCTGGCCTCTTCTTGTGCTTCTTCTCTCACTCTTAACTCTTCTTGTTTTCGCTTCTTCGCAGTGTTGAGTCTCATTAGCATATCCTCAGTAAGAGGTTCTTGATATAGCTTGACTCTACAGCCACTAATATAGTTTGGCAAGATATCTCCTTCTAGAGTGGCCAACTGAACTGCACCACTAGTGGAAATTCTATTAATGATCATGGGTCCATAACCTCTTTTTTCCAACTTACGGGCATGTTGTTTTAGTGTGTATACCAACACTAGATCTCCCTCTTTCAATCCCTTATCCTTGATGTGTGCATCAAAGTATGCCTTTTGCCTCTTCTTTGCAGCGTAGATGCCTGCTGCCGCTCGTAGCCTCGTTTCACCCAAGCGTTCGAGATCAAAGATCCTAGAGGACAATTCATGCCCATTCCACTCATACTCTTGTGCTACTTTTAAGGCAGGGATTAAGAAATCTAATGGTAGCACAGCGTTCTGTCCGAAGACCATCTGAAATGGGGTGGCGTTGAGTACCGTTTTGTAGGCAACTCGATAAGCCCAAACAGCATGATGAAGTTGTTTGTCCCAATCAGAGCGTTTATTATTTACCAATTTTGTCAATACGTTACAGAGGATCTTATTGGTACTCTCGGCTTGTCCGTTGGCTTGTGGATGATAGGGGGCGGATTTCTTATGTATCACCAAGAATTCTTGGAGAAGATTTTCAATGACTTCATTCAAGAAGTGTGTGCCTCTATCGCTCACCAACTCTATTGGTAGTCCATATCTCGTGAACACATTCTCGAATAAGAACTTAGCCGTAGTCTGAGCATCATTCTTTGTTGTGGCTTTGACTTCTACCCACTTTGTAAGGTAATCTGTGGCTACAATGATGTACTCTGCATGGGAGTTTCTAGCTGGGGGGTTAATAGGACCTATGAAGTCTATGCCCCACTTCGAAAATGCACGTCCTCCCATCATTGGCCTCAAGGGCATCTCGTCTTTTCTCACTGGATATTGTGCACGTTGGCATGTGTCACATTTCTTCACATAGGTATATGCATCCATATGAAGAGTGGGCCACCAAAGTCCTGAGAACAGAATGGTCTTAATCACTCGGTCAGGCCCAAAATGTCCACCTGCAACACCACTGTGTGCAGTCTCTAAGACCCTTAAATAGTCTGATTCATGAACGCACAGTCTTAAGTAACCATCTTTACCTCTTCGGTATAGGTTCTCTCCTACTAAGGCATAGCCTTGAGCCTCTTGCTCCATATTTCGTCTTCTTGCTAGACTGGCCTCTTTGGGTAATCTTCCCGATCTCATAAACTCTACCAATGGAGCACTCCAATCTGGAATTAATGATACTTGATAAAGGGTCGCATGCTCCACTGGTGGTCTCTCTCTGCACATTGGACAATTCTTGATCCACTCATGTATTTCTTTGTCCATGCTAGGCCAATACACTCCTAAACGTTTCAAATTTTGCAATGTTCGTTGTTTAGAATAGTGAT
Organism: Ceratopteris richardii; assembly: GCA_020310875.1. Lineage (NCBI taxonomy): Eukaryota > Viridiplantae > Streptophyta > Polypodiopsida > Polypodiales > Pteridaceae > Ceratopteris > Ceratopteris richardii. Next base: position 80,832,722 of record CM035409.1, read on the forward strand.
TTCCTAGCAATCCCTCATGAGCTTGCTACAACCAACTACTATGTTCATCATCCTCGACACAGCAAGCTAAAACACCCTCAGTATCTTGTTTGTACATGCTTCCTGCCAATATGTGATATTTTTGTGATTTTACAATTTCTTCTTGTGATGTTTTCACATTCTTATTTGCAGGGCCGAAGGTTAGGACTGGTACCAACTTATTTGCCCATTTAGGAACAACTTCCAAATTGAACAGATAAGCATCAGGTAGTTCATCAGACACTCCTTGTGGTGACTCTCCTGAAGTAATGCGAGAAAGGTGATCTGCCCGAAGGTGGGTTCTACCTTTCCTGACAACAACTTCAAAGTCATACTCCATTAGTAAGAGGAACCATCTTACTAAGCGTCCAGTATTGCAAGGTTTATTGACCAAATATAACAAAGCTTGATGATCAGTGAAGAACTTGAACTTGTTGGCCAATAAATAGTGTCTAAACTTCTTTACAGCATATACCATGCCTAACCCTTCTCGCTCGGTTGTGGTATAATTTCTTTCGGCTGGGTTTAGTTGTCTACTAGCATATGCTATGGGCAAATCTAAATTCCCTTCACCTGTGGGTTGTGCCAGCACACATCCTATGGCATGATTGGATGCATCCACATGGACATGGAATGGTTTATTCCAATCAGGAGTGGTCAGTATTGGTGCTGTGCACAAACGTTTCTTCAGTTCATTGAAAGAATTCTCGCATTCGTCGTTCCACTCAAAATTAGACAACAAGGCATAAAGGGGTCTAGCTATGATCGCGTACATGTGGATAAACCTACGGTAATATCCACAATGGCCCATAAAGGCTTGTACCTCTTTAACATTCCTTGGCCTTGGCAGCTCCGCTATGGCTCGTACCTTATCTTCATCCGTTGAGATTCCATTCTTAGAAACAATATGACCGAGGATTTTACCTTGACGCACCATGAACACACACTTTTCTGGGTTCAGACACACTCGATATTCTCTACACTTGTTGAAGATTTGTCTGAGTTCAGGGATGTGAACCCTTCTTTCTTGGGAATGAGCACATAAATCATCCACATACACTTCTAAGCTCTTTCGCAAGAACTCTTTGAAGACATGACACATGAGCCTTTGGAATGTTGCAGGTGCATTGGTGAGCCCAAATGGCATCACCCGAAATGCAAAGATTCCCCACTCTGTAGCAAAAGCTGTTTTGTGTTGATCTTCTGGGGCAATGGCTACTTGATTGTAACCTGAAAATCCATCAAGGAAGCTATAAACTTCCTTGCCTGCAACACGCTCCAAAAGGTGTTCTGTGATTGGAAGTGGATAACTATCTCTAATCGTAGCGGCATTAACTTTTTTAAGGTTAATACACACTCGCAACTTCCCGTTCTTCTTGGGTACCACAACAATGGGGGACACCCATTCGGTATGCTCAATCTCATAGATGAATCCAGCCTCAATCAACCTATCAATTTCTTCTTTGATTTTGGCTGCATAGGTATCATTATATGTGTAGGGCTTCTGTTTGGTGGGCTTAGCATCAGCAGTCATGGGGATAGTATGAGAGCAAATTCTTGGATCTACCCCTTTCAAGTCTCTATAGTGCCATGCAAACACATCCCTATATTCCCTTAATAGAGCTATGAGCTCCATTTCTTCTCTTGCACTTAGGTCATCTCCTATATATGTGCATCTCTCTTCGTTCTCTTCAATGGTCACTACAATCTTCTTGGTCTTTTCTTTATTATCATATGATTCTCCTATGATGGCCTCTCTCTTAGGCATTCGTACCAGAATTTTGCGGTCGTCAACTTCATATTTCTTGAAGTTTTCTAGTACTTCAAACAATGATTCCTCCTTTTCTTGTTTCACTGCTTTTCTTTTCTTTTTCTTTTGACTACTCTCACTTCCATCCTTTGAGTTTACTGTTTTAATACTTGTGAGAGGTTCTTCTTCTTTCTGGGTGAACACTCCTATATCTTCTAGATAGTGCTGCTCTGAGTTAAAGCAACTATCCATCACAATAGACTCCAAATCATCGTCATTCTCTTCTTCTTCTATGACATCACTAGGGTCACATTCTTCTAGCAAGGGTTGACACATGAACACTGAGATATCATAACCCTCCTCATCACAATGAGGTGTCCATTGTTCCTCATTGACAGCAATGTCCATGGTGGCTAAGATTTCTGGCCAGCCATGAGGCTCAAACTCCTCATCTGGAAAGATCATCGGTGTGTAGGCTGGGTCCCTAACTGGTCTATCTCCTAGCGAAGTTCCTTCTTCTCTTGCCTTTAAACGTTTTTCCTCTTCCTTTGCGACCTTGCACATCCACAAATGAGTATCTTCATGCAGCCATGATGGATCAGGTGAACTTTCAGAATGCACAGAGATGGAATCTTCTTTCGCTTTGTGGATAGAATTCCACTGTAGGGGTGGTACATCTCTGAAGGTGTAATCCTTCAAATTGACCTTAGTGGTGACCCCTAAGTGCTGTAAGTACAAGGAGTTAGTTCCCCAATCCTGTACTATTTGCAATTGTCGTAGGAAGGGTCTTCCTAGGATCATCTCAAAGACATTATTTTTCTCAAAGTCACATATAGCAAATGTGTGCTCAAATTCTACACCACAAGTGGTTAGAGTGATCCCTTCTAGCAATCCTAGAGGTCTTTCAAAATGACCATCAGCCATTTGAAGCTTCATTCTAGTTGGTCTTAATGTGGGCTTGCCCCATTGCTTCCACAAGGAGGTGGTCGCAATAGCAACACCAGCACCTGAATCTATGATTGCTTTGGTTGTGTAACCTTGGTAGGTGATGGGAAGATAAGTATTACCTTCTTCACCCTCACACATGTCCCCTATTTTGTCTAGAGGTATCTCTGGTACCCTTTGCTTGGAGCCTGCTTTTGGCATATTGGAATCAAGTTCTGGAACCTGATCCTTCACATGATTCCAGAGCTCAGGTTTTGCTTTGAGCAGCTCTTCTACAGTGAGATGACACTGAACCTTAGTGTTCTTCACGACATCAGTGTTCCTTGGAACCACTGAGTCTTCATTTCTTACCAGTATTGTGGGAGCTCTAATCTGGAGTGATTCAGATTCCCATGGGCCTGGAAATTGAGGCAGTTCTTCTAAGGTATTAGATTCAAAATCTAACCTTTCGTCCTCTTGTTGTTCTGCTTCATCTTCGTAAATAGATGGGATGTCTTGGGGAAATTGATCATGAAGATCATCAACCTCAGGAATAGGAGGGGAATTACCCTTCTCCTTGGCCCATTTCTCTTCTTGTATTTCCCGCAAGAATTCTTGAGAGTACTGTTGAATAGAAGGAGGTATTCCAGCATCCGTGGAATTAGGAACATAAGCTCCCCTGGGTGGTGAGCTTCCTCTTTCAATAACTGGTTGAGCCTGTGGAGGTAAAGAAACTTGTGGTTTGTTTACCAACTGCTCTAATCGTTCTAGTAAGCCCTGGAAATGCAAATCCGATTTGATAGAGTTTGTCTGATTGAACTTTTGACTAGTCTCAAGTATGGCTTGAGCTTGTTCTACCATTTTCATGCACATTTTCATCCGTTCAATCTCTAAATCTGCTCTAGGGTAACTCTTGTCTAGGTTTGCCACTGTAGGCCCTTCTTGAAGTCGAGCCTGGTAGGCCTTGAACATCATGTCCAAGCCTTCTGGGGTTGGATCTGCAAGAACAGACCCTGGTTGCGGTCTATTTACAATGGGTGGTGGGGTGGGATGAGGTGGAGTGGATGGAGTTTCGGCATGCGAGGGGCTTTGAGATGCAATGTCTTCTATTTTTGTTTTCGCTTCTTTTAAGCTTTCTTCTAGTTCCGATAACTTTTTATTCCACTTGCGATTGGCCTTCTCTCTGGTATCCTTCCATGTTCTTGTTTTCCTCTTACTAGGCTCTCCCGATTCACTCGACTCTGATTGTTCTACTGGTTTATCCTGTTTTAAGGCTTGTGCTCTAGTGACAGCTTGTATAGGAGCCACATTGCTACTACTTGAACTTGGATCTGCCACTAAGCCTACCACATTAATGGGTGTAATCTTGGGTGCACTAGAGGGGTTTCTTGGACAATCTCTGGGGAGGTGGTCTTTGCCACAATCAGGACAAAAAGCCTGTATTGTGATAGCCTGTCCTTGACTCGGAGATGGTGGGTGGGGACAGTCACGAATGAAATGGTCACCATGACATCTGAAACAAGATCCTCTAGGGGCTTGTGGTCTCATTTGTCTCAACTGGGGCCTAGGGTTAGGATTTGTGTACATGACATTGGAGTATTCTGGCTCCCAATTTTGCTCCATAGGCGGTGCCTCATATTGATACGAGTAAATCTCACTATGTTCAGGTGACTCTGTGTAATAAGCATGTGGACTACCTTCATGGGAGTAGTCTGAACTATGAGCATGAGAGTCATTATCTGGTATCAATGGGGTTAGTGGCACCAAAGCTTTATTTGGATTTTCCTCTCCCACAGCATACTTGACTGGAATCACGTTGGCTGGAGCTGGTGGTTGGTTTACCAAGACAGGTTGTGGCCTATATGGTACCTGATATTGCTGTTGTGGTCTGTAATATGGCTGTTGGTATTGATTCTGATACCTACCTTGTGGGTAAGGTTGCTGATAATTTTGTCTAACAGCCTGCCTATTGTAGGGACAATCTTGAGCCGTGTGGTTTGTGTATTTTCTCTCAATAGTGCAATATGGAGCATTCCTTTCTCTAATGTTTTGGTTTTGCATTGGGCATACGTTAGCCATGTGGTCACCTCCGCAAGTATAGCACCGATTCAATGAAGTGACTCTCTGTGTTTGTTTATTTTGGACTCCCAGCTTCTTGGCAACTTGCTCAGCTATCTCTTCTATTTCTGTGGAGGTCTTTGAAGTATGACTAGTAGAACTATCCGAATCTTTGTAGAGTTTGGACAATCCTAACTCCTCTCCCAAGTTATCTTCTATGTCTATGCACGTCCGCACACACTCTTCTATGGATCTAGGATCTTTCAAGTATACATAGGATCTTAACTTTGTGCTCAATAAGCCATCTAAAAACAAAGCCACTTGTTTGGCTGGTGTGGGTAGCTCTGGAGCAGGGCATCTTTCTAGGTACTGTCTGAACCTTCTACCTGCTAGTCGCACTGTTTCTTGGGGTGTCTGCTTGAAACTATGGATCAGGGACGATGTGTTATGCCTGATACCACTCTTGGAAAATTCTACAATGAATTCGTCTAGCAGTTGACCTATATCGCGATAGCTGCTTCTACTCAATGGTTGAAACCAAGCTAAGGCAGTGCCTTTAAGGGTCAAACCAAATGCCTCGTACTGGGTGAACCAGTCCTCGATTTGTTCGGCTCTCAGCACTTGTTTGTACTCGGCCACATGATCATAAGGATCCCCTGTCCCATCGAAATAGTTCTTCATTGCCTTGATCACGTGACTGGGTTTAAGGGTTCTTGGGTACTCCCGGGGTCTAAGCAATGGAAAATCCTGTTCATCTCTTTGTTGCCTATGTGCTTGATGTCTCTCTCTTTCAGGTCTTCCATTTTCAAATCCTGACCTATTCCTGCCCACGGTGTGTGCAAAACTTACCTCAGGTCTCTCTCTAGTTCTTTCTCTCTGGGTTTCATGAGCCTGGGATGATCCTACACCTTGGAGGCCATGGGAAACATTGGATCTTGGTGGGGGGAAAATCATGTCATTCTTCCATGTATATGCATGTCTATCATGTTCCGTTACCAAGAAAATTTTCTCTGATGTGTTATCCAGGTAGACAACTTTGCCTGGTATCTCAGGATCTTTGAATTCATAGATGATAACTATGCCCAATTGGCTAGGTTGATCTGGCTTGAACCTCCAAAAGGCTTCCTCTGTTTCTCTATTCGAAAATAGTTCTATGCTTTTGTTGTCTTGAGGGATCCAGTCCGGAGTGATCACTCGGGTCAAAACTGACTTACCTCTAGGAGTCTGGGGTCCTTGTCCTACGTTTCCTTGTTCTAGGTCTCCTATCTCATTCTCATGAATGATATTTCCAAACTCATCGGTCCTATCTGGTTGGTTGGTAACCACATACATGGTTCCTTCCTTATCAATGTATGAACCCTCTTCGAACTTGACCACCGGGTGTTCAAGTCCAAAGGATTGATCTGGATTTTTGAGTTGGACCACTGATCGCCTCAGACCATCCTCATAGATGCGAGCACCTAATTGGTTGGTCCGAATATATTCCAACTGTGTCTTATAGGGACCTTCCGGTGTTTGTAGATGGGCAGTCCCTGAGCCACCTGCAGGTTTTCCCATACTAAAAGACATTTCTGAATCACTTGTGTCCGATCTGAGTAAAAGATGACCACTTAGTTGTTGTGCCCAAGACTTGGATGTATGGTTGACACTAGCCTCAGAAGATCTAATGCTTTGTTTATCCTTGCCTAAGTGTCTACCAGATCTCAGGTTCATAAGCTTTAGTCAAGAGTCCAAATTTTCCCTTTGGTATGGTTCACAATTCTTTAGAGCCCCCTTGGTTCCCTAGTCCCACCTGAGGGTCAACTTCAAATTATCCTATCTCAAAATCAACGCATTATTCTTGAAAAAAACAGTTGAGATCGTGTAGGGTTTGAAACGAGCTTTCCAACAAGCTATAGAGCTCAAAAAATGGACTTTGGATGAGAAAGTTATGTCAAATCAGGCTCCTGGGGGTCAAAACAGGCAAACAGGACCTTTGGAGAAAATCGCGATTTTGTGAACTTTCTGAAAATCGCGATGCTGTGAAGTAAAAAAAATCGCGATGTTGAGCACAGAATCGTGTTTTTGAAAATCGCGATTTTGAGCAGAAAATCGTGATTTGAAAATCGCGATGTTGAGCACAGAATCGTGTTTTGAAAATCGCGATGTTGATCACAAAATCGTGTTTCAGAGAATCGCGATGTTGATCACAAAATCGTGTTTCAGAGAATCGCGATGTTGATCACAAAATCGTGTTTTTGAAAATCGCGATGTTGATCACAAAATCGTGTTTCTGAAAATCGCGATGTTGATCACAAAATCGTGTTTTTGAAAATCGCGATGTTGATCACAAAATCGTGTTTTTGAAAATCGCGATGTTGATCACAAAATCGTGTTTCTGAAAATCGCGATGTTGATCACAAAATCGTGTTTCTGAAAATCGCGATTTTGACTCAGAGAATCGTGATTCACAAAGTCGTGTTTTTCACAAAATCGTGTTTTTGACTGAAAATCGTGTTTTCTCAGAATCGTGTTTTTGACATGAAAATCGCGATTTTGAGCAAAAATTCGTGTTTTCTCAAAATCGTGTTTTTGACTTGAAAATCGCGATTTTGTCCCACAGAATCGTGTTTTTCTCAAAATCGTATTTTTGGCTGAAAATCGTGATTTGTGAGAATCGCGATTTTGAGCAGAAAGTCGTGTTTTTTCACAAAATCGTGTTTTTTTGGCTGAAAATCGTGATTGGTGAGAATCGCGATTTTGAGCAGAGAATCGTGTTTTTCAGAGAATCGCGATTTTGAGCAGAGAATCGTGTTTTTCAGAGAATCGCGATTTTGAGCAGAAAATCGTGTTTTTCAGAGAATCGCGATTTTGAGCAGAGAATCGTGTTTTTTTTGAGAAAAACACAGAATCGCGATTTTTTTCATCCAACTTTTAGGCGGGAAAACTGAAAATCGTGATTTTTCAAAAAATTTTGAATTTTCACAGAATCGCGATTTTCATCACAGAATCGCGTTTTTTGGCGGGAAATTCAAATTTCTGAGCGCCGGCTATGGCGAGCTCCGTATGAGCAGAAAATCATGAAAAAAATACAGCGCTTGCTCTCCCTTGCACCTCCTAACTCCTTCCCACACAATAATGCATGAAAAATGGTATGAAGATGGTGAAAATGCACTAAAAAACAAGAATTTTCTATGAAGAAGAAGATGGAAGAAGGTGGAGATGATGATGATGATGAAGATGAAGAGGAAAAAACAGAAAATGAACTGAAATGACAGTTTTTTTACCTTCCAACGTCGCAAGTCTACGATCTTACCATCACAACGCTCGTCCTCGAAGCTCTCTCCCCGGCAACGGCGCCAAAATTTGGTGTAGCTCAAGCGTAAGCACCACCTCCTTTACTTGTCAATCCGCGGAGACGTGAGGACCGGTATGAAGACCACGAGCAAGTGAAGGCACAAGTGAGTGAGTGAAAGCACACAAACATGCACACACATACGCACACACGCGCGCAAAGTAAGATCAAAGAGAGGAACAATGGAAAGCTTAGATTGCAAAAGAGTTCTCTTACAAAAGTTCTATTCTCTAACCAGCTAACCTCAAAAATGAGCTCTCTAGCTCTTTTTATAGTTTTTTGACTAGTTTTGGCCCTGTCCAGACCTAGTGTCCGGCCTAGTTAAAAATTAGGTTCCAGGGCTTATTTGAGGGCTCAAACGAAGTCTAAAAATTATGAAAATTGGTACAATGGTACTTCTAATACTCCTCAAGCTCGAGGACTCCTCGGCTTGAACAAAATGGAGTTACTAAAAATAGATAATGGTATTTACAATGGTTTCTAGTGATGAAAATCACTATTTTTGTAGGGGATTCTTCTGAAAATTTGACATACACTTCTTGGAGCTCCCTACTTGCTCTCTCTTCTTCTATGTCCACTTCTTTGATGTGCTTCCATGCTTTGTCCTTGACCTTGAGCTTCAACACCATGGCCATTGACTAAATACCCTGATGTAGAAAAATGATATTTCTCAAAAAGTTAAATAGAACTACCCCATTGATCTCTACTAAAATTGTAGTAGACTTCAAGGTGCTTGTACTGGCAAACCAAAAGTTGTATATGTGTTTGGCACAAAAGGACAAAATTGCCTACAAAGGCACTGTGGTAGTTTGTTTGGAGGTTGAAACGAGCTCAACGAAGCTATTTTGAATTGCTAATCGACTTGAGTATGCTCACCAATTTTTGTGTGATTCTTAGACTATGACTAGAGGGGTGTAGTCGATGCCCTAGATGAAGTGGTGACTTGTTCTAATATCCATTGCTAGAGTTTCGGTTTGTAGAAGCACCTGAATAGCACAAGGAAGAACAAGAAGCTTTGAGCATAACATAACACTAAATGAATTACCAAGTAATGTACAAAGATAAGTGACCCAATAATGTTATAAGCGTATATACAAGCCAGGGGAAAAAACCCTCCTAAAGAGGGAAAAAAGTACCCTGGCAGTCCTAAGTGTGTTCACACACATCACTATCAAAATATATCAGCAATCTTTGCACCTACATGTTGCATGACAACTATTCATAGCATTTTATCATCTCGACATTGAAATTGGATTTTTAAATGGTAAGCTTCATGAATAATTGTATGTATCTCAAACCCCTAGGCATGAAAATAAAGATTATAGGTCAAATAAGGCATTTTATGGATTAAAGAAAGCACCATGTGCTTGGTGTGAGAAGATATATGCCTATTTGTTAGCACACATATTTGAGAATAGTCCAATTGAAAGCAATTTGTATGTAAAGCTTGCAAACGATGTACTTCTTATCATTGTTCTTTATGTAGATGATATGATGATCATTGGTCCTAATGAGAGAAATGTCAAATTTGGGGCATCCACATTTCTATGTGGCATGCAATTGATGCAAGTCAATGGTGGCATTGCCTTGTGTCAAACTAAATACATTGAAACTTTATAGTAACATTTAATTCTTGAAGATTGTAAATCTATTTCCACTCCAATGGAAACAATTCTATGATTGAGTCTTCATGATGTTGGAGATGCATTTAATGATGGCATCTATTGATAAGCTATTGGATGCCTCATTTATGTATGCATCCCTCAACTTCATATTCAGCTTGGTGTCTCTCAGATGACTAGATTTTTGCATAGAACAAAAGTTAATAATTGGCAAGAAGTGTAGTGTACCTTTTTCTACGTATTTGCTACCTATCAACTTGGGTTGTTTTATCCCAAGGGGGATCACTACCACTATATTTACTTGCTTTTCTTAACTCAGATTGGGTTGATTATTATGACACTCATGTGTCCACAAGTGGCTTTTCCTTCATCCTTGGTAGCTCATTCATATCTTGGTTGAGCAAGAAGTAACCTACTATGGCCACTTCTAGTTGAGAGACTGATTATAAGGTAGATTTTGTAGCTATTATTGAGTGTGTGTCACGCAAACACCTTCTATATGACGTGTAAATCATACTTTTATCACCACCATATTTGTTGATGGCTAAAGAGAATTGGTAGTTGTTGGCATCGTATGGGAAGAAGCAAGTAAGGGTATATATGCAGATCTAGCACTAAGGCAACCCTTTAAATTTTTTCCAAACCTTACATCATTTTAAAAGTGATTCTCATCACTAAAAGCCATTGTAAATACCATTTCCCTTTTTGTAGCTCCATTTTGTACAAGCCGAGGAGTCCTCAAGCTTGAGGAGCCTTAGAAGTAAGTGCCTACCAATTTTCATAATTTTTACACCTCGTTTGAGCCCTCAAATAAGCCCTGGAACCTAATTTTGAACTAGGCCGGACACTAGGTCTGGACAGGGCCAAAGCTAGTCAAAAACTATAAATAGAGCTAGAGAGCTCATTTTTGAGGGCTAGCTTCTTGTAGTTTTGAGCTTGTATGAGAACTTGGTTGTAATAGAAGTGATTCCATTGTCTTACTCTCTTTGTTCTTACTGTGTGTGCATGTGTGTGTATGTGTGTGCATGTTGGTGTGCTTCTCACTCACACATTTGTGCCTTCACTTGCTCGAGGTCTTCATACCATCCTCATGTCTTCCCGGATTGACATTAAAGGAGGTGCTACTAATCATTGAGCTACACCAAATTTTGGCGCCATTGCTGGGGATTCGAGCTTTGAGGACGAGCGTGTGATGGTAAGACATAGAGAGGACGCGTTGGAATGGTAAGTAGTAGGTAATTGTCTTGTTTTTTCTCCATCTCCATCTCCACCTCCATCTCCATCTCCATCTCCATCTCCACCTCCATCTCCATCTCCATCTCCATCTCCTTCTCCACTTCATATTCCCTTTTCCTCCCCATTCTCCTCATTTGCTTTGTGCGAGTTTGAGAGAGAGCGAGTGTGTGTTCTTGTCTTTGTGTGTATTTGCATGTTTCTTGCAGGTTTCAGCATCATCACCATCTCCAGCAAGCTCAACAGGTACGGAATCCTTCTGCGCAAGCCCCGAGGCGTCGAGCTCGAGCTATCGCGACACACCGAAAAGTTGACCCAATCACTATTCTGAGTGCACCACGACACTACGCAGGCTTAGAGCTCCTAGAATCACTACACAGATCAGAAAAATTCACCATATCCCGACCTATTGTGACACTCCCAAGTATCGCGGCACCTCGACCTATCGTGACACTCCCAAGTATCGCGACACCTCGACCTATCGCGACACTCCCACCTATCGCGACACCTCGACCTATCGCGACACTCCCAAGTATTGCGACACCTCGACCTATCGCGACACTCCCACCTATCGCGACACCTCGACCTATCGCGACACTTCCAAGTATTGCGACACCCCGACCTATCGCGACACTCCCAAGTATCGCGACACTTCGAACTATCGCGACACCCCGACCTATCGCGACACTTCGACCTATCGCGACACTTCCACCTATCGTGACACTTCGACCTATCGCGACACTTCCACCTATCGCGACACTTCCACCTATCGTGACACTTCCACCTATCGCGACACTTCCACCTATCATGACACTTCCACCTATCGCGACACTTCCACCTATCACGACACTTCCACCTATCGCGACACCTCGACCTATCACGTCACTTCCACCTATCGTGACACCTCGACCTATCGCGACACACCGACCCGACCTATCGCGATACACGGGCTTAACGCATGAATTTTTAGGGTGAATTAATTGAGTAAATTGAGGTACCTTTGGGCTTAATATTGGACACATCGGGACGATATTAGAGCCTTAGAAGTGGGCAAAATACCTAAAAACCAGGGAGGAATTTCCTGAACCCTGAGAGCCTGTTTTGACCCCTACATGCCTGAATGGTCATAACTTCACCATACGAACCCCGATTGATGAGATTTTGGTCTCGTTGGAAAGCTTGTTGAGAATCCTACATGGACCTTGACTAGTTTTTGTAAGAATCGTACCTGGAGTTTTAGAACATGTATTTTTAAGTTGGCATTTAGGTAGAACTAGGTGGTCATAGGATTTTGGGGGTACAGTGAGTTACTCCACGGGGGGCCTGTAACTGTTGATGTGTGTCTTTCAATCCATTGTGGTAAAGTAGCTATATTAACTTGTGAACTTTTGCAGGAACATTGCGTGCACTCAAGGCATTCCAAGGCAAGCTAGCAAGGGTGAGTACCAAGCTTGGGAGAAGGCTTCCTGGGCTAGGGTAGCAGTCTAAGCAACCAAAAGGATTGAGGTTGGAAGTTCTCTCAACCCTCCTTTGTCAATTCCTAGCTTAGGCTAAGTACGACTTAGGTGTGGTAATTAATTAGGGCAACGTCAGGCACGAATCAAGTCCAAGAGAACTAATCAACTAAGTGCAAGCATTAAGTAGGTCTTAAGTGCGAAAACCCTAAGGGACAAAAGTAAAATTGAATCGAGCATTTATCAAGTGCGAAATTCACTTAAGTACTCCTGATGACGTGATATCAGACAAGATCCTAAACATAATATTCAATTAAAAAGAACAAAGAGATTGGTGCAAATTAACCTACAACAAGAGTGTACGTGGGACCAAGGGGGTAGAGAAACTAGGCATATGAACCTTAGGTCAGGCAGACACTTAGGCCGAGACCGACAAAGCCTCAGATCTTCTGAAGCTAGTGTCAATCACACTGCTAGGTCTTGGGCCCAGCAGTTGAGTGATTACCCATACACTCCCCGATCAGAAACCAGTGATTCTGAGATGTCCTACAACATGGAGAGACCAGTAGGTAGTTCAGGGGTCGCGTACCTAGAAAAGTCAGAAGGACCTTACAAGACTCAATTGGAATACATCAGGACTAATTGTCTAGGTGCTTGCATCTACGAAGATGGCCTGAGAAGATCTATGGTCCAGATTAAGAACCCCGATCAACCCCATGGGCTAGAACACCCGGTTGTCAAGTTCGAGAATGGAGCATACCTAGATAAAGAAGGGACTATTTATGTAGTCACCACTCTTCCAGATAGAACAGACGAGTTTGGGAATGTGATCGCAGAAACCGACATGGGTGATATAGAGCAAGGGAATTTAGAGAGAGAGCCGAGGACTCCCCGTGGTAAATCAGTCTTGACCAGAATCATGACTCCAGAGTGGATTCCCCAGGATAATAAAAGCATAGATTTGCTTTTAAACCGAGAAACCGATGAGGCTTTTTGGAGATATAAGTTTGCCCTGCCTCACAAAGTAGGTGCTCTCACAATCTTTGAGTTTAAAGACCCTGTAGCCCAGGCAAAGTAACCTACCTAGACAATACGTCAGAGAGGATCTTTGTGGTCACTGAGCATGGCAGACATGCCTACACATGGAAGGGCGAATTTTTTTTTCCCCAACCTCGGTCCAATGTGTCCTACAGTCACCAAGGAGCTGGGACCTCCCAAGCTCATGGAGCTCAAAGGGATAGAAGTAGAGACAGACCTGAGGTAAGCTTTTCCAACCCAATAGGAAGAGAATGAACGCGAGCAGAGATGGATAGGGAAGAAACAGAGAGAACTAGGGTTCAAAGGAACCTAAGAAATGCAGAGGATTTCCCTTTGCCAAGGCCTAGGGAACACACCAGGACTTTGAGACCTACACAGCTAGTTAAGTCCATGAAGAATAACTTCGATGGCACTAGAGATCCATACGATCATGTGGCCGAATTTAGACAAGTCTTGAGAGCTGAACAAGTGGAGGACCTATTCATGCAATACAATGCCTTTGGTCTAACCCTTAGGAACACAGCCCTTACGTGGTTTCAACCCTTGAATGAGAGACAGTTCAGGAGCATAGACCAACTTCTAGCGGCATTCATCACTGAATTCTCTAAGAGTGGCATAAGGCATAATACTTCCTCATTGATCCACAACTTCAAGAAGACACCTCAAGAGACCGTGAGACTTGCGGGAAGAAGATTTAGGCAATACCTAGAGAGATGCCCTATTCCTGAGTTACCCACACCATCCAAACAAGTGGCTTTATTCCTAGATGGATTGTTGAGTAGAAAGTTGAGATCATATGTGTACTTGAAAGACCCTAGGACCATCGAAGAGTGTGTACGCATGTGCATCGACATCAAGGATAACCTAGGGGAGGAATTAGAACTCTCCAAAATCTACAAAGATTCAGATAGTTCTACTAGCCTCTCTTCCTCGTAGTCCACATCTATTGAGGAACTCGTAGAAAAAGTAGCTCAGAAGTTAGGAGTCTCTAGCAAACAAATCCCAAGATTTGCCCCAATAAAGAGGTGCTATACTTGTGGAGGTGACCATATGGCGAATGTATGTCCCATTATGGCTCAACCCCAAGTGAATCCTAGTAGCCAGTACTGCACCATAGAACGGAGATACACAAATCACACAGCACAAGACTGCCCATACAATAAGCAAGCAGTTAGGCAAACCTACCCTCAGCCCTATCCACAACAGGGAAGATATCAAAACCAGTACCCACCACAATAGTATGCTAGGCCTCAACAAACCTATCAACCACAATATCAGGCCCAGCAGAGACCTCAACCAGTGCTAGCACAACAACCCCCTGCTCCAACCAATGTAATCCCAGTGAAATATGCATCTGCTAAAGAAAATCCGAACAGAGCCATAGTCCCAGTCACACCGTTGCTAACAGACAGTGATCCAAGTGACCATAGTTTTGACTCCACACATATTGATAGCCCACAGGCTTACTACATGCAGTCACCCGAGCATAACGAGTCATACTATTATGAGGACCCAAGTGAAAATAGTGGGGAGCCTGAGTATGCTAATGTTATGTACACAAACCCCAACTCTAGAACTCAACCTAGGCAGGTACGACCGACATTTCCTAGAGGACCTTGCTTTAGATGTCAGGGAGATCACCTCATACGTGATTGTCCACTGCCTGCCCCTACGCAACCCCAACCAGTGACAATTCAAGGTTTCTATCAAGACTGCGGAAAAGAGCATCTCTTAGGAGATTGCCCAAAGAACCCTAATAACATGCCTAAAATCACTCCTATCAACGTCATTGGGTTAGTGGTAGACTCTACAGGAAGTGTAACTTCCACTGCCCCAGTGCATGTGGTCACTAGAGCTCAAGCCTTGCAGCAAACCCTAGGAGTAGGGCAGGAAAAGAGTTCTGAGGTTAGTGAGACAGAGAGTATAACCAAGAAGAGAACAAAAGCATGGAGAGATAGTCAGGAGAGAATGAAAAGACAATGGTCACAGAAAATGAGCGAACTTGAATAGAGCTTGAGAGAAACCAAAGCAAAGATAAGTGAACTCGCATCTCAAAACCACTCTCACACTACCCCACCACCACCCTTTCCATCTCCCTCCAACCAATCACCTTCCATCCCCCAACTTTCTAATCCACCATACATCGCCCACCCACCACCTAGAGTAGGATCAGTCCTAACCGATCCTACTCCTGAGGATCTAGACATGATGTTTAAAGCATATCAAGCCAGAATCCAGGAAGGGCCAAATGTGACAGATCATGACAAATGTTACCCTAGGGCCAATCTAGAGATAGAGCGAACAAAGCTTTGTGCTTAGATGGTCGAATTGGCGCAAGCCATGTTTGAAGCGAGTCACTTATTCAATGGCTCTAGCTCCACTAGAACACCATTGCATTTTGATGGTCTGTTGGATAGATTGGAGAGGTTACTTACCAAGTCTAGAAAAGGAGCCACCTACCAGGCTGAGGAGAGTGCAAGAGATAGAATAAGCATCCCTCCCCAGGAAGCTTATGTGCCTAACTCCACTGAACCAGACACCTCTTCTTCTATGAATAGGTATTCACCAGAGTTCCTAAGAGAGATTCAAGAAGAGAAATGGGCAAAGGAAAGTGAAGTACCTCCTCCCATTGAACTTGTGGATGATGCACATGATCAATTCCCACAAGACATCCCTTCTATTTATGAAGAGCAAGAGAGCGCCCAATCTCAAGAGAGATTAGACTTCGAGTCTAATTCCTTACAGGAACTACCCCATTTCACAGGCCCATGGGAAACCAAGTCAACTTGCATGAGAGCACCCACGGTCATGATAAGAAATGAAGATTCGATCATACCTAGGAATATTGAGGTAGTAAAGAACACTAAAGTGCAGTGCAATCTCACTTTAGAAGAGCTACTCAAAGTTAAGCTAGAAGTGTGGAAACACGTAGCCAAATAAGTGCCAGACATAGCGAAATCGCGTTCCCAGGTAGGATCACATACAACAGTGCCAGAAATACCATTGGATAAGATAGAGGATATGAGTGAAGGAGAAGAAGGAAATACCTATCTCCCAGTTACCCATCAGGAATACACAACCAAAGCAATTTCGGACTCAGGTGCAGGAGTTGCAATTGCTACCACTTCCCTATGGAAGCGTTGGGGTAAGCCAGCACTCAGGCCGACGAAAATTGCAAATGGCCGATGGTCATATTGAGAGAGCTTTGGGATTGCTAGAAGCAATAACTCTCACTACATGTGTAGAGTTTGAGCATACATTTGCTATATGCGACTTTAGCAAAAACCGGGCCTATGAGATGATTTTGGGGAGACCATTTATGTGGCAGTTGCAAGTGGTACAGGATTGGGGAACCAATTCTTTGTACTTGCAACACTTAGGTGTTACAACCAAAGTCAATCTCAAGGATTACTCTCATAGAGATGTACCCCCCATCCAATGGAATCCCATTCATAGAGCCAAAGATGATACTGAGTCAGTGCATTCCATAGGATCAGGATCCTCATGGATGCATGAAGACACTCACTTATGGATGTGTAAGGTAGCAGTAGAAGAAGAGAAGAGAGAGAAAGCCAGAGAGGTAGGTGCAAAAGAAACCCATAGATCAATTCAAGACCCAGCCTATGCACCTGTAGTTTTTCCTGACGAAGAATTTGAGCCTCACGGCTAGGCTGAAATTTTAGCAACAATGGATGTAGCCATCAATGAAGAACAATGGACACCCCATTGTGATGAGGATGGCTATGACATTTTAGTCTTTTCAATAGAACCAATCATGGGAGATGCAGTCTTAGAAGAATGCAAACCTAGCCTTGATGCATTCGAGGACGCAAGTGACCAATTTAGAGTCAATCATCATGGATCCCCCATTTGCATCAGAGGAAGAATACTTCAATGAGGTAGAAGTTTACCCTCAGAGACATGAAGAGCTCACTAATGATGTGAGATTAACCACCCAAGTGACCACCAAAACTGAAGGCAAGAAGAGGAAGAAGAATGAAGTCACTCCGGAGGAAGAAGAATCCTTGTTTGAGGTCCCTAAAAACTTTAAAAAATATGAGATAGACGATAGGAGAGTCATGATAAGAATGCCTAAACACAAGGCACAATCAGGAGAGGCCTATGATAGCAAGGAAACTACCAAGAAAATAGTTGTAGCCATAGAAGAGGGAGAAGAAAGATGCACCTACATAGGGCATGACCTGATGGAAGAAGAAGAAGAGCAAGAGTTGGTAGCCTTGCTAAGAGAATATCGAGATGTATTCGCTTGGAGTTACAAGGACTTGAAAGGTGTAGACCCTGACATATGCTCACACACGATCCCCATGACCTCACATGCCAGACCCTCGAAACAAAAGCCATACACATACAATGACAACTACGCTGCCAAGATTAAAGAAGAGATAGACCGCTTGGTTGAAGCTGGATTTATCTATGAAATTGAGCACACTGAATGGGTATCCCCCATTGTAGTGGTGCCCGAGAAGAATGGCAAATTACGTGTATGCATTAACTTGAAGAAGGTTAACGCAGCCACTATCAGGGATAGTTATCCGCTTCCTATCACTGAGCATCTATTAGAAATGGTAGCAGGCAAAGAAGTGTACAGCTTCCTGGATGGGTTCTCTGGCTACAATCAAGTAGCCATTGCACCAGAAGATCAGCATAAGACGGCTTTTGCCACAGAGTGGGGCATATTTGCCTTTCGGGTAATGCCATTCGGGCTTACCAATGCACCTGCTACCTTTCAAAGATTGATGTGTCATGTGTTTAAAGAGTTCTTGAGGAAGAATTTGGAAGTCTATGTTGATGATCTTTGTGCTCATTCCAACATTAGACAGACCCATATACCTGAACTCAGACAAATCTTTGATAAATGCAGAGAATATCAAGTCTGCCTGAACGCAGAAAAGTGTGTTTTCATGGTCAGGCAAGGCAAAATTCTAGGACACATAGTGTCAAAAAACAGCATATCCACTAAGGAAGAGAAAGTGAGAGCCATCGCAGAACTGCCTAGGCCAAAGAACGTCAAGGAAGTACAAGCTTTCATGGGACATTGTGGTTACTACCGCCGATTCATTCACATGTATGCTGTCATTGCAAAGCCCATGTACGGACTTTTGACTAACTTTGAGTGGACTGATGAATGTGAGAATTCCTTCAATGAGCTTAAACGAAGATTATGTTCAGCACCAATCTTGACCATGCCAGATTGGAACAAGCCATTCCATGTTCATGTGGATGCCTCCAATTATGCTATTGGATGCGTACTTGCACAACCTACTGGTGAAGGTAATATGTGTTGAGATATCAAGCTCAACATGTGATGATCCAGGATGACACGTACTAGTTTTTCGTTTCTCTGACATGTATAGTGGTCACGCCGGTATATGTCAGGGATACTTCATTGAGCTTTATTAGATTTATCTACCGAGAGTGATGGCACATTTGTTTCTTGCCAGCTCACTCATTTGCGGACATTAGGTTTTTCCTTATGTACTGGTCTTTATATATTGCACTGGTTGTATTCTTGTTTTTAGGTCATTCTTGTACGTTCCTTTTATGTAATAGAAGAAGAAGAAGATCATTCTTCCTTGCCTCAATCTGTGTGTGTGCTTCTCCTTGAGAGTGAGAGTGTGTGTGTGAGCTCTCTTCCTTATCTCATTCCTCGTGACATGGTATCAGAGCCAGTGTGGCTGTAGAGAGCTCGTGGAGAAGGCGACGGTGAAGACTATGCGGCAAGGCATGGAGAAAACGCGATTTCACAAACGGCCTCCGTTTGCTACGAAAATCGCCGTGAAGGTAGAAGACCTCAAAATATTATCGAGAGTTATCCCTTTAGGATCACTAGTTATTGTCAGATCAAAGTTTCGGAGCCATCTCGACCTCCGTTTCGAGCCCGCAAGGTGGGGCCCACAGAAAAACCAAGTCAGTTTCAGAAACTGTAACTTGCGTTGTGTTCGGCGACACTCATATATTCTAGATTCAGAATTTCAAGCGATTCCATGTACTGTTGATACACGAAAACTGTGTTTTTCTGAGATCGAACTGTCACGTCATAGTGCGACAGTGTTCAAGCAAAAGTGCTGCTTGTAGTGTTTTGCAGTGTTGTGAATTGTTGCAGAAATGGCAAACGCAGATGGAATGAGTCAGCTTATGAGCGATAAGCTGGACAAGGACAACTTCCATGCTTGGAGATTCAGAATGACGAATTTCCTGATGGGAAAAGGCTACTGGAAGTACATCGAAGGAGAGAATGAAAATGCTCCGCAGTTACCAGAAAGGAATCGGACTACAGAACAATTAAGAGCATATGAGGAATGGAATCAAGGAGCACGAAAGGTAATGTATTGGCTATCTGTTAGCATACAAGATAGCATGATTGGACACATACAGGATGCCAAGACTCCAAAAGAGGCTTGGAACAGTTTGGTCACTTTGTACGAGACCAATACAAAGGCACGGAAATTGCAACTCAAGAACGAGCTGCATACATTGGAGAAAAAGAGCATGTCGGTAAGTGACTACACTCTAAAAATCAAAAGCATATGTGAGTCACTTGCATCTATTGGCGTGAATGTAGATGATGATGATGATAAGGTGGAAGTGTGCCTTCGTGGTTTAGGAGCTGCATATAAGCAGTTCAAAACTTCTATACAGACCAGGGAAAATATTCCGAATTTTGCTGATTTGATCTCTATGCTGATCATTGAAGAAAAGAATCTTGGTGAGGATTCAAAATCCCAAGGAAATCCAAGTTCTGAGCAGGTATTCTACTCTGGCAGAGGAAGAGGCAGAGGTAGAGGTTTTGGAAGTGGAAGAGGAAACAGTAACCAAGACCAAGGTCAACAACAGAATCATGCAGGAGGAAGAGGACAGTTTCGAGGCAGGGGGAGCCAAAGAGGTCGCAGAAATTTCCAAAGAAATGATTCAGGTAATGATAGTAAAGGATGCTAGAATTGTGGTAAACCTGGACACTTTGAACGTGATTGCAGGTTAAAAAATCAAAATAACAGAAGGCAGCAAAACAACTATGCATCCACAAGTGCAGATGATTCTGAGAAGCTGTTTATGGTTCAACATCACATGATGAATACAATGTCTGCTGGTGTTTCAAAATCGAATGATAATGTCTGGTATGTTGATTCAGGTGCTTCAAATCACATGACCAGTCATGCAGAATGGTTTAGTAGTTTGCAGAATATGCCAGTTCCTGGATATGTTGAAACAGGTGATGACACATCGCATCCTATTGAGCATACAGGAAACATAGCATTGTCTATGGAGGACGGAAAGGTAAAACATCTTGCTGATGTGCTGCATGTTCCAAATATAACGAAGAATCTGGTTTCTGTTGGACAAATGGTTGACCAGGGATTACAAGTCAGGTTCAATGCTGATGGATTATATGTAGAAGAGTACAAGCAGGATGGACGATTGGTTGCCAAAGGAAACAAAGTGGGTAGGATGTTCACCTTAAATGTGAAGATTCCTGAAATGAATGCAGCCATGTTTGCAAAAGGTGCAGGAGTTATTGCAGATATAGAGATATGGCACAAACGGATTGGACATGCAAACTTGCAAAGGCTGAAACTGATGCAGTCAAAGGAGATTGTCCATGGACTATCAAATTTCAAAGTTGCAGAAATGCAGAAGGTATGTGCAGCATGTCAATTTGGTAAACAATAAAGAGCATCATTTCCACATGACAAGCATGTTAGTGAGAATGTACTAGAAGTAGTACATACAGATGTTTGGGGTCCAGCAAAGACCACATCTATGGGCGGTTGCAGGTTTTATGTTACTTTCATTGATGACCATACACGCAAAGTATGGGTATATTTCATGAAAGAGAAGAGCGAGGTGTTTACTCACTTCCAGAATTTTAAAGTTATGGTGGAAAAGTAGAAAGGGAAGTACATTCAAACATTAAGATCTAATGGAGGAGGTGAATACATGTCAAATGAGTTCAGCAGTTTTCTAAAAAATCATGGAATTCGGCATCAGTTTTCATGTAGGTACACACCACAACAGAATGGTGTTGCTGAACGCAAAAATAGACATATTGCAAAAATAGCAAGAGCCTTGATGGCTGAGAAGAATATGCCTCATTGTTATTGGGCAGAAGCTGTGCATACTGCTGTATACATCATGAATAGAACTCCGACTGCTGCTATACATCAAGTTACACCTGAAGAGAAGTTTACAGGTAAAAAGCCAAACTTATCACATCTGAAAGTTTTTGGCTGTATTGCATATGTACATGTTCCAGATGAGTTGAGGATGAAGCTTGATCCGAAAGCAAAAAAATGTGTCTTCATTGGATACTCCCTTGAGCAAAAGGGGTACAAATGTTATAACCCACTCACACGACATGTGAAGGTGAGCAGAGATGTGGTATTTGATGAAATGTCAAGCATCTATGCAGATGCCAAAGAAGGACTAAATCTTGAACCAAATGACAAAGAAAATGCTGAAAAATCTAGTGCAGAATCTCAAGTTTTGAGTGGACCGGATGCATCACCAAGCATAGTTCCAACTCAAATCCATGGAGTGGAAGATTGCGTGGAAATTTCAGTCCAGCAAATTCATCAAATACATCCAAGAAAGGTAAAGAAAAGCTTTCTGCTGGTAGTAAAACAGGTGCAGGTTTTGAAGACATTGATGGAGATTCAAGCGGTTCAGAAAAGAGTCTTGATGAGGAACTTGGATTGCCCTCTGTGAAGACTCCAGGAGTAAGAAGGGCACATGCAGATGATACAAGAAGAAGTGACTCAGGACCAAGAAGATCTGGGAGGATGCGTAATTCAGTGCAACGATTGACATATGATAGTTACATGGCTCGCCATTGTGCCTACATGACAAAGGTAATACAAGATGTTGAACCTTCTTGTTTTGAAGATGCAATTGGTAATGCAGATTGGGAAAAAGCTATGGATGAGGAGATGGCTGCACTTTATGGAAATGATACATGGAAGCTAGTTCCATTGCCACAAGGAAAGAAATCCATAGGCTGCAAATGGGTTTACAAGGTAAAGCATAATGCTGATGGTAGCATAAGCAGGTATAAAGCACGATTGGTAGCTAAAGGTTATGCACAGACATATGGCATTGATTATGAGGAAACATTCAGCCCTGTAGCTAAAATGTCTACTGTTAGAACACTTGTTGCATTAGCTACAGCAAAAGGATGGACTTTGCATCAGATAGATGTGAAGAATGCTTTCCTACATGGTGAGTTACAGGAAGAAGTATATATGGACCAGCCATAAGGATATGAAGATTCAAAGCATCCAGAATATGTTTGCAGGTTGCAAAAGGCTTTGTATGGGCTGAAGCAAGCCCCTCGTGCATGGCATGCAAGGATTGCTGATTACTTAACCAGCATTGGGTTCTCTATGTGTGATGCAGATCACTCACTATATGCAAGGAAGGCTGATGATGGCATCACTATTGTGGCTATTTATGTTGATGACCTGATTGTAGGTGGTGATAATGAAGAAAGCATCAAAGAGGTAAAGAAACTTCTTATGCAAGAATTCGACATGAAAGATCTTGGTGTGCTACGCTATTTCTTGGGCATTGAGTTTATACATACAGAAACAGGTATATGGATGTCGCAAAGGCAATATGCCTTGAATATGCTGCAAAAGTATGGTATGGCTGATTGTAAGCCAATTTCTATGCCATTAGATCATAATTTGAAATTGGATACTACATCAGGTGAAGCATTGGAAAATGCTACTATGTACAAGAAAATTGTGGGAAGTCTTATATATCTCACAATTACAAGGCCTGATCTAAGTTATACTGTTGGACTTGAAAGTCAGTTTATGCAGGTTCCCAAGAAGCCACATTTGGATGCTCTGAGGCGCACTCTACGTTATGTGAGTGCTACTTTGGATTATGCATTGTTTTATGAAGCTGGTGTAGTTTTGCAGGTTCATGGATACACCGATGCAGATTGGGCTGGTAGTACTCCAGATAGAAGATCTACTAGTGGCTTTCTTTTCTCACTTGGAGGTGCAGCTATTACATGGAGCAGTAAGAAGCAACCCACTGTTGCTTTGTCGAGTACAGAGGCTGAGTATAGAGGTGTTGCAATGGCAGCATGTGAGGCATCATGGCTGGAGATGTTACTTGCAGATTTAGGTGTGGAAGTGCAAAAGCCTATCACTATCTATTGTGATAATCTTAGCAGCATACAGTTAGCACAGAACCCTGTTTTCCATGCTAGAACAAAGCATATCGAGGTACATTATCACTTCATCAGAGAGAAGGTATTAGCAGGTGATATTGATCTTGTTTATGTGAGAACAGATGAGCAGGTTGCTGATATTTTCACCAAAGCACTTGGAGCTGAGAAGTTGAAGAAGTTTCAGAAGATGCTTGGATTACAGGATATGGCATTGAGCTTGAGGGGGAGTGTTGAGATATCAAGCTCAACATGTGATGATCCAGGATGACACGTACCAGTTTTTCGTTTCTCTGACATGTATAGTGGTCACGCCGGTATATGTCAGGGATACTTCATTGAGCTTTATTAGATTTATCTACCAAGAGTGATGGCATATTTGTTTCTTGCCAGCTCACTCATTTGCGGACATTAGGTTTTTCCTTATGTACTGGTCTTTATATATTGCACTGGTTGTATTCTTGTTTTTAGGTCATTCTTGTACGTTCCTTTTATGTACTAGAAGAAGAAGAAGAAGATCATTCTTCCTTGCCTCAATCTGTGTGTGTGCTTCTCCTTGAGAGTGAGAGTGTGTGTGTGAGCTCTCTTCCTTATCTCATTCCTTGTGACAATATGGATCTTCCTATTGCCTATGCTAGTAGACAGTTGAATGCAGCTGAATGGAACTACACAACCACAGAACGAGAGGGATTAGGCATGGTGTATGTAGTTAAAAAGTTTAAACACTATTTGCTTGCAAATAAGTTTAATTTTTTTACTGATCATCAAGCATTGTCGTACCTGGTAAATAAGCCATGCAATACAGGTAGATTAGTAAGATGGTTCCTCTTACTAATGGAATACGACTTTGAGGTAGTGGTGAGAAAAGGCAAGACCCACCTGAGAGCAGATCATCTCTCAAGGCTCACATCAGGAGAGGCCCCACAAGGAGTGTCAGATGACTTACCTGATGCTTACTTGTTTAATTTGGAAGTTGTACCTCAGTGGGCTAAGCCATTAGTGCCAGTATTGACATACGGTCCTAATCACCCGACAATGCACACAGAAGATAGAGAGATAGTAAAAGCTCAAAAGTATCATATCTTGACAAGAAGTATGTGCAAACATACGGAGCAAGGAGTATTAGCCTGTTGTGTGGAAGAGGACGAGTATGCTAAGTGGTTGCAATTAGCACATGTAGGTGCATTAGAGCAACACTACTCAAAACAACAAACCCTACAAACACTGAGGAGACTAGGAGTGCATTGGCCAACCATGGAAGTTGATGTCCATAGAATGTGCAAAGAATGCCCAATCTGCTGCACTAAACCACCAGTGGAACATGCCACTCTTTATCAAGTGTCTTTAGTGCCAAATTGGAGTGAACCATTAGTAGCCTTCTTGAGGACGAAAACATTCCCTCAAGATATGACTTTGGCTAGACAAAGGAGTTTGGAACAAGAAGCCTTAGATTACACAATCATTGGTGATAATTTATACAAACGTGGTAAAGATGGTTACCTAATACTGTGTGTCCATGAGAGCGAATACCTCAAGATATTAGAGACTGCTCACCAAGGTGTAGTAGGAGGACACTTCGGTCCAGATAGGGTGATCAAGGAAATACTATTTGCAGGGTTTTGGTCACCAACCCTTCACATGGATGCACATACCTATGTGAAGAGGTGTGAGGTTTGTCAGCGAACCCAGTATCCCATACACAAGAATGAGATGCCATTGAAGCCTATGATGGGTGGACGTGCATCCTCTAAGTGGGGAATAGACTTTGTGGGTCCTATTAATCCCCCAGCTAAGGGTTCACATGTTGAGTATATCATTGTGGCCACAGACTATCTAACCAAGTGGGTAGAAGTGAAAGCCACTATGAAGAACGATGCTCAAACAACAGCAAAGTTCCTATTTGAAAATGTGTTCACTAGATACGGACTACCTATATAGTTAGTTAGTGATAGAGGGACTCACTTCGTAAATGAAGTCATTGAGAATCTTCTTCAAGAGTTCTTGGTGATACACAAGAAGTCTGCCCCCTATCATCCACAAGCTAATGGCCAGGCTAAGAGCACAAATAAGATCTTATGCAATGTGCTGACTAAATTGGTGAATAGCAAATGCTCTGATTGGGACAAACAGCTACACCACGTTGTTTGGGCATACCGAGTTGCCTATAAAACGGTACTCCAAGCCACACCCTTTCAGATCGTGTTTGGCCAGAATGCAGTGCTACCATTGGATTTTTTGATACCTACGTTAAAGATAGCACAAGAGCATGATTGGTCAGGCCATGAACTCTCCTCTAGAATCTTTGATCTTGAACGTTTAGGGGAGACACGATTGAGAGCTGCAGCAGGAATCTATGCAGCCAAGAAGAGGCAAAAGGCGTGTTTTGATACACATGTGAAGGATAAAGGCTTGAAAACCTAGTCCTAGTCTACACATTGAAGCAACATGCACGAAAATTAGAGAAAAGAGGCTATGGACCAATGATTATCAATAGGATCTCCACAAACAGAGCAGTACAACTAGCCACTCTAGAGGGTGACGTACTACCAAGTTACATAAGCGGATGTAGAGTCAAGCTATATCAAGAACCCTTAACTGAAGAAATGCTCAATTGACTTAATACTTCAAAGAAACGTAAGGAAGAGGAAAAGCGAATTCGAGAAGAAGCACAGGCCGAAGCTCTAGAACGTATTCGACGAATGAAATTGAGGAGGCAAGGTAGAGATCAACCAACTAATGATGCTCATGAAGCTCTGGGTTATCACATGGCCATGTGTGAGTCTTCAGGTGAACATTCCCATAAGATAGTTGATCGACAACCTTTCGTAATCCTAGAAGTAGGACAAGGAGAGAGTGCAAGGACCATGAGAGCTTTAATTGATTCAGGAGCAGCCACTAGTGCAGTTCGGCTCTCTTACTGCCAGAAATTGCAACTGAAGGTCAAGCCTATTGAGGCATATCTCATAGGATTGGGAGGCGTTGAAACCCCTTGCATGGTAGAGGTGGAACTTCCCCTCTACATTCAAAAGGTCCTAATGTCAGCAAAAGTGTTAGTATGTGAAGACGCAGATCTTACCAAACCTCTAGTCTTGGGCCAAGACTGGATCTATGATCACGCAGTCAACCTCAACCTAAGTAGTCTTTAGGCTTGGGCAGGCCAAAGCCGCCTTATGATTGAGTTAGAAAATCAAGCACTCAAACCATTAGAAAAGGCACCAAATCTTGGTCCCTCCAGGAGTCCACATGAAGATAACAATGTTGTTCTTGTCCGAAGTTCTATGGCGTAGAGGATTGCCACTCTCGAAGAAGGTATAGAAGTCAACGATGAGTTCCCATCTGTTCCAAAGAAGATTCTAAAAGGGAAGGCTTTGCAACACACAACACTGAGGAGACCAAGGATCAAGAAGCAGGAGCACCAACCTGTGCACTATGAAGTACCTCAAGGCATGAAGCAGATCTGGATGCAGAAAGACGGTCAATGAAGGCTATTCCCCATGCTAGACAGATATGGGTGCCCAAGGCATGCTTACAAGCCCAAGTAGCTTCACCTCCAATCACTAGCAGAAATCAACCCTCACCAGTACTCTTGGTAAACAACTCAGGAAAGATACCTACACCCCACACTATTACACCTTTGGTCAAACCTAGAAATGTCTGGAAATGGGTACCCAAAAGGTCCCAAATCCAGCACAATCTAGTTCATAAATCTTTCCCTGTCATCAACTCTAAGAGCTACGAATCCTCAATCAAAGTTTGGAGACTTAAACCCTGTATCAAACCCCTTGACCCAATTTTGTAAATCCATCCACTCTGAGGTAGGTGCATTCTGAGAACATTGCATATCCCAAGTATGCATCTAGGATGACATAACCCACTAACCACCACTCAAATCTATCACAAACACTTCACCTCTAACCACTAACCATCTGGATTGTCATGTTAGTATTGTGAAGGGAACACCATTACATCCTGTTTCCTATGCAACACTAATGTGCCTTTCTTCTTCTAGCAGATAAGCATCAGAAGTCTCATGGCAGCAACAGCAGCAGGAACAAGCTCCCAGGCGGGCACTAGTACTCAAAGCAATTGGGATACCATGCCTGTGGAGGCTCCACTGACAGCAAGACCTGAAGAGTTCCTAAATGTGCGAAGGATTCCCATCTCGGATCCGCCGACTGGCCTAACAGAAAGAGTGAAAGGACATTCTCATTGGTTCAATGAGATGCCAGGAGATTTGGGAGACGCTGATCATATTTGGGAATCCAAGTTGGAATTTGGAGGAGTTTGGTGGACCTTTCAATTCTTCTCACGAGAATTTGAAGCATTACAGAATGTAGCTCCTCTTCAAGATATCTGGCAAAATGTGGGATTGCAAGATTATTTCAGTGCAGCTTTGCCTAAACCTGATTTCCTTAGGTGCTATTACTTGATTGCAACTCTGAAGGCTACAGGAGATAAAGATCATTCAGGCACATTCTTGGTGCCCTCTCTGTCAAACCAGGAGGAAATGAAGAAGTTTGAGTTGAATATCACTTTAATCAGGGAGGCCCTTTAGATGTATGGCACCCATGTACCCTCCGATCAAGATCCCTTGATACAGGAGTCTATGAAGAACAATAAGCTCAAGAAGTTGAAAGAAATGTGTGCTCTCACCCCCAACATCGCCATACCACTGCGGATGTGCCTTCAACACTTCGCATTTCCGGCGCAAGACCAGTTCACCCAGCCTCATAAGAAGATTTGGTATGGGTTATACCTAGCAGAGACTGGGAGCTTACCTATTAAAATGCATGTGTGGATACTTGACCAGTTATATGAAGCACGCAAGCGAGGAGTGCGGAAGCCCACTTTGAATGGCTGCTGTGCCATTACAAGAATCATCTATAGATGCCTCGCCTATGATGTGCCAATCGCACGGGCCCTTAAGTACTCACAATTGGAATTCTTCCAGGGGCGGAAGTCAGGGGTTCAACCCGCGAAAAGAATGTGTGGATCTCTTTCACAGGTTCTAATTCCTCGCGAGGTCACCACAGAAGCCTCCTATAGAGAAGAAGAACAAGTAGCCCCATTCACATTCCATCTCCAACGACCACAATCAGAGGGCGTGGTACAACTCACTCCATCAGCCCCTCCACTACCCTCGGATGCTGAGCTTGCATCCATGGCTACTTTGGCAGAGGATCCTTCTTTTGACTTTGAAAGCTTCCTGCAAACAGCCCAATTATCTGAGAGTGAGTTTTTCTCAGAGACCGATGGACCTGGATCATCATCCCAGAGAGGACGATCACATGGTGAAGCACGAAGAGTACATTGGGAAGATGAGGCACAACACACTTAGGCGGGAGGCACACATGGACAAGAGGAGATGCAGAGGAATGAATTAGAGGAGAGTGGGGAGGAAGCCCCTGCGTACACCGCACAACTCAAACGGCTCTACAAAACGATCAAGCAAGTACAAAAGAGACATAAGCTATCAGAAGAGGCCAATAGAGCGATGGTGAATCAAATGCTTCAAGCAGAGAACGAGGACCCCCACTTTGTTGAATCATTGAACCTTTTAGCTGAGACATATGGGATTATAGAAGCTATGCGGATCATGTTACATCGCAACCCTCCTCAATACGATCAACGAAGGCTGGATACGCGACCATGAGGGGGAAAAATGATTCAGATGGACGTGTCTACCTCCTTCCCTACTATAGCTCAAGAAGATGTTCACATGGCTAGCCCGACTAACACTGAGGAACCCTATGACAGCACAAGGATACCCTCTCCCCCATCACCTACCACCCAACCCACCGACTCCCTAGCCACTAGCATTATGGAACAATCCACAGCCATCCCTACAGAGCCTATACCTCACAACCCCATTTTGCCATCCTTACCTATCCCTACCTCTATCAGTGCTTGCCAAATTTCCGAACCCCCTATAGGTGACTCCACCATTGATCAAACTATAATAGGTCACCATTCATATTTTCCAACTCTCGGACAGCCACTGGCCAATACCCAAACCTTCACACACCCATTTTCCGTCACCACTACTCTTCCTCTTTCCGAACCCCAAACCAGTGAGCCCCAATTAACCTCCACAGAGCCTACACAAGCCACCCTACCTCCATTCTTGGCAAACCTTGTTGAACAAATTGAGAATTATAAGAGAAAATCCCATTCCCACCCCACCTCCCCCACATTCACTACCACCACTAACACACCACCTACCATTCCCGTATTCACTATTCACACTTCACACACCATCACGTCCAAACCTATGGACATTTCACCCTCCATAGGACCACTCACCACCACTTTTGTCTCGACATCACCACTTGTAACTTCACGCACGCCACCGCACACACCCACTGTCAGCACAACATCCACTTTTCCCTTTCCCATTTCCCGAACCCTTGCATCTTCCACCTTTACCCTTGCATCCACCTCATTTAGTCACGCACTAGACACTATGTTCGAAGCGGCCACCCAGCTTAAACAAGAATACCGATTATTGGAAGAAAACAATAAGGAGCTGTGTACTCTCTCATCCCACCTCCGTCAATGCCTTGGAATTGAGTAATGCAGCATTACAGCAAGAAGTTACCACCCTCCAACAATTGAAGGCAGAGCTTGAAGCCAAGTATACAGAGATGGGTAAGGCTATGGAAGAACAACTCAGAGACCAGCTAGCTCGTAATGCTCGACTACAACGAAACATGGCTCTACTCCAATGCCACCTAGCGGCTTCCCAAGAAGAAAACATGAGATTACAACAACAAAATCAAGACAACCCCGCAGCCACCATAGAAAACACTCCAGGGGCACCCATCGACCCTGCTAGCTTCCGGGCCGTCCCTTCAAAAAGCATACAACAAATTTTGGAAACCTATGCCAACCTCTTAGAAGCACATGATCAGCTGGCCGACCAAGTAAAGGAGCTACAAAGATCCCAAGTGCCTACACCACAACCACCAGAAGCTAAAGAGATGGTCAATGCTGCCACTTCACCAGAGCCCGAATCAACAACGACCAATGAGGTACTTGAGCTACGACAACAAGTGGCAGAATTAAAGATCAAGTTGTTACAGTATGAAAGACCCCCCCTCTCCACCTGATCAACCAATAGAAGAAGAAGCAGTAATCATTCCAGTGGAGGAAACATTTGAAGACAACTATGAGCCTCAACCCATTCCAGGAGGCAGAATCACGGAGGAAGTACAAGACACATATGAGGAGCCCCCGTCGGCGTGGATGAAACAGGTAGAAGAAATGGGGCCAACTCATGAGGAACGTATCTCCACCCAGATGTTGGCCATGAGGACTATTGAAGAAACCATACTTCAATCAGAATATTTCAGACACCTCGCCCCTAGAAGATTGATAACCAGCTCCGAGTTACAATATAAGCCATACTTTGTACTGTTGGCAGACTGCAATGTTGAGATCAATCGTAAAACCAACAAGTACCCTACTTTCGCTACCCAATTTGAACCCGAGGACATTCCAGAGGACGCCCACAAAGGGAACATATACCAACCCACCTGGAGGCAAAAGTTACTGGAAACCTATCCGGAGATGCTACGAACATGGGATCACGCGCCCATGCACTTGAAGTATAACAGTTGCTACGAGCCAGTGCAACGAAGAAGATCATGGAAGGCATTTGCCATAAAAGTTAAGAACAATGCTAATTGCAAAGAATGGCTCAATTAACCCGCCATTGCACCCCCAACCGGCACACCTACTGTAGCTTACATGATGGCTACCATCAGACATTGGATGCCACGCCTCCACCCCATGCCTGTCATCGCTGCACAGATGATGCTCAAGATACTGGACATGATGCAAGTGGTGTTAAAGACTTTCCGAAATGTACGTAATATTCAGCCGCCAATTCCGGGCTTCATCAACGATAAATATGACTTACTTTATGATATGAGCACGACCCCGAGTATCAGAGTGACTTATGCGTGGCATGCACGAATAAGATATCTCCCTGCTTGCTACAAGCAAACGTTTGATGACATGTTCACCACGGGGTTCTGGGAAGCACACTCAGAAGTGTTCGTGCCACGCCCAACTCATCTACTATAATTATTCGCCTACGAACAAACAATGCATTCAGAGCTCTACACCACGCCACAACCTGACCTACCGGGCGCAGTTAATTGGGAGGCCCTACAGAGAGACCTGGTCAAGGGACTGCGGATTAAAGAACAAGAATTGGCAACCGACATACTACAGCAGTACATTGATCAAACCGTGGAGCAGAGGTCTGTCAGAGACGAAAAACGCTAGGGGGGGGAGAGTGTTGGCATCGTATGGGAAGAAGCAAGTAAGGGTATATATGCAGATCTAGCACTAAGGCAACCCTTTAAATTTTTTCCAAACCTTACATCATTTTAAAAGTGATTCTCATCACTAAAAACCATTGTAAATACCGTTTCCCTTTTTTGTAGCTCCATTTTGTACAAGCCGAGGAGTTCTCGAGCTTGAGGAGCCTTAGAAGTAAGTGCCTACCAATTTTCATAATTTTTAGACCTCGTTTGAGCCCTCAAATAAGCCCTGGAACCTAATTTTGAACTAGGCCAGACACTAAGTCTAGACAGAGCCAAAGCTAGTCAAAAACTATAAATAGAGCTAGAGAGCTCATTTTTGGGGGCTAGCTTCTTGTAGTTTTGAGCTTGTATGAGAACTTGGTTGTAATAGAAGTGATTCCATTGTCTTACTCTCTTTGTTCTTACTGTGTGTGCGCGTGTGTGTGTATGTGTGTGCATGTTGGTGTGCTTCTCACTCACACATTTGTGCCTTCACTTGCTCGAGGTCTTCATACCATCCTCATGTCTTCCCGGATTGACATTAAAGGAGGTGCTACTCATCATTGAGCTACAGTAGTTGCAAGGAACCTAGTGTTCCATGCTCTTATAAAGCACATTGAGGTGCACTACCATTATTTCAAAGAGCGAATCTTTGCTAGAGAGATCAATTTGTAGACCTTAGTCCACATTGTTTGACACCTTCCTTATACATGAGTGTCATCTCTTTGTTCACCACATCACTCCCAGGGAGGGTTTTCTAGTATTTGGTAGTAAATGTGTGTGAACATGCTTAGGATTGCTATGACACTTTTTTCCCCCTTTCGGAGGTTTTACCCCCTCAGTTTGTACATACACTTATAATCCTAATGGGATACTTACTACTTTTACATTTCACTTAGTAATACACTTAGGACTATGCTCCCAACTTCTTCTTCCTCCTCATGTTATTTTCATGCTTCCGTAGTCCTCAAACTCCAATAGGATCAAGTGACTGTAGTATTTGTCTTACAGTTCATGGCTAATTTTGTGGTTTTATGACTTAAGCCATCTTCATGTCCATATCCAATGATTCTTAGGATTTCGTGATTGCATGGGGTTAAGGTAAAGCAAGTTTGGGGGGCCGATACTATTCTTAGTTGCAAAGGGAAACAAAAGGTCTGCCTATCAATGAAGAATTTAAAGACAATACGAATGGGGGAATGACCTTCGTAGCATAAACAATTTATGTGGTAAATGTGGTAATGGACTATGAAGAAGATTTTTGTGACAAAATAGTGCAATGACCCCATACTTGAAATAGATGTTCTCAATATTTTTGACTCTGATAGTACATGTAATCAAGATAATTAGAAGCAACAACAAGATGAGGATAGGGACAATATTTTATCTTAGCAAGTAGAGGAAGTACAATAGGTAGTCAGTAAAGTACATGTAATCAAGATAATTAGAAGCAACAACAAGATGAGGATAGGGACAATATTTTATCTTAGCAAGTAGAGGAAGTACAATAGGTAGTCCATGGTGCTGATAGATGTTTGAGGATTTGAATAAGGAAAGTGCTAGAGTGAAACTAGATGATTTGGAATATCTGAATTTGGGCATTGAAGAAAACCCAAAAATAGTGAAATTTTTTATAAAATTAAAACTCGAATTCAAGAAAAAATTTGAAAGCACTATTGAAGTATCAAGATGTGTTTTCATGATCATATTTAGATATCAAGGCGGAAAATTAAGTTCTTTGTGAAGATTTCATTAATTTAAAGGGGGATCTTGTCCCAATTAGGTAGCAGTGGTATCAAATGAACCCTAATTATGCATAGATAGTGAAGAAAAAATTAGATAAATTATTAAACATAGGATTTATATATCTAATAGAGAATGTGGAATGGCTCTCTCCAATTGTGGTTATGACGAAGAAAAATGGAAAATTTTGAGTATTTGTGCTTAATGAAATGACAATAACTGATTTGTCTCCACTTCCTTTTTTCAGACACAATTCTTAATTGTGTAGCTAGATCAAAACTGTACAATTTTCTTGATGGCTTGAGCAGATACCATGAATTTTGATTATTCAAGATAACAAGAAAACAACGTTTATTATTGAATAGGGGCTCTATGCATCAAATGTAATGACTTTTGTTCTAAAAAATGCCCCCAACTTTCTAGAAATGGGTGACGTCTGTTTTTCAACCTTTCTTGAATTGCTTGAAGGTATTTTGAGATGACATTCGTATAGCTAGTAAAGGCTTTGAACATCTTCATCATTTGGATTTATGTCTTCAAAGATATGGAGAGTATAGATCATCACTATATCCTTCAAAATGTGTGTTTGTAAGAAAATAGGGTATCTAGTTAGGTTATGTTATTAGTTAAGAAGTAATTTCTATTGATCCATGTAAGATCCAATAGACTGGGGATGCAAAACTTCTTGAGATTTTCAAGAACTTAACACAATCTTTAGGATAGGTAAAATGGCGTGGACATTTCCTCAAGTACTTAGCACACATAAAACTAATGAAGAAGAATGAACCTTTTGACTATAGTGATGATCAACAAAAATCATTTAATAATTTGAACCATATGCTTACAATGGCACCAATCACTACTATCAAATTGGGCACTTCCATTTCATTTTTTTTATATGCATCCTAGATAGGCGTAGGGGCAGTTTTATTGCAAGGATACGGGAAAGGATGGTACAATCAATCTATTATGCTTGCCATGTTTTGAATAGGCCCAAAGTAAATTACAGAATCAATGAAAGGCAATGCATGACAATCACTTTTGTTCTACAAAATTGTAGATGTTATTTGTTAGCTAATAAAGCAGTTACCCATGTAGATCATCAAGCTCTCATCTTCTTGGTTTAAAAGCCTTATTCGTCTAGATGGTTGGCCATGTGGGTTTCGCTCATGCAACAATTCAATTATTCAATTATACATCCCCTTGGTCAACAACATGTGATCATAGATTATCTGAGTCAAATAGAACCAGGTGGTCCTAGATGAACATATGGATGATTTATTGCATGTGAATCGATTTTTGACTCAAGCGGTAGACTAGGTGAATAGCTATTATGATTAAATGGTATATTTTTTTTTAGCATAGTTATTCCCCCTACATATTAAATAAAATCTCAAAGGAGGAAATTATCATCATTTCAACATTCAAATTTGTTGGCTGGGTGTAGAAGTGCGAGAGACACACAAGAAGCACACACAAGGAGCACAAATGCAGCAATACACACGGAGAAGATGATGGCTGGAATAGCTCTCTCCATTGATCGATGTACTGAATTGAAGTAAGAGTTGAATAATGTCCCTAAGTACAAAGTACCACCACATATGAGAGTATCAAGTATGTGGTAACATGGGGAAAAAACCTCTAGCCAGCACTAGAGTAAAAAGTGCCCATGTATAGGGAAAAGGTTCACATCAAAGCTACTCGAGGAACACATAAGTGTAACAAACCCCCCTGGAGCGAATGATGTGAACACATACAGGGAGTGACAGATTAGCCCCCACAAGGTAACAAGCCTAAAGCTTTGCGAAAAGCTTCAAACTTTTCCCGTGGAAGAGCTTTGGTGAATATGTATGCCACATTATCTTGTGTAGGCACATATACCAAATCAATATCTCCTGCATGAAGGCGCTCTCTCACATAGTGATAATACACAATATGTTTGGTCCGTGCATGAAACACTGGGTTTCGTGCAACAGCCAAAGCACTCTGACTATCTGTGAGAATATGTGTAGCAACATCAATCTCCATGCAAAGATCCATCAATAGGCGTCTCAGCCATATACACTCCACTGTAGCTGTGAAAACTTCCCTGTACTCACCTTCACAACTCAATGTCGCCACTGTAGGTTGCTTCTTACTCAACCAAGATATGCATGAGTCTCCAAGGAAAAAGCAATTACCACTAGTGGACACCCGAGTATCATAACAACCAGCCCAATCACTATCTGTAAAAGCATGCAAGCATGGCTAATTATATTTGCCATAAAAGAGACCTAAACTCAAATGCCTCGAAGATATCTGAACACATGTTTCACCGCTTGCCACTTAGTGCCAAGGCTATGCATGAATCGACTCAACTGGGAAACTGCATATTGTATATCCGGCCTTGTGTTGCATGCATATATAAGACATCCCACAGCTTGCTGATAAAGAGAAGTGTTAAATGCATCACTGGAATCCTCAACTGAGAACCTGAATCCTGTCTCAACTGGTGTGGAAATTGGCTTACAATCCTCAAAATCAAAATGTTGAAGTAGTTTTTCAACATACTTTGCTTGATGCATAACAATTCCCCCCTCAACGGATACAAACTGGATGCCAAGATAGTAGCTCAAAAGACCAAGATAAGTGACATCAAAAGTATGCTGCAAATCAGCCATAAGAATGTCAAGTTTTGCATCACATGACCCAGTCAAGAGTATGTCATCGACATAAAGAACAAGCACTATAAGATCAGCCCCATTTTTGCATACATAGAGTGTGCTTTCAATCGGACTACATGTGAAGCCAAGAACAATCAAGTGCTTATGTATTTTGTCATACCATGCACGTGGAGCTTGCTTCAGACCATACAAGGCTTTATGCAAGCGACAAACCATATGCTCTTTCCCTTTCATAGCAAATCCAGGAGGTTGCTTCACATAGACCTCTTCTTGCAAATCACCATTCAAGAAGGTTGTTCTTATGTCCAACTGATGCACTTTCCAACCTCCATGGGCAGCCAATGCAACCACGGTGCGAATGGTAGTCATGCGTGAAGTAGGTGCAAAAGTTTCCTCATAGTCAATGCCATATTGTTGCGCATATCCTTTGGCAACCAATCTAGCTTTGTAGCGATCAATGCTACCATCAGATTTTCTCTTAATCTTGTAAACCCACTTTGTACCAATGGCATTCTTTCCTTTTGGCAATTCACATAACTCCCAAGTACCATTTCTATGTATGGAATCCATTTCTGATTGCATAGCACTCATCCATTGTGGATCGTCACATGCATCTTCAAAAGAAAGTGGCTCTTCATTACATGTTGTAGCAATAAGAGAATAATCCACAAAATTACTTGATGCATGGTGAGAGCTTGATCTTGTTCTACCAAGTAAAGGTGCACTCAATTTGCTGTCCTACAAAGTTTGTTTCAGCCACTTTGGCATAGATTGTGCACTCTTGATAGACATGCGATCATTATGTAAAACATCTTCAATATTGACATCATGCGTGGGCTGAATTTCATGCTCAGTTTCAGCCATATTTGGATGCAAATGTTCAGCCATATGTGGCTGGAAATTTCCAGCAATTTGGACATTTTCTGACTGAAATTTTTCAGCCATGTTTGGCTGGAAATTCTCTGCATTTTCAGCCCTATTTGGCTGGAATTTTTCAGCCCTTTGAACCTCAGTTGGCTGGTCTACATGGCCATAGTCAAGCGCACCATTTTGGAACAAAGGCATGAGTGTATCGAACACATCTTGTGAGCTAACTGTTGGCAGTTTTTTGCATTCAAGTAGAGGGAAAACTAAATTTTCAGCAAATACCACATCTCGACTCACAATTATTGTGTTCGTCAATGGATGGTACAACCGATATCCCTTATTTCAGCACTATAACCAACAAATATACATTTCTTTGCCTTGTCATCAAGTTTGTGACGTTGTTGTGATGGCACAAGAGCATATGCCAAACAACCAAACACACGCATATGACTAACCATAGGCTTATGACCATTCCAAGCCTCATAAAGAGTGATGACTCTCAATGCTTTTGTAGGGCAGCGATTCAACACATAGTTTGCACACATGACCGCTTCCATCCAAAACTTATGAGGAAGATGCTTTCCTTTAACCATACATCGTGCCATTTCAAGTAGAGTTCTATTTTTACGCTCGGCAACACCATTTTGTTGAGGTGTATATGGCACCGTACATTGGTGTGAAATACCTCTTTCACGAAGAAAAGCATTAAACTCATGTGACATGTACTCACCGCCACGATCCGTGCGTAGAGTCAAAAGATTTTGTGAAGAAAAATTTTCAGCCATAGCTAAAAATGCTTTGAAGCAAGAAAATACATCATTCTTTGCTTTCATAGGATACACCCATGTATGGCGAGTAGCATCATCAATGAAGGTAACAAAATATACATGCTTCCCAAAAGATGGAGTCTTGATGGGACCACATACATCACTATGAACAAGCTGTAATTTTCTTGTAGTGTGTGTATGACTATCTTTTGGAAAAGAAGCACGATGCATTTTTCCAAGAATGCAACCTTCACAACCTTTTGGCTCATTCATGAAATGGGGATGGGACTTTATCATTCCTATAAGTCCACCAACTAAACAAACTAGCAATCAATATATTCGCATAGCAATCTATTACTATACAAAGTGGGGAGAGGCCAAATCCATGAGGGATAATAAGGTGTAGAATGTAGAAAACACTTCTCTACAAGAATATTAAGACAAGACTCAACTGTCCAATGGAAATTGTATCCGATCAAGGAGTTCATACTATGGATCTAGTAATTAAAAATTTGATGTTACACTTATGATTTTACATAAGATGTCCATAGGAAAATGGAAGGAAAATCGGAGTCAACAAACAAAATACTTATTCAAATTCTTAGGAGAATAATTTCATGATCTCATGCCTTGACTTTCATTTTGGACTTAGAAACTTGAAAAACTTTTGCTGGAACATTCATCCTTATTTTCTGGGGTTTTCAAAAGAAAAACAGGTTCTTGAATTTCTCAAATTCAAGAGTTATTGGTTCTACCTCAGCCAATTTTGCAGCAATAAGATCTTTTTATTACTAGAACTTTAAGTACCTACTCAGGGGCGACTGTAAACAAATCTCTCTAGTGCGTAGGTCTAAGAATCTTCTCATGCTTTTCGATTTCAACTCTAAATAATACCTTTAAGGATAGGTAACTTTATGTTTTACACTCCACAGACTTAATTACCATCATCACAATTGTAGACTATGTACTTGGAACAACTAGCTCTTCCATAGTTTCCTTTGGATAAGTGTAACTTGCGCATGATATATATATATATATATATATATCTTTGTGGTTAAAAGCACATACAAACCAAGTGACAAGGATCATTTTTGCTAACGTTCAAGAGTCCATGCCCAACATGTCTCCAACTCTTGTACACTCAATATATTTCTTTTTAGTTTTTTTTGTTAAAAAGAAATCATAATTACTACATTTGAATCAAATGAGTGACAATGTTATATCCACATCCATCATCAATATCTTGTGTTGGATGCCAAGATCTAGCCACTGGCCATGAGATTGCTTACTATCCCCTTGAAGTTAAGGTTGATGTACAATATACTAGGGCTAGGGAGAAGTAAGGAGTTGGGACTTACAATTTATCTACCACCCTTTTCTTCTTGTTTTCAAAGCACAAAACGTGTAAACTAGAATACCTATCACACATTGCTCTATCAGGCATTTCTTTACCCCTAAGAGATTTAAGGATACATTTACTAGCTATGAGAAGTACTTCTAGAACTATCAGATGGTGGAGTGGAGTTGCATTACTAGAATTTGCATTAGGGAGACTACTTCAATGCTCTATTTTATGCTCAAATATATGTGATTTCTCCATAGGATTATATGTGTTTTCTAAGCAGTTAATGGAGAAACATAGAAAGGATAGTTTTCATGAAATTCATGAGCAGAAAGGTATTGAATTGCATCAAAGTCATCAAGCTCATATTGGTACTACTTATCTTCATGTTACTAAGCTTTACCTTCAAGATAGAAAATGATTCTCTATGAAGAATCACAATCCTATCGAGTAATCTGATAGAAGATTGCACTGGAATAAGGATCATAGGTTTCCAAGTTAAGACCAATGCCCAATTCTAGGGTGCTTGTAACTGCTTGCTTCGAGACTATAATTCTTCCACATTCTATGTTGAAGTTCTCAACATTCTCTATTGTTGTGAGGATCAAGTCTGCATTAAGTCTCATGGTATTATTAGAGAAATTGTTGGAGCATGTTTCTCTTTCGTATCTCGAGTTCCAATCGAATGGTTGGTTGTTCTTCTTCCTTCAACTTGTTCTAGGACTTTAGGTTACACAATTTTTTTTTTCAAAGAGGAAGTTTGGCCAAAGCTTAATCTCCCTTATAGTTTGAATTTTGAATGAACAATTGTATAGGTGAAGGCGTATAGTACCCATGGGACCCCTCATATCCCACAAAGTAGGGGTTAGACTGTTTGAAGGCGACACTTGGAAAGGATTGACCAAAGGAAATTGGTTTAAATATCCACAAAGGCAATACATTGGCCTAGAATCCACAATTGTCTTGTCGTAAGGGATTGAACCTTCACCTCCACCTCAAGAGGCAAAGGTCCCAACCAAACAACCTAACTCATGCGAACTATGTTACACAATTCGTATGTCCAAATATGGAAGAGTATTTATTATCATTACCTTGATTTGTGCTCAGCTTAACTCTACTTCTATGTAAGGCCCTTTTGGGCTAGTTTCTCCCCTTTAATGGGATGCAATTAGACATCAATTTCCCAAAATGTAAGAGTTTGTATTTTCTCTGAAGGAAGCAAAGATAAAATTTGAATTAGTGGACAATTGTTACAAGTTGTGCAAGGGGCAGGCCCCCAAACAAAGCATCAAAGTCCAACAACCCAATACACAATGACTACATACTGTCAATACAACTCAAGCAAACTAATGAATAGAGAATGCCAATGCCATTATAAATCTGGCATCAAATTAGAAGGATAATAGTTCTTCCATCCATTTGTGAACTTTGGTATTTCTAAGTAAACTATTAAGGTTGAAACCTTTGACAACAACATCAGTGATAACTTTAATACAAGAGTGAATATAATCTTTATTACCACTATTGTAAATCCTCTAGTTCCTACTGATCCATATATGCCAGAGAATCTATGATCTGCACATGTGCCAGCACATCCATTATGTTGCACACACCAAGAAGCACCTCCTTATACCCAAGCTTTAGTAGACCAAAAATTCGACAATAATTATTAAGAAGCTCCTAGAATTTTGCATGAAATAAATTTAAAAAAAGGGCAAGATTCTCCTCCTTGTCACAAAAATAACAATTTCCATTACCGATATTACAAATTTTAGCTCTACATCATGTCCATATCATATTATGAAGGATAAGCCACTATAACATGGAGTGGTTAATGTTGAGAATGAGTTCTCCTATGCGCAATGGAAATGTGTAGTGAAACATTGTATGTCCAGCACTTGGACAAATAGCTGCACCTTAGATAGCTTGCTGCTCTCAATACAAAACTCAAATGGACTTGATCCTTTAGTCAGTCAAAGTATACAAAGAGAGCTTTCTAAAAAGCTATAAATAACTTAATTTGGCCAAGTTTTGATTAGGAAACACAACTGACAAAGATGAACTACCTGTCCACACAGGTATGCTGAAGAACTGAGCTTCACTCTCTGACTGATAGCTCTCTCAATATATATCCTTTGAGAAATATATTTGCTATAGACAAATTAGACACAAATAGCTTTCTAACAAGCTAAAAATGAAGTAATTTAGATGAGTTTTGGTCAGGAAACTCAACTGACCAAGATAGACGACCTGCACACATAAGTACACTATAAAACTGGACTTTACTCTCTTACAGATATCTCACAGAATATAAATCTTCTAAATGAGATATTTGAACAGTGAAAGTAGATGCCAAGAGCTTTCCAACAAGACAAAAATCATGCAATTTGGATATTTTTTGGTCAGGCAACTTAACCGACCAATATAGACTACCTATCTACATAGGTATACTGAAAAACTGGACTTCACTCTTTCACTAATATCTCACAAATTACATAAGCTTTCAAAGAGATATTTGATATGCATGGAATTACACGAGATAAGCTTTCCAATGAATGCTTAAATGCAAGAAATGGTTACATATGCACTGAGATATGAGCTCTGCAACAGAGCTGTGTACAAACTGAAGTGCGGCTAGAAGGAGTCTAAAGAAATATAAAATGACAAAATGGCTAGATCCGACTACTGAGAGCTCTTGCCTCTTTCTCTCCTTGTTTTGAATGTGCTCCCACTTCACTTTTATAACCAATGAGCATGTGAAGAAGTTTGTGCCTCCTTCTTAACT
Organism: Ceratopteris richardii; assembly: GCA_020310875.1. Taxonomy (NCBI): domain Eukaryota; kingdom Viridiplantae; phylum Streptophyta; class Polypodiopsida; order Polypodiales; family Pteridaceae; genus Ceratopteris; species Ceratopteris richardii. The sequence goes on from CM035409.1 coordinate 80,874,827, forward strand.
CACCACTTTCTCCACTACATGCTACTAACTACAAGGCAACATATTGTATCTCTTACTCATCATGAAGTTTTGACTAGAATTTTTCTTTTATTATTTTTTCCTTTTTTCCTCTACTTTTCCTTTATCTTTATATTTGATAAATTTATCCAAGCATGGCTCATATGAAAATGAGCTTGTACATTTATCTTCAACACTCCCCCTTAAGCTCATTTGGGAGTTATCTTCATCCATGTCCTGCAAATTTATCACATCCTTGAAGCCTTTGAGTTTAGAAGAATCCAAGAGCTTTTTAAAACATATATGCAACCTGCTCTTTGGTTCTAATGAACTTTATCTCCACATCTTTGCTCAACACCTTCTCCCTTACATAATGGTAGTGGCACTACAACATATGAGGGGCATACCGACGCTGCATATACCGACGGTCATAGTCGGCATCGGTATAGCCCTCAAAAAATCTCACTAAGAGATACCGACGGTCAAGTGACCGTCGGTATGACCGTTTTAAACGGATCGTCGATGTGGCCCGCAGCCGCCGGTATAAGCGTCGGTATAGGCGTCGGTATAGGCGTCGGTATGAGCGTCGGTATAAGCGTCGGTAATTTACTGGCAACTACCGACGCGTATACTGACGTCCATATCGGCGCCTATATCGGCGGCGAGTTTTAAACATACTGCGAACCCGAGAGCAAAACTTCACATTTCTGTGCGTGTTTGACTAATGTCGGTCTACTGTCGAACTTGCACGCGCGAATCTGCATTGTCTTGTGTGCACACACACACACACACACGGATCTCTCTCTCTACACACACACACTCTCTCTCGGCTTAGATCTCACATCTTGGTAAGTGCTGCACGTACTGTTAGCATTTGTGTTTCTCTATGCTTTAGGGTTTCTAATTTCTCTTTTCGTTGATTTTGTAGAAGTTAGTTGGCGTCGATTGTTTGGAATTGGACGAGAGACGACCTACATTACGCTTTGATGACAACAATTCAAAGAGGGACATACTTGTAAGTGATTCTTTTATTCGCTATTGATAGAGAGAGAAGGAGAGAGAGAGAGAGAGAGAGAGAGAGAGAGAGAGAGAAAGAGAGAGAGAGAAAGAGAGAGAAAGAGAGAGAGAGAGAGAGAGAAAGAAAGAGAGAGAGAAGAGAAAGGAACATACACATTAATTTACACATGCATACATACACACATACATGTACACACATGCATGCTTACATACACACACCTATACACACATGCATGCTTACATACACACACACATATACACATATGCATGCATACACACACACATAAATTTACACACATGCATACATACACACACATGCATACACACATACATACACACACATATATACACATATGCATACATACACATACACACACACATATACACACATACATACACACACACATATATACACACATATACACACATGCATGCATACATAGACACACATATACCGGCATGCATGCATACACACATATATACACACATGCATACATACACACATATACACACATGCATGTATACATACACACACATGTATACACATGCATACACATACACATACACACACATACACATACATGCATGCATATATACACACACGTACACACACATGCACACACATGCATGCCTACATACACACACATACACACACATGTATACACATGTATACATACACACACACATGTACACATGCATACATACACACACATATATACACACATGCATACATACACACATATAATCCTATTTTTATTTTGAAGTTTTTTTTTTACATCAAATATATAAAAATAGGATTAGGGTTTTAGGGTTAAATATTTAAGATTAGGGTTTTAGGGTTTTAACACCTACATAACATATATGCACACATACACATGCACATATAATACATATATACATGTATATACACATGTATACAGAAATATACATATTTTAGGTCTAGATATTTAAGATTAGGGTTTTAGGGTTTAGTATTTCAGATTTAAGTCTAAGTCTTTTTTATTAGGGTTTTAGGATTTTAATACGTAGATAACATATATACACAAACACACATATACATATAATACATACATACATGTAGATACACATGTATACAAAAATATACATATTTTAGATTTAAATCTTTAAGATTAGGGTTTTAGGGTTATAACACCTACATAACATATATGCACACATACACATACACATGTAATACATATATACATGTATATACACATGTATACAGAAATATACATATTTTAGGTCTAGATATTTAAGATTAGGGTTTTAGGGTTTAGTATTTCAGATTTAAATCTAAGTCTTTCTGATTAGGGTTTTAGGATTTTAATACGTAGATAACATATATACACAAACACACATATACATATATTACATACATACATGTAGATACACATGCATACAAAAATATACATATTTTAGATTTAAATCTTTAAGATTAGGGTTTTAGGGTTATAACACCTACATAACATATATGCACACATACACATACACATGTAATACATATATACATGTATATACACATGTATACAGAAATATACATATTTTAGGTCTAGATATTTAAGATTAGGGTTTTAGGGTTTAGTATTTCAGATTTAAGTCTAAGTCTTTCTGATTAGGGTTTTAGGATTTTAATACGTAGATAACATATATACACAAGCACACATATACATATAATACATACATACATGTAGATACACATGCATACAAAAATATACATATTTTAGATTTAAATCTTTAAGATTAGGGTTTTAGGGTTATAACACCTACATAAGATATATGCACACATACACATGCACATGTAATACATATATACATGTATATACACATGTATACAGAAATATACATATTTTAGGCCTACATATTTAAGATTAGGGTTTTAGCGTTTAGTATTTCATATTTAAGTCTAAGTCTTTCTGATTAGGGTTTTAGGATTTTAATACGTAGATTACATATATACACAAACACACATATACATATAATACATACATACATGTAGATACACATGCATACAAAAATATACATATTTTAGATTTAAATCTTTAAGATTAGGGTTTTAGGGTTATAACACCTACATAAGATATATGCACACATACACATGCACATGTAATACATATATACATGTATATACACATGTATACAGAAATATACGTATTTTAGGTCTACATATTTAAGATTAGGGTTTTAGGGTTTAGTATTTCAGATCTAGGTTTTAATTAAATATATATAGTGAAATATATAAAATTAAATATATAAAAATAGGATTACGTAAGGAAAAAAAAATCTGAATATATAAATAAATATATATATAAAATAAGATAATTATATACATAAATAAATATAAAAAGAACAAGTGTTTTAAATAATTTGATTAAATATCTATAATTAAATATATAAAAATAGGATTATGTAAGGAAAAAAATTTGAATATATGAATAAATATATATATATAAAATAAGATAATTATATACATAAATAAATATAAAAAGAACTAGTGTTTTAAATAATTTAATTAAATATATATAATTAAATATAATTAAGTAAAGAAAAAAATCTAAATATATAAATAAATATATATATAAGGTAGGATAATTATATAGATAATAAAATATGATAAGAACTAGTATTTTAAATAAATAAATAAAATATATATGATTAAATATATAAAAATAGGTTTAAATTTAATCATTTTAAATAGAGTGAATATATATACAATACACAAACACACATACTTATATACCTATCTATATTCACATATATATACATATACACATATATATACACATGCATACATATATATACATGTTTTAGTTATAGGTCATTTGGATTAGGGTTTTAGGGTTTTAACACGTACATAACATATATACACACATACACATACACATATAATACATATATACATGTATATACACATGTGTATAGAAATATACATAATTTAGGTCTAGATCTTTAAAATTAGGGTTTTAGGATTTAGGCATACATATAACTTAATTAAGAGGAAAAAAATCTGAATAAATAAATATATATATATATAAAATAGGATCAATCAAGAAAAAATCCGAATATATAGATAAAATAGGATAGCTATATAGATTAGGGTTTTAAAACTAGGGTTTTAAGTTTTTTTAGGTATTTAAGTATTTAGGTCTTTAAGAGTTAGATTTTTAGGTTTAATAAAAAAACAAATGTTCTAAAATGTCCATATTGTAGCAGATGGCTTCTTTGGATCCTGAAGAGAGAATGGCATGTCCTTGCACACAGTGCAAGTATCAAATTTATCGAAAACGACGGATTTGTACTGCACATGTTAGAGAGTATGGATCCTTTGATAGGAGTTGACTGGAAAACCTACGCTATCATTCGCATGGTCCCCCAGGTGAGCAGATGGACCTAAACGACATTGCACCGGTAACCTCTCGTGGACAAAAGAGAGCAAAAAAGGACTTAGACGTAGAAGCAAGCACTAATAATATTACACAGAATGAACATATGGAAGAGATGCTTGAAGCATTTTATGAGATGGACGAAGATCATGATGGTGAAGAAGGTGTCGACGAGGGTTTCATGGACACAACAGAAATTCCACGATCAGAAGTTGATGAAGAATATGAAAACATGCGAAGATTAGCTCGTTTATCACTTTACAATAGAGCAAAGATATATGTACTACGTGCTTCACTCGCGATGCTCAATCTGCAATCCATTTATGGATGGTCAGATAGTAGTGTCATTGAATCGTTCAGGTAAGTGGAGAACAAATTGGCTTTCATTGTTGTATCACAATAACTTCATTTACTAATATCATTTTAATTGCTTATTGCAGGCTTCTTAAAGATCAAATTTTGCCAGAGGGCAATGACATGCCTTCAACACGTGGAGATGCGAAAAAACTTTTACAGTCCATTGGAATGGATTATACAAAAATTCATGCTTGTCCGAATGATTGCATTCTCTTTCGGAATGAGTATGAGCATCTCCACGTATGTCCAAAGTGTGGAGCAAATAGATTTAGAGAAGACGTTATAGGCGAAGCAATCCCCGCAAAGGTTCTTCGCCACTTTCCTATCATTCCACGAATTAAGAACATGTTTAGATGCAAATATATAGCTGAGTTAATGTCATGGCATACAAAGAGCAGGTCTACAGATAATGTAATGTGAGTGCCAGCTGACTCTGATGCTTGGAAGCACATAGATAGTAAGTGGCCAGAGTTTGCTAGTGAGCCTCGGTCCATACGTCTAGGCCTAGCTATGGATGGAGTGAATCCATTTGGATTACGCAGTTCTTCATGGAGCACATGGCCTATATGTTTGGTCAATTATAATATCCCACCATGGTTGGCGACAAAGAAAGGTCATTTATTATTAGCTCTTATTGTACCAGGTAAGTATAAGGTAAAAAACATGGATGTATATCTTGCACCACTTGTGGAAGAACTGCGCATTTTATGGGATGGGATCACTGTGCGTGACATGTCTCAACCTATAAGAAGACGAGACATGCGAGTGCAAGGCATACTTATGTGGACAATGCATTATTGGCCTGGTTATGGTGAATGTTCAGGTTTATCGATTTCGGGTTACCATGCTTGTCCTTTATGCGGACCACGACTCGAAGCACGCTATTCCAAAGCACTACGTAAAACTGTCTATGAAGGACATCATAGATATTTGCCTGATGGGCATGTTTTACGTGAAGGACAAATTGGTCGACAAGCACAACACCAAATGAAAGCTAGTGATTGGAAACAACTGTGGGATTCAGAAAATCCAGTTGCTGGCATGAAACGGTTGTCCATTTTTCATGAACTCCCTTATTGGAGTGAATTGGTGATCAATCATTTGGTAGACCCAATGCATATTTTCAAGAATGTGGGAGAGATGCTTTGGAAAACTTTGATCAGAAAGAAAGAAAGCAAAGCACAAAGGGACGACGTAGAAGAGCGAGGTCGTATGCGAGAGTTGTGGGCAATTACTAAGCCCAACGGAACAGTATCGTTACCAAGAGCTCCTTGGGTGCTTCGCAGGATGGAAGAGGCATCTACATCAAATGAAGAATGTTCAACATGGAGGGGGAGCCATTCTTTGTCTCCAAATTCAGCTCATAGTAGAGCCAAAGATGCAAGTGCTACTCCAAACAGTGAGGTAGATGCAAGTGAAGAAGAATATGAAGAGGTAATCACTCCGATGGTAAAGCTAAATAGGTTAAAGAAGCACTCTAAAGGCAATGAAAGAAGATCTTCAAGGACAAGGTATCCAACTCAAAGGTTGAGTTATGATAGTTTTATGGCGACACATTTTGCATACAGGATGCAGGTTATCAAAGACAAAGAGCCTGAGACATATGAAGAAGCTTGCACACAAAAGGAATGGAAGCAAGCTATGAAAGAGGAGATCAAAGCTCTCAAAGATAATCACACATGGGAGCTAGTGCCAAAGAAAGAAGGTATGAAGATTGTTCCAAACAAATGGGTGTTTAAAGTAAAGAGGAATGCTGATGGTTCACTAGCTAGATATAAAGCTAGATTAGTTGCCAAAGGGTTTAAACAAACACAAGGCATAGATTATGATGAAGTTTTCAGCCCCGTTGCAAAGATGGGAACTATCCGAACCTTAATAGCAATTGGTGCTTCAAGGAGATGGCCATTATATCAACTCGACATAAAAAATGCTTTTCTTAATGGAGAACTACAAGAAGAGGTATACATGATTCAACTGATTGGATTTGAAGATGAAAACCATCCAAATTTTGTTTGCAGGTTGAAGAAGGCACTTTATGGCTTGAAGCAAGCACCAAGAGCATGGAATCAGAGATTGGTAGAGTATCTAACTAAGTGTGGATACAACCCAAGTAGTGCAGATCCTTCGTTGTACATGAAGAAGGAAGAAAATAGAGAGGTATATATTTGCATATACGTCGATGACCTCATCATAACAGGAAATGATGTTACAGGGATTAAAGATATCAAAAGGAATCTTGGTAAGGAGTTTAAAATTTCAGATCTTGGAGAGCTGAAATATTTTTTAGGAATTGAAGTTGTTTATGGAAAGAGTGGCATCATTGTACATGAAGAAGGAAGAAAATAGAGAGGTATATATTTGCATATACGTCGATGACCTCATCATAACAGGAAATGATGTTACAGGGATTAAAGATATCAAAAGGAAGCTTCGTAAGGAGTTTCAAATCTAAGATCTTGGAGAGCTGAAATTTCAGATCCTTCGTTGTACATGAAGAAGGAAGAAAATAGAGAGGTATATATTTGCATATACGTCGATGACCTCATCATAATAGGAAATGATGTTACAGGGATTAAAGATATCAAAAGGAAGCTTGGTAAGGAGTTTAAAATTTCAGATCTTGGAGAGCTGAAATATTTTTTGGGAATTGAAGTTGTTTATGGAAAGAGTGGCATCTACTTGATGCAAAGGAAGTACTTTTGGAATGAGTGAATGCAAACCACTCACTCAACCCATGGACATAAATACAAAGATTTGTTCAAATGATGGAGAACCATTGGAAGATGTCACGACATACAGAAGCATTGTAGGATCATTGATCTATGCAAACATTACAAGACCTGATTTGTCTTATGTTGTTGGTGTACTTTCTCAGTTTATGCAAGCCCCGACAAGTTAACACTTAAATTCAGCCAAGAGAGTGTTGAGATACATAAAGCATACAGTTAATCATGCTTTGTTTTACAAGTTTGATGAAGAATTGCAGGTCAAAGGCTTTAGTGATGCTGATTGGGCAGGCTCAAAGGAAGATAGAAGATCAACCTCAGGTTATGTGTTCAGGATAGGAATCAAACCTATCACATGGAGCTCAAAGAAACAACCTACTGTTGCACTTTCATCTATGGAGGCTGAATATAGAGGATTAGCTTTTGCCACATGTGAAGCAATGTGGATTAAAAAGCTTTTGGCTGATCTTGGAGTGCAAGTTGGAACCATCCCTATATATGGTGATAACATGTCAAGTATTTACTTGGCAAGCAATCCTATGTTTCATGCAAGGAGCAAGCACATAGAGGTCCACTACCACTATGTAAGGGAGAAGGTGCTGAGCAAAGATGTGGAGGTAAAGTTCATAAGAACCAAAGAGCAGGTTGCAGATATGTTTACAAAGTTCTTGGATGCTTCTAAACTCAAAGGTTTCAAGGATGCGATAAATTTGAAGGACATGGATGAAGATAACTCCCAAATGAGCTTGAGGGGGAGTGTTGAAGATAAATGTACAAGCTCATTTTCATATGAGCCATGCTTGGATAAATTTACCAACTATAAAGATAAAGAAAAAAGTGGAGGAAAAAAGGAAAAAATAATAAAAGAAAAAGTCTAGTCAAAATTCATGATGAGTAAGAGATACAATATCTTTCCTTGTAGTTAGTAGCATGTAGTGGAGAAAGTGGTGAGTTAAGAAGGAGGCACAAACTTCTTCACATGCTCATTGGTTATAAAAGTGAAGTGGGAGCACATTCAAAACAATGAGAGAAAGAGGCAATAGCTCCCAGTAGTCGGATCTAGCCATTCTGTCATTTTGGTTTTCCCTTAGACTCCTTCCAACCGCATGTCAGTTTGTACACAGCTCTATTGCAGAGCTCATATCTCAGTGCATATGTAACCATTTTGTGCGTTTAAACATTCATTGGAAAGCTTATCTCGTGTACTTTTTGCATATCAAATATCTCTTTGAAAGCTTATGTAGTTTGTGAGATAACAGTGAAAGAGTGAAGTCTAGTTTTTCAGTATACCTATGTAGATAGGTAGTCTATTTTGGTCGGTTTAGTTTCCCAACCAAAACATATCCAAATTGTGTGATTTTTGTCTTGTTGGAAAGCCCTTGGCATCTACTTTCATTATCTCAAATATCGCATTCAGATCATTCAAACTGTGTGAGATATCTATTAGAGAGAAAAGTCCAGTTTTATAGTGTACTTATGTGTGCAGGTGGTCTATCTTGATGAGTTGAGTTTCCTAATCAGAACTCATCTAAATTACTTGATTTTTAGCTTGTTGGAAAGCTATTTGTGTCTACTTTTGCTATACCAAATATCTGTCTCAAAGGATATATATTCAGAGAGCTATCAGTCCGAGAGTGAAGCTCAGTTCTTCAGCATACCTGTGTGGACAGGTAGTTCATCTTTGTCAGTTGTGTTTCCTAATCAAAACTTGTCCAAATTAAGTTATTTATAGCTTGTTAGAAAGCTCTCTTTGTCTATTTTAATTGACTAAAGGATCAAGTCCATTTGAGTTTTGTATTGAGAGCAGCAAGCTATCTAAGCTACAGCTATTTGTCCAAGTGCTGGACATACAAGGGTTCACTACACACTTCCGTTGCGCATAGGAGAACTCATTCTCCACACAAAAGTGGTTAGAAAGGTATGAACTTGCCAAGGAAACTAATGCAAAGGAAAGAGCTCAGTTTCAAAGAAATCGTTCCACTCGATTTTTGCCTCTTCCAGAAAATCTTTGACCTCTCCCACCTTTTCCAACGAGCAGATGGCTAGATGCAGCGGTTTCACAAGCAAAGGCAGTGGGTGAAGATATCTCTGAAGAAGAAGAAGAACTCGCAAAAGGATGTGATTGGGAGTATATTAAATATGGTGCACTATGGTCTCATGGACGACACTTTCGAATCGCACGAATCGATCAAAACCGGTCTACTTTTGATAGTGCATTGATGGTGAATTTTTTGCAAAAAAGTAGAGCGAGTGCAAGAGATGATAATGCTCTAGAAGGCGAGTTAGATTATTGTGGTGTGATTCAAGACATCTTGAAACTATCTTTCAGAAAGTTTGATTACTTTGTTTTTGACGTGAAATGGTTCAAAGTAGTCACCTCTGGAAGAAACGCAACAGTGAGACGAGATAAGAGCGGTTTGCTTCAAGTTGACTCCACAAGATTATGGACAAATGAAAGGGATACATTTGTACTTCCCGAACATTGTGAGCAAGTTGTTTTTATACCAGATTCAAAAGACCCAGAGTGGCTATTTGTTTTACAAGTCGCTCCACGTAGTAGATAAATTTTTGAAAACATAGATGTAGAAGAAAGTCCATCTCTAGTGGACTCAGAGATTCATTCGATAGTTGAGGAGGAAGAGATCATTGTTCGAGAAGAAGAGGTCATTGAAGAAGAGGTCATTGTTCGAGAAGACGAAGCAATAGATGATGATCAGGCGGAAACCAACATAGCAAGCGATTTAGAAGCCATCAATTTAGAGATAGATATTCTTGGTGCATCGGATCTTCAAGAGGATGCTAGAATAGAGGACTTTTGAATAAAAGACTTGTACGTACTAATTTTTTGTTTTTTTTTGTTTATTCCCTATATTATTTTTCTTATCGCATGCTAATTATTTGAGTTCTTTTATTACAGAGCACGATGGGAGACAATCCTCCAGTCACTCCACAGTCCATGACAGAGGAGCAGTTTTTGGAGTTCATCTCTCAGGTTCCTCCTGCGTATATGGACGATGCATCACAGTATTGGATCGCTCGTGGTAGCACTCCTCCCGGCCTCACTCCTGTCGGCCTTACTCTTGTCGGCCTCACTCCCACTAGCCTCACTCCCACCGATGTCACTCCCGCCAGTGTCACTCCTGCCGGTGTCACTCCTGAGGGTGGTGCTACTCCCGTAGGAGGTATGTCTCCTAGCTTTGTGACTCCACCACGACCATCTTTGCAGCCATCTCCTACTGGGTCTACTAGTAGACATGTGTTTTTGACACCTCAGCGTGATACAGGGTCTGGCCCGTCTCGTAGATCGAGGTCACGCTCTGGAGCAGGAGGTTCTAGGAGTGGATCTACAGGTAGGTCTGGAGGCGGAGGAGGCGGTTGTTGTGGAGGCAGTGCGACGGACGTTGTGTCACCCGCTTCTACTCCTAGGATGAGTACCTCAGATGTAGGTACGCCACGCAGTACACCACGCAGTACACCACATACACCTTGGGGTGCTCATGACCATGATGACTCCAAGGTGTATAGTCTCCGAGATGGAGCTCCGATGATGGATGCGGCTGGCAAAGCAATGCGTGCACGCATACGACAGCTTTGCTCCATCCATTTTGGACACTCCATCATGCTGAAATGGAGTGAACAGGATAAAGATCGGAAGAATTATATCACACAGACGCTTTACCAGGAGTTCCGACCAGCCGATGGACAGTCGATTGTCAGTTCAGAGTGGATTCTGCACACCACACGTGAGGTCATGTCGCATCGATGATCCGAGGCTCATGATGCATTCAGAGAAGGCTTACCAAAGCCTATGTGGTTAGATATTGAGGAGTGGGACATGATTCGTGATGAGCAGCAGCAGACTCCTGATCGATATCGCCAGCAGCGAAATGTCGCAGCCACACGTCTAGACACGATTGGACTGTCACATTTGGGCAGCGGTGGATATGACACGATGCATCATGAGTTTGTAAGTACCATTTCATTTATTGAATTTATTTGTGTTAAATTTCTCATATATACTTCTCTAATCTTTTTATATTTGTTTCAAGAGCTGGCAATGGGTCGTCCTCCAACACAAACGGAGGAGTCTTATGGATATAGTCATGGGTTGACTGTAGAATTGAAGGACTTGGAGGGACGCGGTGCGGTAGTTTCATGGGAGCGTTTGCGATGAGGTAATTAATTTATAAACTTGGTTTTTACTTGTTTGTAATTTTCATGTGAATTTATCTCATTCCATTAATGTTCTTTGTTGCAGGACGGTTGATATGGAATGTTCTTCGCATGTGTATGGCTGTGGAAGACCAATATTTTGTATTTGATTTCCATATGGCAATACATTGCTTTGCCACATTTTGTAAAAGCATCATATATGACAGTGGTTTGCCACACTCTTGTACATGCTTCATTATTGAAATATATAACTTCTTTTGTACATGGTTCATTGTTCATTCTGATTATCGATCTCTTTTGTGTACAATAATACTCTGTTCCATGAAATCATATTTCGGTTGTCATTAGAGTACACATCACATGTACTCGGTTTTTTTTGGGCAGAGTGTATTGTCTTTTGTTCAGCAACATCATGGTAATGTTGCTGTAGCAAAAGACAAAACACTCTGCCCAAAAAAAAATTTGCAGGTATGGTCGTCGGTATACGTGACGGTACTCCCAGTAGTGTCATCGGAATAACCGTTGGTACACCCAGGAGGCGATGCAGCAGAAGCCGATTACCGACGCATATACCGACGCTTATACCGACGCATATACCAACGATTTTACCGACGCCTATACCGACGTGTATACCGATGCCTATACCGACTCTTTGGTACCGACACGCAAACCGACCTTTACACCGGTGTCATGGCAAATAAAGCCGCGTTCATTTTCCTCGGTATACCATCGATCTGTTGTAGTGTGGACCTCTATGTGCTTGCTCCTTGCATGAAACATAGGATTGCTTGCCAAGTAGATACTTGACATGTTATCACCATATATAGGGATGGTTCCAACTTGCACTCCAAGATCAACCAAAAGCTTTTTAATCCATATTGCTTCACATGTGGCAAATGTTAATCCTCTATATTCAGCCTCCATAGATGAAAGTGCAACAGTAGGTTGTTTCTTTGAGCTCCACGTGATAGGTTTGCTTCCTATCATGAACACATAACCTGAGGTTGATCTTCTATCTTCCTTTGAGCCTGCCCAATCAGCATCACTAAAGCCTTTGACCTCTAGTTCTTCATCAAACTTGTAAAACAAAGCATAATTAACTGTATGCTTTATGTATCTCAACACTCTCTTGGCTGAATTTAAGTGTTCACTTGTCGGGGCTTGCATAAACTGAGAAAGTACACCAACAACATAAGACAAATCAGGTCTTGTAATGTTTGCATAGATCAATGATCCTACAATGCTTCTGTATGTCATTACATCTTCCAATGGTTCTCCATCATTTGAACAAATCTTTGTATTTGTGTCCATGGGTTGAGTGAGTGGTTTGCATTCACTCATTCCAAATATGAAAAGAACATCCAACAAGTACTTCCTTTGCGTCAAGTAGATGCCACTCTTTCCATAAACAACTTCTATTCCTAAAAAATATTTCAGCTCTCCAAGATCTGAAATTTTAAACTCCTTACCAAGCTTCCTTTTGATATCTTTAATCCCTGTAACATCATTTCCTGTTATGATGAGGTCATCGACGTATATGCAAATATATACCTCTCTATTTTCTTCCTTCTTCATGTACAACGAAGGATCTGCACTACTTGGGTTGTATCCACACTTAGTTAGATACTCTACCAATCTCTGATTCCATGCTCTTGGTGCTTGCTTCAAGCCATAAAGTGCCTTCTTCAACCTGCAAACAAAATCTGGATGGTTTTCATCTTCAAATCCAACCGGTTGACTCATGTATACCTCTTCTTGTATTTCTCCATTGAGAAAGGCGTTTTTGATGTCGAGTTGATATAATGGCCATCTCCTTGAAGCACCAATTGCTATTAAGGTTCTGATAGTTCCCATCTTTGCAATGGGGCTGAAAACTTCATCATAATCTATGCCTTGTGTTTGTTTAAATCCTTTAGCAACTAATCTAGCTTTATATCTAGCTAGTGAACCATCAGCATTCCTCTTTACTTTAAACACCCATTTGTTTGGAACAATCTTCATACCTTATTTCTTTGGCACTAGCTCCCAAGTGTGATTATCTTTGAGAGCTTTGATCTCCTCTTTCATAGCTTGCTTCCATTCCTTTTGTGTGCAAGCTTCTTCATGTGTCTCAGGCTCTTTGTCTTTGATAACCTGCATCATGTATGCAAAATGTGTCGCCATAAAACTATCATAACTCAACCTTTGAGTTGGATACCTTGTCCTTGAAGATCTTCTTTCATTGCCAGTTGCTTCTTTAACCTATTTAGCTTTACCATCGGAGTGATTACCTCTTCATATTCTTCTTCACTTGCATCTACCTCACTGTTTGGAGTAGCACTTGCTTCTTCAGCTCTATTATGAGCTGAATTTGGAGACAAAGAATGAATCCCCCTCCATGTTGAACATTCTTCATTTGATGTAGATGCCTCTGGACCGGAAACCTTTGTGCTTGATTGTTGAACTTCTCTTTGATTTGTTCCTACATAATCATCACAATCTTCTTCAAGAATCTTCTCCTTTCCTTTATCTTCATTCCATGGTCTTAGTTCATCAAAGGCCACATCTCACGAGACTCTTAATTCCTTTGTTCTAGGGTTGTAACACTTGTATCCTTTTTGCTCCATCGAGTAGCCGATGAAAATGCATTTTTCTGATCTTGGTTCCATCTTTGTTCTAACTTCTTGTGGAATGTGAACAAAGCAAACACATCCAAACACTTTGAGGTGTGTAAGATCAGGTTTCTTACCAGAATATACCTCTTCTAGAGTCAAGTGATGTATTCCCGATGTTGTGCACCTATTCATCAAGTAAATGGCAATTGTGGTAGCTTTAGCCCAATAGTACAATGGTACCTTCATCTCGTTGAGCATGCATCTTGTAATTTCAGCAATTTGCCTATTTTTCCTCTCAACTACTCTATTTTGTTGTGGTGTATACCTACAAGTGAATTGCCTTTTGATCCCATTCTCTTGTAGAAAATCTGAAAATTCTTTGGAGAAGTATTCTCCTTCACCATCGGACCTTAAGGTTTTGATAGACCTTCCTGTTTCCTTTTCAACTTCAACTTTGAATCTTTTGAATATAGAAAACACCTTTGATTTTTGCTTCATACAAAATAGCCATACTTTTCTTGAGTGATCATCAATGAAGGTGACAAAAAATCTATTACCATCCATTGATGCCTCTTGGGTTGGTCCCCATACATCCATATGTATCAAGTCCAAGACATTTGGAGCCACATAATTGCTCCTCTTGAATGGCTGCCTCGTTTGCTTTCCTAGTTGACAAGCTTCACATAACTCATGTAGTCCAATGCTATTAAATTTTGGAAGACCTCTTACCACTTCATGTTTGCTCATGTCCTTCAGCTTTAAAATGTTGATGTGTCCTATTCTTTTGTGCCATAAGTCCAGCTCTGAAATCTTCTTGTTCCCACATTGAATGTACATGACCTTTCCATGTGGATGTTGGACATCCAAAGTGAACATCCTTCCTTCTCTTCTACCTCAAGCAATAACCTTGAAGTCTTCCTTTGGGTTCTTTATGAAGCACCCATTCTCATTGAATATGACATGATAACCCTTCTCTACCATTTGTCCTACTGAAATCAAGTTCTTTGAAATTGTAGGAACATGAAGAACATTAGATAATACCTTTGCTCTACTTGTATCTCCAAGCCTTATATCTCTAATATGTTCAATCATGTGTTGAGTATCATCACCTGTTTCAACACATCCTTTTCCACTTGGTACCTGCAGATTAGTGAACAAACTTCCTTGGCATGACATAGGGTTACTACAACCTGAATCAATGTACCATTTTTTGTCATCTTCACAAGAGCTTCTATACTCATGTCTCATTGCAAGTAGTGTGTCCTTGCTTCCTTCACTTGAGGTGCTTTCATAGTTTCTTTGGTTCCTTTGATTGCCTCCATTTGGTCTTCCATTCTTCAGCCAACAATCACTAGCATAGTGTCCTACTTTACCACAATGATAGCATGTTATACCTTTATGAAAATTGTAGGAGCTTCGGCCTCTTCCTCTACTTCTACCTCGACCTCTTCCTTGTGTGTTGGCATTTGATGCATCCTTGTTGTCTTTCGAATTGTTTTGATTGTAGTTGGAGTGGCTGTGACCTCTTCCTTTTCCTCTTGAGCCTCCTCTTGAGTTTCTTCCTTTACCTCGACCTGCATATACATGTGGTTGTCCTTTCCTTTGGGACCACCGAAGCTAAGCTCTTTTGTGACAAGATGAGGGATTAGTTGTTCAAAACCTGGATATACATCTTTCAAGTTAATGGAAGTTATAAAAGGCTTCCATCTTTCATCTTCCCTCAAGCCATTGAGAGTATAACACACAAGATCTTCATCTTCAACTGTTGTGCCAATAGAAGCTAAAGAATCGCTTAGCTCCTTAATCTTCAAAGTATATTCAGCTATGGATTGGCTCAAACTTTTCTTGATTGTGTTCAAATCATTCTTGAGTTGAAGTTTCCTAGCTTTGGTATTTGTTGAATACATCCTTTCAAGAGCTTCCCAAGCATCCTTAGCTTTCTCTAGATGTTTAATATGACCTACCATGGCATTAGTAATGACTTGCGAAATGAGGAACATGACTCTCCTATTCCTCTCTTCCCATTCTTTTGCTTGCCTCCTTTGGACTTCGGTGGCCATAGCTTGATTGATTTGAGGTTGAGCATCATCGCCGCTCACAATACCCCATAAGCCTTTGCCCATTAGGTAGTTGGTCATTCTAAACCTCCACACGGGATAGTTATCCTTATCCAACTTCTCTACTTGTTGACCCAAGTCAGCCATTGAAGAGTACCTCGAATACTTATAGTCCTTTGCTCTTGTGTTTGTGAACCTCCCTCTTGTTTTGTAGCTCCTCTTTTGCTTTGCTTCAACTCCAGCTCTGATGATGAAGCTTTAGCACCAAGTTCGCTCTGATACCAACTGTTGAGAATGAGTTCTCCTATGCGCAACGAAAATGTG
Organism: Ceratopteris richardii; assembly: GCA_020310875.1. Classification (NCBI taxonomy): domain Eukaryota; kingdom Viridiplantae; phylum Streptophyta; class Polypodiopsida; order Polypodiales; family Pteridaceae; genus Ceratopteris; species Ceratopteris richardii. The sequence goes on from CM035409.1 coordinate 80,891,452, forward strand.
TAGTGAAACCTTGTATGTCCAGTAGTTGGACATATAGCTGCACCTTAGATAGCTTGCTGCTCTCAATAAAAAACTCAAATGGACTTGAGCCTTTAGCCAATCAAATTAGACAAAGAGATCTTTCTAACAAGCTATAAATAACTTAATTTGGACAAGTTTTGATTAGGAAACACAACTGACAAAGATGAACTACTTGTCCACACAAGTATGCTAAAGAACTGAGCTTCACTCTCGGACTGATAGCTCTCTGAATATATATTCTTTGAGAAGGATATTTGCTATAGAGAAAGTTGACACAAATAGCTTTCCAACAAGCTAAAAATGAAGTAATTTGGATGAGTTTTGGTCAAGAAACTCAACTGACCAAGATAGACCACCTGCACATATAAGTACACTATAAAACTAGACTTTACTCTCTTACATATATCTCACAGAATATAAATCTTATAAATGAGATATTTGGGACAGTGAAATTAGATGCCAAGATTTTCCAACAAGACAAAAATCACCCAATTTGGATATGTTTTGGTCGGGCAACTTAACCGACCAATATAGACTACCTATCTACATAGGTATACTGAAAAACTGGACTTCACTCTTTCACTGATATCTCACAAACTACATAAGCTTTCAAAGAGATATTTAATATGCAATACACAAGATAAGCTTTCCAATGAATGCTTAAACGCAAGAAATGGTTACATATGCACTGAGATATGAGCTCTGCAACAGAGCTGTGTACAAACTGACATGCTACTGGAAGGAGTCTAAGGGAAGATAAAATGACAAAATGGCTAGATCCGACTACTGGGAGCTCTTGCCTCTTTCTCTCCTTGTTTTGAATGTGCTCCCACTTCACTTATATAACCAATGAGCATGTGAAGAAGTTTGTGCCTCCTTCTTAACTCACCACTTTCTCCACTACATGCTACTAACTACAAGGCAAGATATTGTATCTCTTATTCATCATGAAGTTTTGACTAGAATTTTTCTTTTATTATTTTTTCCTTTTTTCCTCTACTTTTCCTTTATCTTTATATTTGATAAATTTATCCAAGCATGGCTCATATGAAAATGAGCTTGTACATTTATCTTCAACAGTTAATAGCAATGGGGAAAGCCTAAATGGCCCTTAATCTTTACCTCCACAGATTGTGAGAACAACTAGTATTCCATCTTGAGTTGATCTTGTTAGTAATTTTTGCCATAGAAGTAAATTTCTCTTTATACTTTCTATAGATGTTAGTAGCCACTTTATGGATCTCAATACTCTCGTGTTGACTGCACTCAACAAGCTTGTCCTTTGAAATTGACTTGTAATCTATCAAAACCTATTTACAAGCAACAAACAGACATGTTAGATTCCAAATTACATTGTCTTCTATTAACTCCCCATAGTGCAAGGAGTTGTTCCAAGTGAAAAATCATGCTTTTCTAAACTTGTTTTTTTTTTTAAATGCACAAATCACTACTTCTCTCATGTTCAATCCAACCATTCCAGATGGATTCCTACAAAAAAAATTGGGCATTCGATGAAAATTTAGAGTGCAAACTATAATTATGTTTGGCATCCATCCAAGCTCTCCACATACTGAACACTAAGCTGGTACTTGTAGGAACGTACAAAGTAGGTAAGCAAATAATATCCCAAAGGTTGTTATTAATCCAAGCTTTATAATTTTTTTATGTAAAACTTGGAACAAATCATTTTTATTAAACAAGCCTAAAAGTCATTTGATTGATAGGTATTAGAATCCATTTGCCAGACAAGTTATTAGCCATTTTAAAAGGGAAAAACACACCAATACCACCTTCATCTTTCCTCATACAACAAATCTTCCAAGCAACCTTTGGAATCTTCATAGATTGGGAGTCCCCACCCCACACAAATCTTCTAGACAAAGAGATGACGTGCAAAAGCTACTTTTTAGTAGGCATCCAACAACAAATAAAATAGATGATCGAATGGAGGATGTAGTGATTCAAAACAAAGACTCTTAGAGATGAGTTATATTGGAAGAACATCCCCTTAAATATCTTACTTTTGAGCTTATTCATCATCCAATACCATTTCTACTCAAAGGAAACTTCAAATCCTATAGGAATACCAAGCAATCTGAAAATGATACCAAGCATCTCATTATAGTGAGGGATATAATTATTAGAAGACATAAAAGAGGTTTCCCTGTGGTTAACTTGGGAACCAATAGTAGTACAAAACAAATTCAAGCAATTTAGAAAAATTTTAGCACAAATGGTAGTGAATTTAATTATCATATTAGTGTAATCACCAAACATTTGAAGCCCTTTGGGAATGAGCATTAGGGATATCAATACCTTGAATGGAACCATTTCTCAGAAAATCCGCAACTAGCCAACCAAGAGCACCCTAGTAATGGACAAGACAATGGGGGCCAATGGACAACCTTGTCTAATGGGCCTATGAAGTCTAAAAGAGTTAGACACATGACCATTCATAGATACCCTAGATTAGGCGTTGCCAAACAAGATACTCATGTACTTGATGAACTTTCTACTTGCTCCAATATCGTGCAAAGATTAAAGAATAAAGTCAATTCTTTCATAGGCTTTTTCAAAGTCAACTTTAAAGAAAAAATCTCATGATTCATCTCATTAGTAAAGTCCATACCTTCCCACATGGAGATGATAGCATCAAGAATATATCTACCTCTAACAAAACTTGATTCATCTCATTAGAAAAGTTCATACCTTCCCACATGGAGACGATAGCATCAACAATATATCTACCTCTAATAAAACCTTTCTGCTTAAGAAGGATATTTTGGTCCATAATTTGATGTAAAAAAATCTTGATTCATCTCATTAGAAAATTCCATACCTTCAACACATGGAGATGATAGCATCAAGAATATATCCACCTCTAATATAACCTTTCTGCTTAAGAAGGATAATTTGATCCGTAATATGACTCAATCTTCTAACTACAAAAGAAGATAAGATCTGATAAATAAAAGTTAGACACGAAATGGGTCTCCAATTATTAATGTCATCCTTGGGCCATTTTTTGTGAATGATTTTAATCACCCCAATGTTGATAAACACAGAATGAGTACCTCTTCTTACAACAACTTGCGAAGTCAAGAGAATGAAAGGAGTCAAAAAATCCATAAGAACCATGAAGAACTCATTATATCCCATCAAGACTAGGATATTTATAGGTTAATGGTTTCTCTAATCTCACAGGTAGAGGGACAGGTGTAATATAGAACTACGCTTTCAGGAATCATTTTTTTCCTTTTAAGAGCAATAAAGGCCTTGGCTCTCTAGATGTCCTCCCCACACTTGGTAAAGAAGCACACATCCTCTTGGAGATTCTCCTTAATATTGATAGCCTGCCCATTTGAACGCTTCCTCAAAATAGGAATAAAATCCTTAGATTTCTTCTTTTTCACCAAGTCATACATACCCTTGTTGGGTTTATCAATCTTACGAGTCCAAAATTCCCTTGAAAAGGCAAGGGAGCCACAAGCCAAGAGGTAGTCTTCATGTCTCAATTTATTTTAGAGGTCCTTAGGGAGGGAAGCCCTAATATCTTCAATTTCTTTAATGATCATCATCCTTTTTGAGATCTAATTTTCTTAGCCAAAATTTTGTAGTGGGTAAAGAGTGCAAGAAACTAAGAATTACGACCACCACATGCTAGAGAGATGACTCTCCTCCCAACCTTATGTCTGTATATATAGCTGCTCGAATCAACAAGGACCACAAATGTAACTAGATTCCACAAGTGCATGTGCAATCTCCTCCACTCTTGGGGAGAGAGTTTTGCCCAAAAAGCTCTAGAGCCTTCTAACTCAAGTTAACGTGAGTTAACTTGAGTCCAACGAGACTTAACTCGAGTGGCGAGAACAACAACCACTAGTGGACTCTAGTGGAAGGTACTAAAGCAGTGGCCGAGATCACTCCAACCACTAGGCTAAGTGAATCACTTGTTTAAGAGAGCACATGGACTTATGCTTTAGTCTAGTCCTGAGATCTTTGGCCATATACATGAGTGACTGAATGGTGTCCGTTTTCAGACCTCTCTGAATCGGTTGGACCCTTAGATCATCGACTTACTTTATTACAAAGAGCTTCTAGATATCAAGGATAGACTTCTCCTAAGCACTAGAAAGGGGGAGAAGGTTGGATCCAAAAAATTGTGAGAATATTCTTTTCTTTTTGTCAACTATGCAAGAAACCTTAAGTAAGGAAGCATCCAAGTGAGCCCAACCAACTTTACAACTTGGGAAATTTCTATATAATTTAAAAAAGGGATAATGGTGAAAAATCTGGAGAGTGGGGTCAAGATCACTTTGTCGAAGTTCATGAAGTCTATTGACCTCTATATAGCCTTTGTCTAATGTGGCAACAAGATGAGAACTCTTACTTCTATTATTCTAGATGAAGCCAATGTTATGAGTGAAATCCATCAAATTCTTAGAATTGATCATGTTAAACCAAGGTACCTTCTCCCTACCTTGAAGAATGTTGTTTATGTCATCGAGCCTATTTTTAGGATCAATAACCATGTTGAAATCACCTAGAAGAATGAGATCACCATCAAGAGTAGACAACTCATTCCAAGAGGTGGTTCTATCACATGAACTATTACCAACATAAGTACTAACAAAAGTGAAGTCAATGGGATTCATAGATTTCAAAGCAATCCACTGGATGGCGTGACTAACGATGAATTTATCCACAAGGTGATCAATATTGGAGGCAATACCATGCACATGTGACATGATTGGTAAAAAACCAAGTATGAGAAGAGCAAAGGGACTTCAAATTGGACTTAATATTAAAACCATAAATCTTAATCTCTATTAAGAAAATGATATCAAGGATTAAGGATAAATATCTCATCCAATTATTCATAACTTTAGCTCTCACAAGATCATTGATCCCTTTAATGTTAAAGGAAACAATCTTGACTATGTCCATAGGTAATAAGCCAAAATTTGGAAAATTATCGTGCACTTATCATCATTTTCTTAAAAAAAAACCAATTATCCTGATCCAAAGAAAGATTCCAATAACAATTGCACATGGAGAAAAACTGAATAGGGGAAATAATAATCTTCAATAAGCAAAACTAGATAATAGAGAACCAAACTTATCTCTTGGAGTTCTTGGTGGGCTTAACCATGATGGAAGTCCTAAAAGGATCTTTCCTCTTAGATTTATTTAGGCTAGGTCCATTAAAGCATCCTTCATCACTGTTGTTAACATCTTCTCGAGACTTTGATTTTTGGGCCATTTTGTTATAACTGTTCTCGTCATGTCTATTGAACTCTTGTGAGAAAACAACATCAGTATTATTATTTTCTCCTTCTATAACACTCTTAATGGAGTTAGGGTTAGAGAACTAACCATCCACATTTTTCTTTTTATTAATAACTTGAGTTTGACCACGTTTTAAAGTCTCCTGAGAGGTGCTATGAACAGATTCATATTGGTCCTCCACCCATCTATCCTCATCAACAACATTGGGATCAATGTTCTCTTTATTCACTTCTTCAACATTTAGGTCTGAGGAACCCTGGTCAAAAGGATTCAAAACATCTTCCAATCGCACATCAAAACGGTTCACACACTTACCCATTTTTTTCTTTTGGGGTTTGACATAGGTTTTTCTATTGTGACAAGATACTTGGTTCTCCTTACAGGCAGAGATCTCACCTACAAAGTTGGATTTAGTTCCCTTTTCAAATTTAGTATGATGAGACAACAGATGGCAACCTTAATTAAGTGTCCTTAGTTGTAATAATTGAAGCGTGCACTAGGTAAATTTCTATAAAACACATATTGTTTATGTAATGTCCTTCCATCTGATTTTTTTATGAAAAGATTGGTTTCAATAGGTTTAACTATATCCACTTCCACCATAATTTGGGGGTTCCATTTGGGGTTAATGGAACTCCTATTTCTTTGACCCAACACCTTACCAAAAAGACCATTTAAACTTCGAGAGAGTTTTTGGTTTGATCCAATTTTCTTGTTCTCAAAAAATGTCGGTAGTTGCTGCATGTTGGATCTTGGGAGCGCTTGGACCAAGATGCTTGGGGAGTTGGGAGTCGGGACCCAGGTTAATCTCCTGTGCTCTGTGCATGATTTGAGGGTCTTCCCCGGCTTCCTTCTCGTCCTGCTTAAATGTTCGCTACTTCGCATATGTTGGAGCTGTAGAGACAGCGTTGGAGCCAGAGAGGGAGGGGCCAGGGCCCAGCCGGACTGAAAGTCTTCGTTGTCGCTGGCGCTCGCCGCAGTTTTGAATCATGACTCATGAGGTTCGCATTTTCTCTTCTCAGATGCGCGCGCACGCATGCGCGCACACCCCAAACACACATTTTGTGACGCATATGCGCACACCCCAAACACACATTTTGTGCATCTCGCAGTTCATGTCGTCTCTCCCCTTGAACGGCCTAATAGGAATCGCTTCTGTTTTGTCGCTCCTTCGGGAGCCACTGACGGTTCCTCATCTTTGAAAAGGCTATTGTCATGTACGGGCATGAGTCTCACGGCTTGGCACTGAGAATTCGATCGTAGTGCTTGGTGCTTCTGGGTGTTTGCGTGCTTTCAGTGGGAGCTAGCAAACAATTTGTCCGGTCTGTATCTGGGTCTTTATTCACAGATCAGTTATTCGGCAAGTTTTTTTGCTATAGAACCCTGGTATTTCTGTTAGACAGCAGTCCGCATATGCCTGGTCCGCATGTTGGGCTATCTTTTCGCCCTTCCGATCCATCTTCTCTCTTCATTTACCCCTGTCAAACGTTCACAAATAATTCATGCACACATTTACGCCATTATACAACGAACATGATTGCAGGCTGCTGTCCCACCCTACCTTGCATCAACGGAATTCATGAAGATGGGGATGAAGCGCTCGATTCTCGGAATATGAGCCCGGAGGAATTAGAAAACCTTCGAAAGGTCTTCGACATGTGTGATACGGACCACGACGGCTTCCTAGTGGCGGAGGAATTATGCGAATGGATGAAGAGGATGGGACGTCCAATGACTAAGGCTGCGCTTCTCAGGATCTTGAAGAACTGCGACTGGAATAACGATGGGCGTCTGGATTTCAACGAATTCGTGGCTCTCACGCAAAGTTTGGATAATGAAGAACCAGGTGAGCAGAAGCTTTATTCATATCTAATGTCTTGCAGATGTCATGTGCAGGCACGAGGCTTTTTGAAGGTGGAAGGCTCCATTGATCAACGGTGACAGATAACTAGGAAAGCACATACATGAGTGTGCTAAGGTAGTATATTCATGAGTAGGAAACATATGTCCAACTTTCAGGATTCCGACTGGATCACTATGCATAGATTATACGTATGAAGTTTTGATTTAAATCTTATAGATATAAATTGAATGGAAGGCTTGTGATAGAAATAAAGAAAGAAATAGCAGTGTACACTTGGGGCTGAACTCGATCCATGAGGCAAAGGTAGGTTAATGAGGTTCCACTTTAAATATCGGGTTCAATAGGCCAACAAAAAGAAAAGGAAGGAAAGCAAAGCAGCTTCGCATTCCATCATTACGAGCTTACTTTATTAAATGAATGCTTCCTGCTTCTATGCATTCGTAGAAGTTTATGCTGTTTACAAAAAGACAATCCGTGGCTTTCATCCAAGCATTTGGAGTGAATAATAATGTGCTGCATGTTGAATTTGTGCAAGTCTTGAATTCTCCAATGAGAAGCAGATATTATCAAAACATGAGGGGATAATAATGTGCTCTACCTTGAACTTATGGAAGTTTTGAATTTTCTAGCGAGAGGGAAATTAACAACTGTAGCATTGTAAAGTCAACAAACATACAATGGAGATTGCAGTTAATATTTCAAATCACTACGTCAGCAAAAGCTTTTTTAGTGGTGGTTTCAACTGCTCAGTACTGACTTATAAAAAAAAGAGACATGACCACATGATTATGCTAGGCTAGTTAATGCAGTTAGAAAAAAAGTAGTCTACCCACCGAGTTATGATTAGATCATCATGAATTCAAAGTAGTAGAGTTGAATCTATTGGACTTTGGGAGTGGGAACATGCAGGTCACAAACATCACAGCGAAGAAAGAGAAGCTTAGGAGCACAACACACTAAGTGTGAAATGTACAAAAATAACTTAGCTTGATAGGCGTGCTTCAATCCATACAATGCTGTCTTTAACTTGTAGACTTTGTTTCAATTCCCTTTTTGCACAAAACACAGGGCTGAAAGACATATATCTCTTCGTGCAAGTCTCTATTCGAAAATGCAATTTTGATGTCCAATTGATATACATTCATGATTACAACTATTGTGAGTTGCAAGGGCATAGTTGTTACGAATGGTTGTCATATGACATGTAGGAGCAAAGGTCTCATCAAAATCAATGCGTTTTTTTCTTGAGCATAACTTTTCGCTACAAGCCTATTCCTATAGTGATCAACATTACCATCAGGCTTTTGTTTCAGCTTATAGACCCATGTGCCGATGGCCTTCTCTCTAGTAAATCACATGAAGAACAAATGCGATTCTTTATAATACCATCAAATTTTATTGCATAGAAGCCATCCGATTTTTGGATTTTTGTTCTTCATGAAGAAGGACAGTCTCATTCTCATCATAAAGTTGCTATGCAATGTATATATTGCATAGCATTTGGATGCAAAAACAACACCATGGGAGCTTGAGCGAGTATGACAAGGCAAAGGTGCATTTGACTTGATGGCCTTCAAAGTTTGCATCATCCATTTAGGCATACATTTTGTCTCATCAATATGTGCGCTCTCATCAATGAGTGCATCATAAATGGATTGATCTACTTCCTCATTTGAAACTTGCATAGGTTGAGAAGTTGCCTCATTAGGAGATACAATTGACTTCCCACTAGTGAAAAAACATAATAAAGTGTCATACACATCCTTTGAAATCATTGAAGTCTCCTCGACACAAAGCAAGTAGAGGTTGAATTGCATCCTCTACAAGGAAATCTCAGGTAACCAAAATATGCTTAGTTTGTGGGTGATATGAATGATAGCTTTGCTTTTAGAATTGCATCCAACAGAAGTACATTTCATAACCTTGTCATCCAATCCCTTGCCTTGTTGTTTAGGCACTAATGTATATGTCAAACAACCAACAACATGCAGATGAGCAATTGATGACTTGGAGCCATGCCTAGCCTCATAAGGATGTATGGTCAAAAGTCAAGCATTAACTTATAGTTTTTGGATTTGGGCTATGATGTGTGCAAAGCATGGCTTGCAGCTATTCCAAGCCATGCCAAGAAAGCACGTGCATAATCATCGATATCACTGCCATATTTGTGAGCTTATACAACTTACAACAGAATATAGCAAATGCAATAATTTTATCACAATTAGTGAGAGATATCATGACCTACACATGCAATCATCAAACTTAACTACCAACACAACCTTGGATAGTGCCGATAGTGATAGCAAATTCTTGTTGATCCTTGGTACATATAAGGCATTTGATAACGTGAATGTACCACCATTAACAATAGTAAGGACAGTTTTTCTAGCTCCCATGATAGGATAGGATAGTTGTGTGCATATGTGATAGTATTTCCATTAGGGGTAGTTTCAATTGAGGTGAAGAAACTTTGCTGAGAGAATATGTATGGTTGCACCACTATCAAAATACCAAACATTTGAGTCCACAATCGACATACAATGATAATGAGCTGATGAATCATAATTACATTGTGTAGTAATGCCCATTCTTCATTTTGCACTAGGTTGGCATCCGTTCAAGAAGCAGAGGTGTCCTCATGCGCCATTCCTACCTCTTTCTTCTTTGCCGCTTTATTATTTGTGTTATAGTACTTGCAAAATTGTTTGTACTTATATGCTTTGTTCTCATCTTTGTTGTCTGTTTTTTATTACGTAACATTTAAAGATTTTTGCTTAGTAGAGGAAGAGCCACTTTTACCCTTTTCCTTTTGACTAACAAGAAAAACTTGCTTCACAACAAGTGTATTGCACCTGTTCTGCCTAGATTGACTTTCTTGGAGCAAAAAAGAAAGTAACACTTCTAATGCTAAAGCATCTGGGTCGCCATTGATCATCAATTGAAGAGTAGAAGCAAAATTCTGATAAGAATCAGGAAACCCATTGAGAACGGTATGCACAACTGAATTGCCTAGTAGAATCAGCCTGATTTTGAAGGTAAGCAAAATGGGCTTTATTCCTTGTTTGGCAGAACGTGGATAGAGTATGCCAAGCATGCTTAGCTGTTTTGCATGAGAAAATATGGGAGACAATGGCATGATCAGTAGACAAAGCAATCAAGGCATATGAGTGTGGATCTCGATTCTTTCCCATCCCATTGACATTGCTTTGCAATGGCTTGGGTGTTGGCGGCGAACTTACCATGGTCAAAATAAGAGGTGCAATAGGACTGGAAAAAAAAGCACCAAAAGTGGAACTTGCAACATCCTCAGCACCACCCTTTTGAGCATTTCTAGTTATAACATGATGTATTTCATAAACCTGCACCAATATCTCGCAATCTATCCAACTTATCTTCAACAATCAACATGCACGGTACATCATTGTTCTCAGCCATGGCAAGTGACTATACCTTGATGGAGAAAATTGATTGTTTCTTGAAAAGTTGAATGAAAGTACCCTATTGAGCTCCATTACATTTTTGTGCGCATACAATTTTTTCATTCAGGGTGCTTATATGTGAACAGAAACCAGAATGAAAATTGTATGTGTGCAAAGAGACGAAATTGCTTGCGTAGTTTCTTTGATAGTGCATTTTGAGCGGAAATGACCCCAAATCAAATTTCAAGCTGCACAAAACTCTTCAAGTCGTCATGAAAATGCTCACCAAGGTTCGTAGCCATCCGATAAAGTGAGTTGGGTGTGTTGATGATGCACCTTAGGAAGCAACGACTTCTCTGATACCAATTGTTGGAGTTTGGGGAGTGAAGAATGCAGACAAATAGTATGAGGAAGAAGCAGAAGCTTAGGAGCACAACAGATACTGTATTACTAGGTGTTGAATGTACAAAGATAAGTAGCCTGTACGGTTATGGGTGTATATACAAGCTGAGGGGAAAAAACCTCCTAAAAAGGGAGAAAGGTGTCTTGGCAGTCCTAAGGGTGTTCACACACATCACCACCGAAATATACTAACAGAATCAAATATTGCACACTTCAGAGATTCTTACATTAGGTGAGTTTGAACACGTCCACATATTCAGTTTCTATAATAGCGAAAATTTCCAGGTAGTGGTGGCTGAGCAATCATATGAACCCATGGATCTCTTGATGACAAGACTGAATAGAAAAGTTAAAACAGGACATGGAGCTTGCACAAGAGGTCAACATAGTAGGGGGAATTCTGGATGCTTATCCGACAAGGAAGGACACTCAATTCGAGAAGAGTGACTGGATGATCATATGAGAACTTATGAATCTGGATTCCTTTGCATAGGAGATCACCAACTGTAACATATTATGAGTGAACAAACATACAAAATTAGATGGAACTCATAATGTGCAAAGAGGGGTCATACCAACACTCTGTCTTCTACAAAGTACAAAGACAATCTTATAAGATTGTCATCTAAGTTATCATCACAAATTTTCCCACATCACATCAATAAGACTTGATTTTTCGTGTTAATATTTGCTGGAAAACATGTCTGGATTTCTTGCTCTTTATACAGCAAGACATCTAAGCATGAAACTGCATGCTTGATTTTGAACCAATGCCATCAGTAATAACTGTTTGTCAAATGACCCTCTGTATTTGGTTTTGAGCCAACAACATCTGTATTAAATGTTTCTCAAATTATGCACAGGAGAAACTGGACATTCAGATACTTGCGGTGATCGTGAGGAAATTGATCCTAAAGCTGATATGAAAGAGGCATTTAAAGTTTTTGACAAAGATGGTAATGGCTTGATTTCACCTCTGGAGTTGAGAGAAACACTTAGTGGGCTTGGTTTGCTTTCCTCTTCCAGATCCTTGTCTCGCATCCACAGTATGATTAGCAAGGTTGATTCTGATGGAGATGGTCATGTCAGCTTCACTGAATTTGAGGCAATGATGATGGGAAAATAACAAAAAATACATTGAATCTGTATTGTATAGCTCATGCGATCCATGATCATGTGTGAGGAGTATCTGAGCTTATGTTCAAGGACTCTGAGAAAAGACCTTTATCCTCAAAGTCTTTTGGCAAATTTTATAACTTTTTCATCAATGTCAGCATTGAATATCTTCTTTCTTTAATTTGTCGAATGTGATGGCTGTTCCACTAAGTATGCACTTTTGTCCAGCCTTCTCCTGAATTCACACAAATAGCTTGCCAGGCATATCCATACTCTGGTTGTGACAATTCTGAGGGCCTTAGATGCTGGAACTCCTTTCACCTACGTCTTATTGATAAGTACATAGAAAGAGCTTACTAGGTATGCGTTTTGTTAGAACTTTCCATAGAACTTTAAGGTATTTCTGAAACTAATCTTCTCCTTATTTCAAGGTAGTGTAATGTCTATCAGATCATGATAAACAAGAATTCACCCTTATTCGAGCAGCTTTTATCTATTACATCAATGGGGAACAGTTCCATATTATCTGAATGAGCTATATGAGAGGTCAAATCTAAGGCCTCTTATAGCAAAATCGAAAGCTCTTCCACATGTATGCATGCGTGTGTATGCATACATGTGCACATGCCCTCTCACACCCTCTCTCTCTCTCTCACACACACACACACACACACACACATACACACACACACACACACACACATACACACACACACACACACACACATCATTATTAAGAAGGCTATGCACATGTGCTCAAAGAAGGAATTATTGAATTCCCAAACGTAACATGAGGATATGGTATACCATGCCTTTGGTTTTGGCAAGATTTATATTTTTGAGGAAAAAAAAGGTTTGCAATTTCAAGTACATATCTGTGCTAATAACCTTGTCATTTTATAATAAAGTAGTTTGCTGTAATCATGCTATGTTGAAGGGTTGAAAGAAAGCTTCATTTTGACATTTATCTTTTGTGTTTGAACTCAAGCTATAGGAGACTAATTACTAATTAATTTTGTGTATTCTTTTCCATGAATTGATTTGTGATCTTTTGAGGAATAGAATGAAGGAAATAGAGAAACACTTGATGCAAGATGTCCTCAGGGAGAAAAAGTATCAGCCCATTTTACATTTACAGATGTAAGAACGTGCCAAATTAATAGCAACAATCAGTTCATCATGTAGAATTGTCCCAAAAAGTTATAATCGTTTGAACATATGCACTGAAACTTTGACACAAAACGTGTTTCAAGTAAGAGGAACCAAGTTAATTGAATGTTCCAACGAGCTTCTCTTTTTTTATATGAAGGAATTCAGGTTTGGGGACCTACATTAATATGCTGTATTTTTTTCTTCTAATGAATGCAAATAAAAGCAGAGGCATTAATGTAATTTGAACATAATGCACTGAATCTTTGATACAGAGCTTGTTCCAAGTAAGAAAAGGAAACAGGTTAATCGAATGTTCCAACAAGTTTCTCTTTTTTATATGAAGGAATTCAGGTTTTGAGACCTACATTACTATGCTATATTTTTCCTTCTAATGAATGCAAATGAAAGCAGAGGTATTAATGGAATTAGGAATAGTACCATCCTTGGTAAAATATGTGGCCACATTCATAGAATAAATGTATTGGTGTGGTAGATCTAGTAAGGCGTGAAAACAAATATGGAGAGTAGATTTTTAAGAGTTCCTTTGGACAAGGGCCATGTTTTACTCCTTAAGTGCATGGTTGCACAAACCATCCACACAGATTATTGAAGACTACATATTATTGATTACTTTTTAGTCGCATGCATTGCTAGGACTAAATTACGGGGCTCAACATACTGAGTCATGGGTCTCTTTTGTTTTTCACTATGGCTTTGCAAGGATGCTCCCATGTTAGGATAAAAAGGTTACCTGATTTGGATGAAAATTTTTTTGAAGAAAACGAGAAATGGAATTAAATGATGATTGTCATGGTATTACTTTGATCTCACTAGACAATATGCCTTCTCTTGCTAGTATCCAATCTATGCACATTTTTCTTTGCATTGCAACATAATCTTGTCACTAACCTTGTATGAAGTGTTGAGTGAGTAGTTGCACATATGCATAAATAGGTTGAAAGACGAACACAACCCTTAAATAAATAAACATAAGTTGCCCCCCCCCCCCCCCCCCCCCCCCTCTCTCTCTCTCCCCCTCCCCTTCCCTCCCTCCCTTCTTGTCTCCCTTCATTAAGAAATTAAACATAACATAGATTGAAAAGTAATGGAAAGCGGTAGAATTAGTTCTACTAAATAATTGCTACATTTGACATAAGGTTTTGCATATTTTGGAAGACTAGCCCTCCTTAAATTTCTAAGACACACAAGAGAAAAGATTTTTGAATAAAAAAAGGAGGAATTGATGAAGATATTTCTACTACTATCACTTTCAATGTAAGAAGTTGAAATCTTGAAAGAAAAAGTGAGAGGCAATTTTCATTTCAACAATAGATCCATGACAATTGATAAGGGTGTTATTATCCCAAAGAAAAGGAACTGGCCAAGGATCCACACATGGATAAAATCAAACACATCTTGTCATAAAAGAGTTTGATAAGGAAGACATGGAAATTGCATCCATTCTTTCAAGCCTTGAAGTCATTATTTTAAAAGCTATAATTATCCATAATTAAGTTATATCCATCCAGCAAAAGACCCATTCACAAATTCAAGAAAACTCTATGGTAAAAGAAAAGGCATATGAATAGTAAATGGTAAATGCTCTAACATGAGGGAACTACGTAGCTTGTGTTTGAGAAATTTTTTATGACATGTGGACATTCTTGTCCTTGGTGATGGCCCTAATACCATGTTTCCCTTAGTTTCTTGAGTTTGATTTTTATTAATCAAAATGACAATCCATTATGAACCTTTGTTAGATGAAGTTGGCAATTTTGGTTCTAGGGATGAGGGTATGGCTACAATTTGACATGCCACCCACATGCCTCGTTAGCCAAGTATCAACCCTTGGTATGGGTTGCTTGCACACTTCCCTACAAGGGAATTTGAGAATTCTCAAGATGCGAGCACGAGACTTTGTCATTTTGGGTCCCTCTGGTTGCTTTCTTCGTAGCACTTTTGCATAGGTGAGTGGAGGAGACTTGTGCCTTGTGTCTGAAGAAGTAATCTTGGCCTTGATCATCTTCATTCTCCATATTAGATTAGCTTGTTTCATTTGTGTCTGTATCATTTCGGATGTTCTTTAGTCACTTAATTCCCACATTTTGGGTAGATGTGGTTATTATGCTTTGATTGATGTCTCTTTATGTGGCTAGAATCGAGAGTAAGGATGGGCCGTGATGATGCAATTCTAAATTTTTGAATCCAAATTTGGGTTTGATTTGATTATGCTTGTACTGCAACTTTCATTACCCATCATTGAGTGATTATTGGTATCTTTTAATATTGACATCGAGGTTTTATTTTTGGCATAGTGCATATCCAAATTAGTTTCTCGTTATGCCTTTGGTGCTCATACAATTCTTTTGATGCCCCCCAACTTGTTCTTCCCTTGTGCTTGAATATGTATGCATTTCATGTGCAGGGATAACTAACTCCAAACATGGCATAAACTTGACTTCTCTCTGTGGATTCTATTGTTCACTATATCCTGTCTTAAAATCTTCAATCTTCACTAGGTGAGGATGTCTAGTTGTAGACAATTAGTAGAATGAAGAATGTACAAAGATAACTAACCCATTAGGGCAATAGGCATATATACAAGCCAAGGGAAAAAAACCTCCTAAAGAGGGAAAAAAGTGCCCCAATGATCTTAGTGTTTTCACACACATCACTACCTAAATATATCAGCAATCTCAAGATTTACATTTGTTTCTCAATTTTCAATGTTCTTGGACTTTGTAGAGTACAAGCTACCATCTAGCCCCTCTTGAGAGAGTCAAATGTGTCCAATGATGTCCTTGGAGTTGCATGAAATAGCTAGAGACATTGTCCCATTCTTGGGTGGTTTTTTTCCTTGAATGTTCAACCAACCTTTGCTAGTGGAATTTTTGAGGTCTTACAATGCATGTGAGAGGAAATTTGAGAGTCAAAGCTGCCCCCAGTATCCACACAACTTCTCAAAAGATCTAGGCAAAAGTGTTGATATATTTCGGTAGTGATGTGTATGAACACACTTAGGACCATCGAGGCACTTTTTTCCCTCTTTAAGAGGTTTTTTCCCCCGGTTTATATATACTCCTATAACCACAAAAGGTCACTTATCTTTGTACATTTTCTTGATAATACATTCAGTGTTGTGTTGTGCTCCAAGATTCTTCTTCTTCCTTGTGTTGTTCATGTGCTTCAGCAGAGCTGAAAATCCAACAATGGTATCAAAGCAGGTTGTCGCTTAATTTAGGGCATCGTCGACACCCCTCCAATTGGTTTGCAAGTATGAGCACCTCGAATTCTACTATAAGTGTCGTAGAGCTTAATAGGATGGTTCTGTTCAACTTTTCAAGATACATTCATTTTTTCCCATAAAGGCATTTAGTAAGTGGCCGTGGCTAAAAGCAATGATGTATCCCATATGTTGGCTGTTGAGGATAGGTTGGATGGTAGTGATCAACCATTGTAGCCATATATGATGCATCATGTATTGGTAGTAAAAGGGTTGTGGAATATTATACACGGTGTTGAGAAATGTTTTACTACACTTGTAAATATAGTTATTGAAGGTGACATAGATGGTGTTAAAGATGATGATCTTCGAATTCTTGTTTGTGATGTAGTTCTTATTGCACCTACTATAGAGATACTTTGTTGGGATGGCAGAGATACTCAAGCACATGCATTGATAGTGTTGTTTGTCAAACATGCCATTATCCCTCACATTCACTCCTGCAAAACTGTTAAGGATGCTTCTGATACACTTGCAACTTTATACTAGGCAAGAAATGAGGCTCATCTTGCTTACCTCCGAAAATAGTTGGAGAGTGAGCACATGAATGAGGGAGGTTCTATGGAAAATTTTATGAGAAAGATCAAAGATTTGAAGGAGTAGTTGATTTCTGCTCATGAAGTCTTACTAGACACTTCACTAGTGTAGATTGTTCTTAACAGTCTTCCAACTTCATATCGGATTTTTGATTCTACTACTCAATTGATGATGGAAGGCAATCCAAATTCCTTAACATTTGAGTAGTTAATCTTTGTTTTGTTGCACAAAGATCAATCCACATAGAATAGGTCGATCATGCATGTTACAGATCAAGCTTTGTTAGCTAGTAAGAAGGACAAAGGAAATTGGAGCTTATCTACTAGTAAGCAAAAATATGCTAATGCAACACAATCAAAGAAGGAAGAAAAAGATGAGAAGAAAGCAAAAAAGCAAAAAAACTTTTGCAAATATTGTAAGGAAAATGATCATGTCATAAAGAGTTGTCCAAAATTGGCTACAGGAGAGGCAAAGAAGAAAGAGACTAAAATGCTTGTTGCAAAGGTCTCTACACTTAAAATAGAGTATGCTAATCTTGTGCAGAATGAAGAATGGGCATTTACTATTGTTTGTAGCTATGACCCATCTTCTCATAAATAGTGTATGTTTGTAGTAGACTCAGATGTTTGGTACTTTGATAGTGGGGCAACCAAACATATTACCTCGTTGCATAGTTTCTTCAGTTCACTTGAGCCTACCCCTACAAGGAATACTATCACACACACTAACAACTCCTCTTATTGTGTAATATGAGTTGATAAGATCATTATGGCTACTGTTGATGGTAGCTCTTTCACATTGTTAGATTCTTTATATGTTCCAAGGATAAAAATAAATACGTTTTCGATTTCAACATTAGGCAATATTTGCTTGGTTGTCAAATTTATTGATGATAGATGTACATTTCATGCTCTCAAATGGTGATGCTATTATTGTGTCTGACATTTTATGTCATGGGTTGTATAAGCTCTTAGACTATATGCGAAATATGTGAATGATTTAGCATGTGAAGTATAAGATTCTCATTTTATCTTAGATGGAAATCTTAGGCATGCATGCTTTGGTCATGTATGCCTGTAGAAATTTGAAATGGTGTCCTCTATGCGCAAACTTGAGGCATCTTATAAACATATCTGTGTAAGCTATATTTTGGCAAAATGCATCATTCCTCCTTCCTAAAAGATGGTTCAGTTTGAGCTGCTCATAAATTACAGCTTGTTCATAGTGATGTTTATGGTCCTTGTTGATATATTTAGGTAGTGATGTGTGTGAACATTGTAGGACCGTCAGGGCGGTTTTTTCCCTCTTTAGGAGGTTTTTTTCCCCTGGCTTGTATATACACCTATTGCCCTAATGGGCTACTTATCTTTGTACATTCTCTAGTAATACATTTAGTATTGTGTGTTGTGCTCCAAGCTTCTTCTTCTTCCTTGGGCTGTTCGTGTGCTTCCATAGATTTCTAACTCCAATAATTGGTATCAGAGAAGGTCACCGCTTCATCTAGGGCATCATCTACACCTCTCCAAATGCACTATCGTAGTGCTTGTGCAGGCTATTTTGTCTTTTTGTGCCAAAGGTATATACCTGTTTCGGTTCGCCGGTATAAGTGTCTCAAAGTCTGCTACAGGTTTAGCAGAACTCGTGTGCGCAGTTCTGTTCAACTTTTTGAGATACATTCAATCTTTTGCATCAAGGTATTTTAGTCACTGACCATGGCTGAAAGTAATGTATTTTGTATGTTGGCTATTGAGGATAAGTTGGATGGTACCAACTACCCGTTGTGGGCTTATATGATGCGACATGTATTGGTTGCAAAAGGATTGTGGAACATTGTGCATGGTGTTGAAAAACAACCTATCACACCTGCAATTGTTACAAATGCAGGTATTGAAGTTGATGTAGAAGGTGTTGAAGATGATGATATTCTGCATATTCCTATTCGTGCTGCAGTTTCTGCTGCACCTACTGTAGAGCAAATTCATTGGGATGGCAGAGATGCCCAGGCACATGCATTGATAGCTTTGTCTATCAAACATGCCATTATTCCTCACATTCGCTCTTGCAGAACAACTAAGGATGCTTGGGATACACTTACCACATTGTGCCAAGCCAGGAATAAGGCTCGTGTTGCTTACCTCCGAAAACAGTTGGAGAGTGAGCACATGAATGAAGGTGATTCTATGGATAGTATTCTAACAAAGATCAAATACTTGAAGGAGCAATTGATTTCTGCTGATGAGGTTATACCAGATAGCTCACTTGTGTAGACCGTTTTGAATGGTCTTCCTGATTCATATAAGAGATTTGTTTCTACTCTTTGATTGATGATGAAAGGCAATCCAAATGCCTTGTCATTTGAGGAGTTAGTCTCTGTTCTGTTGCAAGAAGGTCAGTGCAGGCAAAACAGGTCCATTATGCGTGTTGCAGATCAAGCTTTCCTTGCTAGTTAGAAGGGCAAAGGAAAATGGAGCTCTTAAATTAGTAAGCAGAAATCTGCTAATTTTCCACAATCGAAGAGGGAAGACAAAGATGAAAAGAAATCAAAAAAGCAGAAATTGTTTTGCAAGTACTATAAAGGAAATGATTATATCATAAAGAAGTATCCAAAACTGGATGCTAAAGAGGCAAAGAAGAAAGAGGCTGGAATGGTAGTTGCAGAAGCCTCTACACCAAAAACAGAGTCTGCTAATCTTGTCTAGGAAGAAGAATGGGCGTTTACTACTGTTTGCAGTTTTGACCCATCTTCTCATGAGCATTGCATGTCTGCAATGGACTCAGATGTTTGGTACTTTGAGAGTGGGATGACCAAACGTATTACCTCGCAGCACAGTTTCTTCTCTTCACTCAAGCCTGCCCCTACAGGGAATAATGTTACATGCGCCAACAACTCCTCTTATCTTGTTATGGGAGTTGGTACGTTCATTTTGACTACTGCTGATGGTAGTTCTTTCACTTTGTCAGATGCTTTGTTTGTGCCAGGGATCAAGAAAAATGTTATCAGTTTCTACATTAGCCAAGATTGGCTTGGTTGTGAAATTTGTTGATGACAGATGTACAATTCATGATCTGTCAAATGGCGATGTGATTATTGCTTCTGGCATTTTATGTCGTGGACTGTATAAGCTCATAGACTATGAAAGATCTGTAAATGATTTGGCATGTGTAGTACATGATTCTCAGGCTATGTCAGATGCAAAGCTTTGGCATGCATGCTTTGGTCATCTGAATTTTGCTAGTTTGCTACGCCTGCAGAAATTTGAAATGGTGTCCTCTTTGCCCAAACTTGAGGCACCTGGAAAACATGTTTGTGAAGGCTATATTTTGGGCAAAATGCAACATTCTTCCTTTCCAAAAGATGGTTCAGTTCGGGCTACTCACAAATTGCAGCCTGTATATAGTGATGTCTGTGGTCCTATGCAGACACCTTCTTTTGGAAATTATCTTTACTTGGTGACTTCCATCGATGATTTTTCTAGGCATGCATGGGTATATCCATTGAAGGCAAAGTCTGAAGTGTTCATGTGCTTCAAACAGTTTTTGGTTTTGGCTGAAAATCTGTCAGCATGTAAAATGTGCACCCTCCGTTGAGATCGAGGGGGGGAATATATGTCTTCTGATTTTAATGCATTTCTGGCTGAATGTGGGATAAAATACCAGTGTACAGGGCCGTATACACCTCAACAACATGGAGTTGCTGAACGAAAGAACAAGTCACTGATGGAGATGGCGAGGTAGAGTCAGGCTTTACCACATAGTTTCTGGCTTGAGGCTATCATGTGTGCAACATATGTACTTAACAGGTGTCCCACTAAAGCACTGCAGTCTATCACTCCATATGAGGCTCGGCATGATCACAAGCCATCTGTTGCTCATCTGCATGTTTTTGGTTGTTTGGCATATGCATTAGTGCTTGAACAACATCGCAGAAAATTGGATGATAAAGCAGTAAAATGTATTTTTGTTGGGTACAGTTCTGAAAGTAAAGGCTATCATCTATATCATCCACATACTAAACGCATTATGGTTAGCCGTGATGTTGTTTTTGTGGAAGATGCCATTCAGCCATCGCTTTCATGTACTAAGGAGACATCTGTTAGCTCCAAAGACATGTATGATACTTTGCTGCCTCTTTTTACAGGTGGATAGTCTAGTGTTGGTCCTAATGAGGCAACTTCTCAGCCTTTGCAGGTTTCATGTGATGATGCAGATCATCCCATTTCTGATGCAGATTTACATGGTGCACTTGTTGATGAGAGAGCTGACATTGAGGAGGCAAAAACTATGCCAAAATGGTTGGTGCAGACTTTGCATGACAACAAATTAGATGCACCTCTATCATATTGTACTCGATCAGGCTCTCATAGTGCCTCTTTTGCATCAAATTGCTATGCTATGGCTACATCTAGTCTCTGTTATGCGAATGAGCCTGTTTCATTTGATGATGCACAAAATTCAGAAAATTGGATGGATGCTATGCAATCTGAATACGATGCTATAATGAAGAACGATAATTGTTCTTGATGTGACTTGCCTCCTGGCAAGAAGGCCATTGGCACTAAGTGGGTTTACAAGCTGAAGCATAAGCCTGATGGAACAATTAACAGGTATAAGGCTAGGCTTGTTGCAAAGGGTTATGCATAGGAAAGAGGCATTGATTTTGATGAGACCTTTGCATCTACATGCCGTATGACTATTGTTCGGAGCATCTATGCACTTGTAGCCCATCATGGTTGGAATGTACATTAGTTGGACATTAAAACTGCATTTTTGAATGGTGACTTGCATGAAGAAGTGTATGTTTTTCAGCCCCATCTTTGTGCAGAAAGGGCATGAAAACAAGGTGTGCAGGTTAAAGAAGGCATTATATGGTTTAAAGCAAGCACCACGTGCTTGGTATGAGAAGATACATGCCTATCTGATTGCACATGGTTTTGAGAACAGTCCAATTGAAATCACCTTATATGTTAAGCATGCTAATGATGTGCTTCTTATCAT
The DNA here is from genome assembly GCA_020310875.1 of Ceratopteris richardii. NCBI lineage: Eukaryota > Viridiplantae > Streptophyta > Polypodiopsida > Polypodiales > Pteridaceae > Ceratopteris > Ceratopteris richardii. The sequence goes on from CM035409.1 coordinate 80,913,530, forward strand.
TGTTGTCTATGTTGATGACATGCTCCTCACTGGTCCTATTGAGAAGCATATTGCTGATTTTAAGGCTGATTTGGATGCCTCATTTGAGATGTCTGATTTGGGGCATTTGCATCACTATTTGGGCATTGAGTTTATGCAAGTTGATGGTGGAATGGCTTTGTGTCAAACGAAATATATTGACACATTATTGAAGCGTTTTGGCCTTGGAAACTGTAAGCCTATTGCCACTCCAATGGAGATAGGTTTACGATTGAGTCTTCATGATGTTGGAGATGCATTTGATGTTGTCCTCTATTAATAGGTTGTTGGATGCCTCATTTACTTATGCATTACTTGGCCAGATATTCAGTTTGTTGTCTCACAGATGAGCATGTTTATGCATTGCCCAGGAGTCAAGCATTGATAGGCGGTTAAGTGCATCTTTTGCTACTTGAGTGGTACCCAGCTACTTGGTTTGTATTATCCCAAGGGGGGATCACTACCACCAAATTTGCATGCTTTTTCTGACTCTGATTGGGTTGGTTGCTATGACACTTGTGTGTCCACTAGTGGCTTTTGCTTCATGCTTGGTAGCTCATGTATATCTTGGTTGAGCAAGAAGCAGCCTACTATGGCCACTTCTAGTTGTGAGGCAGATTTCATAGCGACTGTTGAGTGTGTGTGGCTCAGATGCCTTATGGATGATTTGGGGGTTGGTCAACCTTCTTCCACCACCATCTTAACTGACAGTCAGAGCTAATTGGCAGTTGCGAGGAACCCTGTGTTTCATGCTTGCACTAAGCACATTGAGGTGCATTATCATTATGTCAAGGAGAGGTTCTCTGCTGGGGAGATCAACTTGGCATATGTCCCCACGAAGGAGAACATTGGAGACCTTCTCACGAAGGCTCTGCCTAGGGAGAAGTTTGAAGCTTTCTGCAAAGCTTTGGGCTTACTTCCTTTTGTGGAGTGATTTCCGCATATCTTGGCACTTCCTTATACATGAGTTCCATCTACTTGTTCACCACATCACTCCCAGGGGGGATTTGTTGACATATTTAGGTAGTGATGTGTGTGAACACTGTAGGACCGCGGGGGTAGTTTTTTCCCTCTTTAGGAGGTTCTTTTCCCCGGCTTGTATATATGCCTATTGCCCTAATGGACTACTTATCTTTGTACATTCTCTAGTAATACATTCAGTATTGTGTGTTGTGCTCCAAGCTTCTTCTTTGTCCTTGTGCTGATAGTCCTATGCAGACACCTTTCCAGAGACTATCTTTACTTCATGACTTTTATTGATGATTTATCTAGGCATGCATGGATGTATCCATTGAAAGAAAAGTCAAAAGTGTTTATCTGCTTCAAAAAGTTTTTGGTTATGGCTGAATTTTTTTTAGCATGTAAATTGGGAACCTTTTGTTTTGATCGAGGGGGGGAATACATGTCTTCTGACTTTAATGCATTTTTGCTTGAGCGTGGGATAAAAAATCAATATATAGTGCCATATACACCTCAATAAAATGGATTGGCTAAAAGAAAGATCATGTCACTCATGGGGACAACGAGGTGTATGGTCAAAATTCAAGCTTTACCACATAGCTTCTGGCTTGAGGTTGTTATGTGTGCAATATATGTACTTCATAAGTGTCCCACTAAAGCACTCCAATCAATCACTCCATATGAGGCTTCGCATGGTCGCAAGCTATCTATTGCTCATCTATGTGTCTTTGGTTGTCCAACATATGCATTAATGCCTCAACAACACAAGAAATTGGATGATAAAGGAGTGAAATATATTTTTGTTGGGTACAATTCTAAAAGCCAAGGCTATCGTCAGTATCATCCACAGGCTAAATGCATTTTGGTTAGTCATGATTCTGTTTTTGTGGAAGATGCAATGCCATTACTTTCATGTACCAAGAAGACTTCAATTAGCTCTAGAGATGTGTATGAGACTTTGCTTCCTCTTTTTACATGCGAAGAATGCACTTCCAATCATTGTAGTATATGTTGATGACATGTTGTGCATTGGTCCTAATTAGAAGCATATTGCTGAATTTAAGGTTGATTTGCATGCCTCTTTTGAGATGTCAAATTTGGGGCATTTGCATCATCATTTGGGAATTCAGTTTATGCAAGTTGATGGGGGAATAACATTGTGTCAAACAAAATATATTGACACATTATTGCAAGATTTTGGCATTGAATATTGCAAACCTATTGGCACTCCTATGGAAACATGTTTATGGTTGAGTCTTCATGGTGCTGAAGATGCATTTGATGTTGTTCTCTATCAGCAAGTTGTTGGATGCTTGATTTAATTATGGATAACATGACTTGATATTCAATTTGATGTCTCTTAGATGAGAAGGTTCATGGATTGCCCAAGCGTCCAACAGTAGCAGATTGTTAAGCAGATCTTTTGTTGCTTGAGTGCTACCTGACACTTGGATTGTTTTATCCCAAGGGGTAGATTTACATGCTTTTTCTAACTGAAACTGGGTTGAATCCCATGAGACTCATGTGTCCACGAGTGGTTTTTGCTTCATGCTTGAAAGCTCATGAATATCTTGGTTGAGAAAGAAGCAACCTACTATGGGCACTTTTAGTTGAGAGGCTGATTATAGGGAAGCTTTCACAATGACGGTTGAGTGTGTGTGGCTCATATGCCTTTTAGATGATTTGGGTGTTGGTCAATCTTCTGCCACCACCATCTCCATTGACAATTAGAGCACATTGGCAATTGCGAGCAACCCTCCATTCCATGCTTGCACTAAGCACACTCAGATGCACTATCATTATGTTGGGGAGAGGTTCTTTGCTAGAGAGATCAATTTGGCATATGTGCCCACACAAGATAATGTTAACCTTTTCACAAAGGCTCTACCTAGGGAGAATTTCGAAGCTTTCCACAAAACTTTGGGGTTACTTCCTTTTGTGGATTGATCTCTTTCCACATAGCTTGGGACTTCCTTATACATGAGTGCCAGCCAACTCCTTGTTCACCGCATCACTTCCAAGGGGGATTTGTTGAAATATTTCCGTAGTAATGTGTATGAACACACTAGGATAACCGGGGCTCTTTTTTCCCTCTTTAGAAGGGTTTTCCCTCCCAAGTTGTATATATGTCCTGACGGGTCACTTATCTTCTTCTTCTTCCTTGTGGTGTTTGTGTGCTTCCGTAGACCTCAAAAAAATCATCCACTTCTTCTCTTGATGGTTTTGGTCTTTCCTTATGGGGTCAAAAGATTTTATATGAACATAAGGAAAACTTCCTTGTGTTATTGGGTCATCAAAAATTTTTTCCAAGTCCCTTTCTCTTAATTTTGTTCTCAATGCACGATACTTTTCTCCTTGCAAGTTTTGTGGACTCAATTTTGATTAGGAGCTCTCTCCATAAACCTACTTCTTGAAAGTTAAACCCTTTCAAGATCCAGAAAAACCATGATCAATTTTTGTGAAGCTCCTGAGACCTTGGGATTGGATCTATGATCTTTTAGGCTAGTATAGTCTTGGTGTCACTTTGGGTTTGGATCTCTTCTTATGTTTCCTCAATCTTATATCATTAATGTTCCCACTTGGAAAGGAATTCATTTTCTATACTTGTTATTTCCTTTGATTTCCTTGATAATTATCAAGCTTGAGCTATCCGTATACTCGTAGAATTACCCCAAGTTTCTGAATTCATTCTTATCAATTTGCATACTAAGGAAATTTCCTCAATTGAGTAGTGACATCCTTCTTTGACTTAAGTGAAGGCTTTTCAGTACCAATCACTTATCACCTCCTATTGCTTCTCTGTTGAGTATAAGAACTCATTTCCTTGGGTTGCATGTTATGTTTACAAACTTGTAAATATTACACTGAACAATTAGGAGCGATGGAACCTCCTAGGACCTTAAAAAGACCAAAAAATGTTTCCAAACTTTGAAAATAAAATTGAATGCAAACTGTTAAGAAAAATTGAGATTTTTTACTATAGAAATCGATCACCGGAAATTTCCTATGCAAAGCTCATTAAAGACAACTATACAACATGAACTTAGACTTCTTCTAGCACACTTTAGAAATAAGAATAATAGAAAAATCCAGAATATAGTATGAGAAAGGTTAACTTGAAATTAGAGTATGTAAACCTCTTTGAAACCAACCACAAAGAGATGTGTGAAATTTTACGAATTGAAGATTGATTTACAATGGATATAACACTCCAAAATTATTAATGAATTTGGTATAAATTGAAGGATCAAAGATAAGAGAGACCTTGTTCGAATCAAATCTCTTGAAAAGACCTCATATACACTGAGAGATGACACCATGAACAAAGATATGTACGTGGCAAGATAAAGATACTTGACAAAGAATAGGTATGAGAAAACACATATGTGTTTAAAGTCCTTTTTTTTATCGTAGAAATAATACTCTCTCTCTCTACACATACACACACACACACACACACACACACACACACACACACACATATATATATATATATATATATATATATATATATATATATATATATATATATATATATATATATATATATATATATATATATATATATATATATATATATATACAGAGAGAGAGAGAGAGAGAGTACATTTAACCTTTTTAAAACAACAAAAAATCACTCAATTTGGCTGCCTAAACTGAGAGAACTACTTTTTTCATTGAGAGCTTGTCAACAAAAGTGACTAACTCTTCTAAAAGTAGAGAGCACTACTTTGATCCTAACTTTTAAGCACTTTTACTCAGTTAATGCATGTGTGTGCCTTTTACACCTTATTTTTAGTAGATAATAAAATCCATAAACACAAAAAAAAATAGATCTTGTATTTAAGTAACAATGTGTGATACCATGCATAAGTAATTTGTGATTTTCCCCAACTCTTGAGGTAGAGAACTCGCTTCTCACACAATCTAATTATTACTGTGACTTGAGTGTCTTTAGATTGACTTTGTAAATCTTTCTTGCTTTGGTCTTCCTATCCTAGTTTCGCACCCCTTGACTTGTCACATCTCCATTCTTATGGTCTAAATGGGTCTCCAATTTCTCTAGATAAAAGAATATAGAGAGCTTGTAATTTCTTTGTGCTCAGATCCTTAGAGTTGCGACTTGATCATGAGCTCTCCATTGTATCTTCATATTTCCATGGTTCATGCCATACGTTTTATAGTGAATTGCATTCTAAAACACTCAAGAGGAGGGATTTTTCTTGTGGACCACAACCTTTGTAGAGAGCGCAACATGGAAGTCATTTTCCGTTTCCTATGACCTTCTCCACTTGGGCCACACCACTTAATTTGAAGCCAAGATACACCACTTCCATGGGAAAAATCTCAATCGACATTTTACCTCTTACTCAGAATCTTAAGGAGGCAAATGATGTCCTTATTACATCTCTTTAAAAGAAATCATGAAGTAAGTTTACCAAATTGAAGTGGATATGGATCCCATTTTTTCATGTGTGGAGCTTCTTGAGCCAAGGTTGATCAAGTGCTACAGACATCACATGGAATTGAAAGTCACCCCTATGCTTACATGTGAGATGCTATGCCTAATTGCTTAGCCATTTCCCTACACCAAATTTCTTAGGAAAATCATTAGTTCTTTATCGTTGGATGTTGATGTTGTGGCATCACAACTCATACTTGTCAAACTAAGGAGCATCTCACGAGACCCAAATGTCGCATAGAAGCATTCAATAGACACAATGGTGCTTCATTAGCATGAGATTAACAACAAAAGTACACACACACACACAAGTTTAATCACATGTATAATCACATCGTTAATCAACAAACTAATGTGTCACACACATGAACCAAGAAAGGAACAAGAACACAAGCACATCATGACGATAACAAGAGCTCTCCAAGCATTCCATAAACTAGCATGATCTCATTATCTCCTAGAACGCTCTCCCAAAATGAGAGGCAGTAACCTCTTTGTATACAAAATGGGCAAAATCTATCTTATGTGGGATTTCTCAACTAAAAGGAGAATGAATCTTACTTATTCACTAGTGTGGCACTCACACACACCTATACAATAGTGCTTATTAGACTGAATAAAAAGTAAAAAAAAAAAGGTACAAATGGAGATGAATAAGAGTGGATCCAAGAAATGTATTTTGTCTCATCAACACTTTTTCAACACTCCCCCCTCCTTGACTTTGTCGTCCTCGAAAAAGATTTTTCTAGTAGTGGAGCTTCTTTGAGAAGTGTGCTTTGAAGTCCCTTTGAGTCCTTGGTTCTTTGTTTGAAGTTTCTTCATTCTTGATCTTTATTTCAAGTTTGCTTTTGTCCTTGTGTTGGAGTTGGCTGCCATTCCTTGGTTCTTTTTGCCTTGAAGATGTGTAAATTCTAGGATGCTAGATGCTTTTTTAATTTTTCTTTTTTCTCTCTTTTAAAAAAAATTAAATTTAATTTTAAGTAATAGAGGTACATAATGAATATGTCATGATGCAATGTGATGACATGCATGATAGATGAATGTAATTCATCTCTTCTTAGTCCATGTGCATGAGTGGGGACTAAAGGTGCATGGGTGAAAAATAAAGGAGTGCCTATGCATGGTCTTGTAATGAGACCCTATCTTATGCATATTCTAAAAAATGCATACAAAACAAAAAAAGGTGAAAAAATGTAATGGATCTTGAGAAAATTGCTCAAGGGTGAGGTGATGATGAGGCTTTCTCCAAATGTCCAACTCCAAGAACCTTCTCTTTTTCATCAACCATTGCCATAGATGACACCTTTGTCCACCAACCGAGAAAAAGAGAAATAAAAGAAAATTTTTGTAATGTATGTATATGTGCCCTCTTTGTGCCTGGGTTAAAAAAAGGGGGTGCCTAATGCTAGGCCTTTTGATGAGGCCCTATCCATATGCATACTTGATGTGTAACTTGAACATATGTTATGCATTGGGCAAGATTGGGTTTGATACCCATGGATGCTGCACTAAGAGGTTTTAGGCCACCAATATGTCTTTGCTTTGCTGGCCTTTGCCTTGAAGTTTCTCCTTGGATATTTTTGGAGTTTTGGATTGATTGATTTAGATCCTTTGGTTGGAAGTGGTCTTTCTTGAGGATAAGGTGTAATGGGTATAGACCATTTATGAATTTTAGTGTGAAAGGGTTGATTTTGTACAAGGGATTTCTTTGGTACCCATATCATGGTGCGATTGTCTTTTGGGCCTTCTATATGAGTCTTTAGGGAAAACTCGTCTTTACAAGGGAAATTCAACAAAGGTTGATCTTCTATACATACAACATGTTCATTCAATAAATCATTGGGTTGTGTGGTTTGAGATTGATCTAGAAATTCAGCCATAAATTTATCCTTATTACACGGAGAATCTCTAAAAATACAAATGGGTGATAGATCTTCATGTTTGATCATATATATCAATTTATCTTCCATATATTTGATACAAAGTATTTTTTTAATCTCCGTCTTGATGATCCAAGTGTAGACCATCCTTGCTCATGGATTCATGAGGGGAATCCAAGTTTAGAGGAAGAGAGGGTCCTTCCACATCCTCCAAGCACTTGAATTCCTCCATTGCTCCATTCTTCAAAAGTTACTGTGACTTACTCGAAGAAGGATTAGATAAAAACAATGGGTTTTCAATAGACACACATGTAGGGATGGACATAGTAGATGGACAAGACACTTCAAATTCTTGATAATTTTGTTTAACAAACCTTTGAGTGCCTATGATCCAGTCTTCAACTATACCTTCCATGACAAAAAATGTTTCCACAAATTGCATATCATCCACCACAATAGGCAACACAACTTGGCCTATGCAGTCATAATTTTTACCATTCATGAGGATAAAGGAATGAGTGGTTGGTTGAATGTTCTCCAAAATAAATTCCACTCACAACTAGGATGCTCATCCATCTATGGTCATGTCCTATTTGTATATCCACAACAGTATTGTTATATTCTCTTGTTGCAAGTAAGGAGCCTACCCCCTTAGATATTTCACCAATTTTCTCAACTCTTTGCAATTTTTCTCTAGATTTTTCACCCTTATGTGTGATTATATCATGTTTGTCTCCCTTCTCCTTTTCAGCCTTCTCCCCCTTTCTTCTTTCTTTTGCTTTTTTCTTTCCCATGTTGAAACAAATTTTTAGTTTTTTGGAGTGTTTTTAATAAATTTTTTGGGTTTTTGTGTTTTTTGAATGTTTTTTGTTATGTGTAAATAACTTTCTAATGGGGTTCCCCTAGCAAAGATTAAATGAAATAAATATGGTCTATTCAAAGAAGAGGCATATATTACATTCATAATAAAGATATATAAACATCATCACATATGTTTGAAAAAAATATGCTTCTTGTAAAGGAGTCTAAAAAATGTGAGAACTCACTCTTGAAGCTCAAACTCAAGGACAAAGCATGGAAGCGCATCAAGGAAGTGGACACACAAGAAGAAGGAGCAAGTAGGGACTCCAAGAAGCACCTGTCAAATTTTCAGAAGAAATCCCTATAAAAATGGTGATTTTTATCACTAAAAACCATTGTAAATACCATTTTCCATTTTTGCAACTCCCTTTTTTTCAAGCCGAGGAGTCCTCAAGCTTGAGGAGTATTAGAACTATCATCCTACCAATTTTCATAATTTTTAGACTCCGTTTGAGCCCCCAAATAAGCCATGGAACCTATTTTTTAACTAGGCCGGACACTAGGTCTGGACAGGGCCAAAACCACTCAAAAAACTTTAAAAAGGGCTAGAGAGCTCATTTTTGAGGTTAGCTTGTTGTAGATTTGAGCTTTGTAAGAGATTCCTTTTGTAATCGAAGCTTTCCATTGTTCCACTCTTTGCTCTTACCTTGTGCGTGTGTGTGTGTATGTGTGTGCATGCTTGTGTGCTTTCACTCATGCACTTGTGCCATCACTTGCTCATAGTCTTACTAGTCCTCATGTCTCCACAGATTGACATTTATGAGGTGAAGCTCCTCACGTTGATACTCACCATTGTGCTAGAGTGACACCAAATTTGGCGCCGTTGCCAGGGAGAGAGCTTGGAGGACGAGCGTGTGACGGTAAGACATAGAGTAGCAATGTTGAAGGTAAAAAAAAATCACCATTTTCGTCAGTTTCTGATTTTCTCCCCATCTTCATCTTCATCATCATCACCATTTTCTCCCACCTTCATCATCATCAGTTTTCGCCCATAGATTCACGTCGTTTTCAGTTGTGGTTGTGAGAAAGAACCTTAGAGAGGATGCAAAACCGAAACACTGGAGAAATACATCTCAATATACCCAAAAAATGAGTGAACTGTCCCGGATGTGACGTGACCTGTGCCAAATGTCGTGAGTGTGATATTGACGGTTTGAAGAGAGAGTTTGCATCTACAGACACATAGGAGTGACAAGGAGGACACAAGGTACTCATATTTGCAAAAATTTTTGAATTTGGACTCCAAAAAATCCAGGTGTCGTGTTCTCCCGCGGTTGAGTGTTGTGATATCTAGATTTCGTGATCTCTTGTGGTCGATTGTCACGATATTCATCCTTGTCGGGTATCGTGAAATTTCTTCTCGTGACATCTGATGAGTGTCAGATATCGTGGATGATTTCTCGCGATATCTGACGAGTGTCGGATATCATGGATGATTTCTCGCGACATCTGACGAGTGTCGGATATCGTACACAATTTCTCGCGACATCTGAGAAGTTTCGGGTATCATGGACTTTGCTTCAGTGTTGAGTATCGAGTGTCATGGAACTCTGAGTTGCGACATTTGTCAGATATCAGGTATCATCAGGGATTGTGAGAGTTTTCTCGCGACATTCAACAAGTGTCGAGTATCGTGGTTGCATCGCAACATTCAACAAGTGTCGAATATCATGTTTGCATCACGACATTCAACAAGTGTCGAGTATCGTGGTTGCATCGCGATATTCAACAAGTGTCGAATATCGTGGAGATCAAGTGTCACGACATCTGGCAAGTGTCGAGTGTCGTGGACATCGAGTGTTGTGACATTTGGCAAATTTCGTGTGTCATGACTAATCAGCTGTTGAGTGTCGCCTTGGAAGTGTCGCGATATTTCCCAAGTGTCGTGTATCGTTTAGTTTAGATATCGTGTGTTGTGGAATTCCAAGTAATCGTGTGTCATCTGCTTCCAAGTATCACCGATACTTGCCAAGTGTCGTGTGTCGCCTGTTTTGAAGCAATCCCAGAGAGGTCATGTTTCTCTATTTTAACCCCCAAAACCTGAACTGGCATAAGTTCCTCATACAAAATCCGTTTGCTATGATTTTGGGTTTGTTGGAAAGCTCGTGGGGATTATATGTGGATTATTAGATATAGTATTTTGAAGTTGACCCTTAGGTTGGACTAGGAAGCAAAGGGTTCCACAAGATTTTGAGTGATACAAAGGACAATTTTGGACTTGTAGACAAGGCTTATGAACCTAAGATCAAGTAGACACTTACGAAGAGATAGATAAAGTACCAAATCATCTAAGGCTAGTATCAACCACACAACCAAGTGGGGGACTCACAACTCAGTGGTTAGCACTATGTGTTGAGTTCAGTTTACAGACAAGTGAGTCAGAAATGTCATTTAACTTGGAGAAACTCTTGGCTTCTGAAGACATGAATAGTTCAGTACCGAGGGAAAATTTTATGTCTAGAGTGGAAGGGGAATATCAGACGTCTCTTCAATACATATCCATTAACTTGCAAGGAATACCCATCTACCTTGATGGTCTACACAAGTCAGTAGAAACAATGATAAACACTACAGAATTAGAAATAGTCCCAGGGCCAGCTGTCAAGTACGAAGATGGAGTCTACATGGACAAGATGGGCCAAATCTATGTAGTAATTGAAAACCCTAATCAGATTATCGATAGAGGAGAATTAGAGGGACAAGGAACTTTCGAGAGAACCAACAGTGAAGATATGGTGACTACCCCAAGGGGAAAGTCTGTGGTGAGTCAAGTCTTGAGAGGGGATTTGATACCTCAAGATGATTACCTGTTAGACATATACCTGATCCATGGGTCTGACCTAGTCCTCTAAGCTGATTCACGGACACAAGGAGAAAGCATCAGCCCAACAACTATATACGAGTTAAGGGATCCGGAAAATCCATCTAGAGCCATATACCTAGACCAAAGTCAAAGGAGATATTGGCCTGTAGATGAAGTGAATGGATCAAGATTAAAGAACATGGGTTTGCCTATGTTCCCTCCTCGAGATTAGGCAACTACCTCACAAAACCCATTTGAGACCCAGGAAAGAACGAAAAATGAGATCTTAGGACAAATGAGCCAAGGTAGTATACCCAACAGACCACAAGTACAATTCACCATGCCAGGAATTAACCCACACATCCAACCTAGCCAAGGAATGGGAAATATGAATAGAACCACCTTTAGGGCAGAATCACCCCAAGGTGTAGGAGCTGGAATACACCCAGTAAAACCCGCTTTTCCCATCATAATTCGACCCGCAGAGCCTGGCAGAATACTGAGACCAATCCAATTGGCCAAATGTATCCAAAATCATTACGATGGCATAGAAGAGCCGTATGACCACATTGCAGAGTTCAAGCAGGTGTTGCGAGTGGAGCAAGTGGATGACTTTTTCGTGCAATATGAATCCTTTGGGCTAACCCTCACAAGAATAGCCTTAACTTGGTTTCAATCCTTGGATCCAAATTGCTTCGGTCATATTGAACAATTCTTCCAAGAACTTATTTGGGAATTCACTAAGCAAGGGATCCAAGCACAATTCATCATCCTTAATACATAGTTTCAAACAAGCTCCTAATGAGACGGTAAAAAACGCAGCACGAAGATTTAATCAATACGTAACCCGATGCCCCATGACAGAGAGACCTTCTCAACAGAAAATGATATCCCTATTTTTAGAAGGTCTAACCAATGGAACATTGAGAATGTTAGTATACATAAAACGGCTGCAAACTCTGAGTGAGTGTCTTCAAGAATGCATAGATTTGGAAGACAACTTAGCTGAGGATCTCAAAATCACACAAGATCCTATTAGAACAGAGGATACAAGGAGCAATGAGACTTCGAGTTCGAGTTATGTGGAGGAAGTGGCAGAGTCAGTGGCCAAGAAATTAGGGGTACAAGGACAAAGGAACTACCAGAACTCTTCCTTGAGAGTGCCAATGTTAGGAAGTTGCACATGTTGCGGTGGAGATCATCCATCTCATGTCTGCACCAGAGAAGGATTAGGGTTATCACAACCTTACCCTTACGATAGACAACCAACTCAGAAGCCTGACATGTACTCTTATAGTGAGTAGAAGTACATCAACTACAACACCAAAAACTATCCAATGAATAGACAACCACGACCATTTGTACCACCCCAATGTAGACCATACGGGTACCCTCCTAGAGAACAAGGTAGAGAAGTTCCTAGATATAACCCATGTCCAGGACCACGAGGAGCAGCTAGACCATATGAACATGGAGGATATAGCCAACCTCAACCTATACCAGGACAACAACCACCCCACCCACTAGCTCCTATACAAGGGCAGAACATCACAAGATAAGTCGTTTGTCTTGAGTGTGGCAAAGAACAGCTCTTGAGAGATTGTCCCGGATATCCCTCTAGTGCACAAAAGGTTACACCCGTTAATGTAGTAGGCCTAGTAGGGGATTCAACTTCTAGTAGCGATAAGGTGGCTCCTATACATGCAGTTACTAGGGCACACGGCTTACAAAAAGCTAAACTAGCTGAGCAATCAGATCCAAGTGAGTCAGGAGAGCCTAGTAAGAGAAAAACAAGAACATGGAAGGATACTAGAGAGAAGGCCAATCGTAAGTGGACCAAAAAGTTATCTGAACTAGAAGAAAGATTGAAAGATGCAAAAACAAAAATAGAAGATATTGCCTCTCAAAGCCCCTTGCATGTCAAAACTCCATCCACACCACCTCATCCCCACCCACCAACCACTGTAAATAAACCACAACTAGGATCTGTTCTTGCAGATCCAACCCCAGAAGACTTGCACATGATGTTCAAGGCATACCAGGCTCAACTTCAAGAAGGGCCAACACCTGCAAACCTAGACAAGAGCTACCCTAGAGCGGATTTAGAGATTGAATGGACAAAAATGTGCATAAAAATGGTGGAACTAGCTCAAGCTATGTTTGAGGCCAATCAATCATTCAATCAAACGAATGCTATTACACCGGGTTTGCACTTCCATGGCTTACTAGATAGATTAGAGCAGTTGGTAAACAAACCACAAGTCTCTTTACCTCCACAGGCTCAACCAACTATTGGAAGAGAAAGCTCATCACCAAAGAAAGTCTATGTTCCTGACTCCATAGATGATGGGGAACCTCTTTCAATTCAACAACACTCTCAAAAGTTCTTGCGGGAAATACAAGAAGAGAAATGGGCCAAGGAGAAGGATAATCCCCCTCCTATTCTTGAGATTGATAACTTCATGACCAATTTCCCCAAGACATCCCGTCTATCTATGGAGACCAAACAGAGCAACAAGAAAACGAGAGATTAGAATTTGAATCCGATTCTTTACAAGAATTTTCATAGTTCACAGGCCCATGGAAATCTGAATCTCTCCAGATCAGAGCTCCCACAATATTGATCAGGAATGAAGACTCGGTGGTTCCAAGAAACACTGAAGTCGTGAAGAACACTAAGGTTCATTGTCATCTCACTTTAGAAGAGCTGTTCAAAGCAAAACCTAAGATATGGAATCATGTGAAGAATCAAATTCTAGAACTTGATTCCAAAATGCCAAAAGCAGGCTCTAAGCAAAAAGTCCCAAAGATACCTCTAGACAAAATAGGGGACATGTGTGAGGGTGAAGAAGGTAATACTTATCTTCCAATCATCTACCAGGGTTACACAACCAAAGAAATCGTAGACTCAAGTGCTGATGTTGCTATTGCGACCACCTCCTTGTGTAAGAAATAGGGCAAACCCATATTAAGACGGACTAGAATGAAGCTTCAAATGGCAGACGGTCATTTTGAAAGACCACTAGGATTGCTTGAAGGGATAACTCTAACCACCTGTGGTGTAGAGTTTGAACACACATTTCTATATGTGACTTTGAAAAAAATAATGTCTACGAGATGATCCTAGGAAGACCCTTCCTACGACAACTACAAGTTGTATAGGATTGGGGAACCAATTCCTTGTACTTGCAATGCTTAGGGGTCACAACCAAGGTCAATTTGAAGGATTACACCTTCAGAGATGTACCACCCCTGTTCATTTGATACATCCTGGATGCATGAAGATACTCATTTGTGGATGTGCAAGGTCGCAAAGGAAGAAGAAAAGTGCCTAAAAGCAAGAGAAGAAGGAACTCCCACAGGAGATAGACCAGTTAAAGACCCAGCCTATACCCCGATGATATTTCCAGATGAGGAATTTGAACCTCATGGTTGGGCAGAAATCTTAGCCACCATGGACATTGCTGTCAATGAAGAACAATGGACACCTCATTGTGATGAGGAGGGATACGATATTTCAGTGTTCATGTGTCAGCCCTTTCTAGAAGAATGTGACCCTAGTGACTTCATAGAAGAAGAAGAGAATGATGAAAATCTAGAGTCCATTGTGATGAATAGTTGCTTCATTTCAGAGGAGCACTATCTAGAGGACATAGGAGTATTTACACAAAAAGAAGAAGAACCTCTCACAAGCATCAAAACAGTAAATTCAAAGGATGGAAGTGAAGGTGGTCAAAAGAAAAAGAAAAGACAAGGAGCGAAACAAGAAGAGGAGGAATTGTTGTTTGAAGTACCAGAAAACTTCAAGAAATATGAAGTTGAGGACCAAAAAATCTTGGTATGAATGCCTAAGAGAGAGGCCACAACATGAGAAGCATATGATAACAAAGAAAAGACCAAAAAAATCGTAGTAACCATTGAAGACAACGAAGAGAGATGTATGTACATAGGAGATGACCTAAGTAAAGAAGAGGAAGCAGAATTGGTAGCATTATTAAGGGAATATAGGGATGTGTTTGCATGGCACTATAGAGACTTGAAGGGAGTAGATCTGAAGATTTGTTCTCATACGATCCCCATGATGGCAGATTTAAAGCCCACCAAACAAAAGCCCTACACATATAATGACACATGCAACCAAAATAAAAGAAGAAATTGATAGATTGATTGAAGCTGGATTTATCTATGAGATTGAACATACGGAATGGGTGTCCCCCATTGAAGTGGTGCCCAAGAAAAATGGAAAATTACGAGTGTGTATTAACCTTAAAAAAGTTAATGCTGCTACGATTCGAGATATATATATTTATCCACTTCCAATCATTGAACATCTATTGGAGCATGTTGCAGGCAAGGAAGTTTATAGCTTCCTTGATGGATTTTCAGGTTACAACCAAATATCCATCGCCCCAGAAGATCAACACAAAATGGCCTTTGCCATAGAATGGGGAATCTTTGCATTTTGTGTGATGTCATTTGGGCTCACCAATGCACTTGCAACATTCCAAAGGCTCATGTGTCATGTCTTCAATGAGTTCTTGCGAAAGAGCTTAGAAGTATATGTGAATGATTTATGTGCTCATTCCCAACAAAGAAGATACCACATCCCTGAGCTCAGACAAATCTTCAACAAGTGTAGAGAATATCGAGTGTGTCTGAACCCAGAGAAGTGTGTGTTCATGGTACGACAAGGTAAAATCTTAGGTCACATTGTTTCTAAGAACGGAATATCTACAGATGAGGATAAAGTAAGAGCCATAGCAGAGCTACCAAGACCAAGGAATTTTAAAGAGGTACAAGCCTTTATGGGCCATTGTGGATATTACCATAGGTTTATCCACATGCATGCAATCATAGCTAAACCTCTTTATGGTCTCTTGACAAATTTTGAGTGGGCTGATGAATGCGAGAATTCCTTCAATGAGCTAAAGAGACGCTTCTGCACAGCACCAATAATAACCACTCTAGATTGGAATAAGCCATTCCATGTCCATGTGGATGCATCCAATCATGCAATAGGATGTGTGCTTGCACAACCCACAGGTGAAGGAAATCTAGATTTACCCATCGCATATGCTAGCAGACAGTTGAACGCAGCTGAACAAAACTATACCACAACTGAGCAAGAAGGTTTGGGCATGGTATATGCTGTGAAGAAGCTTAGAAACTATTTATTGGCCAACAAGTTCAAGTTTTCCACTGATCATCAAGCTTTACTATATTTGGTCAATAAACCTTGCAATACAGGATGCTTAGTAAGATGGTTTCTTTTACTAATGGAATATGACTTTGACGTGGTTGTTAGGAAAGATAGGACCCACCTCAGGGCAGATCACCTTTCTCGCATCACTTCAGAAGAGCCACCGCAAGGAGTGTCTGATGAACTGCCTAACGCTTATCTGTTCAATTTAGAAGTTTTACCTAAATGGGCAAATAAGTTGGTACCAGTCCTAACCTTTGGACCTGCAAATAAGAATGTAAAAACAAACAAAGATGAAATTGTAAAATCGCAAAAATATCAAATATTGGCAGGAAACATGTACAAACAAGGTACAGAGGGTGTATTAGCTTGTTGTGTTGAGAAGGATGAACATAGTAGTTGGTTGCAACAAGCCCATGAAGGATTGCTAGGAAATCACTATTCTAAACAGCAAACATTGCAAAATCTAAAACGTTTAGGAGTGTATTGGCCTAGCATGGACAAAGAAATTCATGAGTGGATCAAGAATTGTCGAGAATGTCAGGTGAGACCCCCAGTGGAGCATGCCATCCTTTATCATGTGTCACTAATTCCAGATTGGAGCGCTCCATTGGTAGAATTTATGAAATCAGGAACACTACCGAACGAGGCTAGTCTAGCAAGAAGACGAAGCATGGAGCAAGAGGCTAAAGACTATGCCTTAGTTGGAGATAACCTATACAAAAGATGGTTATCTAAGATTGTGCGTTCATGAATCAGACTACTTGAAAGTCTTAGAAACTGCACATAGTAGTGTTGCAGGTGGACACTTTGGTCCTGATCGAGTAATTAAGACTATTCTATTCTCAAGATTTTGGTGGCCCACTCTTCATATGGATGCACATACCTATGTGAAGAAATGTGACACATGCCAATGTGCACAATATCTGATAAGAAAAGATGAGATGCCTTTGAGACCAATGATGGGAGAACGTGCATTCTCGAAGTGGGGAATAGACTTTGTTGGTCATATTAACCCCCCACCTAGAAAATCCCATGCTGAATACATTATTGTAGCCACAGATTACCTTACCAAGTGAGTAGAAGTGAAATACACAACAAAGAATGATGCTCAAACGATGGCTAAGTTCTTATTCGAGAACGTGTTCACTAGATACAGATTACCAATAGAGTTAGTAAGTGATAGAGGTACGCACTTCTTGAATGAAGTCATTGAAAATCTTCTCCAAGAATTCTTGGTAATACATAAGAAGTCTGCCCCTTATCATCCACAAGCTAATGGACAAGCCGAGAGCACAAATAAGATCCTATGTAATGTACTGAAAAAATTGGTAAACAATAAACACTCTGATTGGGACAAACAACTTCATCATGATGTTTGGGCTTATCGAGTTGCCTACATAACGGTACTCAATGCCACCCCATTTCAGATGGTCTTCGGACAGAATGTTGTGCTACCATTGGACTTCCTAATACCAACCTTAAAAGTAGCACAAGATCATGAGTGGAATGGACATGAGTTGTCCTCAAGGATCTTTGATCTAGAATGTTTAGATGAGACAAGGCTACGAGCGGCAACATGCATTTATGCTGCAAAGAAAAGACAAAAGGCATACTTTGATGCACACATCAAGGATAAAGGATTGAAAGAAGGAGATCTAGTGTTGGTTTATACACTTAAGCAGCATGCCCGTAAATTGGAGAAACGAGGATATGGGCCAATGATCATTAATAGAATTTCCACTAGTGGTGCGATTCAATTGGCCACTCTAGAAGGTGACATTTTGCCAAACTATATCAGTGGTTGTTGAGTCAAGTTATATCAAGAACCTCTTATAGAGGATATGCTTATGAGACTCAACACTGCTAAGAAGCGAAAAGAAGAAGACTTGAGAGTCAGAGAAGAAGCACATGCAGAGGCTAGAGAGCACATTAGGCGAAATAAGTTAAGGCGACTAGGCCTAGATGCCAACCCGAAAGCCCCAAAATATCATATGGACATGTGCCAAAAATCAGGCATAACTACTTCTCCAATAATTGATCGACATCCCTTTGTGATAATAGACATAGGACAAGGAAATAGTGTAAGGATGGTGAGAGCATTGGTTGACTCAGGTGCAGCAACTAGTGGAGTTAGACTTTCATACTGCCAAGACCTGCAATTGAACATCAAGCCTATAGAAGCCTATCTCATCGGATTGGGAGGTGTGGAAACCCCTTGTTTGGGTGAGGTGGAAGTCAAAATGCTAGTATGTCATGATGAGGACCTTACAGAACCACTTGTTTTGGGTCAAGATTGGATTTATGACCATGCAGCCAACTTGAACCTAAGAAGTCAACTTCTTCAATTTTGGGTACAGGAACAATGCATTACATTAGAATTAGAGAATTGCATGCTCACAAATCCAGATGTCACACATTCTCTTAGTTCTTCTAAGACTCATCTTAGCAAAACAGATGTTGCATGTGTCAAAAACTCTATGATTCAGAAGAAGTCAATCATGGAAGGACAATCGCAAAGGCAAACAAACCCTCCTTCTTTTTCGAAGAGTAAAGCATCCACAATAGCTCAACCTCGGAAGCAAGTGAAAGAGTGCAAGACAACCAGTATATTAAATAGACAAAGAGCCTTCAAGAGTAAAGTAGTTCCAGGCATAAAGCAGATCTGGGTACGAAAAGGCGAGCAACCACCAGCCTTGCCAACACCATTCCCACTCCGGCAAGCCAACCATGTGAAGACAAGAAACAAGCAACCAGGACCACCTCGACCAAAAGATCTCTGACAAATCTGGGTACCTAAGAAACTAGTCGCAGCTCAACAAGGGCGATTACAGATGTGGGTACCCAAGAAGCTCTTACATACACAACGGCCTATGCTCCCCACTAGGCAAAATGTCTCAACAAAGAAGCCAAAGAGAGAAAAGGGTAAGAACCCAGCACAAAGAACAAAAGAAGATAAACTCAACCCTTTGGCAAAAGTAAGAAGACAATCATCAAGGATATGGGTTTGAAAGCCAAAAGTACCAGTAACTTCCACAAAACTAAAGAGCCAACCATGTTGGACACTGAGTTTCAGCAACCATCCAAAGAGGAAGAGGCTAGAGGTGCTCTCTATAAGGCCAACTACTATTCTAAAATGGATTCCTATAGGGAGGATTACATCATTTCAAAATCCACTGGCTACCTCCCACAAAGACTGCATCAACGTCCACCAGCAACATTGAAAGCCTCAACATGCAACAACCATGTGCCTTTGGCATAACCTTGTCTTTTGCACCATTCAGGTCATGCATTTCCAAAGTATGCATTAATATAGGGCCACCTTACACGGCCATGCATATACACAATTGAGAATCCCAGGCACATGTGACACATCTGACATATGTAAAATATTTTATTGATGTTAACATCTTTCTTCTTGTTTTATTCCATTGTTCAAAAAAAAGGAAAAGAAAAAAAGAAAAAAAAGAAAGAAAGAAAAACAAAAAAAGATAAAACAGAAAAGACAAAGAGAGGAGACATGAGCATGCGCTGGAGGAATCTCGTCAGTGAACCATCAACAAGGACTTCCATCAGCAAAAAAGACAAGCCACTAATCAATCACCGTGATGGGAGTACAACACAAAGAGAAGAAGATCAATGAACCTTTCACCATGATAAGAATTGTATGCTTCAATGACGCTATAACCATGATAGATTAGGAAGCCTCTTTGTCAGTATACCCTTGAGCACTGAGCTCAAGACCCAACTTCTTGCACCATAATTCTTCCAATGCATTTCCCAAGTATGCATGCATAGGGCTACATTACAAGGCCGTGCACAAGGCAACTATTTTTTCAAACCCATGCACTAATGCACTTCACCATCAGTCATTATGGGTCACGAGTACTTGGCCTCATATTATGAAACTCATGCTTCAAAGTTTCAAGGACATCCAAGGTACAACATCAGTACCCAGGAAGCAATTCATAGTAGATAACTGCTGAGGATCAATATTGACAACCTCTTTTGAGCAACTAGCAATCTTTGAAAGCACGAAAATGCACCATCTAGCTCAAGCCCAAGAAAGAAGTACCTACAATGGGACCAACTCTCGCATATGCTAGTAGTGGAAACCTGAAGGATCCGACAACTGACCATGATACATTGGAAAGATGGACCGCTCATGTTGATACATGAAGGACGGAAACTACCTCTCAATGTACTACATGGAACAACCACTAGAATAAGGGTCTGTCAGGGACGACAGACTCAAGAGGGGGGGGGAGTGTTGAAGCTCAAGGTCAAGGACAAAGCATGGAAGTGCATCAAGGAAGTGGACACACAAGAAGAAGAAGCAAGTAGGGACTCCAAGAAGCACCTCTCAAATTTTCAGAAGAAATCCCTATAAAAATAGTGATTTTTATCACTAAAAACCATTGTAAATGCCATTTTCCATTTTGTTTAAGCCAAGGATTCCACTAGCTTGAGGAGTATTAGAACTATCATCCTACCAATTTTCATAATTTTTAGACTCCGTTTGAGCCCCCAAATAAGCCCTGGAACCTATTTTTTAACTAGGTCAGACACTAGGTCTGGAGAGGGCCAAAACCACTCAAAAAACTATAAAAAGAGCTAGAGAGCTCATTTTTGAGGTTAGCTTGTTGTAGATTTGAGCTTTGTAAGAGATTCCTTTTGTAATCGAAGCTTTCCATTGTTCCACTCTTTGCTCTTACCTTGTGCACGTGTGTGTGTATGTGTGTGCATGCTTGTGTGCTTTCACTCACGCACGTGCCATCACTTGCTCATAGTCTTCTTACTAGTCCTCATGTCTCCATGGATTGACATTTATAAGGTGAAGCTCCTCACGTTGGTACTCACCATTGTGCTAGAGTGACACTCACATATGCAACAATATACATCACATCTAAAAAATTTTGATACTCTTGATGATGCCAACAACATCAAGACTAGAACATGTCCAAATGGGGTGGGGTTCACAAAAATTCCATACAAAATTTCGAGATCAAAACAACATTCTATTATTCTAGCTCTCCAAGTTTTAAAAGGATAAGACATTTCCTTAAGATCAAGGATTATGTACTAACTTCCAGATTGAGAAAACTTTGAAAGTAATTAGGGAAATGAGATGAGTGCATGCTTGGTTTACCTTATACCTCCTAAAGTGTAAGCATTCCCTCAAGATTCATTCTAGATTTTATTGTTCATAATCCATGCAAGTGTTTCAATAACACATCCATATGAGAAAAAAAGAATATACTTCAATAAACATTTTGTCACACTTACCCCCTAAACTCATGAGCACCTCCAAGTATTGTAATAAACGTGTACACCCCCTTGTTTAAGTCAAAATTTTCTCACCCCTCACCATGTGTCATCACCTAATACTTGTTAATTCTATTTGTTTTTTTTTTCTTCTTAATAATGCAGGTGTAGCTAATAAGAAAATAGAATCACATTGTCAATCTCTCACTCACTCTTAGTGTGAAACCACTTCCTTCATTTTTAGCAAGTTGTTACATCAAGTGAATAATGGACTCAAAAGATGCCTATTTTCATGCATATGAGTTGCTCTTGCCATGTCGAGGATTTGTCTTCAAAGATGCCTGCAATTTCGATGGAGAGAAGATTGACCCTAATGAGAAATCACCACCTAATGGCTTCAAAGATCAAGCCAGGGTTGCTAGAAATGCATCACGACAACATTTGATACCTCTGTAGGGATTCTAGAGAGATTTGTGGGCATCGACTAGAGTTTGCCACACCTGACACACATGGAGAAACCATCTTGATGTTGACCTGAGCTCGACATTGTAAGTTGATTTTCATGAGCACATTCCAGGAGCAACATTGCCACAACTCTTCTCATGCACATGAATGGGACACAGATCTAGCACAAGCCATGTCAGTCCTTTACCAATCCTTCATTTCATCTGTTGATTGTGCTGACAAGGTGTACTGCTGGCTATCATGAAAACTCACCCATAGATTTTGGAAAGATTCCAAATGCATTGGGGTCAACAAAAGCTACATATGATTGTGCAACTCCACAGATCATCCTCCAAAGGGCAAGGTATCACTCTAGCACAATGGCAAGTACCAACGTGAGGAGATCCACCTCATAAATGTCAATCCGTGGAGACATGAGGACTAGTATGATGACTATGAGCAAGTGATGGCACAAGTGCATGAGTGAGAAGCACACAAGCATGCACACACATAGACACACACACATGTGCACACAAGGCAAGAAAAAAGAGTGGAACAATGGAATCTTCTATTAGCAAGCTCCAAGAAAGCATACAAAGCTCAAAACTAGCTTCAATCTCCCACTAGCTAACCTAAAAAATGAGCTCTCTAGCTCTTTTTATAGTTTTTGACTAGGTTTTGGTCCTGTCCAGACCTAGTGTTTGGCCTAGTTAAAAATTAGGTTCCAAGGCTTATTTGAGGCTCAAACAAAGTCCAAAAATTATGAAAACTGAACGTAGGTGCTTCTAGTACTCCTCAAGCTTGAGGACTCCTCAGATTGAAAAAAATGGAGTCTAATCTACCAAAAATGATATTTACAATGTTTGGGTAGTGATGAAAATCACTTTTGGCTGGAATAAATTTGTGAAAAAATTGATTAGACCTTATTGATCTCTTGTTCTTGACTACTCTCCTCATTGCTTGTAGGCCAACACTCCCCCCTCTCTATCATATGTCACCCTTGACAGACCTCTATGCTAGAGGGTTGTCAATATAGTATTGGATGATATTAGTGGCTAGTTCATGTTCGCATATTCATAATCCCTTTGCCATATCAAATTGTAGTGCATCTCAATCAATAGCACTCGGCATATTGGGTTGAGGTGTCATGTAGTACTCTGAGTGCATGGCTTGTTCACTTGCAAATAAGTGTAGGAGATGTGTCGGTTTCAGTGCAAACACCTCTAAGCGATATTCCCAAAATCCTATTGTGAACATATCTTCAAAGGTCTGTTTGTAAGATGCGGGGAGGTATTTTATAAGTGCATGCCAAGCATAGGCAACTCGAATGCTTGCGGTAGTGCTCATGCCATACATTTAATCGTAGTTTCCATTGATGAAGCCTGGTAGAGCTACTTGTGGGACTTCTTTATTATGAAAAGCTTTGAGCACGATCTGCATCATATCCAAAATTTTGAGCATCATTTGTATGGCGACATATCGCATTGGCTTCAGGCGAGGGATACAGTGGCGAATGGTGGCCATCATGTAAGCAATGGAGGGTGGTCCCTGTGGTGGTGCAAGTATGGATAATTAAGCCATTCCTTACACTAGGCATTATTCTGCACTTTAATATTAAATGCTTTCCATGATCTACATCATGGAAGTGGACCATAACATGGATTGTAGTTAAGATGTGGAGGGGCATGGTTCCACATACACAACAGTTCTGGATAGGTTTCTAAGGGCTTTTGCTGCCATGTCAGTTGATAGATTTTGCCTTTTTGTGCCTCTGGTGGTAGGTCCTCCGGTTGAAATTGGGTTGCAAAGGTGGGGATGTTCCCCGCGACTCTCTATATTTTTGCATTATACTCTACAAGAATGACAAAGTAAGGTCGGTACTGAAGTTTCGATGATGTGATGAGGCGTCTGGGTGCCAAGTTTTGAAAATAGCTAGATTGCAGCATTGTTTCTTCTATGACTTGCATTGCCTAATTTTGCACCACTTTGCGATCTTCATGAGTACACCCGATTTCTTCCACTTGTCTTAACCATGGGGGTCGTGGTGCTTCGAATGTATCCTGACCCTCTTTTGTTATCCGTCCATGCAAAATGGGTTGAGGATCATAATTGTCTTCAAACATTTTTTCTAATAGAATTGAGATGGTTTCTTCTTCTGGAGGGGCCTTCGGTAGGGATGGTGGCCTTTCATATTGTAGGAGTCACATTCGTAATTCTATGACTTGTTGTTTGAGTTCATGTAGTCCTTCTAAGTCAGTAATGGTTGAAGATGTTGATACGGTGGTTGGGGAACAATTGTAATATCTGACTTTCATTGTTGCTGCAATTGATCTAACTCTTCTGATAATTCGTCATGTGCTTCGAGCAGGTTAGTATAGTCTTCTAGTATGATTTTAATGTTCTGGAGGGGCAGAACTTGAAATTTTGAGGGACTGATGGGTGCCCCTAGTGTATTCTTGATGGTGGATGTGAGATTTTCTTGATTTTGGAGCTGTATGGCGATTTTCCTCTTGAGCCACTACAAGGTGCCTGCATAGGAGTGACATGTTGCACTGGAGTTTGGAATTACCTTCCAATTGATTTCGTAGATGACCTTTAACTTTCTGGATGGCGTCTGCATCTATGTTTTGCAACTTTTCTTATGAGGTGCTATGCACTTCCTGTAACGTCTGGAATTGTGTTTGTAAACTCTCATTGTTGTCCTCCAGTGTTGTGATGCATTATTGTAACTCTGCCGAGTGCGCTTGTAATCTCTTATTATGTTCTTCTAGCTGAATGTACTCTGTCCTTAATTGTGACATACAATGAAGCATAGTATCAAATGCATTATTTACAGATGAATATGTAGTTTATAGATTGGTTGAAGAAAGAGAGAGGCAATGGGGAGTGTAAATGCTATGTCTACTTCAAATGTGTGTGTAGGTGAAGTTGGTGGTGGGGGAATGGGGGGTGGTGGAAGTGTGGGGGTGGGGGAGGTGCTATGGGTGGCAAAATGTCCATCTATCTCTGGAGGCGAGAGTGGTGCCTACCATATACATCCAAATGGTAGGTGGTGTGTGTGTGTGATAGTGGTGAATGAGTGTGAAGTGGGTGTTGAGAATGAAAATGGTGGAACTGGTCGAGACATGGCCTGGAACATGCTCGAGAAAGCAGTATGGATGAGTTGAAGGATTGGTGGGATGGAGGTGGAAATGTAAGAGCATGGAGGTGGGAAAGCCATGCCATTTGGATGAAGCTTTAGAAATAGGGAAACCTAGAAATGTGGATCTAGTGTTTGGTTGGCCTATAACTGAGGTCATGGAGGCTGGATGTCCTAAGGTAGGCTCCGTGAGGGATTCCGTGGTAATGGTGGTGGTATGATATAAAGGATTGTCAATGGATGAAAACAAGGTTGAACTAGAAGTGGGACTACGGAAGATGAAGGTTTGCTCTGTGGGGTTAGTAGTCAAGATAATATTCACAGCTTGTGTTCGAGGAGGTGATGGTGGGGTTGTTGGAGGTAGTGGTTCTATTGATTCTTCATGGATGACTGTGGGTTCATGTCCAAGAGTTCCAGTTGCTTGGGATGTTGTCACTACTGGTTTGGTTGCGGTGGTAGTTTCCTCCATAGTGATGATGGGAATCTGAATGCTTTTGCCTGACCTTGGTCTTGTTTGGAATCTTCGTGGATCGTATTGAATGGGAGGCTTCTGTAATGCAGATCAGGCGGCTTCCGCCATGCCATATGTTTTTTCTAGCAATAGTAGAGTTTCACTATATTCAGAGTCTACACCAGCCTCTTCCGAGAGCTAGGCCATGAGCATTCTCTTATTCTGTTCAGAGAGTAATTGTTATGCCTGCATCCTTTCCATGATCTGGTATAATCTACGGAGTTCTATAGTATAAGATGGGGCTTCGGTCGTTTCTTCTTCTCCTCCTCCTTCTTCTTCCTCTTCTTCATCCTCTGGTCATTCTAGTTGTTGAGATAGGCTTCCTAGTGTACATGGCAGGCTTCTATTGATTTACCCCTTCTTTGGGAGGATGCGCTAGGTCCTTCTGTATCTGAAAAGAATTCTACATCCGATAGTTTCGTGTTTTGCAAAAAGGATTCAAAATCAAAGGTGCTCATCCCTTCAACGTCTCCCATGGTAGCAAATTCAAATTTTAGTGGGACAGGAGGAGCAGATGGGGTAGCTTGTGGCATGCCTTTAGATCCACATCTGGGAATTCGAATCGTAAAAGGAGGCATTGTGGCATCCCCTCATGGTGAGACCTCTAGGGTCGTAAGAACTTCTCGTGTCTGGACACAAGGAATAGTGCCCCTCATTCACTTGGATTGATGCTTGTAAGCTTTGTGTCCTCTAAATAGTTGTAGTTGTCACCATGTCAATGCGCGCTCGATGGGCACATCATATGCTAAGCATCTATAAATGATACACGTAATTGCACAACATCCATTCACTACCAGCTTCCAAGATTACCTTTTATTAGCCTCGTACAATTGGTCTATAATCCACACAGGAAGCTTAATCATTAGTGAGCATGTATCTACCAAGTAAAGACTGAACTAGATTTGTTTGTGTGGTTGTGTGAATCTATCTTGGCCAGGAAATGCAAAATGCTGCATGCACATTCGGAGAGGGATGGAAACATTTGGTGTGAGTGCCGCCATATCTTTTAACTTTTGCCATTTCCTATTCTTCATGTTATCGGGTATCAAAACATCCTTCTTGGAGGGCACATGCGTGCCGTGCATGTTCAGAGCATCTCTTAACAATTCTAGGTTGAGTTCAAACTTTTTCAACTCATTGTTGCCCGATAAAGAAGGAATGATGAAGGTTCCATGCTGGTCCTTTACATCACTCGCTTATAATGTTGATACCAAATAGTGACAATGTAAAGAATCTGGTTTTGGTAAGGGTGCCTTGAAGTATTCCACCACCCCTGCATGTTGCCAAATGATTTTTAGATTTGGTGTGTTTTGGAGAGTCTCTAACTCTCCTAAAAAGAATTGGAATCATATCCATGCCCTATTATACTCACACTTGGACTCCCATATGTAGTTTGCCTCTCCTAATGGCTCTGACATGCCATTGAACTAGTGAGAGTTTGCATGAACTATCTCTATTATTCCTATGGCAGGATCTGACATGGGTATATGTTATAGGTTGTTTGGTTGGTGGCACTTCAATAGGTAGATTTTCCATGTTAACATCTGCTTCAGTCACTCCTACCTGTGAGCTGGGGCCTGTGGTCTCTGCCATGATATTGCTCGTACTCCTTGATGCTTATGTGCTAGAAGAAGAGAAGCATATTAGCATTTTTACCAACATGATACCCGAAGTGGTTAGGGGTTAGTGGGTAAAGTGTTCGTGATGTTTGTGAATGTCCTTTAGTAGGTTAGTGATTTCCCTCGATGCATACTTTGGATGTGCACTATACTCAACATGTGTCTACTTTGATGTAGATTGATTTACAACATTGGGTCAAGGGGTTTGATACAAGGTTTAATTCTCCAAGCATTTATTGTGGGATCATAATTTTTGGTAGTGATGACATGTGAAGGTTCTTGGATTAGATCGTGTTGGATTTGGGACTGTTTGGGTACACCATTTCCTGATATTCCTAGGTATGAATGGAGATGTGACAATGTGGAGTGTAGATGTTTTCCTTGGGATTTGTGCCGTGAGTGCCTATGAGTGTTCATTCAAGCTTGTGAGCTGAGGTGAAGCTACCTGAGCTTGTAAGTAGGTCTTGGGCACCTAGATCTATCTAGCATTGGGGTCAACCTTCATCGATTGCTTGGGGACCCAAATAGAAATGGTCCGCATAGATTGATGCCTAGGATACTCCTTCATTGTAGTCCTCGATTGCATAACTCGTTTGGTGCATCTTTGGGATCCTATCTCTAGAGAAGAGGGTTTTTCACCCTTGCATATCCAGATCTGCTTTATTGCATGAGTTACTTTATGTTGCACCAGTCGTTGATCGTGCCCTTTGACTATCTGTTGCATCTGCTTCTTGTGTTGCCTTGCTGGCTTTCTTGGGGTCCTCTTTAGAAAAGAAGGGAGTTCCTTATTGGCCTTTCCGACTCCTTCATGAGTGGCCTTTTTTTTCACCACAGAACTTTGGACAAGAATAGCATCGTTATCTTCATGTGGGTTCTTCGAAGGACCAGGAGTGGGTGCCTTTCCTAGTTTCCTAAGTGCTTGATTTTCTAACTCCATTATGATGTGGTTTTGATTCACCCATACCTAAAGAAGTCCACTTCTTAGGTTTAGGTTGACTGCATGATCATAGATCCAATCTTGACCCAAGACAAGAGGTTTGGGGAGATCCTCATCTTGACACACTAGTACTTTGACTGTCATTAGAACATCTTGAATGTAGAGGGGAAGTTCCACCTCCTTCATACAAGGGGTTTCCACACCACCCAATCCTATGAGATATGCTTCTATAGGGTTGATTTTTTATTGTAATTCTTGACAATAAGAAAGTCGAACTGCACTCGTGGATGCTTTTGAGTCAATAAAAGCTCTTAAAATCCTTGCACTCTCTCCTTGTCATAACTCTAGGGTCACAAAAGGTCTTTGGTCAACTATTCTATGGGAATGTACACTTGATGCTTTGGAAAGCTTGATCTGCAACATGCATAATGGACCTCTTCTGCCTGGACTGATCTTCTTGCAACAGAACAGAGACTAACTCCTCAGATGATAAGGCATTTGGATTGCCTTTCATCAGTAACCGAAGAGTAGAAGCAAAACTCTGATATGAATCAGGAAGACCATTCAGAACGGTTTGCACAAGTGAGCTATCTGGTATAACCTCATTAGCAAAAATCAACTATTCCTTCAAGTCTTTGATCTTCATTAGAAAACTATCCATAGAATCACTGTCATTCATGTGCTCACTCTCCAACTGTTTTCGGAGGTAAGCAACATGAGCCTCATTCCTAGCTTGGTACAATGTGGGAAGTGTATCCCAAGCATCCTTAGCTATTTTGCAAGAGCGAATATGAGGAATAATGGCACGTTTGACAGAAAAAGCTATCAATGCATGTGCCTGGGCATCTCTGCCATCCCAACGAATTTGCTCTGCAATAGGTGCCGCAAAAACCGCAGCACGAACAGGAATATGCAGAAAATCATCATCTTCGACACCTTCTGCCTCAGCTTCTGTACCTGCAGTTGTAAAGTTGCAGTTGTGATGGGACGTTTTTCAACACCCTGCACAATGTTCCACAGTCCTTTTGCAACCAATACATGTCGCATCATATAAGCCCATAATGGGTAGTTGGTACCATCCAACTTATCCTCAACAGCCAACATAGGGAAGACATCACTGTTTTCAACCATGGCCGGTGACTAAAATACCTTGACACAAAAAGTTGAACAGAACTGCTCAGACAAACTCTACTAGACCTGTAGCAGACTTCGAGACGCTTATACTAGGGAACAGAAACTGGTATATACCTTTGGCACAAAAAGATGAAATAGCCTGCACAAGCATTGTGATAATGCGTTCGGAGGCCACAACGAGCTCAGATCGCAATTTCGGCACCACAGAACAAAGCTGTTTTGATCTCGAAAACACTTTGAGTATGCTCACCAAAATTCATGCGATTCTGAGACTGCTATCAGAGGAGTGTCGATGGCGCACGACACTCCTATAACAATTTTTGGAGACTAGATGAAGCGACGACCTACTCTAATACCAATTGTTGGAGATAAACATCTGCGGAAGCACACAAACAACACAACACACAATATTGAATGTATTACTAGAGAATGTACAAAGATAAATAGCCCATTAGGGCAATAGGCATATATACAAGCCGGGGGGAAAAACCTCCTAAAGAGGGAAAAAAGTGCCCAGGTGGTTTTAGTGTGTTCACACACATCACTACCTAAATATATCAACAGAAAACACACTTTGCAGGGTCCAGGTAGACCTGATATTCTCTACATTTGTCAAAGATTCATTTGACTTTAGTATATGTGTTTGTCTATTGTTGGAATGAGCACAAAGATCATCCACATAGACTTCCAAGTTTTTATGCAAGAACTCTTTAAAAACATGACACATAGGCCTTTGGAAGGTAGATGGTGCATTGGTGAGCCCAAATGGCATTGGCTTGAAAGCAAAGATGCCCCACGCTGTGGCAAAAGCCGTCTTATGGTGATCTTCTGGAGCAATGGACACTTGATTATAGCCCGAGAATCCATCTAGGAAGCTATCTACTTCCTTGCGTTCTACCCTTTCTAATAGATGTTCAGTGATAGGAAGCGAATAACTATCTCTAATAATGGCTGCATTAAATTTCTTCAATTTAATGCATACATGTAACTTTCCATTCTTTTTGGGTACCACTACAATGGGGGATACCCATTCAGTGTGCTCAATTTCATATATAAATCCGGCTTCTACCAATCAATGTATTTCTTCCTTGATCTTGGTAGCATAATTGTCACTATATGTGCATGGCTTCTGCTTAGAGGGTTTGGTTTCTGAGTTCATGGAAATCATATGTGAACATATATCAAGATCTACTCCTTTTAGGTCTTTATAACTCCAGGCAAACACATAAGTGTATTCTCTTAGCAAGGCTATCAAATCTTTCTCCTCGTCCTCTATCAAATCATGTCCTATGTATGTGGATCGTTCTTCACCTTCCTCTATGGTCACAATGATTTTCTTGGTTTTCTCTTTGTTATCATAGGCCTCTCCTGCTAGTGCTTCACGTTTAGGCATCCTTATCATGACTCTCCTATCTTCTATCTCATACTTCTTAAAGTTTTCAAGGACCTTAAACAAAGATTCTTCTTTCTGGTGAAGCTCTTCACGTCCTTGGGGGTGAGCTTCTAGTTCGTATATGTGTTCCTCTTCTGATGCCCAAAAAGGGTCCATACTGATTCACTCTAGATCTGAGTCACTTGCTTCTTCAAGTACATAAAATCTAGGATCACATTCCTCAATAACCGAATCACACATAATTGGTTCTATGGTAAAAACTGAAATGTCATAGCCATCTTGATCACAGTGTGGTGTCCATTATTCTTCATTGATGGCTACATCCGTTGTCACCAGGATCTCTGCCCAACCATGAGGTTCAAACTCTTTGTCTAGAAATACTACAGATGCATAGGCTAGGTCTCGAGTTGATTTGTTAGTTTCCTTTGCACCTACCTCTCTGGCATTTTCTCTTTTCTCTTCTTCTACTACCACTTTGCACATCTATAAGTGAGTGTCTTCATGCATCCATGAAGATCTAGATCCTATGGAATGCGCATACTCTATGTCTTCTATGGCTCTGTGGATGGGATTCCACTGTATTGGGGGCATGTCTCTATGAGAGTAATCCTTGATATTGACTTTGGTTGTGACACCTAAGTGTTGCAAATACAAGGAATTGGTTCCCCAATCTTACACTACCTGCAATCGTCTCCGGAATGGTCTTCCCATAATCATCTCATAATCTTGGTTCTTGCTAAAGTCACATATGGCAAAAGTATGCTCAAACTCCACACCACAAATAGCGAGACTTATTTCTTCTAGCAATCCTAAAGGTCTCTCTATGTGACCATCGGCCATTTTTAATTTCATTCTCATTGGACTAAGTGATGGATTGCACCAATGCTTCCATAGGGAAGTGGTAGCGATTGCAACTCCTGCACCTGACTCTGAAATTGCCTTGGTTGTGTAACCCTGATGAGTGATTGGAAGATAGGTGTTTCCTTCTTCTCCTTCGCTCATGTCTCCTATCTTGTCCAAGGGTATTTCTAGAACTGTTCTATGAGATCCTACCTAGGAATGAGGTCTCACTACTCTAGGAACTTGGTTGGCTATGTGTTTCCATAATTCTGGCTTAACCTTGAGTAGCTCCTCCAAAGTGAGATTGCACTACACTTTAGTGTTCTTTACCACCTCCATATTCCTAAGTATGATTGAGTCTTCATTCCTTAGCATGACTGTGGGTGCTCTCATACAAGTGGACTTTGCTTCCCATGGTCTTGTGAAATGCGGCAATTCTTGTAAAGAATTAGACTCAAAGTCTAATCGTTCACTAGACTGGGTGCCCTCTTGATCTCCATAAATGGAAGGAATATCTTGTGGGAATCGATCATTCAAGTTGGCCACAATTTCAATGGGAGGAGGATTTTCACTTTCTTTTGCCCATTTCTCTTCTTGAATCTCTTGTAGGAATTCTTGTGAATATTGATTCATAGAAGAAAAGGTGTCTGGTTCAGCGGAATTGGGAACATAAGCTTCCTTGGGAGGAATGCTCATTCCTTCCCTTGCCATGTCCTTACCTTGGAGGGTGGCTT
This sequence comes from Ceratopteris richardii, assembly GCA_020310875.1. Taxonomy (NCBI): domain Eukaryota; kingdom Viridiplantae; phylum Streptophyta; class Polypodiopsida; order Polypodiales; family Pteridaceae; genus Ceratopteris; species Ceratopteris richardii. The sequence goes on from CM035409.1 coordinate 80,945,730, forward strand.
CCTTTCCCAATTTTGCAATTAACCTCTCCAGTCTTTCTAATAGTCCCTCAAAATGCAACTGAGTCTTAGCTGGACTAGAGCAATTGAAAAGGTGACTGACTTGAAACATGGTTTAAGCCAATTCTACCATCTTAGCTCAAAGCTTTGTTCTTTCAATCTCTAAGTCTGCCCTAGGGTAACATTTTTCGTGATCTGTTATGTTTGGCCCTTCATGATTTCTGGCCTGATATGCTTTAAGCATCATGTCTAGGTTTTAGAGAGTGGGATCAGCTAGGACTGATCCTACTCTAGGTGATGATGGTGGGGTTACGTGAGGTTGATTGGATGGTGATGGGGTTGTGTGAGAACACATTTGAGATGTGATTTCTATTATTTTGGCTTTTGTTTCTCGTACACTTTCCTCAAGCTTACTCATCTTCTTCAACCATTGTCTCTTCATTATTTCATGGCTTTCTCTCCATGCTCTTGTCCTCTTCTTGGTTAGCCTCTTAGTTTCACTAAGCTTAAAACTCTGTTCTGCTCTTGTGACTATGTGCATTGGGGCAGTGGAAGTCACACTTCTAGTAGAATCAACCACTAATCCAATGAAATTTATAGGAGTGATCTTCAGTACATTGCTGGGGTCCTTAGGACAAGCTTGTAATAGGTCCTCCTTCCCACAAAAACCTTGAATTTTCATTGATTGGGGTTGCATAGGTGCAGGTATAGGTCAATCACAAATGAAGTGATCACCTTGGCATCTAAAGCACGGTCCTCTAGGTGTTGGGGGTCTCATCTATCTAGGTTGGGGTCTAGAGTTAGGATTTGTGTACACGACATTAGTGTATTCGGGCTCCCCACTAGATTCACTAGGGTCTTCATAATAGTATGATTCATTATGCTTAGGTGATTGCATATAGTAAGCATGGGGACTATCAATATGAGTTGAGTCAAAACTATGATCATTTGGGTCACTTTTTGAAAGCAATGATGATATTGGAAATAAGGCCCTATTCAGATTTTCTTCAGCAGCTGCATACTTTACTGGGATTACATTGGTTGGAGGTGGAAGTTGTTGAGCCAGCATGGGTTGAGGTCTTTGTTGTGTTTGAGAGGAGGTTGGTAGGGTTGCTAGGGCCTACCATATTGTTGTGGTGGGTATTGGTTCTGATATCTCCCTTGTTGTGGATATGGCTATGGATAATTTTGTCTAACCGCTTGCTTGTTATAAGGGCAGTCTTGTGTAGTGTGGTTAGTGTACCTCCTTTCTATGGTACAACATTGGCTGTTCGGATTTGCGTGGGGTTGAGCCATAATAATTGGACACACATTAGCCATATGGTCTCCTTCACAAGTATAGCATTTTTTTACTGGGGCAAATCTAGGTACCTGTTTGCCAGACACTCCTAACTTCTGAGCTACCTTTTTTGCAAGTTCCTCAATAGATGTGGATTGTTTGGAAGTGAGGCTAATAGAGCTATTTGAATCTTTATAGATTTTTGAAAGCTCTAATTCCTCCCCTAGATTATCCTCAATGTCTATGCACATGCATACACATTCTTCTATGAATCTAGGGTCCTTCAGATACACATATGATCTCAATTTGGTACTTAACAATCCATCTAGAAATAAAGCCACTTGTTTGGTTGGTATAGGTTACTCTAGAACAGGGCATCTCTCTAGGTTGTCTAAACCATCTTCCTGCAAGTTGAACCATTTCTTGAGGTGTCTGTTTGAAGCTATGTATCAGTAAGGAAGTATTGTGTCTGATGCACTTTTGGAAAATTCAGTAATGAATGCTTCTAACAACTGGTCTATATTCCTAAGTTGCCTCTGGTGTAGTGGTTGAAACCACATAAGGGAAATATTCTTGAGAGTTAGAACAAAATCATTGTATTGCATGAACATGTCATCAACTTGTTCAACCCTCAATACTTGCCTAAATTTTGCCATGTGATCGTATGGGTCTCCAGAACCATTGAAGCAATTCTTCATGGGCTTAACCAATTGTGTAGGCCTCAAGGTCCTAGTATGTTCTTTAGGCCTTGGTAGAGGGAATTCATTTGCATTTCTTTGATTCCTTGAGTCTCTATGTCTCTTGTTTTCCATTCTATCCATCTCTATTCTCGTTCTTTCTCTTCCCAGTGGGTTAACAAAGCTCACCTCCGGTCTATCTCTACTCCTCTCTCTTTGAGTCCCATGAGCCCGAGATGTTCCAACTCCTTGGTGACCATAAGAGACATTGGATCTTGGTTGGGGAAAAACAAGTTCTCCCTTCCAAGTGTAGGCATGCCTACCATGCTTTGAGGCCCCAAAGACCCTTTTTGAGGTATTGTCTAAGTAGGTCACTTTTCTTGGGGTATCTGGATCTTTGAATTCATAGACGGTAAGCATTCCCACTTCATTAGGCTGGTCAAGTTTATACCTCCAAAAGGCCTCATCTATCTCTCAGTTTAGGAGCAATTCTATGCTCTTATTGTCCTTGGGAACCACTCTAGAGTGATTATTTTGGTCAGGACTGATTTGCCTCGAGGGGTTCTTGGCTCTCTTCCTAAGTTCCCTTGCTCTATGTCACATATTTCAACCTCTGAGATTATGTTGCCAAATTCATCCTTCCTGTCTGGTTGAGTGGTGACTACATACATTGCTCCTTCTTTATCTATGTATGACCCATCTTCAAATCTGACTACAAGATGTTCTAGTCCAATAGGTTGATTCGGGTTTTTAATTTGGATAACCGCTCTTCTCAAACTATCCTCATAGATGCGGGCACCTAATCAGTTGGTCTTGATGTATTCTAGTTGAGTCTTGTAAGCTCCTTCTAGATTTTCTAGGTATGCCACTCTTGAGCTACCTATGGGCCTCTCCATGCTATAAGACATCTCAGAGTGACTTGTTTTTTAAATGAGAATATAGGGATAATCACTAAGTTGTTGGGCCCCGAACTTAGTGGTATGGTTGACACTAGCCTCGAATGATCTAATACTTTGATGGTCTCTCCCTAGGCATCTTCTTGATCTCTGTTCATATGCCCTACCAATTTACCCAATGGCCCTTGTACAACCACATTTCTTGTTCCTTGATATCAATTACTTGTTCGTTTTAATTTTTCCTTGTGGTATTCACTTGTTTAACAACATGTGTCATAAGAAGCACTTAAGTTTTTCATACTTGATGTTATTCGTCCAATTAGATAAAATTCTTTGTCTTTAGGGTGTCCCTTGATTGTAATTTAACCTACTCTTGGACTTGAGAATTTAGAGGCTCTTAGAACTTGAGTGTTCCTATTGTGCCCCTAGTCAATCAAAACATATACCCGCACTTAGCCTAAGCTACGAATGGATTGAGGGGGTTGAAAGATCTTCCAACCTCAAGTTGTTTCTCCTTGCTGCACTTGTATGCTCAAGATGCTCGTTCCCAAGCCTGCACACACTAGCACTTTGCTTTGGTTTCTCCAAGAGCTCTCAATGATCCTGTAAAAGGTCAAAGTTTAGCTCAAGCTTTTAACTTCATTTGAAAGGCAATTTGATTTAGACACTTTTAAAGGCCCTTTCCCCCCCTTTGTATTGCACAAAAAATTTTCAAGAGCCCCCTATGTTCCCTAATCCCACTTAGGGTCAACTTCAAAATATCTTATCTGAAAATCAACACGTTATTCTTAAAAAAAACAATTGAGGCCATGTAGGATTCACAACGGGCTTTCTAGCGAGCTCTAGAGTTCAAAAAACGGATTTTGTATGAAAAAGTTATGTTGATTCAAGTTTCTGGGGGTTAAAACAACCAAACAAGACCTCTCATGTATTTGATGTATTCTTTCTAAAGCCTTTGGAATTCTGCAAATAAACGAGCTTGAAAAATGCCAATTTTTAGCCCTAAAATGAAAAAAAATACCACCTTAATTTTTGCCGAAAATAGGTTTCTATTGTGATAAAAGGTGTCTGTCACGATAGACAGTGTTTGTCACGATAGACAATGTTTGTCACGTGTGGCTGTCTATTGTGATAGATGGTGTATGTCATGCATCGCTATCTATCATGATAGACGATGTCTATCACGATAGATGATGCCTATCATGGGGTCCTATCTATTGCGATAGATGCTATCTGTCATGATAGAGGTTGTCTATCGGGATAGACACTGTTTGTCATCTATTGTGGGGTCATGTCAATGTCTATCGCGATAGATGCTATTTGTCGTCTATCATGGGGTCTTGTTTGTCGCTATAGATGGTGTCTATCATGATAGACTCTATCTATCATCTATCTTGGTTTTGGTCTCTCGTGATAGACAGACAAAAGGTAAATTTTTTGGATCTTTCTTATGATTTGGAGTGCTATAATGTTGTGGTTTATTGTGCCATGCATGAAAACACAAAATACCAACTTTCTTTGTCTATTGCGACAAACGGAGTCTCGAGACCTATGTAGTTTTCTATCATACCTGCACAAGCAGCTGGAGATGATGATACAACTAGAACCTACAACAAAAGCTCAAAAACACATGAAAAACAGATCATACACAAGGTCTCTCTCACAAGTGAAATGAGGCGAATGAGGTGGGGAGGGAAATATGACCAAAAATTGAAACTTTAGCAAAGATGGAGATGGAGGTGGGAGATGGTGATGATGATGATGATGAAAATAAGAAAAAATAATGAAAAATAAAGAAAATTGAAGATATTACCTATGACTCCAACATCATAACTATACGTCTTACCATCACATGCTTGTCCTCAAAGCTCTTTCCTCGACAACGACACCAAATTTGGTGTCACTCTAGCACAATGTCAAGTACCAATGTGAGGAGATCCAACTCATAAATGTCAATCCGTGGAGACATGAGGACTAATATGATGACTATGAGCAAGTGAAGGTAGAAGTGCATGAGTGAGAAGCACACAAGCATGCACACACATACACACACATGCACAGAAGGCAAGAACAAAGAATGAAACAATGGAATCTTCTATTATCAAGCTCCAAGAAAGTGTACAATGCTCAAAACTACCTTCAATCTCCCACTAGCTAACCTAAAAAATGAGCTCTCTAGCTCTTTTTATAGTTTTTGGCTAGGTTTTGGCCCTGTCCAAACCTAGTGTCTGGCTTAGTTAAAAATTAGGTTCTAAGGCTTATTTGAGGGCTCAAACGGAGTCTAAAAATTATGAAGACTGATACGTAGGTGCTTCTACTACTCCTCAAGCTCAAGGAATCCTCGAATTGAATGAAATGGAGTATAATCTACCAAAAATGTTATTTATAATGTTTGGATAATGATGAAAAACACTTTTAGTTGGGAATAATTTGTGAAAAAATTGATTAGGCCTTATTGTCAGGTTGTGCTTGACTAGTCTCTTGTTTTGACTACTCTCCTCATTGTTTCTAGGCCAACATGAGGCAATGTAGTGTCTAGGTTAGAGATCTAAGATGTTGCCACAATAAATTTTAGCCTAAGGTGTAAGATTTTGCCATGATAAATCTAGCCTAAGCTATAATTCTTTTCTCATAAATAAATATTACGTTTCTTTTCATCATTCATCTCCCTCACATGATCCTTAGCTTCAGTAAATGCCACTTGAAACTATTTTATATAAAGTAATTACTGGCAAGATTGAATGTTGTTATAGTAGATCTTCAGAGCTTGAGCTAAAGAGAATGCACTAGTGTCCCTTATCTCCTTGAATTTAGTCATGGAGGAGGACCATCCACTACAATGCCATGGTAGTAGATACACCCCATTGCAACTTCAGAAATACACATCAGAGTAGCCCTTGAACCCAATCTTAGTCTGAAGCTCGATCCCCAATATGATGGCAAAGAGGTGTGCTCAATTTTATATTTACAATATCTCCCTTGTGATCACCCATTTAGATCTCATAGCAGAATGGTGTTGCAAAGAGAAAGAATAGGATACTTCTTGAGATGATGCATAGTATGATGTCATCCAAAAAGCTTTCTTCCAAGTTTTGGTTGGATGCAGTATATACAATTAATCACATTTTGAATAGGTCTTCCTCAAAAGCTTTAAAGTTCATCACACCTTATGAAGCTTATAATGGGAAGAAACCCAATGTGAGTTTCTTCAAAGTTTTTGGTTCTCCAACTTATGTTCACATTGAGAAGAAGGATCGTGGTAAGCTTGATGTAAAAGATGTTAAAGACATCTTTGTTAGTTATGCAATTGAAAGCAAAGGATACAAATTCTATATTCCAAATACAGGTGATATCCTACTCTCATGCAATGCATATATTTCAGAAAGTCGAATTTATGATAAGAAGAAAGAGATTCCAAAATTCATAAAAGCAAATGACTTTGCATTTTTCAGAAGAAATTCAAGTTCTTATATTCAGCCATACAAGGGGGTGATGAACCTTCCTGAACCCAAAGATATGCAGGTGGAGAGACAATTCATTACCTACATCAGTACCTAGTCCATCATTAGTACCTCTTGAAGTTTCAACTTATGGAGTTGGGGAAGGTTGCAGAGTTCTTGAAGAAAGAGATATTGAAGAACCAAAAAGGATTCCACCACTTTTCAAGGATAGATCAAACCTAGAAGGACAGTGGTATAAAGGAATACAGTAGAAGAACCCGAAGTGAAACAAGGAGACAACAAATAGAACATGTAAATTATGCAAAATGTTTTGAGATTCATAATATTTTAGCACTTACTTCAATTGAGAATGAATTGACTAGTGTTCAAGATGAATTAAATATTCATCTATGGAAGAAAGTTACACAAGAAGAGATTGATTCTATTCATAAGAATCAAACATGGAAGATTTATGAGTTACCAAAAGGTTTTGAAAACTCAGATGCAGCTCTGACTCAAAAAGATGTTTTGATTATTATTATTATCATATATATTGATGATATGATCATGATAGGTCCCAAGAATTGAGACCTTAATTATTTTAAAGTACAATTGAAGCATACATTTGATGTAAATGATTTAGGCATTTTGCATTATTATCTTGGGACTGAATTCATGTACAAATATGAGTGTATCTACATGACACAATAGACACACATTGAGAAATTATTGGAAAGGATTGAGATGATAGATTTCAAGCCTATGCAAACACCTATGGATGTCAATGAGTCATTACAGTCAACAACAGATTCAAAACCATTTGATGCTACATTATATAGTCAAGCAGTTGGTTGCTTACATATCTGGATAGAGAGTTTGCAATTTCTCAAGTATACAAGTTCATGCGTAGTCCATTTAAGATTCATTGGAAATTAATTAAGAAAATTATAAAATATCTGAAGGGAACTTCCAATTATGTTATGGTATTTCCAAAATCTTCACATTTCTTACTTAAAGGTTTTTCAGATTCTGATTGGGTAGGGGATAAAGACTCAAGAAGAAGCACAAGTGGCTATTGTTTCTTTCTAGGAGATTGTATTATCTCTTGGTTATCCAAGAAACAACCTACAATTGATACATCTTCAAGTGAAGTAGAGTATAGGACTCCCTTTATAGCTACACCTGAATCAGTTTGGTTACAAAAAATTTTGAGTTATCTTGATGTTCACGTTCATCTTCTACTTCAAATATTTTTAGACATTTATATTTTTATTGCTATTACAAAGAACCCTTTTCATCATCCTCAGCCAAAGCATATAGAGGTACTTTACCCCTACATTCGGGAACAGGTATCTAAGAAGACATTAAGCTAGTCTACATACCTACAAGTGAGACTGTTGCAAATATTTTTGCCAGAGAATTGACTAGAGAAAGTCATAGGAAGTTTTGTAGGTTACTAAACCTTGTAGCATTAAAATGACAAACTATATGCAGAGAAATATGTTTAGCAAATCAAGCTTGCATTCCGAATTTTACGGCCTTGATAGTCACAGACCAGTGAGCAATGTTTGATTAATATCTGATGATCGAGTGAACCATTATAAATGAAACGTTGTAGGATTAAAGTAGACAGTATTCTAAAGATTTCACGCTTTAAATCACACAAAATTATGCACTATACAGTGAGAACGAGCTCAAACAACTTCACTATTCTGATGAAGTGTGACAGAGATATGAGAGTAGGAAGTAACGAACATGTATGGATTAAATCATGTAAAATTACAATGTCATTGGCAATAAGTCGTTGCTCAATGAGTGTGGAGAGAGCGAGCTATGAGGTGAGCTCCTCTTCTCAATGAAATTACACAGATATGATCTCTGAACCTCGAGATACATATGAGCTTTTCATGTCCTCTTTTATAGCTTATGTTTGAGCCCAAGATTTGAATTCAAATTCAAATCTCTACCAATAAAGTGCATCCTAAAGTATAGGATTGATTCTCTATTGACTCAGCTAGCAAAAAGCATGAGATTATATGCTTCCTAACTCCTCATGGGTTTAATGATCTTTTACAATTGTAATTTTAGAAACAAAGTTACAAGAGGTTGTGCATATGAAGCTTTCCAAGTATAATGCTAATACATCAAGCTAATGTGAAGTGATCAAGTGTGTAGGCTTGGGATTGATTGCATCAACAACTCCCCCTCAAGCCTAACATGCTTGATCTTCATTGCTCCTTGATCTCTTGCAGCCCAATCATCAATTTGAACCTGTTCATCTTTGTTCCATCCAATGCTTTGGTGAGTAAATCTACACATTGCAAATGAGTTGATACATAGGATAACTGAATATCTTTGATAAGCAATTTCTCTCTGACATAATGATAGTGCACTTCAATGTGCTTAGTCTTGGCATGGTACATAGGATTAGCAGCCAAATGAAGTGAGCTAATGTTATCTCCAAAGATAATTGGAGTGTAGGAATGTATCTCCAAATCTGCATACAATTGCTTAAGCTACATAGCTTCCTAAGTTGCATTCGCCAAACCTCTATATTCTGCTTCTGTGGAAGATAAGGCCACAATTGGTTGCTTCTTGGATGAACAAGATATGATTTTTGAACCTGCAAAAGATAGGTACCCTGAAGTGCTCCTCCTATCATCCTTGGAGCCAACTCAATCTGCATCAGAATATAACTTTATATCTATGTCAGAAGTAAAGGGATAGAACAATCCCTCATTCATTGTTACCTTAAGGTACTTAAGCACCCTCTTTACAACTTCCATGTGTGGCTTCCTTGGTACATGCATGAATCGACTTAATGTACTCACAACATACGCAGTATCCACTCTTGTCAAAGTAGCATAATTAAGACTACCCACAAGTTGTTGATAATCTGTAACATCTTCAAGTAGTTCACCTTTATGTGAACTTAGCTTATGATTGATCTCCATAGGAATACCTACAACCTTAGTGTTATCCATCTTAAGCTTTACCAACATATCATTTATGTACTTCCTTTGTGTGATGAATATACCTGAATCTATATACACAAGTTCCAATCCAAGGAAGTAGGTTAACAACCCTAGATCACTGATTTTGAATTCCTTCATCAATTGATCCTTGACTTGCTTGATACCATCAGAATCATTACCTATAATAATTATATCATCTACATAAACACATAAGTAGATGACCTGTGACTTATTCTTCTTAAAAAATAAAGAAGAGTCTACCTTACTTGCCACAAATCCTCGATCCTGCATATAGGTAACAAGCTTATGGTTCCAAGCTCTAGGAGCTTGCTTGAGACCATAGAGTTCTTTTCTAAGCTTGCATGCATACCCTTCTTTTTCTTCATCTTCAAAACCTGGTGGTTGTGCCATATACACTTCCTCTGATATCCAACCATTTGAAAATGCATTCTTGACATCGAACTGATATAAATTCCAATTTTTTGATGCAGCATGACTTACCAATACCCTGGTTGTTGGCATCTTCCCACAGGTGAAACTGTTTCTTCATAGTCTACTCCATGTGTTTGGGCAAATCCCTTTGCCAATAATCTTTCCATGTACTTGTTTATAGAACCATCAGAGTTCTTTTTAATTTTGCATATCCACCTTGAACCAATTACCTTCATATCTGGCTTCTTGGGAACTAAATCCCAAGTCTAATTTTCCTGCAATGTTTCCACTTCTTCCTGCATGGCTTCTCTTCACTCTTTCTTCTTCTTAGCCTCTTCAAATGAAGCAGGCTCCTCTGCCATGGAATCTTTAGTGATGTACATAGAGTTCTTTGTGACTAAGGATGTATCATATCCATAGCTTATGGGCTTCTTACTTTCTCTTTGTGATCTCCTTAAGGCTTGATTGGAAGACTCGGGTAGATCCTCTAATTGCTTGCATTTGAACTTGCCTCTTGACTTCCAAGCTTTGAAATCAGTGTGCTTCTCATCTTCTAAATTGATGTCCTCTTCTACCATGTGCTGCTTGGTCACATTGGGAATGTCAAGCACACTTTGATCCCTGCAAATTTTCTTTAGATTTCTCTCTCCTATGTGCCCTAGCCTTTTGTGCCATATTTCCAACTCAGATAGGGTTTGGTCTCTATAACTGAATAGTTCTATATTCCTTGTGTCTTCAATTTCAAAAGTAAACAATCTACCCGACTTCTCACCTTTGGAAATCCTTTTGAATACTTGTTGGGGGTCTTCCACATATGCTCCATGCTTAGTGAAACTGACCTGTAGACCTTTCTCTACAATCTGCCAAACACTAATTAGATTTTTGTTTATAGTAGGTACATACATAACTTTTCTCAAAAATTTCATGCTACCATCAGATGTCTTGACATTTCCAATTCGCTTGACTGAATGTTTAGTGTCATCACATGTTTTTACTTAATGCTTCCTCTTTGGTTCTTCAAGATCAGATAATAAAGCTACATTTCCTGCTACATGATTGGAACAACCTGAGTCAATGTAGTAAAGATGATGACTTGCTTGGATGTCATGTTCATGATGATTAGAGAGTTTCCTTGATCTTCAGTATAGTTGTTGAAGTCCCTTCTTCCTCTAAAGCCTCCTTGATAGTTGTTGTTGTTGTTGTTGTTTTTGTTGTTGTTGTTGTAGCCTTGATTGAAGTTATGGTTGTAGTTGCCTCCACCATTGTTGTACCTGCCTCTAGCTTGTCCATAGCTTCCTTTATGGAAACCTCTTCCCCTTTGGTTCCGTGTATTTCTGTACCATTCTTCTGTAGTGTGGTTGTTGAGACCACATAAGTTGCATGGTGAATTGTTGTAGGGTCTCCCCCTACCTTGCTTACCATATCTGCTCCTACCTCTATCACCTCTTCCTCTTCTTGCATAATTAGCTTGAGAGGTACTAGCCTCTTCATCATGTTTGTTACTTTTACCTTTATCCTTAGCTTTATTCTTATCTATATAAAGGGTAGAAGATTGGTTGCCTCTTGAGTTATCAACATTTATGTTGAGCTTTGTCTCATGGGTGAAGAGTTGTCCCATCAAGGTGTTGAAATCAGGTACTTGCATATCCATGTAGAGATCCATTGTTGTGGTGAAGGATTCCCACTTGTCATCAGCTTTTATTACATTGATGATATGCCTCACAATGTGCTCTTCCTTTATCTCTTCTCCAATGCTTGCAACTTGGTCTGCAACATCTTTCATTTTGGTTACATAGTCAACAACTCCTTGCTTTGGTTGTTTCTTGAGGGTTGTGAATTCCATCCACATCTGATTCTTCCTAGCTCTTGTGTTGGAGGAGAAGTATGATGAAAGGACTTCCCAAGTCTCTTGGGAGGTTTTACAATTTCTAACATGTGGTAAAAAGAAATCAGAGATTGAGTTTAGTAGATATGAACTTGCAAGAGCATCATTTGCACACCATGTGGTTATCTTCTCTTGCTCTTCCCTTGTTGGTTGATTCTTGCTCCTCAAGATTGGCATGTCTTCATCTCCAGAGACGTATCCATATAGGCTTCTCCCTTGAAGGTATGCTTGCATCCTTAGGGACCATGTTGAGTAGTTGTTCCTATCCAATTTGTCAATGAAGGATGGAAATCCATCTCCCAGCTTGATTGAACTTGCTCTAATACCACTGTTGGAGGAGATGGTGGATAATCACAAGAGATGAGTTGTTGTAGCTAAAACATGCTTCACAATTGCTATAAATGATGGTTGGAGAGTGTTGTGGACCTCTTTAGCTAGCTAATAAGCATAAATGATCACATATGTTGCTTGGAAGATGATGCACAAGATAGGATCAAAACAGATAGGTAGGCATATTATCCAATGTACAGAACTTGCTATTTTTGTTTGCATAATTGTCTGAGTATAGCAGCAATTAATAAAATTACTTTTGGAGAACTTCAGTTAGCTTAACAAGCTACCAATCATGAGTGAAATCATCTAAAATGACAAACTATATGCAGAGAAATATGTTTAGCAAATCAAGCTTGGATCCTGACTTTTATGGGCCTTGACAGTCACAGAACAGTGAGCAATGTTTGATTAATATCTGAGATCGCGTGAACCATTATAAATTAAACTTTGTAGGATTAAAGTAGACAATATGCTAAAGATGTCATGATTTAAATCACACAAAATGATGCACTATACAGTGAGAACTAGCTCAGACAACTTCATTGTTCTGATGAAGTGTGATAGAGAATATGAGAGTAGGAAGTAATGAACATGTATGGATTAAATCATGTAAAATTACAATGTCATTGGAAATAAGTCATTGCTCAATGATTTTGGAGAGAGTGATCTATGAGGTGAGATCCTCTTCTCAATGAAAGTACAGAGATATGATCTCTGAATCTCGAGATACACGCAGGCTTTTCATGTCCTCTTTTATAGCTTTTGTTTGAGCCCAAGGTTTGAATTCAAATTCAAATCTCTACCAATAAAGTGCATCCTAAAGTATAGGATTGATTCTCTCTTGATTTAACTACCAAAAAGCACGAGATTATATGCTTCCTAATTCATCATGGGTTTAATGACCTTTCACAACTGTAATTTTAGAAACAAAGTTACAAGAGGTTGTGCATATGAAGCTTTCCAAGTATAATGCTAATACATCAAGCTAATGTGAAGTGATCAAGTGTGTAGGATTGGGCTTGATTGCACCAAAAATACACACACATATACATATACATACACATACAAATGCACACATATACATATAGACATATACACACACATATACACATACATACATACACACATACACATATACACACACACATATACATACATATATGCACATATACACCCATATATACACACATACACACACATACACACATACATACACACATATACATACACACACATACATGCACAAATATACACATATATGCATATACACACACATACACATACACACACATGCATATACACACATACACATACACATATAGATACTTGCACATATACATACATACACATAGACACACACATATAAACTCACATGCATACATACACATGCATACACACATATGCTTACACACACATGCACATACATAGGCACACATGCATAGACACACATACATACACACATATGCACATATGCACACACAAACATACTATACAAATACATGCATACACACACATACACATGCATACACTATAAATACATATGCATACACACATATACACATGTATACATACACACACATATATATATACACCCACATATACATACACCCACACATAGAGACACATACATACACATACACACACATACACACACATATACACATATACACATGCATGCACACAAACATACACACATATAAACATATAAAAACACACATACACACATATACATACATATGCATACACACACATACACATGTATACATAAACATACACACATACACATATACACACACATACCCATGTGCCCACACGTATACACACACACATACTATACATACATGTGCATACACACACATAGATACATACACCCACATATACATACACACACATAGAGACACACACATACACATAGACACACACATAGAGACACACACACACACACATACATACATATGCATAAATAATGCATATGAATATGCATACATACATACATACATGCATACACACCCACATACACATATACACACATACATACACTCACATACACATCTACATACACATACACACACATATACGTACATACCTATACATACACATATGTATACATACACCCATATGCACACACATACACATACTATACACACATATCTGCATACACACACATACACATACACATACACATATAGATACTTGCACATACACACATATACATACATACACATATAGATACACCCACATTACACACACAAAGATACACACATACACATACACACACATAGAGACATACATATACACACATACACATGCATACACACAAACGTACACACATACATATATAAAAAAACACGTACACTCACTACATATACATATGCATACACACATACACATGTATACATACATGTATACACATACATACATACGTATACACACGTATACATACACACAGACACACACTATACATGGATATGCATACACACACATACACATACACATATGCATACACATATAGATACCTGCACATACACACATATACATACACACACATAGATACACCCACATTACACACCAGAGATACATATGTACACATATACACACATAGAGACACACACATACACAAACATACACACAAACGTACACACGTATACATATATATAAAAACACACAAACACTCACTATGCACATATATGCATACACACACATACACATGTATACATGCACATATACACACACACACATACATATGCATACACACATACACACTATATATACATATGCATACACACACATACACATACATATATTAAAACACACATACACTCACTACATATACATATGCATACACACACATACACATGTATAGATACATGTATACACACACATACATATGTATACACAATAAAAGCGAGGTGGTGGGGCAAGAGTAGGCTGCAGTACACATGCTAGAGTGTGGAGCATTCATGACGTGGGTTTTTCTACTTGCTACATGTTGGAGAGTCCATCGCAGTACCTCATCTCGCCTGGGAGTTTTTTTGCATAGATGATTGTTGTCTTTGGCAGCCATACATTCGTTATGGAGCGTGCAAGGCAGAAGTTTTCTTGGTTGTTGTTTTGTTGATCATGTGCTATTGTAACAAGTCATGACCGAACCTTTTAGCGATTGTCTTGATGGGTGATGGAAGACGTACGTGTGCAACACAAAATTGGAGGCTTTGATCAACTCTAAAGAATTGGTTCTCGCATTTGCTTCTGCTCATTACGCTTCAGGTTCCCTAACTTTCACGCTGCCAAAAATAGGGTCGACCTAAAATCTCTGTACTCGATATTATTAACCCAAGTTGAAGTGGAAAATTGACTCTGTTAAGAGCCAAAAAGAGACTTTGGAAGCCACCACCAGCATGTATCCTTGGGACAGAAAAGACATTACAAAGCTTGATGCAATTTCTGTGGGTTGCAAAGTAGGAATGCATTTCCAACTCCCTACATGGAGCATTCATGATGTGGGTTTTTCTGCGTGCTGCATGTTGGAGAGTACACCGCAGTACCTCATCTCGCCTGGGAGTTTTTCTACGTGTTGCATGTTGAGTGGGCAACAGTGAGAGGGACTCCATCACTATAGGCATTTTTTCATCATGTTGTATCCTGAGTGGGGAATATTGATACCTATTTTTTTGTGTGCTGCACGTTGGAGAGTATGCTGCAGTACCTCTTCTCACCTGTGAGTTTTTCTATGTGCTGCATGTTGAGTGGGGAACAGTGAGAGGGACTCCATCACTATACATATTTTTTCTATGTGTTGTGTCTTGAGTCTGTATAGATAACTATTTTTGTGCGTATCACATATTTTGGTTTGGAGATCATTCCTGAAAAGGTAATCCACTTCTTCATATTTGATGACAAGAAGCTTGACACCTTTTTTGTGCAACTCTTAACAAGCTAAATAGTAATAGCTAATTACTAACAACTAAGAAACAACTACTTAGTAATAGGTAACTAGTAACAAGCTAATTAGTAATAGCTAATTACAAACAACTAACCAAGAACTAGCTACTTAGTAATGGCTAATTAATAGAAGCTAATTAGTAATAGCTAATTACAAACTGTTAACCAAGAACTAGCTACTTAGTAATATTTAATTACTAATAAGCTAATTAGTAATAGATGATTACTAACGACTAACTAAGAACTAGCTACTTAGTAATAGCTAATTGGTAACAAGATAATTAGTAATAGATTATTAATAATAATTAATTACAAACAATTAACCAACAACTAGCTACTTAATAATAACTAACTATTAACAAGCTAAATAGTAGTAGCTAATTACTCAGAACTAACTAAGAACTAGCTACTTAGTAATAGGTAACTAGTAATAAGCTAATTAGTAATAGCTAATTACAAACAACTAACCAAGAATCAGCTACTTTCTAATAGAAAATTAGTAACAAGCTAATTAGTAATAGCTAATTACAAACACCTTACCAAGAACCAACTATTAGTAATAGCTAATTACTGAGAACTAACTAAGAACCAACTACTTAGTAATAGGTCACTAATAGCAAGCTAATTAGTAATAGCTAATTACAAATGACTATCCAAGAACCAACTACTTAGTAATAGCTAATAGCAATAGCTAATTACAAAGAGCTAACCAAGAACCAGCTACTTAGTAATAGCTAATTAGTGACAAGCTAATTAGTAATATAGCTAATTACAAAGAGCTAATCGAGAATCAAATATTTAGTAATACCTAATTACTAACAAGCTAATTAGTAAAAAGCTAATGAGTAACAAGCTAATTAGTAATAGTTAATTACAAATAGCTAACCAAGAACCAGCTACCTAGTAATAGCTAATTACTAACAAGCTAATTAGTAATAGCTAATTAGTAATAAAGTAATGAGTAACAAGCAAGTTAGTATCAATATAATTAGTAACAAGCTAATTAGTAATAGCTAATTAGTACAAGCTAATGAGTAACAAGCTAGTTCGTCAAAATCAAGGGCATGATTTTCATGATGAATTGTATTCTTCTTTTGACTCTGATGATGGTCCTTCTGATGTGGGATGGTGATTGTGGAAGTTCTAATCCCAACTTTTTTCTTCTTCTTAGGGCATTTGAATACCATATGATCATGCTCTCCACAGTAAAAGCATAATCCATTATCCTTTCGATATTTTCTTTCCTTTGTTGTAAGTCGTCTGACCATGATGTGATCCAACTGCATAGGTTCTGGTTGAGTTTCCTCGAGCATATGTTGTTGTGGAATAGAAGTAAACTTGTATTCTTGATCTCTATTAAAAGTTTTCTTCTCTTACTTTCTCTCGAACAACCTATTATCACATTTGATTGCTTGATTCATGAATTCATTCAAAGTGTTTACCTTGGACATGGTTAGTATGAGGTCCTTAACATCATCACATAAGCCCCATCGAAATTGGTTGATAAAATAATCCTCATGCCATGTGAGGTCACAAATGATTTGTCTGAATTCCAATGCATAGGTAGATGCAGGCCTATTTCCTTGATGTAGCTTCCTTGGCTTTGTTTCAGAAACACGTGAACAATTGGTATCTCCAAATGAGGATATGAACTCTTGAATAAAGTCCTTGAAATCATTCAAAATATCCATATCCTTCTCGAGGATAGGTGCAAACCATGAAAGAGCAGGACCACATAATAGAGTTCCTATGAGTCCTACTTGAGAAACATCATATGGGTACCTATCTGGTTGCATCCTTATGAATAGCTTCACTTGTTTCACAAATCCTCAAAACTTTGATCTTGTCCCATCAAATTTCTCAGGCATGCTCACTTTTGGACTTTTCTTCATGTTAGTTGTCATAGGGGTACTTGAAGAAGATTGATTTACAATGATTTGCAACTCTTGGATTTGTCTTTGAAGTTCTGTGATTACATCTTGAATATTCTGTTGTTGAATCCTTTGTTGGTTTTCTCGTATCTCTTGGACTTGTTGTTGAATGACTTTAAGTGCAGAAAAAAATTCTTCTCGAATAATCTCCATGGTTCCTGATCCTAATGAAGGTACTCTTGCCAAAATGTCAAGGGAGCACTAGATTGTGCTCTTTGACTATAGTAGACAAGATTTCGGAAATACACTTCTGATTACAAGAACACCCACGTAGGGAAAATGATACAAGAATACGTGATTGATACAAGATATCCCACAACCCGGGGCTGATAGGTATGAATAACTCGACTAGAGATGATGCAGGAGATCCCAGAACCCGGGATCGTAAGTATGAAACAAGATAACTAGATTACAAGAACTCCCTTCAGGGAGATGAACTGGATACAAGAAATAACTCAACAAGATCTCATAATAGCTAATCAGTAATAACTAATCAATAATAGCTAATTAATAATCGGGAATTAGTAACAAGCTAATTAGTAATAGCTAACTACTAACAACTATCGAACAATCAGCTACTTAGTAATAGCTAATTAGTAATAGGTAATTACAAACAACTAACCAAGAACTAGTTACTTTGTAATAGCTACTTAGTAACAAGCTAATTAGTAATGGCTAACTCATCATAGCAAATTAATAATAACTAATTAGTAATAGCTAATTAGTAATAATTAGTAATAGCTAATTCCTAATAGCCAATTCGTAATAGCTAATGTATAATAGCTAATTCATAATAGCTAATTTGTAATAGCTAATCAGTAATAACTAATCAGTAATAGCTAATCGATAATAGCTAATTAGTAATAGCTAATTGTAACAAGCTAATCAGTAATAGCTAATTAGTACTAGCTAATTCATAATAACTAATTAGTAATAGCTACTTAGTAATAGCTGATTACTAACAAACTAAATATTAATTCGTAATAGCTAATTTGTAATAGCTAATTAGTAATAGGTGATTAGTAACAAGCTAATTAATAATAACTTACTAATAAGCTAACTAAGAACCAGCTACTTAGTAATAGCTAATTAATAATAGCTAATTGGTAACAATTTAATTATTAATAGCTTATTACTAACAAGTAACCTAGAGTTAGCAACTTAGTAATAGCTAACTAGTAACACGCTAATTAGCTACAAACAACTAACCATAACCATATACTTAGTAATAGCTAATTAGTAACTAGCTTATTAGTAATAGCTAATTAGTAACTAGCTTAGTAGTAATAGTTGACTACTAACAATTAACTCAGCACCAGCTACTTTGTAATAGCTAACTGGTAACAAGCTAATTAGTAATAGCTAATTACAAACAACTAACCAAGGACTAGATACTTAATAACTAACTGGTAACAAGCTAAATAGTAATAGCTAATTACTAGTGGCTAACTAAGAACTAGCTACTTAGTAATAGATAATTGTTAACAAGATAATTAGTAATAACTTAGTAACCTAGTTATAGCTAACTAGTAACAAGCTAGTTAGTAATAGATACTAACAAGTTAGCGAGAATTAGCAACTCAATAACTAGTAATAATCTAATTAGAAATAGATACTTAGTAACAAGTAACTAAGAACCAGCTACTTAGTAATAGGTAACAAGTAGCAACCTAATTAGTAATATCTAGTTACAAACAACTAACCAAGAAGCCACAGCCATGGATAAAAGGTAATGTTATTAATATTAATGAACACGACAAGCTTACCTCTGTGAAAGTTGAATCCACCATCAAAGAATCCAGAGATTGTTTGCCGCACATGTTGTGGTATTTGAGCACCACATTCAGGTCCTAAATAGTTGACTGACACACGACAATGTGCTGCAAAACAAATATAGTGATATGCACGATTGCATGGCATAAGGTGCACTATAAAACTCACCCTCTCCTCAATATTCAAACCACATGCTATGCACATGGATGAAACACTGAGTAAGAGGGATGATGGTAACTATGGGGGAGGTAATGGCAATAATGGTGAAAATTCATTTGAATCCATCATGCTTAACATGTTCTTTACAAAGGATAGATGTCGATTTGCACTCTTGAGCCGATTCTCATGCAACTTATATTCAGCCTGTGTATGTAACAATCCAATTGATCAGTATGGAGCCTTAGAAAAATGTTCCAACCAATGTCAATAAAGCTAAATATTACCTCCAGTTTAGGCACCTTGTCATTCTCATTTGGCTCAACCCCTAACAGCTCCAGATTAATAGTATATATCTGAATTTGCGTCTCCAACTGAATCCTCCTCTCAAGAGACATTGCCACATCACATTTCAATTCATCCATGGATACCTATAACTTTCTTCTCATCTCAATGACTACTATAGTCACTTTAGACTCAGCAGCCTTTGATACCTTGGCTTGATCCAAATCAAGCTTGACCCTATCCAACTTATTATGTTCACTATCAATTAACAATTCTAAAGTACCTATAACCTTAGTGCCTTCCATTCTCCTTATGGTAGCAACTATTGTACCTTGTCGAGCATATAACTCAACATCTTCTTTCTGTTCCTATAAGTTTGCATCCAAAGGATCTAAAATTGGTGAAGCATCATCGTTCAATCGACTGTAAAACCTTTGCATCTTTGACTGCAATGTACCCATCTTCCTGCATTCTTCTATGACTCTCATGGCTTGATTCTGCACCACCGTGCGCTCTTCATGAGAACTCCTGATTTCTTCCACCTGTTTTAACCAAGGGGGTCGTGGTGCTTTGAACGTATCCTGGCCTTCTTCTGTTTGGTGTCCCCATGGGATAGGTTGCGGCTCGTAGTCCTCTTCAAATGTCTGTTCCACAGGAATTTGAACTATTTCTTCATCGGTTGGAGCCTCAGGTGGGGAAGGTGGTCTTTCGTACTGTAGCAGGCATGCTTGTAATTCGGTGACCTATTTTTGGAGATCTTTTAGGGCCTCGGCGTCCGTGAGAAGTGAAGCAGTGGATGCGGTGGCTTGAGGGGAAGCTACCGTGTCTTTCTGTCGTTCCTGCTTCAGCTGATCCAGTTCCTCTGATAACTGGTCATGTGCCTCAAGTAGTATAGCATAATCTTTGAATATTATCTTTATGTTTTCTGGGGTCACTACTTGAAATTTGGAGGGACTGAGTGTTGCCCTAGGTGTGCTTTCGATGGTAGCCTCTAAGTTTTCCTGATTCTGTAATTGGAGATGTCGATTTTCTTCATGAGCAGCTGCAAGGTGTCACTTGAGTAGGGCCATATTTTGTTGAAGTTTGGAGTTGCGTTCCAGCTGTATCTGTAGATGGCTTTCCACGACTTGTATCGCTTCCTGGTCTATGTTTTGTAGCTTAACTTCCAATATGCTATGAGCCTCTTGTAAAGTTTGAAATTGTGTTTGGAGGCAAGCATTCTCCTCTTCCAGTGTAGCAAGACGATGTTGTAGCACTTTCGAGTGCTCTTGCAGTCGTTCGTTATGTTGCTGGAGCTGATTGTATTCTATCCTTAATTGTGAAACACATGCAAGCATGGTGTCAAATGCATTCCCTATAGATGAAGGTGTATTTTGTACAATAGAAAATGCAGGAGGAGGGGATTGGGGATTGGGAAGAGTGAAAGTTGTGTCTAGTGGAGATGTGTGTGTAGGTGAAATTGGTGGAGGGGGAATGGGGGATGGTGGAAGTGTGGGGGGAGGGGAAGTGCCGTCAGTGGTGAAATGTCCATACCTTCAGGGGTGGAAGTGAGTGTAGTGTCTACCATATATATTGGAATGGTAGGTGGTGTGTGTGTGTGTGTGATAGTGGCGAATAAGTGTTGTGTGGATGGTGGAAATGGGATTGACAAGGAGGTTTGGGTGGTGGCTTGAAACATTCTAACAAGGTAGTCATGGTCAGGTTGAAGGATTGGTGGTATGGGGAGTGGGAAGTGAGAACCTGGAGGAGGGAAGGTCATGAAAGGGGATGTGGTGGTAGGGAATCCAAAGAATATGGATCTAGAGTCAGGATGGCCTATGGCTGAGGGCATGGGGAATGGTTGTCCTAGGGTAGGCTCTATGAAAGACTCAGTTATGATGGTGGTGGTATTATATAGAGGGTTTTCAAAGGAGCAAAACAAAGTGGAACTGGAGGTGGGACTACGGAAAATGAAGGTTTGCTTTGTGGGTTGGGTAGTCGAGGTGATATTTACAGCTTCTATTCGAGGAGGTGATGGTGGGGGTGTTGGTGGTAGTGGTTCAGTGGATTCATCATGAGTGACTGGGAGCTCTTGGCTAGAGGTTACTACTGCTTGGGAGGTTGTTCCAATGGGTTCGGATGTAATAATAGGTCCTTCCACCGTAGTGATGGGAATCTGGATGTTCTTACCAGACCATGGTCGTGTTTGGAATCTTCAAGGATCATATTGAACAGGAGGCCTCTGGATCGATGATCGAACTGCTTCCACTACCCCATACGTTTCTACCATCAATAGTAGGCCTTCACTGTATTCAAAGTCAACTCCAGCTTCTTCCAATAGTTGAGCCATGAGCACCCTACTCCTCTATTCGGTGAGCAATTGTTGTGACTGCACTCGTTCTATGATTTGATACATCCTTCGAAGTTCTATTGTATATGTTGGGGTTCCGGTGGTTTCCTCTACTTCTGCTTCTTCCCCTTCTTCTTCTTCTACCTTTGAGTGTTCTAGTTGTTGCGATAAAGTTTTGTGCTTCTCGTCATCCCAATGTACATGGCGGCCTTCTGTGGATTTCCTCCATCTTTGGGAAGATGTGCCATGTTCTTCTGTGTCTGAAAAGAACTCTACATCAGAGAATTGTGTATTCTGCAAGAATGATTCAAAGTCGAAGGTGCTCATCCCTTCAACGTCTCCAGTCGTAGGAAATTCAAATTCAAGAGGGACAGGGGAAGCCAATGGGGCAGCTTGTGATGTGCCTTCAGATCTGGGTCTAGGTATTAGAATGGTAAAGGGAGGCACAGTGGCATCCCCTTGTGGCGAGACTTCCGAAGTCATCAAAACTTCACGTGTTTGGACACAAGGGATCGAACCCCTCATGCACTTGGATTGATGTGCAATAGTTTTGAGTCTCTTGAACATTCATAGTTGTGACCATATTAAGGCACGCTCAATGGGTACATCGTATGCTAGGCATTTATAGATGATGTGTGTGATTGCAGAACAACCATTCACCACTAGCTTTCTAGTTCCTTTTATATGCTCCATACAACTGCTCCATAATCCATACAGGAAGCTTAATCGATAATGCACCTGTCTCTGCCAAGTAGAGAGCAAACCAAATCCGTTTGTGGGGTTGAGTGTACTGATCTTGGCCGGGAAATGCAAAATGTTGCATGCAGATACGAAGAGGAATGGACACACTTGGTGTGAGTGCCGTCATATCTTTCAACTTTTGTAGCTTCCGGTTCTTCATATTAGGGGGAATAAGAGCATCCTTCTCAGAGGGCACATGCGTGTCATGCATATTCAAAGCAGAACTCACCAATTCCGATGTGAGTTTGAACCTTTTCAACTCATTGTTGCCCAATAAAGAAGGAAGGACAAATGTTCTTGGTTTATCTTTTTCTTCGTTCGCCTGTAATGTTGAGATCAAGTAGTAACATCGTAGGAGGTCTGGTTTGGGTAAGGGTGCTGCAAAGTACTCGACCAACCTTGCACATTGCCATATGGTCTGCAAATCTTGTGTGTTTTGGAGAGTCTCAAACTCCTTGGAAAAGAAATGGAATCTGACCCATGACTTGTCATACTCACACTTGGATTCCCAGATATACTTGGTCTCTCCTAAGGATCCTTGCATGCCTCTGAACCAATGAGAATTGGCATGGATTTTCTCTATTATTCTTGTGGGAGGGTCGGGTATAGGTATTTGCTAGAGGTGTTGCAGCTCTACAGGTCGTTCAGTTGATGGCACGTCAATAGGTAGACTCTCCACATTAATTCATACAGTACTTACTCTTGCCTGTGAGTTCGAGCCTGCTGCTTCTGCCATGAGACTACTTGTAGTTGTTGATGCTTATCTGCTAAAAGAAGAGAGGCACATTAGCATTGCATAGGAAACAGGATGTTATGGTGTTCCCTCCACAATACTAACATGACATTTCAAGTGGTTAGGGGTTAGTAGGTGGAGTGTTTGTGATGTGTGAGAATGTTGGTTAGTAGGTTAGTGTTCATCCTAGATGCATACTTTGGATGTGCAATGTACTTAGAATGCATCTACATCAGAGGGGACTGATTTACAAAATTGGGTTAGGCGGTTTGATACGGGGTTTAAGTCTCCAAACTTTGATGGTGGAATCATAGCTTTTTGTGGTGATGTCGTGTAAAGGTTTGTGGGCTTGATTGTGTTGGATTTGGGGCCTTTTGGGTACCCCTCTCCCAAAATTCCTAGGTGTGATCGAAGATGTAGTGGTGTGGAGAGTAGTCCTTAGTGTTTGTAGGGTTCTTTGTCTCAGGTAGTGTTGCTCCAATGCACCCACATGTGCTAATTGCAACCACTTCGTGTACTCATCTTCTTCCACACAACAAATAATATTCCTTGATCCGATTGAGTCTTCGTTTCTTATCATGATCGTGGGTGCTCTCATACAAGTAGACTTTGCTTCCCATGGGCCTGTGAAATGGGGTACTTCCTGTAAGGAATTGGACTCGAAGTCTAATCTCTCTTGAGATTGGACACTCTTCTGCTCTCCATAAAGGGAAGGAATGTCTTGTGGGAATTGATCGTGTGCGTCATCCACAAGTTCAATTGGAGGAGGATCTTTGCTTTCTTTAGCCCATTTCTCTTCTTGAATCTCTCGTAGGAATTCTGGTGAATACCAATTCATAGAAGAAGAGGTGTCTGGTTCAGTGGAGTTCGGCACATAAGCTTCCTTGGGAGGAATGCTTATTCTATCACTTGCCCTCTCCTTGGCCTGGGAGTTAGCTCCTTTTCCAGACTTTGCAATTATCGTCTCCAATCTGTCTAACAGACCATCAAAATGCAATGGTGTTCTAGTGGAGCTAGAGCAATTGAAAAGGCGGCTGGCCTCAAACATGGCTTGAGCCAATTCCACCATCTTGGCACACAACTTGGTTCGTTCAAGCTCTAGGTCAGCTCTAGGGTAACATCTTTCATGATCCTTTTCATTTGGCCCTTCCTGGATCCTAGCCTGATATGCTCTAAGCATCATATCTATGTCCTCGGGAGTGGGATCTGCGAAGACTGATCCTACTCGGGGTGGTGGGTGGGTTATGTGTGGTGGATTAGAAGGTTGGAGAATAGAAGGTGATGGGGATGGTAGTGGGGGTGATGTGTGAGAGTGCGTTTGAGATGTGATTTCTATGATTTTGGCTTTGGTTTCTCGTAGACTTTCCTCGAGTTCGCTCATCTTCTTTGCCCATTTCCTTTTCATACGTTCACGGCTGTCTCTCCAAGCTCTTGTTCTCTTCTTATTCTGGCTCTCAGTCTCGCTAACCTCCGCATTCTTTTCTAGGCCTAAGTCTTGGTTTTGATTAAGAGCCTGAGCTCTCGTGATGACTTGCACTGGGGTTGTGGAAGTCACACTTCCTGTGGAGTCTACCACCAACCCAATAACATTGATAGGAGAAATTTTTGGCATATTGTTGGGGTTCTTGGGACACTCTCATAACAAGTGCTCCTTCCCACAATCTGGACAAAAGCCTTGAATTGTCACCGATTGGGTTTGTGTGGGTGCTGGTAGAGGGCAATCACGAATGAGGTGATCTCCCTGACATCGGTAGCATGGCCCTCTAAGAATGGAGGCCTCATCAGCCTAGGTTGGGGTCTCGAGTTGGGGTTTGCATACATCACATATTCTCGCTCCCAACTAGATTCACTCGGTTCTTCATAATAGTATGACTCACTATGCTCCGGTGACTGCATGTAGTACGCTTGTGGGCCCTCAATATGGGTAGAGTGAAAGCTATGATCACTTGGGTCACTTTCTGAAAGCGATGGTGTTACTGGCACTAAAGCTCTATTTAGATTTTCTTCTGCAGCTGCATACTTCATTGGAATCACATTGGCGGGGGGAGGGGGTTGTTGCACTAGGATTGGTTGAGGTCTTTGCTGCCCTTGGTAGGGTGGTTAATAGGGTTGTTAGGGCCTACCATACTGTTGTTGTGGGTACTGATTCTGGTATTTTCCTTGTTGTGGATATGGCTGTGGATAATTTTGTCTAATAGTTTGTTTTTTATATGGGCAGTCTTGTGCAGTGTGATTGGTGTATCTCCTTTCTATGGTCCAGTACTGGCTGTTAAGATTAACTTGGGGTTGAGCCATGATAGGGCACACACTAGCCATATGGTCTCCTCCACATGTGTAGCATCGTTTTCCTGGGGCAAATCTTGGAATCTGCTTGCTAGAGACACCTAATTTCTTAGCTACCTTTTCTACTAGATCCTCAATTGATGTAGATTTTGAGGAAGTCAGGCTACTAGAACTATTTGAATCTTTATAGATCTTTGAGAGCTCTAATTCCTCCCCTAGATTATCCTCAATGTCTATGCACATGCGTACACACTCTTCGATGGATCTAGGGTCCTTTAAGTACACATATGATCTCAGTTTGGTACTTAACAATCCATCTAAAAATAAGGCCACTTGTTTGGCTAGGGTGGGTAACTCTGGAACAGGGCATCTCTCTAGGTATTGCCTAAACCTTCTTCCTGCGAGCCTCACTGTTCCTTGAGGTGTTTGCTTAAAGTTGTATATTAGGGAGGATGTTTTATGCCTAATATCACTCTTGGAAAACTCAGTGATGAATGCTTCAAGCAGTTGATCTATATTTCTGAACTGACCTTGGTGAAGCAGTTGAAACCAAGTCAAGGCGGTGTTTTTGAGGGTTAGGCCAAAAGCATTGTATTGAGTGAACAGGTGTTCAACTTGCTCAGCTCTCAAAACTTGCCTAAACTCTGCTACATGGTCATACAGGTCTCCTGTGTCATCGAAGCAATTCTTCATGGACTTTACTAATTGTGTGGGCCTTAAGGTTCTAGCGTGTTCTCTAGGCCTTGAGAGAGGGAATTCGTCTGTATTTCTTTGATTCCTCGGATCCCTATGTCTCTCTCTATCCATCCTATCCGTCTCTATCCTCGTTCTTTCTCTTCCTAATGGATTAGCAAAGCTCACCTCGGGTCTATATCTACTCCTCTCTCTTTGAGTTCCATGAGCCTGAGATGTTCCAGCTCCTTGGTGACCATAAGACACAGTGGACAGAGGCTGGGGAAAAACAAATTCACCCTTCCAAGTGTATGCGTGTCTTCCATGCTCTGAGACCACAAAGATCCTCTCAGAAGCATCATCTAGATAGGTCACTTTGCTTGGGCTATCAGGATCTTTGAATTCATAGATGGTAAGGGCTTCCACTTTGTTAGGTTTCTCAGACTTATACCTCCAAAAAGCCTCATCCGTCTCTCGATTCACAAGCAAATCTATGCTCCTATTGTCCTAGGAAACCATCTCTAGAGTGATTATTCTCGTCAGAACCGACTTGCCATGAGGGGTTTTTGGTTCTTTTCCTAAGTTCCCTTGCTCTATGTCACCTATTTTGACCTATGAGATCATGTTGCCAAATTCATCTATTATTTTTGTTTGGCCGGTGACCATATACATTGTTCCTTCTTTATCTATGTAGGAACCATTTTCAAACTTGACTAATGGGTGTTCTAGTCCAATGGGCTGATCCGGGTTTTTAATTAGGACAATAGATCTTCTCAGGCCATCCTCATAGATGTGTGCACCTAAGCGGTTGGTCCTGATATACTCCAACTGAGTTTTGTAGGGACCCTCAAGTCTTTCTAGATATGCCACTCCTGAGCTTCCTACAGGTCTCTCCATGTTGTAAGGCATCTCTGAGTCACTAGTTTCTGAGTCTAGAGCGTAGGGGTAATCACTCAACTATTGGGCCCAAGATCTGGCTGTATGGTTGACACTAGCCTCTGATGATCTAATACTTTGACGATCTCTCCCTAGGTGTCTTCCCAATCTAAGGTTCATATGCCCTTTGTATGTTGTTGATTCTTTGATACCAATCACTTGTTCCTTTTGAGTTTCTTTGTATGTGTTTTCTTGTCTTTAATTAACCGTCGTCAGGAGCACTTAAGTGTGTCGTTCTTGATGTTCTTCGTCCACTTAGTTTAAGTTATTTTCCTTTAAGTTGTCCCTTGACTGCAATTTAGCCTATTCTTGGACTTGAGAAGTTAAAGGCTCTTAGAACTTGAGTATTCCTATCGTATCCCTAGTCAATCAGGACAACTACTCGCACTTAACCTATGCTAAGAATGGACTGAGGGGGTTGAGAGATGTTCCAACCTCAAGTCGCTCCTCCTTGTTGCACTTGTCTACCCAGGAAGCGCGTTCCCAAGCCTGCACACAATGGCACTTGCTTTGAATTCTCCAAAAGCTCTCGATGATCCTGTAAAAATTCCAAGTTTAGCTCCAATTTGAACCTTCAATTGATAGACAATTTATTTCAGACACTTTTAATACCCTTGTTCCCTCTTTTGTATTGCCAAAAATTTTTCTCTAGAGCTCCCTTGGTGTATCCACCCCTCAGAGGGTCAACTTCAAAATACCCTATCTAAAAATCAACACATTATTCTTATAACGGATTTCATATGAAAAAGTTATGACAGTTCAAGGTTTAGGGGGTTAAAACAGACAATCGGGACCTTTCAAGAGTTTAGTGCATTTTTCTAAGGCCTTCGTAATTGTATGATTAATTGAGTATGCAAATATGCCCAAAATTTAGCCCAAATTTTCAAAAAATTTACCCCCTTATTTTTTTGTTGAAAATGTCTGTCTATCGCGATAGATGGTTTCTGTGGCGATAGACACTAGCTGTCGCGTGGGGCTGTCTATCACGGTAGATGGTGTTTGTCGCGATAGACGGTGTCTGTCACGATAGACGGGGTCTATCATGGGGTCCTGTCTGTCGCGATAGACGAGGTCTATCGTCCTTTGTGGTTTGGTCTATCGCAATAGACAAAGTCTATCGCGATAGATGAGGTCTATCGTGATAGACGCTCACTGTCATGGGGCTCGGTCTATTGCAATAGAGAGGTGTCTGTCGTCATAGACGGTGTCTATCGTCTGTCATGTTTTGGTCTATCGCGATAGATGGTGTCTATCGCGATAGACGGGGTCTATCGTGGGTCTCTGTCTGTTATGATAGATGGGTGTCTATCACGATGGACGAGGTCTGTCATCTGTCATAGGCTCTGCCTGTCACGATAGACAGGTTTCTATCACGATAGACGAGGTCTATTGTGGGGTCCTGTCTGTTGCGATAAACGGTGTCTGTCATGATATACGAGGTTTGTCGTCCATCATGGTTTGGTTTGTCGCGATAGACGAAGTCTATCGTGATAGACGAGGTCTATCGCAATAGACACTGATTGTTGTAGGGCTTAGTCTGTCATGATAGATAGGTGTTTGTCACGATAGACGGTGTCTATCGTCTGTCGTGTTTTGGTCTATCGCAATAGACGGTGTCTGTCGTGATAGACGGGGTCTATCATGGGTCTCTATCTGTCGTGATAGACGGGTGTCTGTTGCGATGGATGAGGTCTGTCGTCTGTCGTGGGCTCTGTCTGTCGCGATAGACAGGTGTCTATCGCGATAGTATCGTGATAGACGGCCTCTATCGTGGGGTGCTATCTGTCGCGATAGATGGTGTATGTCGCGATGTGCTCTAATGGTGTAGATTATCGTGCCAAGCATGCATTCAAAAAATATTAAGTTTTTCTGTCTGGCGTGATAGACAAAGGTCGTCATCCCAGGACCTATGCGAAGTTCTGTCGTACCTGCGCAAGCTACTAGAGATGGTGGTACAGCTAGACTCCCTGCAGAAAAAGCTCAAAAAATGCACAAAAATAGATAGCATGCAAGCTCTCTCTCGCTCTCTCTCGCAAGTGAAATGAGGGAAATGAGGTGGGGAGTGGAATATGACCAAAAACTGAAATTTTTCTGAAGATGGAGATGGAGGTGGGAGATGGTGGGGATGATGATGGTGATGATGGTGATGCAAAAACAAGAAAAGATGAAGAAAAATAACGAAAAGAAAGGATATTACCTATGACTCCAAGGTCTCAACTCTACGTCTTACCATCACACGCTCGTCCTTGAAGCTCTCTCCCTAGCAACGGCGCCAAATTTGGTGTCACTCTAGCACAATGGTGAGTACCAACATGAGGAGATCTACCTCATAATTGTCAATCCGTGGAGACGTGAGGACTAGTATGAAGACTATGAGCAAGTGATGGCACAAGTGTGTGAGTGAGAAGCACACAAACATGCACACACATACACACACACGTGCACACAAGGCAAGAACAAGGAGAGGAACAATTTAGTTCTTTGCATTAGTCAAAAATTCTCTTACATAAGCTCAAATCACTAACAATCCAACCTCAAAAATGAGTTCTCTAGCTCTTTTTATAGTTTTTTGACTAGCTTTGGCCCTGTTCAGACCTAGTGTCTGGCCTAGTTAAAAATTAGGTTCTAGAGCTTATTTGAGGGCTCAAACGGAATCTAAAAATTATGAAAATTGGTATGTGCTAATTCTAACACTCCTCAAGCTCGAGGACTCCTCGGCTTGAACAAAATGGAGTCTGTTCTACCAAAAGCAAAATTTACAATGTTTGTGTAGTGATTAAAATCACTTGAGTTGTGAATAGCCCATGGAAAAAATGATTAGGCCTTGTTGCCATATTGTGCATGACTGCTCCTTTGTGCTGGTATGCTCTTCTTATGACTTGTATGCCAACATATGTACTAATGATTCAATATAGCAGTTACATACATGCAAATCGTTACATCATGCAACACATGAGTGAGTCACGACAATTAAGCCATTATTTTGGATGGTGTTTGGCCACATGGTTCATATGTGGCACATCCACATAATCATAGTTAAGACACTTCAAAACTCCCTTGTAACTAGAGTATTGGAATGTGACATGCATGTTACTTGATTTCAACGATTCTAAGATGTTTCCTATAGAGGATGAACTTATCTGCTCCCACAGGATTCGTAAGCATATCAGTCCACATTAGATGAGTTGATACATATGCGAGATGAAGCTTTTTCTGCTCTACAAGATCACGTATAAAATGAAACTTTAAAACAACATGTTTTTTTTTCGCTGAGTGTTTGGGGTTGCTAGCCAAATGTATGCATGATTGGTTATCACACATAATTTGCAAGGGCATCGATGTCGTCGATAAGAGCTCTTGCATGACCATTTGGATCCAAAGGTCTTCTTTTGCCATGAGAGCTAAGGCCACAAATTCAGCTTCTGTTGATGACAATGCAACTGTTGTCTGCTTCTTGGAGAACCAAGTGCTACTTGCCATTTAACTGGTTCTAAAACTAGCCTATTAAATTACCCATCATTAGACACACCGATTGATATCAGATTTGGAAATAACTCTATAAAGTTTTCACTAGGTATGGGAATAACCCCCATCGAACTATTTGATGGTCAGATGGCTCCCCACATTCATTATGTAGGGTGGAATGAGTATGCAGACTTACTAATGAGTTGAATCAATCAAATCAACGAGGAGCTTACCTGGTCCATTGCTTCTGCTTCAATGATGAACTCTTAACGGATGGCGCCTCTCCTCTGCCGAAAATAGTGGCTCTTACATTAGAACCATAGAAATTGCTCCTAGCCATGTGAGCACCTAAATGTTTCATGCATGGATGCTAGACCCCATACCTGCTCATACTCGTTCCTAGAGATTGTGTTTCACCTTCGTCGTCTAATGGAACAACTTCATTAATGGTAGCTTTCTCTTCTGATTGACGAAGTCGCGTAGACCTTTTGTGCTCCACTAGCGCAGACTCCATAGACTGCCACCTTGTGGAGTCTGTGAGGAATAATGACATTTACGATCGATGTTCCATCCATGATAGCCAGCGGGCTGCCACATGAGTAGTGATCGTACATCTAGCAAATTGATATTATGAATTTAAGTTTTCATTGTTTAAAAATCTTTTGAAATAGCTAAAAAGTGATGGGCTTAAAAGCGATAAATACTCCTAAAAAGTGTTCACATTAACATGCTTTTACCCATACATACATATATATATATATATATATATATATATATATATATATATATATATATATATATATATATATATATATATATATATATATATATATATATATATATATATATATATATGTGTGTGTGTGTGTGTGTGTGTGTGTGTGTGTGTGTGTGTGTATGTATAGATATTATGGATCATAGTAGAGAGAGAAAGGCAAAACTTGAAAGAACTTGGAGAAGCTTGTAGAAGGTACAAAAGTGCGTTTCGAAGCGATGAAGTTTGGTCTAGCCAACCGGCACAAGACCAGCCCTTGAGGTTATGGAGACTCAAATAGACCTTATAGGCATGCCATAAGTGCAAAGAAATGCACTAAGTACTTTGGAGCATCAAGGAGAAAGAGTTGATACAAAACAAATAGGTTCATGGGCCAACTAGCTCAAAAAACTTACTATCTATGGAAGGGACAATGAACTTCAAATGCTCATAGCGACCAACGTGATTACAATTAGATATAATCCTTTTATGGGAGTGATAGAAGTAGGTTTGAGTGTATATAATGCACAAAATTATAAGAAATAAGAAAAAATTGCTATAGGAATGAATCAGACACTCAACGGTGGTACCTCCTATTTTTTAGGAATATACAGAGATTGAGCCTAAGGAAAAAAAAACTGAGATTTATCCCAATCTACTGAATGAAATGCTATAAAAATTCATAGCATAAGTAAGACAGTAATACCTTTCCAATTAGCCATCTTTCACTCAATTTGGAGCTCTGTAGAGAGAGCCGCCGCCTCTGCAAAATTACTGTTGGCGAAGAAGATGATGCAAAAAATTGAAGGAGCAAGACAATGATGGTCACAAGTTTATGTATATTGCTTCCATGTATTGTACAAGTGATTTCAAGTCTTTATATAGAATCTAGAAGTGTTCCACAACTTCTACAAGTGGATTTTGAATTCAAATGAAGGTGGGAATGGTTGTTGGAGGGAATCAATTCACTTTCCTACAATCTAGGAAAAGTGAAGTTCTAGTTTGATCTACTTTTAGGTGATTGATTGCTTGATTGAATGCAACTCAACCACCACAAATTCATGGGATTTATGCTCTATCTTTATACTTTTACATGTGTAAAGCTTAAGGCTTTCACAATGGTAAAAGATCCATGAAAAATCTTTTTTTTTTAAGTACAATAAGTGAGCATAAATAAAAGAACTCTCCAACTGATATTCTTTCGATGTGATAGCCTTTGATGTAGATCAAATCCACCTCAAGCATAGTGTAAGCTTGAGTTCCAATAGCTCCCCCTCAAGCTAAAGCATGCTTGATTATTCATTCTCTGATAGGTTGAATACCTGCCATAGCTTTGAATCTACAAAGCTTTATTCCATCAAATGCCTTCATCATCATATCTGCTACTTGCTATTCAGTTGGAACAAAAGAAATGCCAATCTCCTTTGCCATGAGCTTCTCCCTAATGAAGTGGTAATGAACCTCTATATGTTTGGTTCTTGCATGGAAAAGAGGGTTTGCCGCTAGATGCATGGAACTTACATTATCTCCAAATATGTGAGGTTTGGAACTCACAAGTCCCAAATCTGTATACAATGCCTTTAACCATATTGCCTCTTGAGTTGTTATGGTCAAGCCTATGTACTCTACTTTCGTCGAGGATAAAATAACTGTTGGTTGCTTCTTGAAACTCCATGACACTAGCTTTGAGCCTAGAAATGCTAAGTAACCAGAAGTACTTCTTCTGTCATCCTTAGCTCCTACCCAATCTACATCTGAATAGATTTTGATATCCAAATCTGAAGAGTAAGGATAGAATATACCTTCATTGATTGTAGCTTTGAGATACTTAAGTACTCTCTTAGCTGCATCCATATGTGGTCTTCTTGGAAAGTGCATGAACTGACTATGCACTCCCACACTATACGAGATGTTTGCCCTTGTATGAGTAGCATATATCAAGCTACCTACCAAGCTTTGATATTCTTTAATGTCTTCAATTTTCTCACCTTCATAAACACTTAGTTTATGATTCATCTCCAAAGGTATACCTGCAGGTTTTGTAATCTCCATTTTGAACTTAAGAAGAAGAACACAAGTAGAGATGTTGTGTTTGAAGAACACAGATCTTGGTATGATGAAGACAAAAAAAAGGTAACTCTACCATATGATCATGATTATGATTCTCATCAATTATGAAGCAAGCATGATACACAGGTCCAGGATCCAAGAAGTGATATAGACGATGACCAAGATGAAAGGGAAAAGGATTACAAGCTATGGAAGTCAAGAGGCAAAGCAAAGATGCAAGAGGTTGGAGAAGGCTCCAAACAAGCACCTAGAAGATCAGCAAGAGAGATGAAAAAACCAGAAAGTTATGGATATGATTCCACATTTGTTACAAAGCATTCAATCTACTTGGCAAAAGATTCAATTTCAGAAGAACCATCAACCTATGAAGAGGCAAAGGGAAACCCTAATTGGAAAAAGGCCATGAAAGAAGAAATAGATGCATTGAAGGAGATGGACACTTAGGATTTGGTTCCAATCTCACCGAATCTAAAGGTAATTGATTGCAGATGGGTATATAAAGTTAAAAGAAATTTGGATGGATCAGTTTGCAGGTACAAGGCAAGATTAGTTGCCAAAGGATGCTCTCAAACTCATGGTATAGACTATGAGGAAACATTCTCACTAGTTGCAAAGATGACTACAATCAAGACATTGATAAGTATAGCTGCTGCAAGGAATTGGAGACTCCTCCAACTTGATGTGAAAAATGCATTCTTAAATGGTTGGATAAGTGAAGAGGTATACATGCCACAACCACCAGGTTTTGAAAACCCTAATCATCCATCTTATGTTTGCAGACTTAAGAAAGCATTGTATGGATTGAAAACAAGCTCCTAAAGCTTGGAATTATAGGTTGGTTACATACCTTCAAGATCAAGGGTTCACACCAAGCAACTCAGATCCTTCTCTATTCATCAAAAGGGATCACGATGAGGTTATCTATCTATGTGTATATGTAGATGATATTATTGTGATAGGTGATGATGTGAATGGCATTCAAAGGATCAAGAGACACATGCAAGAGGAGTTCAAAATCAGTGACCTAGGTGAGCTCACATATTTCCTAGGTATGTAGGTGATATACACAGATGAAGGAACATATTTGACTTTGCTTGGTTGAAGGATTATAGAACCTGTAACCCATCTGAGTTGAATCATATCTAATAAACACTGCATTTGTTGCCCTTTCATCTAGCTTACCTCTTATTTGAGATGGTACATGGCCATAAGCTAAACAACCAAAAACCTTGCAATGTCCAAGACTAGGTTTTCTTCCATGCCATTCTTCATAAGGAGTCATACCTTGAAGTGATTTGGATGGTAGTCTATTGACAAGGTACACAGCAGTTGAAATACTTGTGCCCATAGATAATGTTAAAAATAAAGAAGTAAGCTCGTATATATTTTGCAAAAAGGATTTTCTTCAAGTAGAAGGAAAATACAAAAATGAAAAATAGAAGCATTTACTTCAGCAAGTAGTGGAAGCCAAAAGAGAGTCATTCAAAAGAGAATCAAATCCAAAAACTGAACTGTACGAGGAGTCGCTGTCCAAAGTAGTGGAGAAATGATGGAGAAGAGCTCTCAAACTCATCATGAGAGTTTTTTATCACTTGGCTATAAAAGAGGCAAGGGAGGACACTCAAGAATAGAGTAAGAAGGCGTGGAAGCCCCTTTGTAGCTACTTCATTTGTTTTGAGTCATTTCGTTCAGTTCACTCTCATAGAGTATGTCCAGCCGCACACCCATTTTTGGGTAGTCTACTTGTGAGAGTCATATCTCTCAATATATGTATCCAATTTTAGTGTTTAAACATTCGATGGAAAGCTTATCTTGAGTACTTCCTGTATCTAAAAGAGTTTTATGAAATTTTTTATGATCTGTGAGTTATTCAGGTTTTAGTGAAGTCCCATTTTTAGCCTAACTGAGTGAACAGGTAGCCTGTTTTGAATCAAAGAGTTGCCAACCCAAATCTACTCCAAATTGAGTGTTTGATAGCTCATTTGAAAGCTCTAGGTGTCTAGTTTTAGTGACCAAAGTTTCAAGTTCATTGCATTTTTCAGTTGGTACCAGTTTTTATTTGAAGGTTTTGCTATTGGCAAGAGTCTTGATCTTGAGAAGGTCTTCTACACTTTCCACTACGAATAGGAGAGGAATTCTCCAAAAATTGGTATCAGAGCATTGGAGTTTGAATATTCAAAGCATTGGAACTTAACTGAAGCAAAGGAGAAGCTACAAATCAAGGGGGAGCTTCGTGAATTCAAGAGAAAGCGCCACAACATACTTGAGGTACACTTCAATCTTGGAAGTTTTCAATGGTTGATTTAGGACAAGTTGAGAAGCTAGACAAAGATAATTTTCAGTCTTGGAGGTATAGAATGATAAATTACCTTAAAGGTAAAGGTTTATGGAGTCTAGTTAGTGGAGACGATCCACAACCGGTGGACCTTGAAGATCCCAACATTACTCCGGCACAAAGGAGACAATTTGTTGATTGGGAAGAGAGGAATCGAAGGGTGATGTTCCTCATCTCACAAGTTATTTCTAACACTATGATTGGTCATGTGCAAAGCTTAAAAACAGCCAAGGAAGTTTGGGAAGCATTGGAGAAGGTGTATGCTTCCTCAACAAGGTCTCGGAGGATGCAACTCAAGAACAAGCTCAACAACATGAAGAAAAGCTCAAACCAAAGCATTAGTGAGTATACATTGAGGATCAAAGAGCTTCGAGATCAACTAGCATCAATTGGATGCAAGATAGAAGAGGAAGACATCGTCCAAATAGCCCTCAATGGCTTGAGGAGTGAAGAAAACTGGAAGCCCCTCATCACAAACATTCTTTATAGAGATCCTCTCCCAACATTCGACGAGATTATACCAAATCTTGTGGCTGAAGAGGTTGCTCAACAAGGAGAAGGCAACAAAGGTAAGGACAGCCATAGTCAAATGTTATATGCAGGAAGAGGTAGAGGAAGGAACTCAAGAGGAGGCTCGAGAGGAAGAGGAAGAAGCTACAACAACACAAATTTCATCCAACACAAATCGGAGGACAACAAGGACAACTCAAATGACAACACACATGGAAGAGGTCGAGGAAGAAATAGAGGAAGAGGTCGAGGTTCATACAATCCTCATAAAGGTATAACATGTTATCATTGTGGTAAACTAGGACATTATGCAAATGATTGTTGGCAAAAGAATGGAAGGATGAATGGAGGCAACCAAAGGAGCCAAAATAACCTTGCGAGTACATCAAGTGAAGGAGCAACCATGCTTGCCATGAAGCATGACTACAACAACTCGAGAAGTGATGACCAAAAATGGTTCATAGATTCAGGTTGCAGCAACCATATGACATGCCAAGGAGATTTATTCACAAAGCTACAAGCTACAAGTGGAAAAGGATGTGTGGAGACCGGTGATGAAACTCAACACGCAATTGAGCATGTTGGAGATATCAAGCTTGGAGATAAAAAGGTATTGGCTGATGTTCTTCATGTTCCTACTATTGCAAAGAATTTGATTTTAGTAGGACAAATGGTAGAGAAAGGATATCATGTTATCTTCAATGAAAAAGGCTGCTTTATAAAGAACCCAAAAGAAGGATTCAAGGTCATTGCTCAAGGAAGGAAAAAAAGTAGGATGTTCACCTTGGACATTCAACAACCACATGGAAAGGTGATGTATATTCAGTTTGGAAACAAGAGGATTGTTGAAATCAATTTGTGGCACAAAAGTTTTGGACATATCAACATTCCCAAACTCAAGGACATGAGCAACCATGAAGTGGTAAGAGGTCTTCCAAGATTCAATGATGCTGGACTACATGAGTTTTGTGAAGCATGCCAACTAGGAAAGCAAACTCGACAACCATTCAAGAAGAGCAACTATGTGGCAAGGAATGTCCTCGACTTGATACACACAAATGTATGGGGACCATCACAACAACCATCAGTGGCTGGTAATAGATATTTTGTCACTTTTATCGATGATCATTCAAGAAAAGTATGGATGTTTTGCATAAAACAAAAATCAGATGTGTTCTCCATGTTCAAGAGATTTAAGGCACATGTAGAAAAGGAAACAAGACACTACATAAAGACCTTGAGGTCCGATGGAGGAGGAGAATATTTCTCCAAAGAATTTTCATATTTTCTTTATGAAAATGGCATCAAGAGAAAATTTACATGTAGGTACAAACCTCAACAAAATGGAATAGCTGAAAGGAAAAATCGACATATCACAGAAGTTACAAGATGCATGCTCAACGAGATGAAGATGCCACTAAACTATTGGGCTGAAGCAGCTAGTACGGTTGTTTATTTGATGAACAAGTGCACAACGGCTGGAGTGCATAATCTAACTCCCGAGGAGGTTTATTCCGGTAAGAAGTCTGACCTTACACATCTCAAAGTTTTTGGATGTGTGTGTTATGTTCACATCACTCAAGAACTAAGGACAAAGATGGAGGCAAAGTCCGAAAAATGTATTTTTATTGGATATTCATCGGAGCAAAAGGGATATAGGTGCTACAATCTGGTGACAAAGGAGCTACGAATCTCACGAGATGTGGTATTTGATGAGCTAAGACCATGGTTTGGAGACAAAGGGAAAGAGAAGATTCTTGAAGAGGATTGCGAAGATGATGGAGGTGCTGTCCAAGAAGAATTCCAGCAAACAAGCACTCAAATGTCAGGTCCAAAAGCTTCTACATCACTTGGAGAAAGCTCAACATGGAAGGGGAGGCTAAGGAGTCATTCCTCATCACCAACATCAACTTATGAAAGATCTAAAGCTGAAAGTGCTGCCCAAAATAGTGATTCAAATGCAAGTGAAGAAGAGTATGAAGAGGTGATCACACCAAAGGTAAAGCTGAACCGGTTGAAGAAGCAATGTTCAAAAGGAAATGAAAGGAGGTCTTCAAGAGCAAGGTATCCAATTGAAAGGCTGAGCTATGATAGTTTTATTGCAAAGCATTTTGCATATATGACACAGGTGGTCAAAGACAAAGAACCGGATGCATATGAAGAAGCATGTACACAAAAAGAATGGCAAGAAGCTATGCAAGAAGAGATGAACGCTCTCAGGACAATCACACATGGGAGCTAGTTCCAAAGGCTGAAGGTATGAAGATTGTTCCAAATAAATGGGTGTTTAAAATAAAGAGAAATGCTGATGGTTCTCTAGCAAGGCATAAAGCTAGACTAGTAGCAAAAGGATTCAAGCAAACTCACGGCATCGACTATGAAGAGACTTTCAGCCCGGTTGCAAAGATGGGAACAATTAGAACCTTGATTGCAGTGAGTGCAGCAAGGAGATGGCCATTGTACCAACTTGACATAAAATGTGTTTCTCAATGGTGAACTTCAAGAAGAGCTATACATGAGTCAACCGATTGGATTTGAAGACAAAAGGCATCCAAATTTTGTTTGTAGATTGAAGAAAGCTTTGTAT
Source organism: Ceratopteris richardii (assembly GCA_020310875.1). NCBI lineage: Eukaryota > Viridiplantae > Streptophyta > Polypodiopsida > Polypodiales > Pteridaceae > Ceratopteris > Ceratopteris richardii. The sequence goes on from CM035409.1 coordinate 80,985,146, forward strand.
GGGCTGAAGCAAGCACCACGTGCTTGGAATCAAAGATTGGTTGAGTACCTCACAAGGTGTGGGTATAGTCCAAGTAATGCAGATCCCTCTCTCTACATGAAGAAAGAAGAAGGCAAGCAGGTATATATTTGCATATACATTGATGATCTCATCATAACAGGAAGTAATGTTACAGGAATACAAGAGATCAAAAGGAAACTCGGTAAGGAGTTTAAATTTTCAGATCTTGGTGAGTTGAAATACTTTTTAGGCATTGAGATAGTCTACGGGAAAGATGGCATCTACTTGATGCAAAGAAAGTACTTGTTGGATGATCTTTTCAGATTTGGAATGAGTGAATGCAAACCACTCACTCAACCTATGGACACAAATGTGAAGCTATGCTCAAATGATGGAGAGAAGTTACATGATGTAACTACATACAGGAGTATTATAGGTTCCTTGATCTATGCTACGTCACAAGACCAGATTTGTGTTATATTGTTGGAGTTCTTTCTCAATTTATGCAAGCTCCTACAAGTGAACATTTAAATTCAGCCAAACGAGTGCTAAAATATGTGAAGCACACTGTCAATCATGCATTGTTTTATAGATATGATGAACAATTGCAGGTAAAGGGCTTCAGTGATGCTGATTGGGCTGGTTCGAAGGAAGATAGAAGATCCACTTCAGGTTATGTGTTTATGATAGGTAGCAAACGTATCACATGGAGCTCAAAGAAGCAACCTATTGCACTATCATCTACAGAAGCTGAATATAGAGGTTTAGCCTTTGCAACTTGTGAAGCTATGTGGATTAAGAAGCTCTTGGCTGATCTTGATGTACAGGTGGAGACCATCCCAATTTATGGTGACAACATGTCAAGCATTCATTTGACAAACAATCCAATGTTTCATGCACGAAGCAAGCACATAGAAGTGCATTATCATTATGTTCGAGAAAAAATTTTGAGCAAGGATGTGGATATAAAGTTCAGTGGAACTAATGACCAGGTTGCAGACATGTTTACAAAGTCCTTAGATGCTTCTAAGCTAAAGAGGTTCAAGGATGACATCAACTTGCAGGATATGGCTGAAGGTGCAAGCTCACATGTGAGCTTGAGGAGGAGTGTTAAAAATAAAGAAGTAAGCTCGTATATATTTTTGCAAAAAAGATTTTCTTCAAGTAGAAGGAAAATACAAAAATGAAAAATAGAAGCATTTACTTCAGCAAGTAGTGGAGGCCAAAAGAGAATCATTCAAAAGAGAATCAAATCCAAAACCTAAATTGTAAGAGGAGTGGTTGTCCAAAGTAGTGGAGAAACGATGGAGAAGAGCTCTCAAACACATCATGAGAGTTTTTGGTCACTTGGCTATAAAAGAGGCAAGGGAGGACACTCAAGAATAGAGGAAGAAGGCGTGGAAGCCCCCTTGTAGCTACTTCATTTGTTTTGAGTCATTTCGTTCAGTTCACTCTCATAGAGTATGTCCAGCCACACACCCATTTTTGGGTAGTCTACTTGTGAGAGTCATATCTCTCAATATATGTATCCAATTTTAGTGTTCAAACATTCGTTGGAAATCTTATCTTGAGTACTTCCTTTGTCTAAAATAGTTTTATGAAATTCTTTATGATCTGTGAGTTATATAAGTTTTAGTGAAGTCCAATGTTCAGCCTAACTGAGTTAATAGGTAGCCTATTTTGAATCAAAGAGTTGCCATCCCAAATCTACTCCAAATCGAGGGAGCTCATTTGAAAGCTCTAGGTGTCTAGTTTTAGTGATCAAAGTTTCAAGTTCATTGCATTTTTCAGTTGGTACCAGTTTTCATTTGAAGGTTCTGCTGTTGGCAAGAGTCTTGATCCTGAGAAGGTCTTCTACACTTTCCGTTGTGAATAGGAGAGGAATTCTCCAACAGATAATGTGGCAACTTCTTCTCTTCAAGCATTGTTCTTGCTGATCCAACCAATTTCTTGTTTCTCCTCTCAATGATTCCATTTAGTTGAGGAGAGTACCTGGTAGTCACTTCCCTTTTGATGCCTTTATCTTGCAAGAACTCATCAAACTCTTTGGAGAAGTATTCTCCCCCTCCATTAGATCTGAGCTTCTTGATTGATCTACTTGTATGATTCTCCACATGTGCTAGATACTTTTTGAAGCAATCAAACACTTCATTCTTACTCTTGATAAAGTATAGAACACTCCATCTACTATGGTCGTCAATAAATGAGACATAATACCTTGATCCTGCCAATGAAGGTTCTTGACTTGGTCCTCATACATATGTATGTACTAAGTCCAATAAGTTTTTGGGATGTATCCTTTGTGGTTGAATGGTTGTCTTTGTGCCTTCCCAATCTGACATGCATCACACATGTTGATCATGTGTTGCTTTGATATGTTTGGCAGTCCTAGAACACTTTGATCCTTGCATATATCCTTCAAGGTCCTTTCATTCACATGAGCAATCTCTTATGCCACACTTCAAGCTCACTTAGGGTTTGAGACCCAATAGTGAATAGAGCTATGTTCCTGGTTTCTCCTACTTCAAAAGTAAAGAGCCTACCATGCTTCTCACCTCTGGCTATCTTCTTGAAGCCTTGACATGGATCTTCCACAAAAACTCCATGTTGCTTGCAAGCCTTTTTCAACTATTTGGCCTACACTTATTAGGTTTTTAGTGATAGTGGGTACATAGAGAACCTTACTCAAAATGTTTGTCCTACTATTGGAAGCTTTGACATTACCAATCTTATCCACATTGTGCTTTGTGTCATCCCCTGTTTGCACTTCATGTCTATGCTTTGGACTTTCCAAATCAGATAGAAGAGCAATGTTTCCTGCAAAATGATTCAAACATCTTGAATCTATGTAGAACAAATGATCATCTTCTTTACCTTCTTTGTGGCTTAGATTCATGAGAAGCAATGAGTCTTCATGTGGTTGATCTTTTGAATAATTTTTGTAGTCCCTTCTATTATAGCCTCTATTGCTATTGTTGAAGTTGTGTCCACCTCTGCCTCTATTGCTGCCATATCCACCTCTTCCACTTCCTTTCTAGGTCTTCCCATTGAACCAGCAATTCTGAGTGGTGTTGAACAGGTCTTATCGCATATGGCACAAGGTTGAACATTCTGACCTTTGACTTTGTCTTGCTTTGGTCCTTTCTTCTTCTCTTTCCACTTGCTCTTTCTTATGAAGTTGGCTTGGGAAGTCTCTTCTTCATTTTCTTCCTTCTTCTTGCCTTTCTGCTTCTTATCCTTCTTATCCGCATATAGAGCACTAGTTGAATTACCATGATAGGAGTTACCTTCCTTTATGCTATTGTTGGCCTCTTGATTGACGAGTTGTCCAAGAAAGATGTTGAAGTCTAGGGTATGCACATCCATGATGAGATCATATGCCGTAGTGAAAGATTGCCATTGCTTATCACTTCGAATGCCATTGAGAATTTGCCTCATGATAGCCTCTTCTTCAATCAGCTCTCCAATGGATGCTAATTGATCCATAACCTCCTTGACCTTGGTAACAAACTCTATGATGGTTTGTTTAGGTGCCTTCTTCATTTGGTTGAACTCATTCCAAAGATGATTCTTTCTTGCTTTGGTACTAGCAGAAAAGAAAGTCTTGAGGGCATCCCAATTCTCTTGAGATGTCTTGCATCCTCTAGTATGTGATAATAGAAAGTCAGAAATAGATTTCAGTATGTACGGCCTTGCTTGAGAATCCCTTGTTCACCAAAGTGTGAGCTTATGTGTCTCCTCTTGTGTAGGTCCTCCTTTGGATCTTGGAATAGCCATAGCTTCATCATCTGCTACAATTCCATAAAGATTTCTACCTTGTAAATAGGCCTCCATTCTGATTTGCCAAGCCGTGTAGTTGTGTCGATCAAGCTTCTCCATCATTGAGGGAAATCCATCACCCATCTTGATCTAGCTCTAATACCACTGAAAGAACTTGGAGAAGCTTGTAGAAGGTAGAAAAGTGCATTTTGAAGCGATGAAGTTTGGTCTAGCCAATCTGCACAAGACCAGCCCTTGAGCTTATGGAGACTCGAATAGACCTTATAGGCATGCGATAAGTACAAAGAAATGCACTATGTACTTTGCAGCATCAAGGAGAAAGAGTCGATACAAAACAGATAGGTTCGTGGGTCGACTAGCTCAAAAAACTTACTATCTATGGAAGAGACAATGAACTTCAAATGCTCATAGCGACCAGCATGATTAAAATTAGAAAAAATACTTTTATGGGAGTGATACACATAGGGTTGAGTGTGTATAATGCACAAAATTATAAGAACTAAGCAAAATATGCTATAGGAATGAATCAGACACTCAACAGTGGTACCTCCTATTTTTCAGGAATACGCAAGGATTGACCCCAAGACAAAAAAACCGAGATTTCTCCCAATCTACTGAACCAAATGCTATGAAAATTTGTAGGCATAAACTAGAAGGTAATCCTTTCCAATGAGCCATCGTGCACTCAATTTGGAGCTCTATAGAGAGAGCAAAAACCTTTTCAAGATTACTCTTGGCGAAGAAGATGATGCAGAAAATTGAAGGAGCAAGACAATGATGGTCACAAGTGTATGTATATTGCTTCCATGTATTGTACAAGTGATTTCAAGTCTTTATCTAGACTCTAGAAGTGTTCCACGACTTCAACAAGTGTATTTTGAATTCAAATGAAGGTGGGAATGGTTGTTGGAGGTAATCAATTCACTTTCCTACAATCTAGGAAAAATGAAGATCTAGTTTGATCTACTTTTAGGTGATTGATTGCTTGATTGAATGCAACTCAACTACCACAAATTCATGGGATTTAGGCTCTATCTTTCTACTCTTACATGTGTAAAGCTCAAGGCTTTTACAATGGTAAAAGATCCATGAAAAATCTTTTTTTTTTAAGTACAATAAGTGAGCATAAATAAAAGAACTCTCCAACGGATATTCTTTCGACGCGATAGCCTTTGATGTAGATCAAATCCACCTCAAGATAGTGTAAGCTTGATGTTCCAACAAAACTTACTCTCATAAAGAATCTTATGAGAGGGAAAGTTTTGCCTGATTCCTTAAGGGTTGTCATGCATGAGTATGCAGACATGCCGGATGAGAAACCAGACTTAACCATACAGATGCTTACCCAATGGCCAAAGGAAGGCTCCTTTGGGGCTCCATATGCAGGAAGAGACTTATCTGCCCATAGGTATGCTTCTTTTCATAAATTAATAGTTTTAATGATATTATAACACATGTTTTTATTCATGTTTATCTATTTATTTTCAAGACACCTTTACTAGCTCTAGCTCATGAGAGCACAGCAGAGGTGCCTATGAGGACATGCATAGGTAGCCTAGGGTTGGAGTGCGATATAGACCTTGAGAGGAGTACAGTGTACATGAGGCATGGGTTGGAGTTCAAAAGAAGAATGAGAGCTTTATATGAATCCTACCTACGTTTTGTTCACTTGAAATGGAAGTAAGTATAAGTTTTACATATAAATTGAAATAAAAACTTAATGTTTTACTTATATGATTTTTTTTCTTTTTGTAGTGAGTTTGATGAGAGAGATAAAAAATATGGAGGTAGAATTTGGCATGGAGTGGTCCCATAAGTGGTGCGGGAAAGAGATGTGGATACTTATGGCACATCATCGTGATAATGCATGGTATGCATTGCTTTTATTTGTTATATTTAGGGTTTAGGGTTTATTTATATATATATATATATATATATATATATATATATATATACGCAAACACACATATATATATGTATACACACCACACACACACATATATATATACACATATATATATACACACACATATATATACACACACACATATATATACACACACACATATATATACACACACACATATATATATACACACTTAATCTGACATGGCAGTCAGTTACAAGTAAGCAAAGTCAGGAAAGAGGGTTCCTATAGGATCAAGAACCAACCTTGCACACATGTATATATATACATATATGCATGTATGGTATTTGCAACCATATTTTTTTTGGACTTCCATACCCATATGTGTTTGTCGTATGGTTGAAGTATATATACAATTGCATCTAGTCCTCCCACCACAAACTAGAGAGATGTCTCTCCTCCCAACGTTATGCCTCTATATATAGATATTTGAACAATGGGGACCATAACATATACATACACATCATGTATATACGGGCACATATATATAAAACACACATATAGATACATACACATCACACATACATGCCTACATGCACATATACATATACATGCATACACAATTATAAACACACTTGCATATATCACACAAATGCACATGCATACATACACATGTGCATGGTAACATATGCATACATATATCACATACATGCACAGACATGCACAAACATGCACACACATATATACACATGAAACACACATATGTGCATACTAAAATATGTATACATATAACACACATGAATACACACACATATACACATGCATGCATGCATACATAAGAGAAATTTCATTCTCGAAAACAAAGCTATATACAAAATTTTAGGCATACCCTCGATCTTCATGTTCTAACTTAAAAGAACATGTTTTCATCTCTGTGGTGGAATTCACCTATATTCTAGTTGAATAAAGGAGAACCTATAGTTTGATACCCATTCAAATGATTCAAGTTAATGATTGATAACTAGATTAGGATCTACTATCTAATCTACTCATTCGTTTTCATTATTACCATCATTTTGGTAAGACATCAATATAGTCTCATCTTCATTATCCTTATTAATTTTTATTATTTCTTCTATTGTTAAAGCTATGTTCTGATAAATGACATCATCCATTGATGGACTAATATCGATTTCTGGTAATTCTTCTTTATCATCAATAGAATCAGCATGTAGAGTATTATCATATTCATCAAGTAGATTATTATCGTTGTCATGTACAACAAGTCTAACTTCTCTTTGCGTTATCGATATATCAATATTTGATGATGAATCATCAAGATGGCTTTCTTCGATCTCTATAACAATAAAGTTTTCAAACAATGACTGACCTCTAGGTTGAACATGAATGACTTTCCACCAAGGATGAGAATCAGGGTTTTTATAAAAAAATGCTTGTTCAATATGCCTAGGAAGAATATATGTATCTCTAGTTAATTGCATTATTTTTGAAGAATCAATTACCCAAAACACAGATAATTCCCTTCTCAATCTGGAATTACTACCTTTATACTGAGGTTGAAACCAATCACTCTTCAAAAGAACCTATCAAAATATTTTTTTAAAAATCATTATTATGTGCTTAAAAAAATAATAAACTATATCATAAAAAATTAAAACTTTTTTTACCTATTTGAATATACAAAACAATATTTCGTAGATACCAACAACGGTTCCTATGTAGCCAAGTTTGCTAACTATAAGTTTTTATTTTTTGAGTTAGCATGTGATAGTTGCTTGAAAGAAGCAATAATGCTGGAATCCTTTGTTTTACGTAAAGGATCAATCATTTTGATTCTAATATGTTGTCCAAAAGCCCACAAGTTTGTGAACATTCAAGCCTCCAATAAAAATCAAATTATTAAAGAGAAACTAATATACATATATATGAACAAATAGAATATTATTAAAATTATATTACCTTTCTTTCACAACCTATCATTAGCTCCCTCTGTTCATCTGAGATTTGTTCGTTATTTGCATTGGCTCATTACATATGAGTATATAGCCAATCCATGAAAAAAGATATATTTGTATTCTCATTACCATCGAGATTACATCTATATCTTTTGTTTCTCCATCTTTTACTTTGGAGATTTTGAAGTTTGTAGAGGAGGTACTGGGGTATCTACTTTTAACAAGAACATGCACCAAGCACTCCAGTACTTCTCCTACTCAAGGCAGGTTCTCCTTAGGGAAATATACCCTTTAACACGTCTGTGAGCAGCCAGATATCAATAATTGCACAGAGTTGTGAATACTTAGGGATAATATTAATGACAAATGACAAAAATGGAAGACCAACCACTCCTTAGTTCGAATCAGATGATTACAACATAGGCAAAAGAGATGCTCAAAGGTTTATGCTCTGGGCTAACATGCCACTCCAGAAATAAACAACATCAATACAAGGGATTCATCTAATCCGTACAATGGACACACGATGCAGACTAGCACCGATCAATACAAAGTATGAAGACTTACTCTAAGGAAAAGAGCACGAAATACCAATGACTCACACTGAATGACAAAACCAAGCCACTCTCTTCAACTATAGTGCTATTAGCCCTCACGAGGAAGCCCACGCTCTGTTGGGGATGTAAGGGTCATGTGACCTTACCCCCATATTCATATATATACATCATATATAGAGCATTGCCTCACGAGAGATCATTATGTGGGTTTGGAGGCTCCCACGCATGTCTGCACGTCTCTCCTCTCTTCTCTCTCCCTCCATCTCCTCCTTCTCCTCTTGTTCTGCACACCAAAGCCCTTCATTGGTATCAGAGCATGTTGAAGGCTGGTGTGCAAGAAGCTTCAATGGAAGCTTAGGTGAGAAGAGGAGAAAGTGCAGGTCGGCATCTCTTGACAGTTGTTCAGTATTTCGGTCATAATTCGAGCTAAGAAGCTCGGATTGACGCGTTTTAAAGTTCTTTGTGTAGCTAACACAGAGAGCTACAACTTCACAGAAGGGCGCAAAACCTGGTTCGGACTTCTAAAGTGCCGAAAATTCGAAAAACGCAGAGAATTATAGAAGACGAATCTACATTGAGTAGAACAGCAGGTCAGTTTTTTTTTCATAACTTGAGTTCTACAAATCGGAATGCGATGATTCAACTTGCTACTCGTAGCTTGGAAAGATAGCTACAACTTTGTAGAAGAAAACAGATTCAGATTCTCAGTGCAAAGTCATCGAAACTGCAAAATATAGAGTAGCAGTGTTGTAGGTGATAGTGAAATTGACAGCAGGTGCTTGTTTTATGCATATCTTGAGCTACGCACCTCCGATTGAGGTGTTCTTTATCTCGTTACGTAGCCAAGAGTTAGATCTTGAAGTTTTCTGAAGACCAAAAGTTTAGATTCAGAGGTTATCACCACTGAAACAGCAAAACACAGAGCAGTAGATTTTTATCAAACGAACCCTAAGTGCACTTGGAGGTTGAATTTGCTTTGGAACTTCTTCGAGAGAGAATTTTTGGTGTGCAAGCTCTTATTTTCAGAGCTTCAAGGAATTGCACATGTATGATCATTGTGGTAGCTCCTCCATATGAGAGTAGAGCATGATCTTGTCACGCGTTTGGCATGTAAGATGACATTGTGGTATACTCTTTTTGAGGTTTAGGTCATCATGAGTTTGATCATGGATGTATAGTGGCATTGTGGTCTATAGCTTGCTTATGCCACTTGGTTATGGATTTAGTTATCGGTTGCACACAATTCTTTGAGAGTTGATTGTGGATCTTGGTTGGTACTTGTATCTTCGTTTTCTTTGCAGGTACAGGATCCAGATTGGAGCCTCAGTTACACATTCGTTTGTCACTATTATTAGCATTTGGTCATTGACTGATATATATTTGCCAGTGTGATTCTTGGCATATGTGGATGGTGATTCCCACATGGTTATTTTGGTTCTAGAGTCCATTTTATAGAGGAGATGCTGCCGAAATTTTATCGGCTTTTATGCTAGAAGAGAGCTCTAGTGGATCTTGAAGCTTGTGCGATCGCTTTGGATCATTGACTATCTCCATTCACTTGGACTTGGTCACAGGTTATTTGTGATAGATTGGACCATCTTGCAGGATTTATTCTTGAGTGGGAGTTGTATTGCCATTGTATTGGCGTGTATTGCCATTAGTTTTTTGGCACATGTAGTTGCCATTATCTTCTTGATTTATATCAGTGACAGGTGGTGATAGATTATTCATTGTTCTTTGGTGATTGGTTATCTTGTTTGATTGCTCAGTTTTCAGGGGATACTTTGTCGAATTTTTCCCAGGATTCTTTCACATCTATTTGGTCCCTTTGGAGACTTGGTGAGCAGGCTTATGCTCATGGTTTTATATGCATGCTAGATGCATGGTTATGTGACAGGTGGTTCACATAGTTCCTTCTCCATCGAGACATTTGTGATATGACTTATGCATATGGATATGCAGGTGTGATCCTATTCAGGATAGAGTATTGTTTCTAGTCTCTTGTTATATTGCTAGTCTATTGGATTGCCAGCATGGTGTCTTCTCGATTTGATGGCACTGACTTTCCGAGATGGAAAGCTCAGATGTGGCATACATTGGTTCGTGCAGGGTTACACATGTATGTGCATAGAGATGCACAGAGGCCTCGTGACATGCCCGACCACGTATGGAGGGATATGGATGCATTGGCCAGCTCCACTATTCGATTACAGCTTGTGGATTCTATATATGAGTCTGTTATGTATGAGGAGACGAGTAGTGCATTATGGCAGAGACTACATGATATGTATGAGAGTCCATTGGCTCATGTGAGACATCGATCGCATCGACGACTTCGATGTTGGCACTGTGGCCGTGATGGCCATACTCGACGACGTTGCTTCAGGCGGATGCGATGACGATGTCAGAGACATGCATGTGATGCAGGTCAGGTAGTGGTTTCAGGAGAGTCTATGGTAGTTGATTATGCCAGTGATGGTGATATCACTTTCTCCTATGGTTCATCTCAAGATTCCTCTTGTTCATTGGATAGCACACATATGGCTTGGTTGCTTGATGCATTAGCCATTTTTCATGTTACTCCACATCGTGAGTGGTTTTGTCGATTCTCAGGTGAGAGTCGTGGATGTGTGCACATGCCTGACGGTACGACATATGACATTGAGGGTGCAGGAGATATATGCCTTATGCTACCTAGTGGAGCATCACTTATGCTCAGACATGTACGCTATGTGCCTTCATTCCCTATGAGCTTGATTTCAGTTAGCCAGTTACAGGAGAGCAGATGTTATGCATTCCTTGGTGAGCATCATTTTCAGTTGCAGTTGGGACAGCTTATGCTTGTCAGAGGTGCTAGGATTGGGCACAAGTATCCACTGCAGGTACTTCATGTGAGAGACACTCTCGTCTCAGTGGGAGTTCAGCCTTATGTGCGATGTGAGACTCGTCATGTCTCATTTTATCTACCTACAGATAGGTCTATTGACATTCATGATGCTTATGGAGAGCATGATTGTTTTGATCATATGGATGCTATTATAGAGCACACTTTGGATGATCATTTGGATGCTTTAGAGCGTGATGTGGATACTCATGTAGAGCATTGTGATGATACTCAGTTAGAGTTTGATCATCAGTTTGATCTTGGTGTTGATGTTGTGCAGTTAGCTCATGTGGAGCATGATGATACACTTGGTTTGGTAGAGCACGATAGCTCTCATGGTATACAGTGTATGGTAGAGCATATTAGCTCTCAGGATGCACAGCTAGATACATCCTTGGTTGATAGCATGGCTGATTTAGATGCTGAGGAGTCAGCAATTATGCAGTCATTCTTGGATTCGCTCATGCCAGATGTTGACACAGATATTTCAAGACATGTTGGTCTTGATGATGGTGCTTTGGATGCCTTGGATACAGGCATGGCCGACATACTTAGGTTAGCCACGATAGCACATGTTTCGTCAGCATTCGGGAGTCTGATGTATGAGTTGTTATGCTCGAGACCAAACATTGCAGTTGCTATTGGAGCATTTGCACTTGGAGTTGTCAGTCGTTCGATGATTGACATAGGCATAGAGCGAGTGGGAGCTTTGCAGGAACTTCATCAGTTCTTGCATCAGTCATATGTGAGCTCGACTCTTGTCCATATGAGTCTAGAGCAGTTTGAGGTGCATGGATACACCTTGTTCGAGGCAGTTGGTGTAGGCTGATCTGGTATGGGTAGAGATCCGGACTCTTTGTGTACATTAGTGTATAGTCCTACATCATTCTTTGTATGTTTTACCACTTATGGTCACATTGACCCTTAAGTGGGAGATTGTTGGGGATGTAAGGGTCATGTGACCTTACCCCCATATTCATATATATACATCATATATAGAGCATTGCCTCACGAGAGATCATTATGTGGGTTTGGAGGCTCCCACGCATGTCTGTGCGTCTCTCCTCTCTTCTCTCTCCCTCCATCTCCTCCTTCCTCCTCTTGTTCTGCACACCAAAGCCCTTCACGCTCTATATCCTCACCACAGAGTGATTTCCTACAGTAGGCTTGTAGCCACAGAGTGCCAAGAGAGGACCCCTGTACGTTCGTATGTATATGTGTGTATCCCAAATGAACACAAGTCCCTTGCTTTTATAGGCTCCAATAGGCCAAGAGGGCCTTGTCGATTCCTCACGTCCACTGATCATGCGCCGGTTGATTGCCCAAAATTGGAGGGGTAAATCAAATATGCCACCAGTTTTGAATTGGATCCTCAAAAATAGGCAGTCGTCATGAATGGTTGGCGGCAACAATCATTTCTTCATTTTCACTTTTATCACGTACACTTATTTTGCATGCAAGCTAAGATCCTCATTTTGTGCCGCCCATGATATTCGAATGACCCTGAGAAGCACATCCTTCACCTAATTTTTGTAGTAGCTTTTGATCCTTACATATTGAGTGGGCGGTGTGGGAGGTGAGTTATGCGGAGTTGTGGGAGATTATGGGGGGTGTCAAAAATTGATCCAAGATTTCAACAATTATTATTGCACCATTGAAAAGTACTCGTTGAGAGCTTTCCAACGATATATAACACTGTAGAGTTTGGTTGAAAAATGATCCTCAAACTATCCATCCAAAACTAGTCAAAACTTTATCTACTACATCCTGTCACATATTTAAAAAAGGTCGACGGGCACCTTGGATAGACCATCCGCCTCTCAACGTATAGATCTGGGTTCGATTCCTAAGAAGCGTAGTGGCAAAAATCCTTTTGAAACCTTTTGAAAAGTTGATCGCGCACCTTTTTTTTTCCATAAAATAATTGATGCCGATGAGTCGTGGGGGTTTGTGGAGGGTTGTGGGGTCGTGGGGGGTTGTGGAGGGGAGGGGTGTGGGGTTTGTGGGGGGTTGTGGAGGGGTGTGGAGGGGTGTGGGGTTTGTGGGGAGTTGTGGAGGGGTGTGGGGTTTGTGGGGTTTGTGGGGTTTGTGGGGTTCATGGGGGTTGTGGGGTTTGTGGGGTTTGTGGGGTTTGTGGCGGGTTGTGGGGTTTGTGGGGTTCGTGGGGTTTGTGGGGTTTGTGGGGTTCATGGGGTTTGTGGGGTTTGTGTGGTTCGTGGGGTTTGTGGGGTTTGTGGGGGGTTGTGGAGGGGTGTGGAGGGTTGTGGGGTCGTAGGGGGTTGTGGAGGCATGTGGAGGGGTGTGGGGTTTGTGGGGTTTGTGGGGGGTTGTGGAGGGGTGTGGGTTTGTGTGGTTTGTGGGGTTTGTGGGGGGTTGTGGAGGGGTGTGGAGGGTTGTGGAGGGTTGTGGAGGGTTGTGGAGGGTTGTGTGTTGGTGCAGACCAATCACCAATTGAAGGCTTGGGAGATCAAATGATGAAGGAAGAATCAATTCCTAAAGTGTGGAAGAAGATTACATTCAGAGGACAAGAGAAGTGTACATATATGTACATTAGCATAGTCATAGATGACTTAGATCTTTTGTTCAGTAAGAATCATGTACAAATTATCTATAAATACTTTGAGAAAAGTCGGGGCATGTATGAGAGCATATGTAGAAACCAAGATTGAGGAAGTTAGGAGTCAAGAGATAGAGAAAAAGTTAGTTGAGTTAGCTCTCATCACTCAGTTGTAATTTTCTGAGTTAATGAAGAAATATTGCGCCCGATCTTTTCGTGTCTGCTCCTTCTGTGTTTGATCAATTGTGAAATCCTTTTGAGGATATCTAAGTTGTTAGTTAATGAGCCTGTGACCTGAATTTCAGAGTCCAATTGTAAACAGGCTAGGAGAATTGTGAGTAGGAACATTCATATGTGTTGAGTGTCTACAGTTCTCTGAAACAGGCGCAAATTTCGAGTTTAATCTTTTGGTCAGTGCTCACTCCATAGTTTAAAGTTTTGTGCAAGCAAGCACTTAATCTTTAAGTTGGAAGGTGATCTACTCGTGGCTAAAAGCATTTGGCAAAACGGGTTAGATATTGTGAAAGTTAAGAAGTTAGGGATGTCTAAATCGACTTCTCAGAAGTGCAGATTCAGACATAGGTAACTTGTGAAGACAATTTCTCAAGTTATACTAAAGCTTATGAAGTAATTTAACTTGGAGGTGATGCGCAATCTCTAGGAGATGATTCGTACAAAGTTTCATCAAAAACTTTACACATTTGATAAGTCAATGTGAAGAAATTCTGCAGCAGACTTTTCTGTGTTTCATCTTCTTCACATATTTTCTCAGATTTAATAATTTGGAGATTGGACCTCTAATTAAGTGAAGGTTTTGACTTACTCTTGATATAGAGGTGTTCTAAATTCAAGAGTAGGTTGTTCTTTTGGAGATTAACACTCTCCATCAGTGGTATCAGAGCAGGAGACATCAATTTGAAGAAAAGAAGGATCCCGACTGCTGCAGATTCAAGAAATTCAACACTTGAAGGACTAAGAAGTGAAAGCTTGGAGTCAAAGCTTGAGGAGAAGACTATTTGACATCAAGAAAGGCAAAAGGAGTCCAATTCGAAGTAAAGGTACATACATTGTTTGTAAAGCTTGAAGTTTTCAATACACAGGTGGATACAAGATGGGAGAAAGCTTGCAGATTGATAAGCTAGATAGGGAGAACTATCCAGCATGGTCCATGAGGATGGAAGCACACCTCATGAGCAAAGATCTTATATCATTTATTACAGGAGATGAAGAAAAACCTGAGTTTGCAGATCCAAGTATTCCTACTAGGGAAGAACTTGCAATGTTGAAGACTTGGATGAGAAAGGATGCTCAAGCAAGGAGTATCATCTACATGGCTGTAAATGATTACCTTTTACCTCACATCAGAGGTTTGGAAAGTGCCACAGATGTTTGGAATGCCTTGGAAGAGCATTTCCAAAATACAACTAAGTCAAGGAAGTCCTCACTATGGGCTGAGTTCACAACCTTCAAGAAGAAGAGCTCACAATCAATTTCAGATTATGTGGCAAGGATGAAAGATATTGCAGATAGCTTGGGAGCAGTGGATGAAGACATTGAAGAGGAAAAGTTGGTAAGACAAATACTTACAGGTTTGAGAGGAGATGAGAAGTGGAAGCCTTTTATATTGTCCATAGAGTTGTCACTTGATCACTTTACTCCTGACCTTAATCAATTGCTAGGACATATGCTAACCTTTGAGCAGGATCTTAAAGGAGACAATGATAGAAGTACAAGTCAAGCTATGTACTCCAAGGACAAGAAAAAGAATGGCAAGGGAAAGCAATCAAATGATGATGAAGGGAATTCAAATCAAGCTAACTTCACAAAAGGGAAGACAAATTTCATAGGTAAAGGAAGAGGAGGTAAGAACAAAGATAATGCTAAAGCTTGTTGGATTTGTGGCAGAACAAATCATTTGGCAAATGATTGTTGGTATAACAATCAAAATGGAGGATACAACAATCAGAATTATAGTCAAAGAGGTAGAGGAGGCAGAAACCAAAGAGGCAATTTCAGAGGAAGAGGTGGTAGGACATCATATGGTAGAGGAGGTGGAAGAAACTTCCAATCTCAGTCCTACAACAACAATTATTACAATTATGCATCAGATCAGAAGGATGACATGACTCTTATCTTGAATGCAACTCATGAATCAATGGGAGAAGATCAAAGAGTGTTTTATATTGACTCAGGGTGTAGCAACCATCTGAGTGGGAATCTATCTTTGATGACTGATATGGAAGCTAGGGTGAATGGACATACAGTTCAAACAGGTGACAATACCAAACATAAAGTGGAGAGCATTGGATCAGTGAAGACAAAGAGTGGAAGTACACTTCTGAGCAAGGTACTTTATGTTCCTACTATTCCTAAAAATTTGATAAGTGTAGGGCAAATTGTGGAGAAAGGATATGAAGTAAGATTCACAAATGGTGGTGTCTATGTACAAGATCCAAATCAAGGATATAGAAACATAATTGCAGGTAAAAAGGAAGGAAGATTGTTCACTCTCAAAGTCCAAGGTAATGTGGGACATGCATTGTTTACCTATGGAGGTCAAAAGGTGTCTGAATTAGACCTATGGCATAAAAGGCTAGGTCATTTCAATGAGAGAGCTATAAAGGAGATGTCAAAGAATCAGGTGGTGCTTGGATTGCCAAATATTGAAGGGCAACATATGGTGTACAAGTGTGAAGCTTGTCAATTAGGTAAAGCACATAAGAGTTCTTATAACAAATCAGGGTACAAGTATTCAAATATGCTTGAATTGGTTCATACAGATGTATGGGGTCCCTCAAGGGACTATAGCATAAATGGATCCAGATATTATGTGTTGTTTGTTGATGATGCAACCAGGTGGATTACTTTGTATGTAATCAAGGATAAATCAGAAGTTTTCAAGACATTCAAACATTTTCATGCTTATGCAGAAAGGATCACAGGGCAAAAGCTCAAGAGGTTAAGATCAGATGGAGGGGGAGAGTATTTCTCAAAAGAGTTTGATGATTATTTGTGGAATGCAGGTATCAAAAGAGAAGTGACTTGCAAGTACTCCCCTCAACAAAATGGAGTAGCAGAAAGGAGGAATAGGACTCTTGTAGAGTTTGCAAGAGCCATGATGAAGGAAAAGAATTGTCCAAATTACTTATGGGCAGAAGCTATTAACACTGCAACATACCTTGTGAATAGGTTGCCTTGCAAAGCTTTGGATGGAGGAACCCCTTATGAAGCATGGTGGGGTAAGAAGCCTAGTCTTGATCATTGTAAAGTATTTGGATGTATTGCATATGCTTATGTTCCTTCACAATTAAGACATAAGCTAGAACCAAAGGCAGAGAAGTATGTGTTTATTGGATATGATGATAGAAAGATGGGTTATAGGTTGTGGAGTCCATCCACAAAGCAATTTCTTGTTACTAAAGATGTAACATTTGATGAGCAAAATATGTGGTATACAGGATCACCAAATGAGTATACAGGTGTTGAAGAAATACAAAGGAAAGGAAAGGCAAAGGTAAAAGTTTGTGAAGAAATTGTTGATGAAGTTGACTCTAGAAGTAGAGTGCAGGATCATGTAGAAGAAGGGCCAAGATTTGATCCAGAATCAAATGAGGCTGAAACTTCAAGAAGTGCAGAAATCAGAAGATCTACAAGGGAAAGGAAAGAACCTATAAGGTATAGCTATGATACATCTTTCCTAACAACAAAAGATTATGCCTACATTGTGAAAACAGAAGAAGATCCAACCACTTATGAAGAAGCCAAAGGTAAACAGAATTGGGAGAAGGCAATGCAAGAAGAGTATGATGCTCTACTTGAAAATGAAACTTGGGAATTAGTACCAAGACCAAAGAATCAGAAAGTCATTGGATGCAAGTGGGTATATAAAACAAAGAGGTTTGCAGATGGTAAGGTGTCTAGATATAAGGCTAGACTTGTGGTCAAAGGTTATGCCCAAACTTATGGGGTAGATTATGATGAAACCTTTAGTCCTGTTGCTAAGATGTCTACAATTAGGACATTGATTGCTATTGCTGCTTGCAAGGGATGGAAATTATCACAATTGGATGTGAAAAATGCATTTCTAAATGGTTACATTGCAGATGAAGTATATATGAAGCAACCAGAAGGCTTCATGGAGTCAATTGGATCAGATTATGTGTGTAAGCTCAAGAGAGCTTTATATGGGTTAAAGCAAGCCCCAAGAGCTTGGAATTACAGATTGGTCAAGTTCTTGAATGAATGTGGATTTCAAGCATCAAAGGCAGATAGTAGCTTGCTAGTGAAGGCAAGTGAAAATGGATATATTTACATGTGCATTTATGTTGATGATATTATTGTTACAGGAACAGATGCTCAAGGAATCAATGAACTCAAGAAGCAAATAGAGAAGGAGTTTAAGATAAGTGACTTGGGAAACTTATCTTATTTTCTAGGAATGCAGATTGTGTATACTCAACATGGAGTATATGTTTCACAAGAGAGATACTTGAAGAATCTTCTAGTCAAGTTTAACATGGAAGATTGCAAGACCTCAACTACACCATTGGAGGTAAATCATAAATTAAGCAGGTATGGAGGTGAAGAGTTCAATGACATGAAGAAATATCAGAGTTTGGTAGGTAGTCTAATCTATGCTACCTTGACAAGGCCAGATCTATCATATGCAGTAGGTGTGTTGTCACAATTCATGCATTGTCCAAAGAAGACTCATTGGATTGCAGCCCAAAGGGTACTCAGATATATCAAAGGAACCCTAAGTGAAGGTTTATATTATGGTTTCACTTCTGACACAAGAATCAAAGTGTTTAGTGATGCAGATTGGGCAGGTGACTCAGATGATAGAAGGTCTACTCATGGATATCTATGTTATGTTGGAGACAAGTTAGTGTCTTGGTGTTCAAAGAAGCAACATACAGTTGCTTTATCATCCACAGAAGCTGAGTATAAGGGAATGGTAGAAGCTGCAAAGGAAGTGATATGGTTGAAGACCTTGATGAAAAGTTTTGAGTTTGATCATAGTACTCCAATAATTTTTGAAGACAATATGAGTTCTTTGTATTTGGCAGCTAACCCTGTTTTTCATGCCAGGACTAAGCATATAGAGATTCAGTATCATTTCTTGAGGGAAAAGGTACTAGATAAAGAGATTGAAGTGATGTATACTCCAACAAAAGAACAAGTGGCAGATATGATGACAAAGAGTCTGGATGGACCTAAGTTACAAAGGTTCAAAGACATGGCAAGTATAAAGAAGACAGAGAAAACCTCAATTGATGATTGAGGGGGAGCTGTTGGTGCAGACCAATCACCAATTGAAGGCTTGGGAGATCAAATGATGAAGGAAGAATCAATTCCTAAAGTGTGGAAGAAGATTACATTCAGAGGACAAGAGAAGTGTACATATATGTACATTAGCATAGTCATAGATGACTTAGATCTTTTGTTCAGTAAGAATCATGTACAAATTATCTATAAATACTTTGAGAAAAGTCGGGGCATGTATGAGAGCATATGTAGAAACCAAGATTGAGGAAGTTAGGAGTCAAGAGATAGAGAAAAAGTTAGTTGAGTTAGCTCTCATCACTCAGTTGTAATTTTCTGAGTTAATGAAGAAATATTGCGCCCGATCTTTTCGTGTCTGCTCCTTCTGTGTTTGATCAATTGTGAAATCCTTTTGAGGATATCTAAGTTGTTAGTTAATGAGCCTGTGACCTGAATTTCAGAGTCCAATTGTAAACAGGCTAGGAGAATTGTGAGTAGGAACATTCATATGTGTTGAGTGTCTACAGTTCTCTGAAACAGGCGCAAATTTCGAGTTTAATCTTTTGGTCAGTGCTCACTCCATAGTTTAAAGTTTTGTGCAAGCAAGCACTTAATCTTTAAGTTGGAAGGTGATCTACTCGTGGCTAAAAGCATTTGGCAAAACGGGTTAGATATTGTGAGAACCAAAGTTAAGAAGTTAGGGATGTCTAAATCGACTTCTCAGAAGTGCAGATTCAGACATAGGTAACTTGTGAAGACAATTTCTCAAGTTATACTAAAGCTTATGAAGTAATTTAACTTGGAGGTGATGCGCAATCTCTAGGAGATGATTCGTACAAAGTTTCATCAAAAACTTTACACATTTGATAAGTCAATGTGAAGAAATTCTGTAGCAGACTTTTCTGTGTTTCATCTTCTTCACATATTTTCTCAGATTTAATAATTTGGAGATTGGACCTCTAATTAAGTGAAGGTTTTGACTTACTCTTGATATAGAGGTGTTCTAAATTTAAGAGTAGGTTGTTCTTTTGGAGATTAACACTCTCCATCATTGTGGGGTCGTGGGGGGTTGTGGAGGGGTGTGGAGGGGTGTGGAGGGGTGTGGAGGGGTGTGGGGTTCGAATAGGGAGAGAGAGAGAGAGAGAGAGAGAATCGTGTGGTGCTACAAAGTTCCTTTTCATACTCGCTAAAGAAGGCTTGCATGCATTCGTTATTATATGCTACAAAAGTAGAAACATCACTTTTTTCTTGTAATGTAAATTGAAATGGAACTCCCTTACCTGATAATACCTCATCTGTTATTTTTTAAGAAAACTCATCGGTCCATGCACGTGGAGCTTCCTCATGAACTCTTTCAAGGTATTCACTAACGTAGTACATGCACTCCTCAAGGATCCATCCCTTTGCCATACATCCTTCTCGTTTTGCTCTTTGTTGCACATAACTTTTATTATCCCCATAAATCGCTTAACTCAAAACATCCATCGAGTGTTTGCAACATATGCAATCTCTATTTCATCCACAAGATGGACTAATAAATGAACCTGAATATCAAAAAATGATGTTGGAAGCTCTTTCTCCATTAAACATAATAGCTCCTACATTCATGTTTCTTTTGTGGAATCGAGTCTTTGGCAATCTCTCTTGATATAATTCCACGTATTGTTATCATAAATCAAATTATAAAGAAATTATTTCATAAGTAGAAGATAATAAATAGTCTTATATATTAAATATAAAAGTATGATAATTACCTTATATGCAATCCAAGATGATAGATCACGTCCCGTACTCCTTTCATTGTACATCCATTGATAACCATAGGTAGAATGTGCTTCAAAACATTATGTGAATCATGTGTCTTTAACCCAGATAAGCTCCTATCATCCATAGTAAACATGTTTTGGAAAGATTCTCCATATCTTGTAGGTGTTCGAATCAATTCAATCCTATCATCCACAATAAACATGTTTTGGAAAGATGCTCCATATCTTGTAGTTGAAATGTAAGCTTAATGGAACAGTTGATAGTTATAAGGATAGGCTTGTTTCCAAAGGTTATACTCAAGACAAAAGCATTGAATTTGATGTGAATTTTTATCCCACGTGTCCAATGACCACTATTCATAGCATATTTGTAGTTCTAGCTCATAACGCTTGGAATGTACATCATTTGGAAACTAAAATTGAATGGTGATTTACATGAAGAATTTATGTATTATATCCTTGTGGTTTTGTGGAGATAGGGCATGAAAAAAAACTTTGCAAGTTGAAAAAGGCATTGTACGGATTGAAGCAAGCACAATGTGCTTGTTATGAAAAGATACATGCCTACTTGTTAGCACATAGATTTGAGAACAGTCCAATTGAAAGCACCTTATATGTTAAGCAGGAAGATGTTGTATTTGATCATTGTTGTATATGTTGATGATATGTTGCTTATAGGTCCTAACAAGAAGCATATTGTTGAATTTAAGCCTCATTTTCATGTCTCTTTTGAGATATCAAATTTAAAGCATTTGCATCATTATTTGAGCATTCAATTAATGAAAGTTAATGGGGAATAGCTTTGTTTCACAAAAAATACATTGACACATTATTGTAGTGTTTTTCCCTTGATGATTAGAAACATATTATCACTCCCGTGGAGAGAGGTTTGAGGTTGAGTCTTCATGATAGTGGAGATGCACTTGATGTTGTTCTCTATCAACAAGTTGTTGGATGCTTGATTTGATTATGCATAAATCAACCTGATATTTAGTGTTTTGTCTTACAGATGAGCAAGTATATGCATTGTCAAGGTATCAAGCACTGGCAAGCAGTTAAGTGCATCTTGCACTACTTGAGTGGTACTTGGATACTTAGATTGTTTTATCCCAAGGGGGGATCATTATTGCCAAATTGGCATGGTTTAATTGACTTGGATTGGGCTATCTCTCTATGACGCTCATGTATCCAACATTGGTTTTTGCTTCATGTTGGGTAGCTCATGCATATCTTGGTTGGGCAAGAAGGAGCCTATTGTGGCCACTTCTAGTTGTGAGGCTAAGTATAGGGAAATTTCCACAACAATTGTTGATTGTGTGTGTCTCAAATGCCTTTTGGCTTATTTGGGTTTTGGTTAGTCGTTTGCCACCACCATCTTTGGTGACAGTCAGAGCACATTGGCAGTTGTGAGGAACCATGTGTTACATTCTTGCACAAAGCATATTGCACTATCATTATGTCAAGGAGATATTCTCTGCTGGAGAGATCAATTTGACTTATAAGCCACACAAGATAATGTTGTAGAACTTTTTACAAAGGCTTTTCTTAAGGAGAAGTTTGAAGCCTTTTACAAAGTTTTGTGATTGCTTCCTTTTGTGGACTGATTTTTTTCCACATTTCTTGGCACTTCCTTATACATGAGTGCCAAATCCTTGTTCATGGCATCACTTCAGAGGAGATTTGTTGATATATTTTGGTAGTGGAATGTGTGAACACACTTAGGATTGTCCAGGTAGTTTTTTCCCTCTTTACAAGGCTCTTTTTCTCCAGCTTGTATATACTTCTATAATCCTAATAGTCCACTTATCTTTGTACATTCAGTTGTTAATATATTATGTATTTTTTTGCTCTCCAAGCTTCTTCTTTTCCTTGTGTTGTTTGTGTGCTTTTGCATACCTCAAACCACAACATTACCTTTGTGCTTCTCACTAGCTAAAAAATATTGATCTACAACATGCATAATTGACTTATTCTTCATAGACTAATCTTCTTATAACAAAATAGATACTAACTTCTCAAAGCTTAAGGCATTTGAATTGCCCTTCACCATCAGTTAAAGATTGCAAGCAAAACTATGATAAGAATCTAGATCATTAAGAAAAGTATGCACAAGTGAACTATATAGAAAGATTTCATCAAGCAATATTTCATCAACAAAATTCAACTTCTCTCTCATATCCTTAATCCTTATCAAAAAAAATTCCATTGAATCTCCTTCACTCATATGTTCACTCTCCAATTTTTTTCAGAGATGAGTAATATGAGCCTCATTTCTTGCCTAGTATAGTGTTTTAAGAGTATCTCAAGCAGCTTTTGTTGCTATAACAATGAATTTAAGGGATAATGTCATGCTTGATAGACAAAGCTATCAATGCATGTTTCTATGCATATCTACCATCCCAACCAAGTTGCTCTATAGTAGGTACAATAGTAACCATAGGATCAGGAAATTCAAGATCATCATCTTCAACACCACCTACATCACTTCCAATCATTGTATTTGTAGGTATAAGAGGATGTATTTCAACACCATCCACAATATTCCATAAGCCTTTTGCTTCCAATACATGATGCATCATCTATGCCCACAATGGGAAATTAGATCCATCCAACTTATCTTCAAGAACCAACATAAAAAATACATAATTGCTTTTAGTTATGGCCAATGACTAAATAGCCTGATGCTAGAATATTGATTGGATCTTTTAAATTTAAAAAAAAAAAACCAATCCATCTATGATAGACATGTAGCAAACTTTGAGATGCTTGCACTAAGCGAACCAAAAACTCTATATATGTTTGGTGCAAAAGGAAAAAATACATGCACAACCACTACGATAATGTGTTTGGAGGCCAAAACAAGCTCAAATCAAAATTTAGATGCTACCATGCAGACTATTTTGAGTTATTAATCATCTTGAGTATTCTCACCAATTTTCATACGATTTTGAGATTATGATTAGAAGGGTCTCAATCGATGCCCTTATTTTGATATTAATTGTCTGAGTTTTAGGACTGCAAATCCACACAAACAACACTATGATGAAGAAGAAGCTTGGATTACTAAGTGAATGTACAAAGATAAGTGTCTTGTTAGGGTTATAGATGTATATACAAGTTAAGGGAAAGAAACCTCCTGAAGATATATCAACACTACCAAGATATGTCAACACTCTAGCCATGCCAACCCAAACACTCAAGCTAATATATGGTCTGATGCCAACAGAACAAAATCATAGGTGCTAGTCAAATTGTCAACCTCACCTCTCCAAGGCCACACTTATGGCCAACTCAAGTGGCCAAATGCATGAAGAATCTATTTGATGGAGACTATGATCCTAGGATGCACGTGTCAAAGTTTTGCCTAGTGCTTAGAGTAGAGGAATTCAATTATTGGCTCACACAATATGATGCATTTGTTCTATCCCTAAAAGGAATGGCTTTAGCATGGCTCCACCTGCTAAATATCCATAATTTTGCAATCTTGATGAAATCATGAATCCTTTAGCTTGAAGCTTCAAACAAGAGCCTTGTGAATCAATCCAAGATGTGGCATGAAGGTTTATATTGTACTTGGAATTTTTGAAAAGATTGTCCCTCAAAGACCAAATTATTTATCTATTTTCAAGATGGGCTAGCAAGTTCCACTCTATGAATATTGGTGTACCTCACAATGCCCAAACCTCTAGTTGAATGCATACAAATTTTTATCTAAATTGATAATGACGTGGTTCATCTCATTGGCTCAACCATGGTGCCAAATCTAGAGCCCAAGACTCCTTCCTTGACATAAGTAATAGAAACCATCATGCAAAAGTTGGAACCTAAACTTGATAATCATCCAAATCCCTCCTTTCATCAACAAACATATGAGGATTTCACACCTTGGCAACCACCATTGGAAAAATTATGTTTAGTGTAGAGGATCCCCGTATTCCTTCCCAAAGACCTATAGCCACATATCTAGGATCTCGAAGTGCACTAAGACCCTCTTGCTAGTGTCTTCCACTTATCAAGCAAAGACCTAGAATTCCACTACAATTAGGTGCACACCATCAAGGAAGCCATGCAAACTACATGGGGGCATTCCATCCATCAAATGTGAGTACTCAATTTCAATCTCACTTTATCCTATGTCAATGATCCATACCCCACTTCAATGGAATCAAATTCCACCTCAAGCACATCTTTATGGCACATGAAATGGCCCACACAACTTGTGCTTATATCCACATAAATCCCATCTTCTAGGAGCACAAAGACCATTGGCAAAATAAACCCAAAAAGGAAAACCCATTAGGCCATAAGCTTTTCCATGATTTATATCAAATCCAAAGTAATGATCTGAGTGTGGAGATACTAACTTGTACAAAAAAATCCCTAACTTTTCGAGAAATGTAGAAAATGAGACCTATAGAATGTCAAGCAATTTTGAGATAAGTGAGGGTGAATAAGTAAAACCAATCAAGGTATCCACTAGGTCCCAAGCAAAAAGAAAATTCATTCAAACTGATCAAGGGGAAATCACTGACACCAAGAAGAACAGAATAAAAAGTGTGATTCATCCTCTAACAAAAAAGGGTAAAAATGGACTTGGAAATGTCAACAAGAAAAGAGAACCAAGAGGATGAAAAAGAGATTAGAGGAGCTAGAAAGCCAAGTCAAAGAAGCTCAATAAGAGGCCATAATAACAAAGGAACAAAGTAAGAAATCAGGGCCAAAAAGTGGTAGATGCAGCTCTAAGAGAGAAACCATAGTGGACCTGAACCTTGAATTACTACCACAAACATGTCACAAGTGCATTCAAGAAGCTCTTATCTTATAAAATCATGGCATGCACTACCCTTAGGCCAAATCAAGAAAAAGAATGGTTAGAGATCTATAAACAAATGATTAGTGTAGCTTAAAAGCTCATGGAAATTGTTTCTCTAGTCTTCCATTACACATGCATTCCAAGAGCAATTTTGAAAGTTGACTAATTAAGGTAAGCTTCAAGAAATGTCATTACAGGCTCAAGAGCCTATAATACCATACAGACATGAAGTTCCAATAGAATCTCTAATGCCATGAGGAGAAGATTTGAGACCTAGCAATAGAGATCCATAAACAAAGAAAATTATGGGAAGATATAAAAGAACAAAAATGGAAAGACATGAAAGATCAAGAACCAAATTTCCCAAAAGTCGATTTTCAAGAGCCTCGAATTGAAGAGTATGATATCTTTCTAGATGGATCAATAAGTTTTGATTGTGATTCTGATATAGCATCAGTCTAGAAAAGTCAAAATTTCACAAAACCAAACTGGATGTGGGAATTTGAACCATATGGACTCAAATATTGGCTATGATGCATATGTGCATCAATGAGAAAAGTCAAAAAGAAATTTTGTGAAGAAGATGCGTATGATTTAACCATGGTCAATATTAAGGAAGAAGACCCAGTCTTAGAGCAGATCCCAGATGCATTGAGATGGTACAAGAATAAAAGTCTATAGAGATGGAATAAAGGTCAACATAGGGGGTAATTGAACCAAGCACCCAAAAGGAAAGCATATGTCATGATGATTGGAGACCCCTTTGGAGGACCAATATTCCAGCTCAAAGGAAGACTTCATACAAGGAAGAGGTGCATATATGAACGATCATCCTCATGTTTCAATATCATATGAAGTACAAGTAGAAGACACAATACGAGAGCAAAAGACACTCCAAGATGAAGATGCAAAGTAAAAAGTTTATTAGTATGGGTTTTTAAGTGCCTGCAAACTTCAATAAGTATGAAGTGGAACTAGAAAAATAGTGGTCTCAATTCAAAACAAAGACATCACTTCAAGTATAGCTTATGACAACTAGGAACAAACCAAATCAGTGGTACTAACCATTGAAGACAATGAATAACTCCACTTAAATAAGAAATGATTTCTCAGCATATGACGAGAGAGATTTAGTAGACTTGCTACACCAATATTGATATGTTTTTGCATGGAGTTATGAAGGCTTAAAAGGTGAAGATCGAGAAGTCTAAATGCATATAATCCTCATTACGATCAATGAAAAACCCAAAAAGCAAATACCTTACACATACAATGGTGTCTACTCAACCAAAATAAAAGAAGACAATGATAAAATTTGGCAACACGATTGATCTATGTGATTGAACATATAGACTAGGTGTGACCCATCATGGTAGTTCCTAAGAACTAGAAGTTACAAGTATGCATAAATCTAAAGAAATTCAATGCAACAGTGGTCTCTAATAGCTATCATTTACATATCATAGATCATCTACTAGAAAGGGTGCCAAGCCAAGATGTTTATAGCTTCTTAGATGGAATTTCAAACTAAATTAGGTAGCTATTGCTCTTGAAGACCAACATAAAATACCCTTTGCCTCCTAATGGGGTATCTTTGCATTTTGAGTCATGCCCTTTAGCTTGATCAATGCCCTTTCTACCTTCCAATGCTAACGTGTCATATGTTCTACGATCTTATAAGAAAATGCTTAGAAGTTTGAATGACCTTCGTATATATGTAAAGCAACACATCATGCATATTCCTAAATTAAATTGAATCTTTGAGCAATGCAAACAATACCATGTGTGTCTAAATGAAATGTTTCTTCATGCTATGACAAGGCAAAAACTTTTGGGACATGTTGTCTCAAAAATGGAACATCGAGATATGAAGACAAGATTAAAGTCATTGTAGACTTTCCTAGGCCTAAACATATTTGAATCGAGTGATGATTGTGAAAAAGCATTCCATGAACTTAAAAGTCACTTGATTTTAGTATAAATATTGAAATCTCTAGATTGGACTAAAACATTCCATGTGCATGTAGATGCATCAAATTATGCCATCAATAACATTCTAGCATAATGGATTGATAATGGGAACTTTAACTTTCCACTACACAACCACTAAGCAAGAAGGACTAGGGATGGTGTATAAAGCAAAGAATTTTTTACATTATCTTTTGATAAACATATAGGTTCTTCATTGATCACCAAGCCTTATTGTATTTGGTCAACAACCCTGGTGCTAAAGGCAGACTAGTATGATGGTTTCTATTAATCATGGAATTTTCCTTTAAAATCATGGTAAAACAAGGGAAGACACACCTTAGAGCTTACCATTTATCATGACTAATCATTTTTGAACCACCTATTGGTGCACTGGATGATTTGACTAACTCTATCTTGTTTAATGTAGAAGTAGTTCCTGTTGATGATATGATTTCTATTACATCATTTCCATTTGTATCCCCATGAGCGCATCTCCATTTTGTATCTAGGAGGAACTCCATTTTCATTTTATATTGTACCTCTTTGTATTTGATTACCTTGTCATTTGCTTCTACATATGTTTTCATTAGCCCTCAAGGGGAATTATCCCACATATGATGTACTTTGGAGAGCCTCCTCCAACTCTTTATAAGGAGGACCTCTCCCCCCATTTGTAGAGGCTTGAGGAGCCTACTCCATGCTCTTGGCAAGCTCACTCTAATCCATGTGAGTTTTCGCATTTCATGGTCTACTCACTTTTGAGTCTCACACTCTTTCAATTTGTGAGTACACTCTTCTTTTCATTTTGCTTCGGTGTATGTACTCTCTAGATGGTATCTGAGCGATAGATGGAGAACTTGGTGGTGCATTTGGTTATCATTTTGGTGGTGGTGGTGGTGGTGGTGGTGGTGGCGCTTTAGTTTTGGTGATTTGCTTTCTCCTCAAGGAGACAAGTCTTTTTCCATCAACTGAAATGATCTCATAAATTATATCACTCAAATTAGAGCTTATAAGATTTCCAACAAAACAAAAATCACTAGAAATGGATTCAGTATGAAGGAGAAGAAATAATTACAAGATAAGGGGCTTTGTGATGATCATCTAGAGAGATAGAGTATGTAAAAGTGAAATCTCTGCAAAATATGTAGAGAACAGCTAGTAGGGGGTGTGCTTAAGCAAGGGGGCAGCTTGGGCACGTATTTCCACAACTCTAAGTCATAATTGAAATCATATACATGTCAAAAGGTCACATACCAACCTCTTTAACTAATCAAAATCATGTACATGTCAAAAGGTGAGGTCCAAACATATCAAGAGGTGACATATTTCTTCTCTAATCAAAATCTTTTCATTACAGACATGATTTGATGCCTCCAAATCATGGAAATCATCCTCTTTTGATTTTGGATGATGTAGAAGATGAATTTTGGGGCATGTTCTTATACTTGAGCTTGAAATGAAAAACTTTCAACACCCCCCCTCAAGCTCAAGTCTTTTTCATTTGTTGCTTCATCCTATGTCTCTTATATTGATTGCTTCTTTGAATCCTCCAAGCTTTTTACCTTCAAGAAAATTTGTCATCATGTCTCCAACAAGCACTTTAATTTTCACATACCTTATACCGAGCTCCTTTGCCATCACCTTTTCTCTAATGAAGTGGTAGTGAACCTCTATGTGCTTGCTTCTTGCATGAAACATGGGATTGTTAGCTAGGTAGATGCTTGAAATGTTGTCTCCATAAACATGAAACTCCTCCACATCCACTTTCGAGTCCTTAAGTAGCTTCTTAAGCTATAATAGCTCACATGTGGATAATGCCAAAACTTTGTACTCAGCCTCCATGGATGAAAGAGCAACAGTGGGTTGCTTCTTAGAGCTCCATGAGATCACTTCTATACCTATTATGAAAACATAACCAGATGTACTCCTTATATCATCTTTGCTACCTACCCAATCAGCATCACTATAACCTTTGACACTTATATCATCATCATAAGAGTAAAATAGACCTTGTTTGATGGTGTGCTTTATGTATGTAAGAACTTTTCTTGCTGCCATAAGATGATCATAAGAGAGTACACCTACTACATATGCAAGATCAAGTCTAGTGAATGTAACATAAATTAATGAGCCAATTGTGGTTCTATATAGTATAATATCTTGTATAGACTCTCCTTGACCTACAAACAAATTTTTATTGGGCTTCATGGGCTCAGAAACTGGCTTACAACCACTCATACCAAACTTGTATGGCACATCCAACAAGTATTTTCTTTGAATCAAGAAGATGCCATCGTGTGCATAGATTACCTCTATTCCCAAGAAGTACTTTGGTGTTCCAAGATTAGATATCTTTAAATCCTTTCCTAGCTTTGATTTGATATCTTTAATACTTGCAATATCACTTCTTGTGATGATCAAATCATCCACATAGATGCATATGTATATGATCTTGTCTCCTTGCTTCTTCATCTAGAGTGATATATCTGCAACACTTTTATTGTATCCATAACTTGATAAATAATCCCATAACCTCTGATTCCATGCCCTTTGTGTTTGATTTACTCCATATAATGCTTTCCTTAGCTTGCAAACATGATTTGGGTACCTCATACTAGTGAATTCTTGATGTTGCCTCATGTAGACTACTTCTTCAAGCTCTCCATTGAGGAAAGAATTCTTCACATCCAATTGATATAAGCTCCACTTCTTTGATGTGGCCACTACAATAAAATTCCTAATTGTTGGAATCTTGGCAATGGGGTTGAAATTTTCATCGTAATCTATCCCATAGCTTTGGGAGAAGCCTTTTGCCACCAACCTTGCTTTGTGCCTAGCAATGGAACCATCCAAATTTCTTTTAATTTTGTAAACCCGCTTATTACCTATCACCTCCATGCCTTCTTGAGCTGGTACCAAGATCCAATAATGGTTCGCATCAAGTGCCTTGAGCTCTTCCTTCATTGCCCCTTGCCATTCCTTTCAATCATTAACTTCTTCATAACTAGTCACTTCTTTGTCCTTGATTACCTGAGTCATTTTTATGTAATGCTTTGCAATGAAATTATCATATATTAACCTCTAAACTCGATATCTTATTCTTGAAGACCTTATTTCAATTCCTTTAGGTGTGGTTGCCATCTTCTTTCTTTGTTTTGCGACTCTTGGGGTTTGAATTTCTTCTCTCTTCATCTTCCAACATGCTCTCGTCCACATAGCTTCCTTCTTCAATCCCAATATTCTCTTTGCCTTTGACTTTGCTTTCTTCATAGCTAGTCTCTCTTTCCCTAAGCTTTCCACTCCATGGTGAGGGTTTCCTTGTGTTGGATGAGTTTCTTGGACCACTTATATCCATGATTTCTTGAAGTATATCATCATTCTTCTTATCTATCTCACCTATCTTTTCAACCTACAATGGAATTGTGCATGCATACCAAGGCTTCAACTCATCAAAGACAACATCTTTACTTAACTTCAGCTTCTTGGTGATGGGATTATAGCATTTATACCCCTTTTGTTCCATAGAATATCCCAAAAAGATACACCTTTCATATTTGGCATCTAACTTTGACCTCAACTCTTGAGGTACATGTATATAGCATATACAACCAAAGATTCTAAAATGTGAAATGGAAGTTTTTCTTCCATTCCATGCTTCCTTAGGGGTTAAATGATGTATACCTGATGTAGGATATCTATTCATGATGTATGTGGTTGTATATGTAGCCTCTCCCCAATAACAATGTGGCATATTCATTTCGTTGAGCATACATCTTGCTACCTCTCCTATGTGTATGTTCTTTCTCTCTACTACCATATTTTGTTGAGGGGTATACCTGCATGTAAATTATCTTTTGCTAGTGGGGGGTAATTGCATCATCGCCATCAACAGATTATTATGCAAGCATTCCTTTTTTCATGAAGACGACGAAGATGGAAACATGGTGCTAATTATGTGATGTTGACGATGCATAGAACTTAATAGAGAGAGAATAACAAGCAATCGAAATAGGAAAGAGAAAAGAAACATACAGAGCATACAAATCTTACACATAGAGATAACGAAGAAGAAGATAAAATGATAGCAAATTCTTTTTCATTAAACAAAGTCATATATTTATACAACTCCTCACACCCATTCGCATGGGGTATCATGACTTTTCATTGCAACCCTTCGTAGACCCTTCAATGTGAGCCTTAGTTAAACTATAAAATACCAACACGTACATGCCACTTTAACATTGGCATGCATGGTGGACTCAAATCCCACACCATGTGTACCAATGTCCTAGGTTTACTATATGCAACCACCCTATAAAACAGTATCCACCAACCAAAGTGCATGGGCCAAATCCATGGTATGGAAGGTAAGACAATGCCCATAACAGTCCAGAACTAGGAGAAATGTGTAATGTAAAGCAAAGTGCCTAGAAATTAATCCAAGTTATCCAAGTACATTACATACAACCCATAGTTTGCCCTCCTATATGCATTAGCATGAAGTACAAAAAATGGCATAATTACATTGCTCATCTTATACATCAATTACATCATTTTCATATAACTTCCTACAATACATCATTATCATGTACAATCTATGTAAATTTGCAAGAAGGATGGATCATCCAATCATACCATTATCATCGCCAATCTTCACTTCGATACTGCATATTCGGCTCCCCATAAGTACTACAACATAAATCATCAGATAATGATCAAGCATAGCTTGTCTATTATGGATTAGTATGATCAGTAAATAACAATATATGAAGACTCAAATCAACATGAAGGTGTGTATCCCATAGTCCCACATCATCCGCTACTCAAAACATGCACACAAAAGAAAAAGAAAATCAGTGAATGCTTCTGCCGTATCAATGCTACCTCACATTCACAATCAACACAGAGTGTTTCTGCCGACTTAACGCTACCTCACACTCTCATTATCAAAAACAAAACAAATGAAGGCTTTTGCCATGGGACTAAAGACACCAAACTCTATGCGATCTTGATCTCCGAGATATAAACATGGTGCCTTAATAAAATGGATATGAGGATGCGAGGAGTAGAGGAGAATCTAAGTTTCATTGTGATTACCAACCAAAAAAATCAATTACTATGTAATGTATATATTGATTGTTTATTAGTAGTGAAAGTATTAAAATTATTATTTTACACATCTCAACCCAAATAAATTATGATCATGCAACGAATGGGAATGATAACCATCGCAACCATTTAGACATCGCTTAAAAGTAAACTCTTTTGCTGGTCAAGAAGACATAAGGACCAAGCAATGAGGAGAAGTTCCAAAGAACGATCATGATCAGTATGAGATGATCGATGGAATAATTTCAAACGACATCCTTGCTAGCATCCCTAATCACGGAAATCGATGGAAGCACAGAATCTCCAAAGCAAAGGACCGGACTAAACGACTACTGTTAGCCGAAGGAATGTCATCCTATCATTTTACAATCACCGGAACACCACGATAGCAGGAGTACTGGAAGGTGATGAAGCTCCGCACACATGCTCTAGCACATGATCCCCAACATTGTAGATTCTTTGCCCATATGTCATTGAAAGACTCACGAGTCACTGAAACATGAATCACCGAGCGGGGCAAGGAACATCGGACCGGGATTGGACATGAGAGGGAGCGAGATTAGCGCTGAGAGTGGGGTGGTCCGCATGATGTGGCCTAAATAGCGGAAGATGCACAGCCAAGCACAATGGATGAAGATGGTGGCGTGCCTGGCTTTGAATCATTACGATTAGCTAAACCGGAGCATGCCGGCACCCTGAGCATCATGGAAACCTGAGGAAACCGGCCCCAATTGGTCACTAGACTAGCACCATATCACTGCAGTAGCACCGTAATCTCCATGACCACCGAAGTAGCAGGTAATCACCGAAGTGTGGTAGGATCAGCACCATCATAGGGCCACTCTATGACTGTGTGGAGGCATTAATAGATGGCATCCCTAATTTCCAGGCCCTACCGAAAAGACCCAATGACAAATGCACCGGAGCAACAATCATTCATCAGAATCAAGTGACCGGATGGGGTAGAAAAGCACCGGAATGGACCATAATAGGCATCGTAGTCACTTGGGAGCGATCGTAATGTAGCGCGATGACACAAATGCACCAAACAATAAACCAATCGACTACATCACCGGATGCACCGGTGTGATGTAGATGTGTGTGCATTTATACATGACCCATTCATGGTAACCATCGAATGACATGATGGTAACCACCGGATGACATGATGGTAACATTACGGTGATGATCGGATAACATTACGGTACATGACATTACAGTGATGACCCGATGATGCTGCAGCAAATGATGGCTAACAAGTAGTGTTGATTACCATCACGAATAGTGTGTAATACTTAATGATGAATGAATGCATGATATCATCCTTCATATCTCACAATGTACACAAATCTCGGTGATGATACATGATCATATAGTAGTTCCACATGTATGTAAACCTGATGTCATGTTGTAGAGGGGAATGCCATTCATCAGGAAACCATACCACCATTTCTATACCACCGAAAGAAGTAGTCGGTCCGATCGATCATGACCTCCAAATGTTCTGGCACAACATTGTGATCAGATTGGAGCACCGAAGGGAAGGACAGTAGTGACTGAAATGGATCACCAAAAACAACGAGAGTGCAGTGGACCAAAGGATGCATCCAGAGTCAAAGCCAAAACCATCGAAAGTGGCACCGAGAGTAGGATAGTTTCTGGAGGCACGCTCCACATGGTACGATCGGGGAGCAGAGGTGACGGGCATGGCCTCAATGAGTGGCGCACATGGTGGACCATCAACCAGAGTGGGTTCTCGAGCAATACAGGCATACTGGTGGGTGACTCTCAGCGTCCGACGCCTCTGGAGCACGTAGCAATCAAATATGGGTTCCATCCTTGCAATCTCGAAGAGAGGCATGGGAATTCATCATAAAACTACCGTAAAGCATGGGGTCTTTTCCCATGCATTATTGGAGAAACTGACGAGGGCGAATCAGCCGAGTGGCGTGGACTCCAGTCCAAGAACTAGGCATCAAACAGTGATAACCGCATAGAATGTCGCCAATAGGCGTCATCATCGCATGGGTCGGCACAGGGAAGAACCAAAACAGTTGATGCAAAAATTCAATGCAAATCACGAGATGTGTGCTTCACACATGCTGGGAAAATGAACTAGATTCTAGCCAGCAGAGCCGAGGGGGGGTAAGTACAGACGGCGCCAAATGTTAATGGGGGGTAATTGCATCATCGCCATCAACAAATTATTATGCAGGCATTCCTTTTTTCGTGAAGATGATGAAGATGGAAACATGGTGCTAATTATGTGATGTTGATGATGCGCAAAACTTAATAGAGAGAGAATAATAAGCGATCGAAATGGGAAAGAGAAAAGAAACATACAGAGCATACAAATCTTACACATAGAGATAATGAAGAAGAAGATAAAATGATAGTGAAAGACACACCGATCATTGCTCAGACGTGCATTCCCAATGCGCTTCTTTTTCATTAAACAAAGTCATATATTTATACAACTCCTCACACCCATTCGCATGGGGTATCATGACTTTTCATTGCAACCCTTCGTAGACCCTTCAATTTGAGCCTTAGTTAAACTATAAAATACCAACACGTACATGCCACTTTAACACTTTTGATGCCATTGAATTACTAAAATTCAAAAGATTCATGGGAGAATTACTCTCTCCCTCCATCGGATCTCAAATTTTTTATTCCAGACTCCTTCTCCACTTATGTCTTGAATTACTTGAAGTAGTGGAACACATCTAATTTGTTCCTAATGCAATGCAACCATATTTTTCTTGAACTATAATCAATTAAGGTTACAAAATACCTAGTTCCAATAAGGGATGGTTCTCTTGTTGGACCCAAAACGTCTGTGTGAATGAGTTCTAAAACATTTTCACTCACATAGGTACTCTTCTTGAAGGGCAACCTTGATTGTTTTCCTTGTTGGCAAGCTACACAAATTTCATGCAACATTTTAGATGTAAAATTTGGTAGGCCTCTTACCAAGCTCCTTTGCATGCTCTTGAGCTTTTGTAGGTTGATATAACATATTCATTTATGCCATAGGTCCAACTTTGCTATCCTCTTGTCTCCATGCGATATACATTGAATGGTGTGGTTGATTTATGTCCATTGTGAACATTCTCCCTTACTTCTTTCCTTTTTCTATGAGCTTGAAACCTGCCCTTGGATCCTCAACAAAACATCCTCTTTCATTGAACCTAACTTGGTAGCCTTTTTCTACCATTCGGCCTACTAAAATCAAGTTTTTGGTAATAGTAGGGACATGTAATACCTATGATAAGCACTTTGCCCTTTGATTAACTTCCAAACTGATATCTCCCACAGGTTGAATGCTATGCTCTAAGTTTCCACATGTTTTCAAATTTCATTGATGCTTTGGGACCTGAAAATTACTAAAAAAATCCTTTCGACATGACATATGATTGCTACATCCGTTGTCTACATACCATACATCTTCACTAGCTTGAGTTGTATCTTCACCATACTTGATGGCAAGTAAATAATAGTTCCCTTGATTTAGTTACCTTGACCTCTATAATTATTATTGTTGCTTTGATTCACTGGTCTTTGAGCTCTATGATAAAATTCATTCACAAAATGACCCAGCTTACCACATACAAAGCATCCATTTGAAGTGGGTTGTCCTCTTCCACCAATTCTTCCACCTCTTCCTATATTTGTTGCTCTTCCACCTCTTTGACCTACATTTTCTAGTTGTCCTTGACCTCCTTAGTTGCTTTGATATCTTCCTCTTCCTCTTGTAGCACCTTGCTTGTGTCTTCCTCTTCCTCTACTTGCATACAACAGCTGCCCTTGGCTATCCTTAGCATTATGACCACCAAGATCCATCTCCTCTATCACCATGAGAGCGATTATTTGATCAAAATCAAGAAGAGGGTACCTTACATACACTAAAGTTGTGAAGGCCCTCCATTTTTTATCATCCCTTAGTCCATTTAGGGTGTGGGCTACAAGATCATCATCATCTAGGGCACAATCGATTGACTCTAGTGCATCTGCAAGCTCTTTAATCTTTAATATATAATTAATAATACCTTGAGAAGGGCCTTTCTTGAGATTATTTAGGTCATTCTTGAGCTGAATTTTCTTAGCTTTTATGGAGGTGGAGTATAATCTCTCCAAGCACTCCCACACCTTCGTTGATGTATCCAATCTTGAAAATGTCCTATCATGGAGTTGCTGATATGCTGGGATAAAAGAAAAATGAATCTTTTGTCCCTTTCATCCCACTCTCTTACTACCCTTCTCTGGTCATTGGTTGGATTAAAGTCATCTATATAGGGTTTTGGCTCTTCACCACTCACAAGTCCCCACAAACCTTTCCCCATTAAAAAATTGCTTATTCTAAATTGCCATGGTTGGTATTTTCCCTTTTTGAGTTTCTCATTCTAAGCATTGAGAACATCCATGGTTCCTTTTAGCTCTTTTGAACCTCCCCCTTGATGCAATGAAGTTGAAAAAGATGGATTTTACCTCAAAAAATAGAGCTACTCATGATGAAGTTTCATCGGGACTTGTTTGCTTCTCCTTGTTGTTGACGTGCCCGTTCTTTGATTCTGCTCTTGAAAGTTTGATGAGGTATTTAATTCACTTCAGCATCTCCTTCTTCTCACACACTCCTATGTGCACAACGAAAGCAAATGAACCCTCCTAGGATCCTGAATTTTCTCAAACATAGGCTCTGTGTTTTCTAAGTTTCTATAAGTACATGCAAATAATTAAAATGAAACTTTGCAAGTTAAATTGAGACTTAGATAGCTTTCCAATGAGTAAAATCACTCTATTTGGACATTGTATGATGCCTCATCATCTGTAACAAAGAAGATAACTTGATCTCTTCATATAGTATTAGCTAACTACGTAGACACTATTCTCAACATTTCTTTGAACTTATGCAAGCAATTATCCCAAGGCTTACGCCACTCAAGTTAAACCTTATAAGATTTCCAACAAGACAAAAATCACTAGAAATGGATTCAGAATGAAGGAAAAACAACAATTACAAGATCAAGGGATATGTGACTATCATCTAGAGAGATAGAGTATGTAAAAGTGAAATCTCTGCAAAATATGCAGAGAACAGCTAGTAGGGGTTGTGCTTAAGCAAGGAGAAAGCTTGGGCACATATTTCACGACTCTAAGTCATAATACAATTCATTAGATGCTTTAAAGGTCACATAGCAACCTCTTTAACCAATCAAAATCATATACATATCAAAAGGTGAGATCCAATCATTTCAAGAGGTGACCTATTTCTTCTCTAATCAAAATTTTTCCATTGTAGACATGATTTGATGCATCCAACTTGTTGAAATCATCCTCCTTTGATTGTGGATGATGTGGAAGATGAAATTCGGGGTATGCTCCCACACACTTGAGCTTAAAATGTAAAACTTTCAACACTTTTCAAGGGCCAATTACCCTCCATTGGCATAATATAAGGCCCTCCTTTGTATTTCCAAAAGGTTTTAAACTCACATTATAATCATTAACCTCACTTTGAGGACACCTACTCACACTTTATGCCAATATTGTAACCCTCACTAAATGATCATGTTGTAATATTTCTCGAGGGCCAAATCTCTTAGTATTTTTGTCAAAGGTTCCCTTGTACTATCCATAGGGCTTAACCTTCATCTTTGGCACTCCTTTGGTACCAAGTGCACATATGTGTACATCAAGAATATAAGAAGAAGATATTGTGTGTGTGCCTTGGGAGGCTACTCTAAGCCCCCAAGTGTGACTCTCTCTAAGTGCATTTTGGGCTACACTAAGCCCCCTCCCAAGGTGTCTCTCTCATCATCAAGTGTAGGGCTACTCTAAGCCCCCCTACCTTCTCTCTTTTTTTGTGCCAATTCTAACTTCATGTTGCAAGTGTGGAAATTTATTTTCAATGAAAACAATGTCTATGATCTTGAATGTGACGTGTTCAAGTCAATGGTACTTACCTTCATTTACGCCAATATTTATGCCAAATGGTGAGAGATTAATCCACACCAACTATAGTCTATGGAAGGATAAAATTAGGGCATATCTTTATATCAACCTATTATATGAAGTAGTTAAACGAACAGAGCCTAAGCCAGAGAAGGATAGTGATCTAGCGGCCTTGAACATTTGGAATGTGAAAGACAAGAGAGCTTTAGGACAACTACTTTTAGCTTGTGATGAGTTGACCAAGGACCACATTACTTCCCGCAAAATGTCCCACAAATCTTGGAATATCCTACAAGATCTTTATGAGGACAAAAATCCTTCTAAAATCTACACCTTAGAGGGAGATTTCCATAACCTCTCAATTAGGCCCCAGGATCCCATTACTAAAGTTATTTCCACCTTTGAAGATTATCAACACAAGCTCACATTGTGTGTCCAATAAGTTTCTAGGGAGTACATGGCCATTAGACTTATTGATAAGCTCTTGTGATCCTATGAGACTTTTGTGACCACCCTTTATAATTGCGGCCAAGTATTGAC
Source organism: Ceratopteris richardii (assembly GCA_020310875.1). NCBI lineage: Eukaryota > Viridiplantae > Streptophyta > Polypodiopsida > Polypodiales > Pteridaceae > Ceratopteris > Ceratopteris richardii. The sequence continues at coordinate 81,024,186 of CM035409.1, forward strand.
CTAGGAAGAAGTTTGGCAACTTCTTCTCCTCCACATATCTTGAGCAAAGTCATCATCCTCACAAGAAACTATGATGAAAGCCAAGGGACCATTCAACAAGGCAAAGCATGATAGTCACAACTCTAGAAATACACCTTGGTCATCGATGATAGCTTGCAAGATAAGGGTCGTGTTGATGGAAGAGTTCAAGGCACAAAAATGAGATCAAGTACAAGCTCCCATAGAGGGCAAAGTAGCATGTAAAAGGTTGTCCATGATGTTCAAAATATTATCTCTTCAAAAACTTCATTACTTTTAACACTCATTTTCGCTTTTGTAAATACTAACTCCATTTTGTCCATGAACAGGAGATCTCAAGCTTAGGATTGTAGACAGAACACTCGTATGAATTTTCATAATTTTGGATCACATTCAAGCTTTCATTATAGAATAGGAGATTAATTTTTAACTATGTCAAACACTAGATTTGAAACTGATCAAAACTAATCAAGAAAATATAAGTAGAGCTTGTATCATCATTTTGAGCGGTTGATTGATCGTGGAGTCAAAGAGCTATTACATCTTCAATTTTTTTCAATACAAGGACTCCATTGTTCCACTCTCTTTCTTCTTCCTCATGTGTCTATGCTCCTCTTTGCTTGTCACATGCACATTTGCATCCATCACTTCATCATGATCTTCATATCACCCTCATGTTTTATTGATTGGTAATTTAAGTTCAAATCCTCATTGATGTTGCCACTTAGCACTCCTCTATGAGGAATATGTTTTTGAAATCGTTGTCAATGACAGCTACATGAGTAATGAGCATATCATAGTAAGAATAAGTAGAGAAGTCATTGGAGTCATTGAAAGTATAAAGACTTGTAAAATCCTCATGGAATTATGTGCTAATAGGATTATAGCCACTTCTAAGATACCACATGATAATAGAGGCATAGAATTGTTTGTGAATAAGGCCACAGAAGAGGCTTTTTGGCAATTCATTCCGCCAAGGCCCTACACCAAGGAAGATTTCCTAGTGTGTGAGTTCAAGGATCCTAAGACTCTTAGAAAAGCCATCTATTTAGATTGCAATTCAGATAGATTGTACCAAGTCAAAAATCGTATAAACTAGATGCATATTTGGAAAGGAAAGAAAGTATTAAATTATTCCCTCTACATAAAGCAACTACTTCACGCAAGCAAGTGGGTTCCATGGGCGGTGAACCCTCAAATCCATTAGATGTGCATAAAGAAAAGTCTAAAGACCCCCCTTGAAGTGAGATTTATCCATAACTTAGGCATAGGGAAGATCAGAATAAGGAACTAGTAGACATGAATGAGAGAGAGAAAGAGGGAAAAGGACACACAAAGATGCCAATGATTTCCCCTTACCTAGACCTAGAGAACATCTGAGGGATTTGAGTCCATCTTAAGTAGTGAAGGCCATGAAGAATTACTTCAATGGCAGAGGAGATCCTTATGATCATGTGGTAGAGTTCAAACAAGTTCTTAGAGTTGAGTGGGTAGAAAACTTTTTTACTCAATTTGAAGTCCTTGGATTAACCTTGAAAGGTACCAGCTTGCTTGGTTGCAACCATTGAATAAAGGGAACTACATTGAGATAGCTCAATTCTCAGAAGCCTTCACCACAAAGTACTCTAAGTGTGGAATTTGGCACAACATATCATCCTTGGTTGTGTTTATGTGTGTATGTATTTATGTATGTATAACCAACAAAGTTTATATCTAAAACAAATAACTTTTTAAAGCAAAGTTAGATAGGTATGTATGTATGTATGTGTGTCTATATTTCAAAAATAATTTTTTAAAAGAATAAAATTACTTTAATTTTGTGTATGTAGTTAAATAAATATAGACCTAATATCTACGTACACATTATTCCATGACCTAATATACAAATTAGGGATAGAAGAGATGAATTTTTTGCACCTAGATTTCTTCATATGTATGTATGTATGTATGTATGTATGTATGTATGTATGTTTTGTTGGAAAATCCTATATGTATGTATGTTTTTTTTTTGGAAAACCCTCCCTCCGATTGAGAGACAAATTACATGATGCATGGCATTGGGTAACTTTAATAAGTGCTAAAAAATTGACCATTCAAACAAATAAGTACTCATCTAAACAAGATATTAATTTTCAAATTATTTGGATTATCCCATGAATATGCATTACATGATATATAAATGTACAAGGATCACTAAGTGGTATGGTATCATGATAATCAACAGGCATTGTTGTAGCTACAACCCAAGAATAGGAGGCACCTTTCCTCACTTGCAACCATCCAATGACAAAGCACGAGTGAGAACTTGTGGATTTTAGTGGGAACACAGGTATGTGGGAGGGTGCAGTTGTCATCCCCTTCACCTATCATGGCATGCCCTACAACAACAATGCAGTTAAAGAAAACCAAGTAATCTTGTTGGCAAAAAAGGTATCAATAGTGACCACTCATATGAGAACTACCACTAATTTTCAAAAGCATTAAACGATAATATGTCTTAAATTTTTACAATTACCCTTGACAAAATATAGGGATGCATTCTTTCAAACCTATACATTATGTCTATAAACAACCAATGGTTACAACATACTCTAAAAGCAGGAGATGAAATGCAATATCATTGAAAATACAATGAGAAAGAGAGAGATTAAGGTAAGAAAAGGAGATATTAATAATGAAATAAGATGGAACGGTAAGAATGGATTGGAGAGGTGTTACTATACACATCAATTATTAGTTCAACTATGAATTCCCAAGCATTATCCAAACAATTTGTTGATGTATTTAGGTAGTGATGTGTGTGAACACTCTAGGACCGTTGGGGCACTTTTTTCCCTCTTTAGGAGGTTTTTTTCCCCCGGCTTGTACATACGCCTATTGCCCTAATGGGCTACTTACCTTTGTACATTCTCTAGAAATACATTCAGTATTGTGTGTTTGTGCTCCAAGCCTCTTCTTCTTCCTTGTGATGTTCGCGTGCTTCCGCAGACGTCTATCTCCAACAATTGGTATCAGAGCAGGTCGTCGCTTCTTCTAGGGTGCCGTCGACACTCCTCCATATGCAATCTCAGATTCGCACAAAATTTGGTGAGCATACTCAAGGTGTTTCCGAGATCAAAACTGCTTCGCTCTGTGGTGTCGAAATCGTGATCTGAGCTCGTTTCGGCCTCCGAACGCACTATTGCAACGCTTGTGCAGGCTATTTCTTCCTTCTGTGCCAAAGGTATATACCAGTTTCTATTCGCCAGTTTAAGCGTCTCGAAGTCTGCTACAGGTCTAGCAGAACTCGTCTCGGCTGTTCTGTTCAACTTTTTGAGATAAAGTCAATTTTCTGCATCAAGGTATTTTAGTCACCGGCCATGGCTGAAAGCAGTGATGTATTCCGTATGTTGGCTGTTGAGGATAAGTTGGATGGTACCAACTACCCATTATGGGCTTATATGATGCCACATGTACTGGTTGCAAAAGGATTGTGGAACATTGTGCAGGGTCTTGAAAGACGTCCTGTTACACCTGTAACGACAGGTACTGCAAATACAGGTGTTGGAGCTGATGAAGATGGTGTCGAAGATGATATTCCGCAGATTCCTATTCGTGCTACTGTTTCTGTTGCACCTACTGTAGAGCAGATTCGTTGGGATGGAAGAGATGCCCAGGCACATGCATTGATAGCTTTGTCTGTCAAACGTGTCATTATTCCTCACATTCGCTCTTGCAGAACAGCAAAGGATGCTTGGGATACACTTACCACTTTGTACCAGGCTAGGAATGAGGCTCTTGTTGCTTACCTCCGAAAACAGTTGGAGAGTGAGCACATGAATGAAGGTGATTCTATGGACAGTTTTCTTACAAAGATCAAAGACCTAAAGGAACAATTGATTTCTGCTGATGAGGTTATACCAGATAGCTCACTTGTGCAGACCGTTCTGAATGGTCTTCCTGATTCATATCAGAGTTTTGCCTCTAATCTTCGGTTGATGATGAAAGGCAATCCAAATGCCTTGTCATTTGAGGAATTAGTCTCTGTTCTGTTGCAGGAAGATCAGTCCAGGCAGAAGAGGTCCATTATGCGTGTTGCAGATCAAGCTTTCCTGGCTAGTCAGAAGGGCAAAGGAAAATGGAGCTCTTCTACTAGTAAGCAGAAATCTGCAAATGCTGCACAATCGAAGAACCAGGATAAAGATGAGAAGAAATCAGAAAAGCAGAAATTGTTCTGTAAGTACTGTAAAGGAAATGATCATATTATAAAGAACTGTCCAAAACTGGCTGCTAAAGAGGCAAAGAAGAAAGAGGCTGGAATGGTTGTTGCAGAGGCCTCTACACCAAAAACAGAGTCTGCAAATCTTGTGCAGGAAGAAGAATGGGCGTTTACTACTGTCTATAATTTTGACCCATCTTCTCATGATCAGTGCATGTCTGCAGTAGACTCAGATGTTTGGTACTTTGACAGTGGGGCGACCAAACATATTACCTCGCAGCGTAGTTTCTTCTCTTCACTCGAGCCTGCCCCTACAGGGAATACTGTCACATGCGCCAATAACTCCTCTTATCCTGTTATGGGAGTTGGTAAGATCATTCTGACTACTGCTGATGGTAGTTCTTTCACTTTGTCAGATGCTTTATTTGTGCCAGGGATCAAAAAGAACCTGTTATCAGTTTCTGCATTAGCCAAGATTGGCTTGGTTGTGAAATTCGTTGATGACAGGTGTACAGTCCATGATCTCTCAAATGGCGATGTGATTATTGCTTCTCGCATTTTATGTCGTGGGTTGTATAAGCTCATAGACTATGAAAGATCTGTGAATGATTCGGCATGTGCAGTTCATGATTCTCAGGCTATGTCAGATGCAAAGCTTTGGCATGCACGCTTTGGTCATCTGAATATTGCTAGTTTGTTACGCCTGCAGAAATCTGAAATGGTGTCGTCTTTGCCCAAACTTGAGGCACCTGGAAAACATGTTTGTGAAGGCTGTATTTTGGGCAAAATGCAGCGTTCTTCCTTTCCAAAAGATGGTTCAGTTCGGGCTACGCAGAAATTGCAGCTTGTACATAGTGATGTTTGTGGTCCTATGCAGACACCCTCTTTTGGAAATTACCTTTACTTCGTGACTTTCATTGATGATTTTTCCAGGCATGCATGGGTATATCCACTCAAAGAAAAGTCCGAAGTGTTCATGTGCTTCAAACAGTTTTTGCTTTTGGCTAAAAATCTGTCAGCATGTAAAATGGGCACCCTCCATTCTGATCGAGGGGGGGAATATATGTCTTCAGATTTTAATGCATTTTTGGCTGAACGTGGGATAAAACACCAGTGTACAATGCCGTATACACCTCAACAAAATGGAGTTGCTGAACGAAAGAACAGGTCACTCATCGAGATGGCGAGGTGCATGGTCAAAAGTCAGGCTTTACCACAGTTTCTGGCTTGAGGCTGTCATGTGTGCAGCATATGTACTGAACAGGTGTCCCACTAAAGCGTTGCAGTCTATCACTCCATATGAGGCTTGGCATGACCGCAAGCCATCTGTTGCTCATCTGCATGTTTTTGGTTGTTTGGCATATGCATTAGTGCCTGAACAACATCGCAGAAAATTGGATGATAAGGCAGTAAAATGTATTTTTGTTGGGTACAGTTCTGAAAGTAAAGGCTATCGTCTCTATCATCCACAGACTAAACGCATTCTGGTTAGCCGTGATGTTGTCTTTGTGGAAGATGCTATTCAGCCATTGCTTTCATGTACTAAGGAGACATCTGTTAGCTCCAAAGACATGTATGATACTTTGATGCCTCTTTTTACAGGTGGACAGGCTAGTGCTGGTCCTAATGAGGCAACTTCTCAACCTTTGCAGGTTTCATATGATGATGCAGATCATTCCATTTCTGATGCAAATTTACATGATGCACTTGTTGATGAGAGAGCTGATATTGAGCAGGCAAAAACTATGCCAAAATGGCTGGTGCAGACTTTGCGTGACAGCAAATTAGATGCACCTTTGTCATATCGTACTCGTTCAGGCTCTCATAGTGCCTCCTTTGCATCAGATTGCTATGCTATGGCTGCATCTAGTCTCTGTGATGAGAATGAGCCTGTTTCTTTTGATGAAGCACAAAATTCAAAAAATTGGATGGCTGCTATGCAATCTGAATATGATGCTATAATGAAGAATGGTACATGGTCTTTATGTGACTTGCCTCCTGGCAAGAAGGCCATTGGCACTAAGTGGGTATACAAGCTGAAGTGTAAACCTGATGGTACAGTTGACAGGTATAAGGCTAGGCTTGTTGCAAAGGGTTATGCACAGGAAAGAGGCATTGATTTTGATGAGACCTTTGCACCTACATGCCGTATGACTACTGTTCGGATTGTGCACTTGCAGCCCATCATGGTTGGAATGTACATCAATTGGACATTAAAACAGCATTTCTGAATGGTGACTTGCATGAAGAAGTGTATGTTTTTTATCCCCATGGCTTTGTGCAGAAAGGGCATGAAAACCAGGTTTGCAGGTTAAAGAAGGCATTATATGGTTTAAAGCAAGCACCACGTGCTTGGTATGAGAAGATACATGCCTATCTGATTGCACATGGTTTTGAGAACAGTCCAACTGAAAGCACCTTATATGTTAAACGTGCTAATGATGTGCTTCTGATCATTGTTGTCTATGTTGATGACATGCTGCTCACTGGTCCTATTGAGACACATATTGCTGATTTTAATGCTGATTTGCATGCCTCATTTGAGATGTCTGATTTGGGGCATTTGCATCACTATTTGGGCATTCAGTTTATGCACATTGATGGTGGAATGGCTTTGTGTCAAACGAAATATATTGACACATTATTGCAGTGTTTTGGCCTTGAAGACTGTAACCCTATTGCCACTCCTATGGAAACAGGTTTACGATTGAGTCTTCATGATGCTGGAGATGCATTTGATGTTGTTCTCTATCAGCAGGCTGTTGGATGCTTGATTTACTTATGCATTACTCGGCCAGATATTCAGTTTGCTGTCTCACAGATGAGCAGGTTTATGCATTGCCCAGGAGTCACGCCTTGGAAAGCGGTTAACCGCATCTTTCGCTACTTGAGTGGTACTCGGCTACTTGGGTTGTTTTATCCCAAGGGGGGATCACTACCGCCAGATTTGCATGCTTTTTCTGACTCAGATTGGGCTGGTTGCTATCACACTCATGTGTCCACCAGTGGTTTTTGCTTCATGCTTGGTAGCTCATGTATATCTTGGTTGAGCAAGAAGCAGCCTACTGTGGCCACTTCTAGTTGTGAGGCTGAGTATAGGGCAGCTTTCACAGCGACTGTTGAGTGTGTGTGGCTCAGACGCCTTATGGCTGATTTGGGTGTTGGCCAGTCTTCTGCCACCACCATCTTCACTGACAGTCAGAGCGCATTGGCAGTTGCGAGGAACCCTGTGTTCCATGCTCGCACTAAGAACATTGAGGTGCATTATCACTATGTCAGGGAGAGGTTCTCTGCTGGGGAGATCAGCTTGGCATATGTGCCCACGCAGGAGAACATTGCAGACCTTTTCACAAAGGCTCTGCCTAGGGAGAAGTTTGAAGCTTTCCGCAAAGCTTTGGGCTTACTTCCTTTTGTGGAGTGATTTCCACATAGCTTGGCACTTCCTTATACATGAGTGCCAGCTCCTTATTCACCACATCACTCCCAGGGGGGATTTGTTGATATATTTAGGTAGTGATGTGTGTGAACACTCTAGGACCGCCAGGGCACTTTTTTCCCTCTTTAGGAGGTTTTTTTCCCCCGGCTTGTACATACGCCTATTGCCCTAATGGGCTACTTATCTTTGTACATTCTCTACTAATACATTCAGTATTGTGTGTTTGTGCTCCAAGCTTCTTCTTCTTCCTTGTGCTGTTCGCGTGCTTCCGCAGACGTCTATCTCCAACACAATTAATAAGAGTACCAAAAAATCCAACTAACAAAACAAAATAAAGAGATGAAGAAAAACTCTAAGAGAGTAAGAGAGTAAGAGAGCAAGATAGTAAGAGAGTAAAAGATTAAGAGAGTAAGAGAGTAAGAGAGTAAGAGAGTAAGAGAATAAGAAAGAAAGAAAGAAATATCAAAACAAACAAATGGACAATGGGAAACATTCCAAAAAAATATCAAGAGCATTATTGACATAATTGTCTCTTAAATAAAGATGGTTATCATACATTATCTCAACTCCTAATGAATTTAAAAATCCAAACTTAATCATGTAAAAGGATCTCTTTCAAAAACAATGTTACTCTTTTGTTTCTTAAAATTCATTTAACTGTCGCTAACTTATGGGTTTGGTGATTACTCATGTTATCCTAAACTGAGAAACACCATGTATGCCAATACATGTCAGCTAAGATTTCTCAATATTTGTAGGCAAAGGCCAAAAGATTGAACCAAAATAGTAGTTAGCATTATATATGTTTATTATACTTAGGAATGATATCATGACTAAAATTGATTTAGGAATTTCTCACATAAGAGAAAGTTTCAACCAAGTCAATTGAATAATACATCACCTCCAACTTTGTTGGGTGTGTGTCAAGATGAGGAAGCACAAATAAAAGTACACACACGAGCAAAGAAGGAGATTGACACACCAAGAGACACAATCGCAAGAAAAAGTTCTTTGCAAATAGATAATCACTACTATGAAAAGAATTGAAGTGAGAGTTATAAGTGAATCCCTAAGTACTATGTACAATCACATATGATTATCGTGTATATATGGTTACATGGGGAAAAAACTTTTGTTAGTACTAGAATAAAAAGTGACCATGTATAAGGAAATGGTTCACATCAAATCTACTTAAGGGATGCATAAATGTAACAAACCCCGTTGGGGTGAATGATATGAACACGTACAGGGTCCCATAGATCAGCCCCCACAAGGTAATAAGCCTAAGCTTTGTAAAAAGCTTCATTTTTTTCCTTTGGGAGAGCTTTGATGAATATGTATGCCACATTATCTTGTATATGCACATATATCAAATCAATATCTCCAGCATGAAGGTGCTCTCTAACATACCGATAATGAACCTCAATGTGATTTTTGTGCTTAAAATACTAGATTTCTTGCAATCACCAATGCACTCTAACTATTAGTGGAAGATGTGTAGGTGCATCAATCTCCATTCATAGATCCATCAATAGGCATCTCAAGCATATACACTGCACTGTAGTTGTGAATATTTCCTTGTACTCAACTTCACAACTCGGTATGGCCACAGTATGTTGCTTCTTACTAAACCAAGGTAAGCATGATCCTCCAAGGGAAAAGAAATTACCACTAATGGACACTTGTTAATCATAACAATTAGCCCAATAATTATCTATAAAAGCATGCAAGCATGGTTGAACATCTCTACCATGAAAGAAACCCAAACTCAAAGTGTCTTTTGGATATCTAAACACATGTTTTACCACTGTCCAATGCTTAATTCTAGGGCTATGCATAATCAACTCAAGTGGGAAACTCCATAATATATGCCTGGCCTTGTGTTTCATGCATATATCAAACATCTCACAACTTCTGATAAAGAGAAGTATCAAATGCATCATCTACATCCTCAATTGAGAACCTAAATACTGTTTCCATTGGTGTCTTGCAATCCTCAAAACCAGAACATTAAAGTAGTTTTTCAATATACTTTGCTTGATGCATAAAATTCTGTTGGAGGAGATGGTGGACGCCTTCTAGAGATGAGATGGTGCTGCAAATTCTTGCTTCACACCAGCCAGAATTGAGTTGAGGAGTGCAGAGTAGACCCCTTAAGCTTTTCAGGAAGTACAACTAATCACCTAAGTGCTTTGGAAGATGATTCTCAAATCATTGGAAACTTATCTTTCTTCATCTCTCCTACATCTATAGCAAGTATATATAGATGTTTATATCCCCACTCATCAAAGATACAAAGTCTTTATGAACTAATTACAAGATTAGTATACATGTATATACAAGTCTTCATCTTCTGATCATGGACTGAACTTTACGCCTCATAATGTTGATCTTTGCTTCATTCTTTGACCTCAAATCTTTGTCCTAATCACCAATTGTTGATTGTCTTGCACCAACAAAAGACTCCCATTTTTCATCAGCCTTGATGCCATTTATGATCTGCCTTACTATCTGCTCCTCTTCTGTTTCTTCTCCAATACTCCCAAGTTGGTCAGCTACATCCTTCATCTTGATCACATAGTCACCTACATTTTTCTTTGGTTGCTTCGTCAAGAATGTGAACTCCATCCAAAACTGGTTCTTTTTGGCCCTTGTATTTGATGAGAAGTATGAAGATAGCACATCTCAAGTAACTTGGGAAGTCTTACAATTCCTAATATGAGGTTAAAAAATCAATGATTGAATTGAGTATGTAAGACCTAGCTAGAGCATCCTTTGCACACCATGCAGCTAGTCTCTCTTGCTCCTCTTTTGTAAGTTGATTCTTGCTTCTAAAGGTTGGCATTTTTTCATCTCCAAAGATGTATCCATACAAGCTTCTTTCTTAGAGGTAAGCCTTCCTCCTTAGGGACCATGCCGATAATTTCCCCTATCCAATTTATCAATGAATTATGGAGATCCATCTCCCATTTTACCTTGATGTTGCTCGGATACCACTGTTGGCGGAGATGGTGGACACCTTCCAGAGATGAGATGCTGCTGCAAATTCTTGCTTCACACCAACCAAATTTGAGTTGAGGAGTGCAGAGTAGATCCCTTAAGCTTTCCAAGAAGTACAACTAATAACCTAAGTGCTTTGGAAGATGATTCTCAAATCATTTGGATCAAAAAAAATAACATTGACATTGACCTTGAACCAAAAACTTTCTATTTTGGTCATTATACTTGCTCAAAGAAATGAGCAGTTCTCTTTCTTTGCTAACAATTGGACAAAATCCTTTTGGGAATATCTAACTAACTTAGATAGCTAACTTCCACAATTTATTTCACTCAAAATTATCGCTTAGGCAAGGAGAACTATCTTTAGCAAGTCTAGGGTGTATCCCAACTTTTTAGGAGCTGAACAGATAGAAGATCTGAGAGCAGTAATTCGAAGATTGCTTAAAAATGGTTGAAGAAATCAAGATGAAAATTTTTATCATATAACAAGACTCTCTAATGAATCTATAGCAATTTGAGTCACTCAAAATGATTAAGTACACGTTGAGAAATATCTCTGAGAAATTCATTGTTCTGAGTAGCACTTGACAGAGTAGAGACAAGAGAACATGATCAACATGTATGTATTAATGCACATAACGTACAATGATATTGGCAATGAATGATTGCACAATATGAGGGTAATGGTAGAGATCTATTGGGATCTCAATACCCAAGTATAATCCCTCTGAAAACTCTTTTAAATCGGGCTCTATTGCATGCAACGTTTTGAGTCACTTTTATAGCTAAAGTTGGAGCCAATTTCCAACTTTTGAATTTCAAACTCTACCAAAAAGTGTACCTAGAGTTTAGGACTTCCTTTCTCATCAACTCTCTACCAAAAAACTTGTAATTGATCCTCCAAACTCCATGTGAATGTAAGTGCTTTTTTACATATGCACTTTTACAAGGAGGAAAACCAAACTTTTACAAGTGGGTATTCATATGTGACTTCATGTGTGTACAAGGAAGTGAATAGCTAATTGTCCAAGTATGTAGGCTTGGATCTATTTTCATCAACAAATTCCCCCCTCAATGGATACAAATTGGATGCCAAGATAATACTCCAAATGGCCAAGATATGTTACATCAAAAGTATGCCACAAATCAGTCATAAGCACACCAATTTTCTCATTACATGACCTGGTCAAGAGAATGTCATCAACATAAAGAACAAGCACTATAAGATCAATCCGATCTTTGCGGACATAAAGTGTGCTTTTAATTGTACTACATGTAAAACCAAGATTAATCAAGTGCTTATGTCTTTTTTCATACCATGCACGTGTAGCTTGCTTAATTTCATACAAAACCTTCGGTAAACGACAAACCATATGCTCGACTTTTGATGGAAAATCCACGAGGTTGCTTCATGTAGATCTCTTCTTTAGAATCCTCATGCAAAAACTTCTTTTTCATATCCAATTGATGCACTTTCCAACCATGATTGGCGATCAATGCTATCATAGTATGAATGGTAGTCATGCACGAAATAGGTGCAAACTTATCCTCATAATCAATGTCATATTTTTAGGAGACTTCACAACTAATATGGCTTTAATATTTTAAGCCCACTTAGTGTCAATGGCATTTTTAACTTTTGACAATTCACACGTCCCAAGTACAATTTATATCAATGGAATCCGATTCCAATTGCATTACACTCATCCGATTTGAATCATCACATGCATCTTCAAAAGTGAGTGACTCTTCATTACATGCATTTGCAATAAGAAAAATATCCATAAAATCAGTTGATGCATGGCTAGATCTCAATCTTGTTCTACCAAGTACCACTCAACTTGTTATCTTGCAATGCCTTTTGCAACCATTTAGTCATAGATTGTACATCCTTGATAGACATGCATTCCTAATGTAATACATCCTCACAATGTACACCAAAAGATAGCTAAATATCATGCTACTTTTCAACCATGTGTAGCTACAAATTTTGAAAATTATCAACCATGTTTGGCTCGACATTTTCACCCATCTTTGATTGGAATTTCTCAGTCATGTTTTCCTATAAATCTTGGAGCTTTTAGCCATGTTTGGCTAAAAAATCTTAGCTCTTTGGACCTAATTTGGATGGTTTACATGGTATGAGTCACTTGCATTTATTGACGTGAATGTAGATGATGATGATAAGGTGGAAGTGTGCCTTTGTGGTTTAGGAGTTGCATATAAGCAATTCAAAAATTCTATATAGACCAGAGAAAATATTCCGAATTTTGTTGATTTGGTATCCATGTTGATTATTGAAGAAAAGAATCTTGGTGAGGATTCAAACTCCCAAGAAAAGCCTAGTTCTGAGTAGGCATTTTACTCTGGCAGAGGAAGAGGCAGAGGCAAAGGTTTCGGAAGTGGAAGAGGAAACAGTAACCAAGACCAAAGTCAACAATAGAATCATGCAAGAGGAAGAGGATAGTTTCGAGGCAAGGGGAGACAAAGAGGTCGCAAAAATTTCCAAAGAAATGATTCAGGTAATGAAATTAAAGGATGTTGGAATTGTGGTAAACATGGACACTTTGAACATGATTGCAAGTTGGAGAATCAAAATAACAGAAAGAAGCAAAACAACTATGCATCCACAAGTGCAGATGGTTCAGAAAAGTTGTTCATGGTTCAGCATCACATGATGAATACGATGTCTACTAGTGTTTCAAAATCAAATGACAATGTTTGGTATGTTGATTCAAGTGCTTCAAATCACATGACCAGTCATGCAGAATGGTTTAGTGCTTTGCAAAAATTGTCAGTTCAAGGATATGTTGAAATAGGTGATAACACATCACACCCTATCAAGCATACAAGAAACATAGCATTGTCTATGGAGGGCGGGAAGGTAAAACATCTTGCTGATGTACTACATGTTCTAAATATAACAAAGAATCTGGTTTCTATTGGACAAATGGTTGACCAGGTATCACAAGTCAGGTTCAATGCTGATGGGTTATATGTAGAAGAATACAAATGGGATGGAAGATTGATTGCCAAAGGAAACAAAGTGGGTAGGATGTTCACCTTAAATGTGAAAAATCCTGAAATGAATGCAGCCATGTTTGCAAAAGCTGCAGGAATCATTGTTGATATAGAGATCTGGCACAAACCGATTGGACATGCAAACTTGCAAAGGCTGAAATTGATGCACTCAAAGGAGATCGCCCATGGAATACCAAATTTCAAGGTTGCAAAGATGCAAAAGGTATGTGCAGCATGTCAAGTTGGAAAACAGTCAAGAGCATCATTTCCACATGACAAGCATGTTAGTGAGAACATACTAGAAATAGTACATGCAGATGTTTGGGGTCCTGCAAAGACCACATCTATGGGCGGTTGCAGGTTTTATGTTACTTTCATTGATGACCATACATTAAAAGTGTGGGTATATTTCATGAAAGAGAAGAGTGAGGTGTTCACTCACTTCCAGCTTTCTAAAGCTATGGTGGAAAAGCAGATAGGGAAGTATATCCAAACATCAAGATCTCATGGAGGAGGTGAATACATGTCAAATGAGTTCAGCAATTTTCTGAAAAATCATGGAATTTGGCATCAGTTTTCACGCAGGTACACACCACAATAGAATGGCGTTGAACACAAAAATAGACATATTGCAAAAATAGCAAGAGCCTTGATGGCTGAGAAGAATATGCCTCATTGTTATTGGGCAAAAGCTATTCATATTGTTGTATACGTCATGAACAGAACTCCAAGTGTTGTTGTACATCAAGTTACACCTGAAGAGAAGTCTACAGGTCAAAAGCCAAACTTATCACATCTGAAAGTTTTTTGTTGTATTGCATATGTACATGTTCCAGATGAATTGAGGACAAAGCTTGATCCAAAAGCAGAAAATTGTGTCTTCATTGGATACTCTCTTGAGCAAAAGGGATATGAATGTTATAACCCACTCACACGACAGGTGAAGGTGAGCAGAGATGTGGTATTTGATGAAATTTCAAGCTTCTATGCACATGCCAATGAAGGATTGAATCTTGAACCAAATGACAAAGAAAATGCTAAAAAATCAAGTGCAAAATCTCAAGCTTTGAGTGGACCGGATGCATCACCAAGCAATAGTTCCAACTCAAATCCATGGAGTGGAAGATTCCGTGGAAATTTCAGTCCGGCGAATTCATCAAATACATCCAAGAAAGGTAAAGAAAAGATTTTTGTTGGTCAGAAAACATGTGTAGGTTTTAAAGACGATGGAGATTCAAGTGGTTCAGAAAAGAGTCTTGATGAGGAACTTGGATTGCCCTCTGTGAAGACTCCAGGAGTAAGAAAGGCACATGCAGATGATACAAGGAGAAGTGACCCAGGACCAAGAAGATCTAGGAGGATACGGAATTCAGTGCAATGATTGACATATGATAGTTACATGGCTCATCATTGTGCCTACATGACAAAGGTAATACAAGATGTTGAACCTTCTTGTTTTGAAGATGCAATTGGAAATACAGATTGGAAAAACGATGTGGATGAGGAGATGGCTTCACTTTATGGAAACGATGCATGGAAGCTTCCACAAGGAAAGAAACCCATAGGTTGCAAGTGGGTTTACAAGTTAAATCACAATGTTGATGGTAGCATAAGTAGGTATAAGCCACGTTTGGTAGCAAAAGGATATGCACAAACTTATGGCATTGATTATGAGGAAACATTCAGCCCTATAGCTAAAATGTCTACTGTCAAAACACTTGTTGCATTGGCTACAGCAAAAGGATGGACATTGCATCAGATGGATGTGAAGAATGATTTTCTACAATATCTTTTTTTGCAATTAAAGCGAACTATTTAAGTTCAAATGATCAAAACGAACATGCCATAACTCAATTTCAGCCATAGAATAAGTTTGAGTAAGCAAGGCATTTAAGGCAACTATCTTATATGTATCCAAGCAATACAAACCATTTTATAATGTCCCTAATATCACATCACCATTGTTGAAATCATGAACCATACATTTGTTATCAATAGTGTAAATGGTGCCCCACATTAGTAACAATAGGAACTAAAATCAAGTGTTTCTTGATATCAAGTACATACAATGCATTCTTGAGAGTAACAATACCTCCATTTAAAAATGTAAGCTAAATTTTTCCAACTCCAATAAGAGAATAAGACACATCGTTTGCATATAAAACATTTCCTCCCTTGGATGCATCTTTCAAGGATGCAAAAAAATATTTTGTATGAAGCGATATGCTTTGAAGCTCCACTATCAAAAAACCATCCAAATCAACCTCATGCCCATTTTACATGTTGATATATTTTCAACCAAAACGAGAAACTGTTTGAAGCACATAAACACTTCGGACTTTGCTTTCAGTGGATATACCCATGCATGCCTAGAAAACCATAAATGAAAGTCATGAAGTAAAGGTAGTTCCCAAAGGAAGATTTTTGCATTGGAGCACAAACATCACTATGAAAAAACTGCAATTTTTTAGCAATCCAAGTACTTGTGGACAAGCTGCAGTTTTTTTTTAGAAATCATGTAAATCTTGTGGTAGTGATCCCCCCTTGAGATAAAACAATCCAAGTAGCTAGGTACCACTCAAGTAGTAAAAAATGTGCTTAACCATTGGTCAATGCTTGACACATGGGCAATGCATAAACCTCCTCATCTGAGAGAGCAAATTGAATATCAAGCCGAGTTATGCATAAGTAAATCAAGCATCCAACAACCTCTTGATAGGGAACAACATCAAATGCATCATGAAGACTCAATCTTAAACTTGTCTCCATAGGAGTGGAAATAGGTTTGCAGTCTTCAAGGCCAAAACATTGCAATTATGTGTCAATATATTTTGTTTCACACAAAGCTACTCTGCCTTCAACTTGCATAAATTCAATGCCCAAATAATGATGCAAATGCCCCAAATCTAACATCTCAAATGAGGCATGGAAATCAGCTTTCAAATCAATGATATGCTTCTCATTAGGACTAGTCAATAGAATGTCATTAACATAGACAACAATGATCCGAATTACATCATTTGCACGCTTAACATATAAGACGTTCTCAGTTGGACTATTCTCAAAACCATGTGCAATCAAGTAAGCATGTATCTTTTCATACCAAGCATGTGGTGCTTGATTCAAAACATATAATGCCTTTTCGACATGCACACTTTGTTTTCATGCCCTTTCTACATAAAACCACAAGGCTGATAAACATACACTTCTTCATGTAAGTCACCATTTAGAAATGTTGTTCTAATGTCCAACTGATGTACATTCCAACCATGGTAATAAGCAGGTTCACAAATGCTATGAACAATAGTTATACGATATGTGGGAGCAAAGGTCTCACCAAAGTCAATGCCTCTTTCTAGATCATAACCTTTACAACAAGCCTTGCTTTATACCTATCAACAGATTCATCAAACTTACACTTCAACTTGTATACCCACTTATTGTCAATGGCCTTCTTTCCAAGAGGCAAATCAAATAAAAACCAAGTACCATTCTTCATAATAGCATCATATTCTAATTGCATACCAACCATTGAATTTTCCGAGCTTTGCGCTTCATCAAACAAAACAAACTCATTCTCATCACAAAGACTAGAGGGATCCATAGCATAGCAATCAGATGCAAAAGAAACACTATGAGAGCTTGATCGAGTACAATATGACAAAGTTGCATATAATTTGCTATCTCACAAAGTTTGCACCAACCATTTTGGCATAGTTTTTGCTTCCTCTCTATCAATCCTCTCATCAACAAGTGCATCATGTAAATCAGCATCAAAAATGGAATGATTTGTATCATCACATGAAACCTATAAAGGTTGATCAATTGCCTCATTTGGATCAATATTAGACTATCCACCTGTAAAGAGAGGCAACAAAGTGTCATACACATCTTTGGAGCTACCTGATGTCTCCTTCGTACATGAAAGTAATGGTTGAATTGTATCTTCCACAAAAACAATATCACGACTAACCAAGATGTGTTTAGTTTGTGGATGATATAGACGATAGCCTTTGCTTTCAGAATTGTACCCAACAAAAATTTCGTTCACTGCTTTATCATCCAATTTCTTGCCCTTTAGTTCACGCACTAATGCATATGCCAGACAACCAAAGACATGCAGATGACCAACAATTGGCTTGTGACCATCCCAAGCCTCATATAGAATGATAGACTGCAATGCTTTAGTGGGACACATGTTAAGTACATATGTTGCACACATGATAGCCGCAAGCCAAAAACTATATGGTAAAGCCTAACTCTTGACCATACACCTCGCCATCTCCATGAGTGACATTTTCTTCCTTTCAATAACTCCATTCCATTGAAGTATATACGGCATTGTACACTGATATTTTATCCCGTGTTCAGACAGAAATGCATTAAAATTAGAAGACATGTATTTCCCCCCTCAATCAAAATGGAGGGTGCCCATTTTACATGCTGATATATTTTCAACCAAAACAAGAAATTGTGTGAAGCACATAAACACTTCAGACTTTGCTTTCAATGGATATACCCATGCATGCCTAGAAAAACTATCAATGAAAGTCATGAATTAAAGGTAGTTCCCAAAGAAAGATATCTGCATAGGACCACAAACATCATTGTGGACAAGCTTCAATTTTTTTTAGATAGCACGTAAATCTAGTGGTAGAGATCCTGCCTTGGGATAAAACAATCCAAGTAGCTAGGTATCACTCAAGTAGCAAAAAATGTGCTTAACCACCGATCAATGCTTGATATCTGAGCAATGCATAAACATGTTCATTTGAGAGAGAAAATTGAATATCAAGCCGAGTTATGCATAAGTAAATCAAGCATCCAACAACCTCCTAATAGAGAACAATATCAAATGCATCGTCAGCATCATGAAGACTAAATCGTAAACTTGTTTCCATAGGAGTGGCAATAGGTTTGTAGTCTTCAAGGCCAAAACGTTGCAATTATGTGTCAATATATTTTGTTTCACGCATAAATTCAACGCCCAAATAATGATTGGAATGCCCCAAATCTAACATCTCAAATGAGGCATGCAAATCAGCTTTAAAATCAACGATATGCTTCTCATTAGGACTAGTGAGCAGAATGTCATTAACATAAACAACCATGATCAAAATTACATCATTTGCATGCTTAACATATAAGGCGTTCTCAATTGGACTATTCTCAAAACCATGTGCAATCAAGTAGGCATGTATCTTTTCATACCAAGCATGTGGTGCTTGATTCAAAACATATAATGCCTTTTCAACATGCACACTTTGTTTTCATGCCCTTTCTGCATAAAACCGCAAGGCTAAATGTCACATACTCCTAGTAGGAGATGGTTGAACCACACCCTAAGAGAGAGGATTAGGAAGTAATCCTCAACCATGGCTTTTGGGGCAAGTGGTTAGCCCATCGCACTCCTAACCGGGAGGTTGTGAGTTCAATTCCCAACATCGGTATCAGAGCCTAGTTGAGAAATTGGGCGAGACGGAGGTTCGCGCCTCATCCGTGGGCACTTGGAAAAAGCGCTTATCTGTGGTGAGTGTGAAACTAGCCTTGGATGAAGGCGCATGGGCATTTGGGCACCCACGGAGGGTGGGATAGGTCCAAATTTGGTCCATGTGCTGGAGTTTGAGGTTGGTGGAAGCACTCATGCATGGAAAGTGGGTCCAAGAGTTAGAAGGGTCCACAAGTTAGCATTGAGGACAATGCTCAGTCTAAGGGGGAAGGAATGTCACATACTCCTAGTAGGAGATGGTTGAACCACACCCTAAGAGAGAGGATTAGGAAGTAATCCTCAACCATGGCTTTTGGGGCAAGTGGTTAGCCCATCGCACTCCTAACCGGAAGGTTGTGAGTTCAATTCCCAACACTAAAAAAAACATACACTTCTTCATGTAAGTCACCATTCAGAAATGTTGTTTTAATGTCCAACTGATGTACATTCCAATCATGGTGAGACGCAAGTTCACAAATGCTATGAATAATACTTATTCGACATGTGGGAGCAAAGGTCTCATCAAAGTCAATGCCTCTTTCTAGAGCATAACCTTTTGCAACAAGCCTAGCCTTATACATGTCAACACATCCATCAAACTTACACTTCAACTTATATACCCACTTATTATCAATGGCATTCTTTCCAAGAGGAAAATCACATAAAAACCAAGTACCATTCTTCATAATAGCATCATATTTTGATTGCATAACAGCCATTGAATTTTTTGTCAACAATAGTCAGAAAGATCTTACCAACTCCCATGACAAGATAAGAGTTGTTTGCACATGTAACAATATTCCCTATAAGGGAAGGCTCAAGTAAACTAAACAAATTGTGTTGCTAGGTAATATGTTTGGTTGCCCCATTCTCAAAGTACCAGACATCTCAGTCTACTCTAGACATACACTATACGTACGTATGTGTGTATGTATGTATGTATGTCTTGCCCCAAACCCAGGGAAGGACTACTTGGGAGAGGAGAGACTACCTAAATCACTTAAAATGTATAAAGATAACCATGATATCAAAGTGGTTTTCCATAAATGTAATCAAAAATATCTTTGCTTAAGCATTATTTCTTGCAATACTCATTCATTGAGATTGTCCAAAATTGGAAGAAGATGACTTTTCCAAGGATAATACGTTCACCATGAGTTAAGCTCTTTGTAAAAAAGACTCTTGAATAAATCACATCCACTAGAGATTTGTAATGATTAAGGCCGAAAACAATCATTTCAAAAATAAAGGAATAAATAGATAATCATGTAACCATTATAAACAACTATCGTCTATGATGATTTTATATCACAACCTAAGGTACACCCGCCATAACCATTAAACCTTGCATTCCTCTACTAGAGGGAATAGGGAAAAACAAGGGGTTACCTTAAATGTATGTTTTGTAAGACAGCCTTCTCTCCAATCCAGAAACAAAAGTAAAAAATGAACGGCATTGGATAACCTTAATAAGTGATAAATGAAATGAACATTCAAACAAATGTGTGTGTGCGTGTGTGTGTGTGTGTGTGTGTGTATACATACACATACACACACACATACATACACACATACACACATACATACATATATATATATATATATATATATATATATATATATATATATATATATATATATATATATATATATATATATATATATATATATATATATATATATTTTTATATATAAATACACACCCCCCCTCATGTCGATTACTTTGATTGTGGTGCAACCAAATGTATTATTACCTGTCAGCATAATTACTTTCCTTCACTTCAACCTGCCCATAACAGAAGCTCTATCACATACACAAACAACTCTTACCCCATCATGGGAGTTGGGAAGATCATACTACCAGCTGCTAATGTTCATACTATGACATTCCAAGAACTTGCTTGAAATATCAAATTTAACCAAGATCGCTTGATGGTGAGTCCCTGATAGCAAGTCTAGAACTTGACATCGCTCTAGATCACAAACTTATCCCTTCTATGCTTATGCCCTGGAGCCATTCATGATCAATGCCTTTCATGTTTTCCTGCTCGGAGGATGGAAATGGATTCCAGAAAGGATGTTTTCTCTTGCTATGCATACTGCACAGGCCCCAGATTCTTCTAGTAGAGTGCTTTGTACCCTCACAAGTACTCCAGTGTTGTTAAAGAGCACCAGCTATGAGCCGAAAATTGCAGAACCTAGCCAGACCCATTGCACTTTTAAGAACCTGGGGTGAGGGGAAGGCTCATTAATCCGTGACACTGCCAGTAAACTCATGACTGAATAGGCGTATAGAAAGATGTTGTAAAGAGGGGAAAACAATCGAGAACTGAGGATTTCAGGAAAAAGAAAGAGTTTGGTGCATGCAATAAACGTTCAATTCCTTTAATTGTGAAAGCAAAAAGCATTTTGCTTCAAACGCCAAGTGCATAGATTAGATGCTGAGCTATGCCATCATTGCTCACATGATTAAGCATAAGCTCAAACATAAACGGTACTATCAGCCACACACCACTTAATGAAACCGTAGAAACTTCCTCTTGAAAATAAGAACTAAACAATGGGTGAGCTGCTATTCTTGCATGACACAAAACCCCTGAAAAAACAATATTTGCCATCACCATTTGAGCCATGATGCAACTGTCAAGATGCACACTACTGAAACAAACATTTTCTTTAACATGTCAAACGGAGAAGATGCCAACAGATTAGCCTAAGAAAAGAACGTACTATACCGCATGTTTTCCATCAAAAGCTAGTGCTTCCTATACATCATTATTTGGAGATCAATTAAAGATAAACTAGCTTTCCAACTGTTTCTAGAAAATCAAGTGCATTTGCAAACTAGCAAAATTCTCCCCAACATAATAATAATCAAACAAAAACGTCATTTACTGAAAGTAAATGTGTTGCTAGCTTCATCATTGTTCATATATCTCACCGCTTGCGGATAATATCTGTGCAAACATCCTAGAAGATACTCTATTTCCTCAAAGTGACCCTGAGAATAATGTAATTCCTTATATGTGTACAAATTCCACTACTCTCAATTTTCTTCTAAAGACAACCATCTACTTTGACTTCACAGGATTGAGGAAAGAATCAGGGCTTTGAGAATCATTATCCAAAATCCATATGAAGTAAATTTCAGACTGCGTTCTTTCAGAAACATTCATATTTTACTCTCAAGTACAGGCACAACTTTACAATCAATATATCATCCAGCTTAAGGCTGTAGTGAACTTTTTGAACAAACAACACATTCAATGTAAATCTTAGGCAACAAGACTCGTTACTCAACTAATAGGACAGTTGTGTCTATTGTGTTAAGCCACTATTTATTTACAGATTGTTTGCATAAAGATTTGCTCAGAAAAGTCCTAATATTGAAATTAAAAGACACCAACCATGTAAGCAATTTACAAGTGCATCAGATCCTTGTGGCCCATGAACATCTAAGGGATTGGCACATATGTCAAACCTTGAGGCCCATCCCTCCACAGATATCTCACAAGTTAACAGCTGTCCAAGACAAGAAGGATTGTTGTCCAAAAATAGTGAGAGATCAGTTTCACATCAAAGACAATTCTGTGCTGAAATGTAGCAAGCTTGAGAATGTATCGATGACCAACATCAAAAGAGTCATATTAGTAATAAGTATTAAGACGAGCAACATGTGGGAATGAAGGATAAGCATAGACGTAAAATAATTTGCCACTGCAAATATTGATTTTATGTCCTTTCACAGTAGTGGACATAACTCTATGTTAAACTAATTTCCTATATTCCATGAAACATACAAATCCCCAAAACCCCCTTACAGATGGGCACAAGACTGAATGAAGTATTAAAACAGGGATCCTCTCCCAGGTTGATCAGCCGAAGGAAGAACCAGCTGAGTAGCATAAGGGGCAAGAGCCATGCAATGCAAGCCACCAAAAAAAAGCAAGCGTAGCTTTTGGGAAAATGAGACTTTAAATAGGGTTTATACCCATAATCCCTACGTTGCAGGGTTATGAGGAGGTAAGGCTGGAATCTCACCACTAAATCTGGATCATTCCACTATGGTTCACAAAATGCAATGCCAAGAAATTGCATCATTGACAATCTTGCTTACCAACCATCTAAAGCAACCACTGCTACCTTCGGAACATAATGTGCCTCAATCCCCATGCAGTACCGTTAAAGGGTCATGCCATGTAATGTTGATGCCTGTGGGCAAATCCTCTGAATCCTGATCCACTTTGATTAGGTAACTACCGGTTACATGCTCCGAGCTATATAAAGACCAAACAAAAATTTCACCACAAACATAGAACAGAGTTAGTTAATGCAATAGAAATCTTATTAGCTGGATTCATAGCCCTTTGCTTTGCTATATTTCAAGATATTAAACGTAAGGCAAATCTTTAGCACAATTAGCAACTGGTTGAATTAAATCAACAGAAACATATGACCTCGAAACAACCTTTTGATGTTAAAACCCAATGACTATACATAAGCATTATACAACAAAATCGCCTTTCTACTACAACTGCAGGCAAGGTAGTTTGCTTTCTCAATAACCACGTGATGGAACTTGTCACACAATATTGCTATAGAGCACTGACATTTCAACCAAGCATGTCCCAAAGCCAGAACCTAGCAACATGCAATCACTGGCAGTGCTCAAGCACTGAAGAGTCTTCCACACACCACCGACAATGACAGTTGGCTCATGTCCACTTGGAAGAACCCCAGGTAATTGTAGAAGTTTTGTTTCAGTGATAACAGGTGAACCCAAGCATTCGTGCTGTTATCGATTTGATAATGCAACCCACGTTGCAATAAGATGCTGATTCAGAGATAGCTGTCGCTTGAGCACCAACAAATTCACACAGAAACCCAGTGAACCACAAGGATCGTGCATCATTAACCACGCCCCCTCCGGTGCACTGGTGATTTTGAACCAGACCTCCTGCAATACAAATGTGAAGTTAGTGATCCAAATAGACCGTTCCTGAAGTTGAGTCAACTTGAGTCTTCCTAGAGCTGTACCCTGCACATATTAGTGAAGCAAATTTCTCCTTGATATAAGTAAATCAAGTAAGCAAGGCACCCTTACCTAGACTTCTCATGAGAGGGGGATGGCACATTCCTGCGATGGGCATGCTTGATATGGGGAGAACGTGAACGAGAACGAGTACGAGAACGCGATGCTCGTCTATTGATACATACCATCATCATTGTCATCATCATACTCATCAAGAACATCAAAATTCAAGAAAAAACATTAATCAAATTTCTTTCACTAATACCATATACAGGCCTGGTGAACTCTTATGTATAATACCTACACTTTAATTATCACTAATACTGTACCTCAAAGGGCACTTGACATAGAAAACAAGAAAACAAGAAACTTCAATACGCACCTCTTCCTGGACCTGCTTGGAGAAGGTGCTGCTGTTGTATGATGTCTCGATGATCTTCGTGCCCGTGACTTTCTGCAAGAATGAAGAGGCTAATGCATTTATTGACTATAACAGAGGAATAACTCTACGATTAAAATAATTAATCCATGGATACATTACCCCCTGCTTCTGTCACTACTGGAGGAAGAATTAGCATCCCTATCCGGACTCATTGAGGATGAGGTGGAGTGATGCCTAGCTTTTTTATCTGTGTCATCCCGCCTTTTGGATCTGCCTTCCCTTTCCCACTTGTCATGTTTTTTTCGCTCTCGATCATATTCCCTCTCGCGAGGTTTCAACTTGTCCTTTGTCCTCTCCTTTTCTTTTCTTCTCTCTCTGCTGGAGTCCCTGACCCTTGATTCTGATCCTCGTGCACGTTTCACCTCTTTGCTGTCCTTCATTCTATCATCGAAGTTCCGCTCTCTGCTGGATGCATCAGATTTTGACTTCAACTTATCATCCTTTTCTCTGCTTTTCGAATCCACTATAGGTTTATCTTCCCTTTTTCTTTCCTTCATAGACACATCCTTGACACTCTGTTCCACTCTGTCTTCTTTTTTCCGATCTTTTATTGGAATATCTACAGCAATTTCCTTAGTTTCGAACTTCTTTGACAGATCTATTGAATTCTGATCAGCAGCCCCATGTATTGGCCTGGACTGCTTATCTAGTAAGGAATTTGGCAACTTGGCAGTGGCACTATTAGAGTGGGTCCCATCTTCATTCCTGTTTACATAGATTAGAGCTGATTGTGCCTTGTCATCTCCACCTTCCGCACCAGTCTGTTGCCCTACATCTGATGCACAAGGGTGATCCTGCTCCTTGATATCATTAACTTTCTGATTCAGTTCCTTGCATTGAGCAGAGGCCTCTGCCAGTTTTGTCCTATCAAAATTAGCACTTTCTTCATGCTCATAGTCAGCGGTACTCATACCATCCATGTTCTGCTTATCTGTCTCAAAAGATGAATGATGCACAGCCTCCATCTGGACTTTTGCACCTTCAGTTTCATCATCAGATGCATAACTTCCAAGGCCAAGAACATCGCCTGCAGCTTCACCAGAATCAGAACTGCCCTTATCTTTGGAACTATCATCTGTGCCTAAATGCTTTCCTGTTGCCACTAATACCCTTCCAGATGAAGGAGCAACATGAGGGGATGAAGGGGATGCAAGCCTATTAGCTCTGCTTCGTTCATCAGGCATGCCTGTGAGAAACAAAGAATGAGCTTGGCATAGACAATCAAAACACACTTAACATATCTTAAAACCAGGCCATACATACCTTGTAAAACATCATCAGTATCCTCATCCAAGACTTCCTGAGCAATCTCTTTAAAAAGATCTCCAGTTACCTTGCACATAAAGAAGCGTTTCAAAAGCCAAGTATAGGAGGTCGCCCTGTAACATTCATGAGTTTAGCATACCTTCAACAAAACCTCTGTCAGTAACCTCTTTATCTCTTGATTTATAGCAGCAGTCCTAGCAGCTTCAATCTCTTCCTGAAAGAAAGAAAATATTGTCCAAATAAAAGCTACAGAGCAGTAAAGATACCACTAGCAGCCTTCAGAACCTGCATAACATTGTATTCATAATAGCTCCCCATCATTAAAATAATTTTCTCACGCTTTCTTTTCCCCTTCTTTTTTTGCTTGGGTGGGTGGGTGGGTGGGTGGGTGGGCATGTGTGTATGCACATACGCATACACATGTAAGGTGGTGGTTGGCATTGGACATTGTAAAGGAATTTCAGCTCTATCTTGAACAAAACGAAATGGCATAATTCAGACTTTCACTTAGACATCTAGATCTATTAGCATAAAAGATGGATTTGCAAATTGTGTCTGATAGAGTGTGAGGAGCACTTCACTTCCAAGAGAGAGAACATCATTCTTGGACCTTGGTACACCTCCCTCCCTCTCACGTTTGCTGAGCACATCTGACTTCAAGAGACTGGTAGATACATAGTCACACAGACCAATCCAAACAGCTGGAGTAGAGTTCAAATTTCCAGAATTTGGAAGTGGCACTGTGGCAGTAATTTAGAAATGGTGTAAAAAGTCATACATGCATGCATGTGCATACACATGCATACATATGTATTATGTACATTAGCATAAATATATGTATCCATGTATATGTGCATATCTGCATGCATGTATTTTCATCTAATTTAAAAATCACTCTTCGAAATGTTAACTCTAAATATGCTGTATCGATGTATATGTGCATGTCTGTATTCATATATTTTCATCTAATTTAAAAACCAGTCTTTGAAACGTTAACTCGAAATATGCTTTAAGATTCATTTAACCTCTCATTCATGATTGATTCAAATTACAGTTTCAAACACATGATTCAGCAGGCTTACACATAATTGGTAAAGTATCTACAATTTGTCATTCATCACTCGTGATTCCAAATCTCACACCTAGCATCGCAACAACCATATCCAAGTGTCAAGATAAATATCAAACCGACATAGTAAATGGATCCACTGTATCGTATATGATACATCAATGAATGTTTCCAATATCACGATTACATCATGGACCATTTTTGTGGCAAAAAGACCACCTACAGCATAGCAGTTGGAGATGCCGATTCCAAGTCTTTTTTCATTTCTTCCATGGCCTGGAAATGGAACTTCTTGTGACTATGGTCCATGAGCATCCTCAAGATACAGGGATAGAGTATACCCGACTAGAGGAACTCTGTCCAATAACAGAAGGATTGTGACAGCTCGCTCTTACACATTTCTTCCAAAGCCAAAGGGTGATTATGACAAAAATCCCCAGAAAAGCTAGGGCACACACTTGTGGAGGTTGAGGTGCAATGAGCACACTGACAACCATGTGATACAAGATTCCAATATATCAAACATCATGAGTCTGAGATCAAAAGGATGAAGTTACGAGATACTCTGAAAGCAACTAAACACCTCCATGCCTGAAACAAAAAGCTCGAGGCTAGGATTCCCTAGCATTTTTCATGATTGTGTTCCTGTTGAGAGTTTCATGTATTATACTTCATTAGAAGGTTTTTATGTTTAGAAAACTTTGAATTTAATTATAAACATCGAATCAGAGTTTTCAATTTCAGGCTTTCAAGGTATTAGATAATTCTGCAGTGTTTGCTTCAAGATTTTTCATGTGAACCTTGCTCATCCTTGTATATGCTCAAACTCATGCTCATTGAGCTTGTGTAATTCAGTTCTTTATGTGTGTTCAAATTTAATCATTAGGAAAATTATACAGCAATTCCTGATGGTTTACCTGTCTCGTGTGCTCTATAAGAACCTGGGTGAATGGAAACCAACATTTAGCATTATAGCAAAAGAAGACTCAATCATAGAATCCTATCAGCCCATATTTCATCCTGCTCCTATTTCCGATTACAAATGGGACAATCTTATTTACTATGGCTACTTTTGGACTTGCTTTAAACGAAATCAGAGCTGATTTCAAACGATGAAGGCATATTACATTGGTTACTCATAAACCAAAATTTATAGAAAGCCATCAAAGTGCATATCACCCATTTCGAAGCTCCTGTCCTCAATCCTTGCTGTTCATGCTTCAGCTCTCTTCAGTTAACCTCAGCCATATGTTTATACTCTCAGCCTTTATAGATGTGTAACCTCTGCTGGACTCTTCATCCTTCAGAATGACTCTTTTATTCAACCCAGTATAATATTATGGTTTCACACTCATAAACTTCGTTTACTTTGTTGATATTCAGCTCAATAATGGGATTAGTTATATGTAAATAGTTCATTTTCTTCTTTATCTGTTCATCTCCTTATCATATTTGTAAATCTGTTGTCAACATTTGCTTGTGATCCTGGTGATATCAATCCCAAACTTGTGAGATCCCAACAATTATTGTGCCCTTTGCCAGGCAAATACAAATCCGACCCATACAATGTACACTCTATACGTTGGCAGCTGGTTACTATAACGTCATTTGATCCACTTATATGAGCATAATTTATAACTCACTTTTTCCTTGCCAATGTGTTTATAAATATTTTTGTTCAATTGCATGAAGTTTATGCAGGCTCCATCCATAGCACACAGAACCAGAGCACCGACAGAAATTTAGATCATAAGACACATCCATAAATTACTTGGGTGTGCACTGTGGGGTAATTTGTGAAGCAGAAGGAAGGATAAATATTCCTCCTCTAAGAAAAGCAGCTCTATGCTCATCCGTTTTCAATTCGTAAAGGTACATGGTAACTAATCAAAACATAATATGATGATATGATTGAAGCTCCATTAAAGTTTACCACATTCTTATATAGTTGTTAACTATAAGATCATTACAACCATACCCACATTTCAAGCCAATGCAGAACACGTATTCAAGACAAGTAAGGTGCAGCATCTCCGAGAAGTCACTACACTAACATATGGAAATAAGCCTCAGCTGAGGATACTTCATCAAAAGAAAACCAATGTAGCATTAGTACCTACTTTTTGAAAGGCAACTCAGTTAAGGATCATGAAATGTTGCTAGCACCAAATAAGAAGAAAAGATATCATCATGAAACAGAACAGAAAGCAATTAGACAAAGTTAAGCTTCAAACCTCTTGATCTTCCTCTTCATCCTCACTCATGCCAGGAGAGCTGCTCCTTAATTTATCAGAGACACCAGCCCTTTGACCTAATGAAGGGTTGGCTGGCTCTCCACCATTTACCCGATTGGACTCGTCTGATGATATCATACCTGAGGCATTTCCAGAAAGTCCTGCAGCCTTCTTCTTTAGAAGCTCCTCCCTGAGCCACGATGGAACTGCTGCCTGCTTAAGCATGCTAAATTAAATGAGCAACCAAATAATAACAAGTCACAAACCAAAACCTTCTTTGCAGTAAGAATGTTTAAAAAGGACCTTCTTTGGCCGTTCTATAAAACCATCAGGTGCATAGAGAGGGCGCACTGGTGGCCCTGTTCCTGGTACAACACCTGGACCCGTGCCAACCACGAAAGGTGCAGAGCTCGGAAACCCTAAGCCCTGTAAGCCCTGCCCATCAGGTCTCCAAGGCACAGGAGCCTGATGAGGAGTATGGAGGGGATCAAACTGTTTAAAAATAATAATAATAATAAATCAGCGTCTTCCTGACTTCCTTAATTGTTATTGTTCTGAAGCTCGCCACCGATACAAACCACCAAAGGTTTTGAAAAACTTAGGACACTTTGAAGTTTGATCCAAGTTGTGAATACCTGAGAGGTGCCAGCACCCATAGCAGGAGGAAAAGGCATACCAGCAACAGGAGCCCAATTCTGCAAGGATCCGGGTGACAGTCCAAACTCTCCTTCAATTTCCAAGGAGGCTGGTGTTTGATGATGAGCTGGAAGTGGTAATTTCTGTACTTGATGATGAACTTGGGGCGGTCCAGATGTCAGCGGCTGTTGCGGTGGGACTGCTACTGATGGCTGAATGTAAGCAGAAGACATTTGTTGCTGTGGTTCATAAGCAGCAGCTGAGAGCTTATCTGAGTAGGGAAGGTGAGGCTGTGAAATGAGCGGGGATGCTTGACTCTGTGGTAATAAATGAGTTGCTTGTTGAGAAAAAGAAGTTGTAGATAGACTCTTGGGAAGTGATTCAGATACAGGATCAAGTCTGTCAATTGAATTTGGACCTGCCCATAAAACAATTTTTTACCAAAGATCAGAAAATACAAAACAGAAAATGACAAGGAAACTCTCAAGAATACAAGCAGAACACCGAAAAATATTTGAATAAACAATGGTAAAAAATCTTCCCATGAGCAGCAGGGTGAAAAGACTTCTATGTGCAGTATGGTAAAAAGTCTTTGTATGTACAG
This sequence comes from Ceratopteris richardii, assembly GCA_020310875.1. Taxonomy (NCBI): domain Eukaryota; kingdom Viridiplantae; phylum Streptophyta; class Polypodiopsida; order Polypodiales; family Pteridaceae; genus Ceratopteris; species Ceratopteris richardii. The sequence goes on from CM035409.1 coordinate 81,054,630, forward strand.
TAGGATGCATCACATGTGAACACAAAACCAGGATTAACAAATACATTCCCACAATGCTTGACTTTTGTACTGATAAGAGCCATGTACAGATGCATAGAAATTAACCTGAACGACCCAAAACAAACTCATAATGCACTAATGGTAGGCATGAACCCTATAATTTTATAATACATCAACAAATTCACCTAGATGACATGACACAATACTACAATCAACTCAATCATTGCAAATAATAATAGAATAAGGATCCTCCCTAACAAATCATACTTCAATGAACAAGATCCTCAGTTCAAGTTTGATGAACTCAGAAGCAGCCCCCTTTCAGAAAAACAGCACATCCAACCCTTCTTACTCCTATGACAAATCCCCTTATAGCAATATTCAAAAACAAACTGTGACCGAATTTCAGTCACAAGCAAAGAAACTTGTCAAGTAAGGCTTTGCAATGCAGATGATACAAGTCCATTTTTCTGCTCCCGAGCATAGAATCTTTCAGCAACAATATTGACTTATTCCTACAATCAATGAGTCAAAAATGCCACGCTGCATGCATGACAATTACCTAAATAAACTTCGGTAAAATGTTGTAGAGAAAAACAACCTACCAAATCATGTAAAATGAGGTGCATAAGCTCACAGTCCATATAAAAAATTCATTAAGTCCTGGCATCAACCATGCCTATTGCGGCACGATCCATCATTGAGATTTGAAAGCTCCTTAATAACCATGACCTACACTAGAAATTACACTAACCTTCTCTTCATCTTTAAAGAGTGTCAGATGAATTGTGCTTATCAAACATTTTTCTACTGTTTTTGTTCTTAATCTTTGTTCCTTTTACCTGCAACTATGTTTTTGTGACCCTTGCTATCCTTCAAGGAGTCAATAGATGATCCAAAGTTATCATCCACTTTTCTATCACTTTTGTTCTTAATCTTTGTTCCTTTTGCCTGCAACTATGTTTCTAACTTTCTTGTGAGCCTTCCCCACATTGATAGCTAACGTTTGTTGTTTAATTATTGCACTTGCTTCTATTTCTCTAAAATGCATACCTGTCATTCTGCCTCAACCACAATGATTATACAAGTTCAATCGCATAGTGATGATGAGCACACAAAAAAAAAGAAGAAAAAAACAGAAGTATTACAAAAACAGATAGTTGATTGAAAATTATATACATCTATCAACTAGCGGCAGCTGAAGTATGAATGTCATCATATAAACTCTTCATGTCTGCTTATAAACTAAAGCTGTACTACATTGAGCATCAGATTTTCATAAGATTACACAATACTATGAAATACCAGCTACACAATACTATGAAACACCAGCTGAGGGCATAACTTGACTCTCCTATCCAAGCTATTTCCACCATCATGCAAAATTTAAAAGAAACAAAAAGGAAAGAAAGAGAAACCCACAGCGATCTCCCAAACAGCATTTTCCTAGGAGGAGGAAAAGAGAGAGATTATGAGGGTACCACTCTACCTGTGACAGCAGTATCTACCCCATAGCTTGTTGCAACATCATGTATCTGACTGCCCCTAAATATCGTGTGACTGTCATTTGCATGCTGCGCTCCAGTCTGATCCACCTTTTGCTCAAAGTTCTCCAGCCCAGTCTCTGGTTTTATGGATGAGGTCATGGCTTGAGTTGGGTGGCTATACCCCAAACTCTGTGAAGGCTCAGAGGGTGCACCTAATGGAGCACTTTGTCCTTGGTTTATTGCACTGTTTTGATAAGAAGGCACATTAATCGTCTCCTGACCAGGAGGCTGTAAAGTATGCTGTTGACTGACATGTGAATGTTGTTCTTGGGGTTGAAACATGTAATCTTGATGAGATTGGGGTGCAGTAGGCCTTGGTTCATCTTGCACAGCCTTTGAGGCTGCCCAAGCCCTTGCTTTGGCTGCCCAAACTTCTTCTTGACTAAGACTGGAAGATTGAGCTAAAAAGAAAATAATTGAACAGAAGCAACATATCACATCAACTTTTGTTTGACATCAAATTGATGCAGATCATTATTAAAATAAAAAGACAATGCGATCTAACTGAAAGTATGGGAAAACACACCAGGTTGAGGCCATGGCTGATAGCCCCAGCTAGAGTTGGCTTGTTGCCAGACCTGCGAATAAAATTTTCAAGCCTCATAAAAAATTGAGGAGAGTGAAAAAGCGTGAAGGCCCTTTACCTTCCTATAATCAAACATGGGGGTTTTCCCAGGCCCGGAGAGCATACCTGGTCCTGTTGACCGTACATGTACGTAAATTGAGGTTGAGCAGGTTGAGGTGGAGGCGGGTAGTGATGATGAACCTGCTGCTGATGTGGTCTAGGGGCATAGAAGTCACCCGGGGGAGGGACAGGATAAGGCTGTGAAACAAAGCTATAAGACTGATCTGCTGGAGGAGGAGGAATGGGAAAAGACGTTGGAACAGTTGACCCCCAGGGCATTGCGTGATGCTGAGGAGGAAGAGCCGGAGTTTGTTGTGATTGGTACATATGAGGGGGCATCCCATACCATGGAGTCATACTTTGATGCTGCTGAGATGGAGGAGGATGCTGGAGTGGATATGGAGGCTGATGTGGCTCCGCCATATCTTACTGTATTTCTGCTTGCAAAACAAAATAGGCACAATAATATAAAAGATCAAGTAGCGGTTCTTCTCCGATTAGCCAATTATTTTCACGATCTTTGTAAAACTAAAATAGCCCACCAGTATTCTCAGATGATGTCTTTGTATTTGCGGAACCCAGCGATACTCACCTCCCTTCCTCTGCTATGAAGAAACAGTACATCAAAAGCTATTTTCATCCACTGCGGAACTGATGCAGGGGGGAGGAGAGAGAGCGAGGAGGGAAAAAAAAGGGTCCCGTCCGTGGTTTTCGATGAAAACGTACGGGTTTAACTAATATCTGATGACGCATATGGACAGCATCTTACCATGCCGATGCATCGACGACAATATCAATATGGTCAGGCATCCACGAGTTACCTGTTTTCCTGGATACGGTATGGCAAGGTCTAGTCCATCAATCTCTCTTATGAAACCTTCTCCTCATGTCTCTCGATTCACCCTAATCGCACCCTGTTTGAGCAACACTCAGAAACTCGGCACGAAGAAGCCAAGACTTAATATGAAAAAACCAAAACTTTGCAAACCAACATGCTTTCATAATTTAGGAGTTTTCTCCATGAAACTTACGCTTTTCTTTTCGTTCAACTGCAATTTGTGGAATGTCTCTAATAAAAACTGTTTTGTCTCTAATAAAACTCTTGAAGGTGCTCTTCCAATATTTTTTTTTTTAAGAGGAAGTTCGGCATAAGCCTAATCTTTTTATGCGAAGAACAACTCTACAAGTGAATGGGCATAGTACCCATGGGACCTTTCGTATCTCGCAAATCACTCCTCGAAAGCAAAGACTAGAAAGAACTACCGAAGGTATCTGATTTAATACTATCAGAAGGCATTACACTAGCCTTAAGCCCACACATGTCTTGTTGTAGAGGGGGATTGAACCCTCACTCCAGCCTCAAGAGGCAGAAGGCCCAACCACCCACACTAGCGCATGTGGACCTCTTTCATTATTTTATCTTATTTCTCTCGATTTTTTTGTGTGAGGGTCTAGAAGTCCAAGTAGACATCTAAAGAGAAACTTAAAGCTACATAGGACTCCATTAAGAATTGCATATAAAAAATTCCTACGATAATGAAACCTCTACATTCCACTCACGAAAAAATCCTTTGGTTTGTCATCCATAAGGATCAATCTTCAGAGATGGTGCTAGATCATCATCCTCATGTTTGAACATCAAATAAGGGATGAATGCTCTTACAAGTCATATTTATCTCTATCTCGTCCAACTCTAAAGTGAAAAGGCCCAATTTTCTTCCAAATGAGTTAGGGTCACATAAGCTGAGAACTGCTTTTTGGTAGTATTAAGGAAGTTCAACTAGGGCACAATTTTCTTGGGTTAGCTCCTACTTGTGTTTATTGCACTTTTGAATTAATTGATGCATGATCTATTGATTTTTTTAAAAGATTTGGGTGTGAGGTGATGATGATTCTATTTGAATCCTAGTTCCTATCAAAAGGAAGATGTCTTCCATCCTTATTTTGTGCTCCACTCACTCTTTGATTGTTGTTTATGGGATTTGAGAATTTAGACATCCGTGCATTAAGGCATATAGCTTTAATGATGAGGTTTAGCTAAGTGGATGAGTGGAAAATCAGCGATGATGAGAGGTTAAGATGATTTATGATATGTGATGAGGAAAAAAGATGAAGTGAAGTTTGTGAAGGTGATAGAAATTGAGACGAGGATGGAGAGAATGTTTAAGAGGAAATGGGCAGTCATGTTGATATATTTAGGTAGTGATGTGTGTGAACACACTAGGACTACCGGGGCACTTTTTTCCTTCTTTAGGAGGTTTTTTTTCCCCGGCTTGTATATACGCCTATTGCACTAATGGGCTACTTATCTTTGTTGATATATTTAGGTAGTGATGTGTGTGAACACTCTAGGACCGTCGGGGCACTTTTTTCCCTCTTTAGGAGGTTTTTTTCCCCCGGCTTGTATATACGCCTATTGCCCTAATGCGCTACTTATCTTTGTACATTCTCTAGTAATACATTCAGTCTTGTGTGTTGTGCTCCAAGCTTCTTCTTCTTCCTTGTGTTGTTCGCGTGCTTCCGCAGACGTCTAACTCCAACAATTGGTATCAGAGCAGGTCGTCGCTTCTTCTAGGGCACCGTCGACACTCCTCCGTTTGCAGTCTCAGATTCGCACGAAATTTGGTGAGCATACTCAGGGTGTTTCTGAGATCAAAACGGCTTCGCTTTGTGGTGCCAAAATCGCGATCTGAGCTCGTTTCGGCCTCCGAACGCACTATCGCAGTGCTTGTGCAGGCTATTTCGTCCTTTTGTGCCAAAGGTATATACCAGTTTCTGTTCGCCAGTTTAAGCGTCTCGAAGTCTGCTACAAGTCTAGCAGAACTCGTCTGGGCAGTTCTGTTCAACTTTTTGAGATACAGTCAATTTTCTACATCAAGGTATTTTAGTCACCGGCCATGGCTGAAAGCAGTGATGTATTCCGTATGTTGGCTGTTGAGGATAAGTTGGATGGTACCAACTACCCATTATGGGCTTATATGATGCCACATGTACTGGTTGCAAAAGGATTGTGGAACATTGTGCAGGGTGTTGAAAGACGTCCTGTTACACCTGTAACGACAGGTACTGCAAATACAGGTGTTGGAGCTGATGAAGATGGTGTCGAAGATGATATTCCGCAGATTCTTGTTCGTGCTGCTGTTTCTGTTGCACCTACTGCAAAGCAGATTCGTTGGGATGGCAGAGATGCCCAGGCACATGCATTGATAGCTTTGTCTGTCAAACGTGCCATTATTCCTCACATTTGCTCTTGCAGAACAGCAAAGGATGCTTGGGATACACTTACCACTTTGTACCAGGCTAGGAATGAGGCTCGGGTTGCTTACCTCCGAAAACAGTTGGAGAGTGAGCACATGAATGAAGGTGATTCGATGGATAGTTTTCTTACAAAGATCAAAGACCTGAAGGAACAATTGATTTCTGCTGATGAGGTTATACCACATAGCTCACTTGTGCAGACCGTTCTGAATGGCCTTCCTGATTCATATCAGAGTTTTGCCTCTACTCTTCGATTGATGATGAAAGGCAATCCGAATGCCTTGTCATTTGAGGAATTAGTCTCTGTTATGTTGCAGGAAGATCAGTCCAGGCAGAACAGGTCCATTATGCGTGTTGCAGATCAATCTTTCCTGGCTAGTCAGAAGGGCAAAGGAAAATGGAGCTCTTCTACTAGTAAGCAGAAATCTGCAAATGCTGCACAATCGAAGAACCAGGATAAAGATGAGAAGAAATCAGAAAAGCAAAAATTGTTCTGCAAGTACTGTAAAGGAAATGATCATATTATAAAGAACTGTCCAAAACTGGCTGCTAAAGAGGCAAAGAAGAAAGAGGCTGGAATGGTTGTTGCAGAGGCCTCTACACCAAAAATAGAGTCTGCAAATCTTGTGCAGGAAGAAGAATGGGCGTTTACTACTATCTGCAGTTTTGACCCATCTTCTCATGATCAGTGCATGTCTGCAGTAGACTCGGATGTTTGGTACTTTGACAGTGGGGCAACCAAACATATTACCTCGCAGCGCAGTTTCTTCTCTTCACTCAAGCCTGCCCCTACAAGGAATACTGTCACATGCGCCAATAACTCCTCTTATCCTGTTATGGGAGTTGGTAAGATCATTCTGACTACTGCTGATGGTAGTTCTTTCACTTTGTCAGATGCTTTATTTGTGCCAGGGATCAAAAAGAACCTGTTATCAGTTTCTGCATTAGCCAAGATTGGCTTGGTTGTGAAATTCGTTGATGACAGGTGTACAGTCCATGATCTCTCAAATGGCGATGTGATTATTGCTTCTGGCATTTTATGTCGTGGGCTGTATAAGCTCATAGACTATGAAAAATCTGTGAATGATTCGGCATGTGCAGTTCATGATTCTCAAGCTATGTCAGATGCAAAGCTTTGGCATGCACGCTTTGGTCATCTGAATTTTGCTAGTTTGTTACGCCTGCAGAAATCTGAAATGGTGTCCTCTTTGCCCAAACTTGAGGCACCTGGAAAACATGTTTGTGAAGGCTGTATTTTGGGCAAAATGCAGCGTTCTTCCTTTCCAAAAGATGGTTCAGTTCGGGCTATGCAGAAATTGCAGCTTGTACATAGTGATGTCTGTGGTCCTATGCAAACACCCTCTTTTGGAAATTACCTTTACTTCGTGACTTTCATTGATGATTTTTCCAGGCATGCATGGGTATATCCACTCAAAGCAAAGTCCGAAGTGTTCCTGTGCTTCAAACAGTTTTTGGTTTTAGCTGAAAATCTGTCAGCATGTAAAATGGGCACCCTCCGTTCTGATTGAGGGGGGGAATATATGTCTTCAGATTTTAATGCATTTCTGGCTGAACGTGGGATAAAACACCAATGTACAGTACCGTATACACCTCAATAGAATGGAGTTGTTGAACGAAAGAACAGGTCACTCATGGAGATGGCGAGGTGCATGGTCAAAAGTCAGGCTTTACCACATAGTTTCTGGCTTGAGGCTGTCATGTGTGCAGCATATGTACTGAACAGGTGTCCCACTAAAGCGTTGCAGTCTATCACTCCATATGAGGCTTGGCATGACCGCAAGCCATCTGTTGCTCATCTGCGTGTTTTTGGTTGTTTGGCATATGCATTAGTGCCTGAACAACATCGCAGAAAATTAGATGATAAGGCAGTAAAATGTATTTTTATTGGGTACAGTTCTAAAAGTAAAGGCTATCGTCTGTATCATCCACAGACTAAACGCATTCTGGTTAGCCGTGATGTTGTCTTTGTGGAAGATGCTATTCAGCCATTGCTTTCATGTACTAAGGAGACATCAGTTAGCTCCAAAGACATGTATGATACTTTGATGCCTCTTTTTACAGGTGGACAGGCTAGCACTGGTCCTAATGAGGCAACTTCTTAGCCTTTGCAGGTTTCATATGATGATGCAGATCATTCCATTTCTGATGCAGATTTACATGATGCACTTGTTGATGAGAGAGCTGATATTGAACAGGCAAAAACTATGCCAAAATGGCTGGTGCAGACTTTGCGTGACAGCAAATTAGATGCACCTTTGTCATATCGTACTCGTTCAGGCTCTCATAGTACCTCCTTTGCATCAGATTGCTATGCTATGGCTGCATCTAGTCTCTGTGATGAGAATGAGCCTGTTTCTTTTGATGAAGCACAAAATTCAGAAAATTGGATGGCTGCTATGCAATCTGAATATGATGCTATAATGAAGAATGGTACATGGTCTTTATGTGACTTGCCTCTTGGCAAGAAGGCCATTGGCACTAAGTGGGTATACAAGCTGAAGCATAAACCTGATGGTACAGTTGACAGGTATAAGGCTAGGCTTGTTGCAAAGGGTTATGCGCAGGAAAGAGGCATTGATTTTGATGAGACCTTTGCACCTACATGCCGTATGACTACTGTTTGGAGCATTTGTGCACTTGCAGCCCATCATGGTTGGAATGTACATCAGTTGGACATTAAAACAGCATTTCAGAATGGTGACTTGCATGAGAAGTGTATGTTTTTCAGCCCCGTGGCTTTGTGCAGAAAGGGCATGAAAACCAGGTGTGCAGGTTAAAGAAGGCGTTATATGGTTTAAAGCAAGCACCACGTGCTTGGTATGAGAAAATACATGCCTATCTGATTGCACATGGATTTGAGAACAGTCCAACTGAAAGCACCTTATATGTTAAGTGTGCTAATGATGTGCTTTTGATCATTGTTGTCTATGTAGACGACATGCTGCTCACTGGTCCTCTTGAGAAGCATATTGCTGATTTCAAGGCTGATTTGCATGCCTCATTTGAGATGTCTGATTTGGGGCATTTGCATCACTATTTGGGCATTCAGTTTATGCAAGTTGATGGTGGAATGGTTTTGTGTCAAACGAAATATATTGACACATTATTGCAGCGTTTTGGCCTTGAAGACTGTAAGCCTATTACCACTCCTATGGAGACAGGTTTACGATTGAGTCTTCATGATGCTGGAGATGCATTTGATGCTGTTCTCTATCAGCAGGCTATTGGATGCTTGATTTACTTATGCATTACTCGGCCAGATATTCAGTTTGCTGTCTCACAGATGAGCAGGTTTATGCATTGCCCAGGAGTCACGCATTGGAAAGCGGTTAAGCGCATCTTTCGCTACCTGAGTGGTACTCGGCTCGTTGGGTTGTTTTATCCCAAGGGGGGATCACTACCGCCAGATTTGCATGCTTTTTCTGACTCAGATTGGGCTGGTTGCTATGACACTCGTGTGTCCACCAGTGGTTTTTGCTTCATGCTTGGTAGCTCATGTATATCTTGGTTGAGCAAGAAGCAGCCTACTGTGGCCACTTCCAGTTGTGAGGCTGAGTATAGGGCAGCTTTCACAGCGACTGTTGAGTGTGTGTGGCTCAGACGCCTTATGGCTGATTTGGGTGTTGGCCAGTCTTCTGCCACCACCATCTTCACTGACAGTCAGAGCGCATTGGCAGTTGCGAGGAACCCTGTGTTCCATGCTCGCACTAAGCACATTGAGGTGCATTATCACTATGTCAGGGAGAGGTTCTCTGCTGGGGAGATCAGCTTGGCATATGTGCCCACGCAGGAGAACATTGCAGACCTTTTCACGAAGGCTCTGCCTAGGGAGAAGTTTGAAGCTTTCCGCAAAGCTTTGGACTTACTTCCTTTTGTGGAGTGATTTCCACATAGCTTGGCACTTCCTTATACATGAGTGCCAGCTCCTTGTTCACCGCATCACTCCCAGGGGGGATTTGTTGATATATTTAGGTAGTGATGTGTGTGAAGACTCTAGGACCGCCGGGGCACTTTTTTCCCTCTTTAGGAGGTTTTTTTCCCCCGTCTTGTATATACGCCTATTGCCCTAATGGGCTACTTATCTTTGTACATTCTCTAGTAATACATTTAGTCTTGTGTGTTGTGCTCCAAGCTTCTTCTTCTTCCTTGTGATGTTCGCGTGCTTCCGCAGACGTCTAACTCCAACAATCTTTGCACATTCTCTGGTAATACATTCAATATTGTGTGTTGTGCTCCAAGCTTCTTCTTCTTCCTTGTGTTGTTCTCGTGCTTCCGTAGATGTCTAACTCCAACAATTGGTATCAGAGAAGGTCATCACTTCATCTAGGGCATCGTCGACACTCCTCCGGTTGCAGTCTCAGAATCGCACAAATTTTGGTGAGCATACTCAGCGTGTTTTCGAGATCAAAGCGACTTTCCTTTGTCGTGCCGAAATCGCGATCTGAGCTCGTTTCGGCCTCCGAACGCACTATCGTAGTGCTTGTGCAGGCTATTTCGTCTTTTTGTGCCAAAGGTATCTACCAGTTTCTGTTTGCCAATATAAGCGTCTCGAAGTCTACTGCAGGTCTAGTGGAATTTGTCTTGACAATTCTGTTCAACTTTTTGAGATACAGTCAATTTTCTGCATCAAGGTATTTTAGTCACCGGCTATGGCTGAAAGCAGTGATGTATTCTGTATGTTGGCTATTGAGGATAAGTTGGATGGTACCAACTACCTGTTATGGGCTTATATGATGCGACATGTGTTGGTTGCAAAAAGACTTTGGAACATTGTGCAGGATGTCGAAAAACGTCATATCACACTTGCAATTGTTATAATTGCAGGTACTGAAGCTGATGCAGAAGGTGTCGAAGATGATTATATTCTGTATATTCTTGTTCGTGCTGTAGTTTCTGTTGCACCTACTGTAGAGCAGATTCGTTGGGATGGCAGAGATGCCCAGGCACATGCATTGATAGCTTTGTCTGTCAAACGTGCCATTATTCCTCACATTCGCTCTTGCAAAACAGCTAAGGATGCTTGGGATACACTTACCACATTGTACCAAGCTAGGAATGAGGCTCATGTTGCTTACCTCTGAAAACAGTTGGAGAGTGAGCACATGAATGAAGGTGATTCTATGGACAGTTTCCTAACAAAGATCAAAGACTTGAAGGAACAGTTGATTTCTGCTGATGAGGTTATACCAGATAGCTCACTTGAGCAGACCGTTCTGAATGGTCTTCCTGATTCATATTAGAGTTTTGCTTCTACTCTTCGGTTGATGATGAAAGGCAATCCAAATGCCTTATCATTTGAGGAGTTAGTCTCTGTTCTGTTGCAGGAAGATCAGTCTAGGCAGAACAGGTCCATTATGTGAGTTGCAGATCAAGCTTTCCTAGCTAGTTAGAAGGGCAAAGGAAAATGGAGCTCTTCAACTAGTAAGCAGAAATCTGCTAATTCTGCATGTTTGAAGAAGGAAGATAAAGATGCGAAGAAATCAAAAAAGCAGAAATTGTTTTGTAAGTATTGTAAAGGGAATGATCATATCATAAAGAACTATCCAAAACTGGTTGCTAAAGAGGCAAAGAAGAAAGAGGCTGAAATGGTTGTTGCAGAGGCCTCTACACCAAAAACAGAGTCTGCTAATCTTGTGCAAGAAGAAGAATGGGCCTTTACTACTGTCTGTGGTTTTGACCCATCTTCTCATGAGCAGTGTATGTCTACAGTAGACTCAGATGTTTGGTATTATGACAATGGGGCAACCAAACATATTACCTCGCAGCGCAGTTTCTTCTCCTCACTCGAGCCTGCCCCTACAGGGAATACTGTTACATGCGCCAACAAATCCTCTTTCTTGTTATGGGAGTTGGTAAGATCATTTTGACTACTACTGATGGTAGTTCGTTCACTTTGTCAGATGCTTTATTTGTGTCAGGGATCAAGAAGAACCTGTTATCAGTTTTTGCATTAGCCAAGATTGGCTTGGTTGTGAAATTTGTTGATGATAGGTGTACAATTCATGATCTGTCAAATGGCGATGTGATTATTGCTTCTGGCATTTTATGTTGTGGGTTGTATAAGCTGATAGGCTATGAAAGATCTGTAAATGATTTGGCATGTGCAGTAAATGATTTTCATGCTATGTCAGATGCAAAGCTTTGGCATGCTTTGGTCATCTGAATTTTGCTAGTTTGCTACGCCTGCAAAAATCTAAAATGGTGTCCTCTTTGCCCAAACTTGAGGCACCTGGAAAACATGTTTGTGAAGGCTGTATTTTGGGTAAAATGCAGCGTTCTTCCTTTCCAAAACATGGTCCAGTTCGGCTACTCAGAAATTGTAGCTTGTACATAGTGATGTTCATGGTCCTATATAGACACCTTCTTTTGGGAATTATCTTTACTTCGTGACTTTCATCGATGATTTTTCCAGGCATGCATGGGTATATCCATTGAAGGCAAAGTCCGAAGTGTTCATGTGCTTCAAACAGTTTTTGGTTTTGGTTGAAAATCTGTCAGCATGTAAAATGGGCACCCTCCGTTCTAATCGAGGGGGGGAATATATGTCTTCTGATTTTAATGCATTTTTGGCTGAACATGGGATAAAACACCAGTGTACAGTGCCGTATACACCTCAACATAATGGAGTTGCTGAACGAAAGAACAGGTCCCTCATGGAGATGGCGAGGTGTATGGTCAAGAGTCAGGCTTTACCACATAGTTTCTGGCTTGAGGTTGTCATGTGTGCAACATATGTACTGAACAGGTGTCCCACTAAAGTGCTGCACTCTATCACTCCATATAAGGCTTGGCATGACCGCAAGCCATCTGTTGCTCATTTGCATGCTTTTGGTTGTTTGGCATATGCATTAGTGCATGAACAACATCGCATAAATTTGGATGATAAAGCAGTAAAATGTATTTTTGTTGGGTAGAGTTCTGAAAGTAAAGGCTATCATCTATATCATTTACAGACTAAACACATTCTAGTTAGTCGTGATGTTGTTTTTGTGGAAGATGCTATTCAGCCATTGCTTTCATGTACTAAGGAGACATCTGTTAGCTCCACAGACATGTATGATACTTTGCTTCCACTTTTTATAGGTGGACAATCTAGTGCTTATCCTAATGAGGCAACTTCTCAACCTTTGCAGGTTTCATGTGGTGATGCAGATAATTCCGTTTCTGATGCAGATGTACACAATGCACTTATTGATGAGAGAGCTGATATTGAGTAGGCAAGAACTATGCCAAAATGGCTGGTGCAGACCTTGCATGATAGCAAATTAGATGCACCTTTGTCATATCGTACTCGTTCAGACTCTCATAGTGCCTCTTTTGCATCAGATTTCTATGCTATGGCTGCATCTAGTTTCTGTGATGAGAATGAGCCTGTTTCATTTGATGAAGCACAAAATTCGGAAAATTGGATGGCTGTTATGCAATCTGAATAGGATGCTATAATGAAGAATGGTACTTGGTCTTTATGTGACTTGCCTCCTGGCAAGAAGGCCATTGGCACTAAGTGGGTATACAAGCTGAAATGTAAACCAAATGGTACAGTTGACAAGTATAAGGCTAGGCTTGTTGCAAAGGGTTATGCATAGGAAAGAGGCATTGATTTTGATGAGACCTTTGCACCTACATGTCGTATGACTACTGTTCGGAGCATCTGTGCACTTGCAGCTCATCATGGTTGGAATGTACATCAGTTGGACATTAAAACAACATTTCTCAATGGTGAGTTGCATGAAGAAGTGTATGTTGTTTAGCCCCATGGCTTTGTGCAGAAAGGGCATGAAAACCAGGTGTGCAGGTTAAAGAAGGCATTATATGGTTTAAAGCAAGCACCACGTGCTTGGTATGAGAAGATACATGCCTATCTGGTTGCACATGGCTTTGACAGTCCAATTGAAAGCACCTTATATGTTAAGCGTGCTACTGATGTGCTTTTGATCATTGCTATCTATGTTGACGACATGCTGCTCACTGTCCTACTAAGAAGCATATTGCTGATTTTAAGGCTGATTTGCATGCCTCATTTGAGATGTCTGATTTGGGGCATTTGCATCACTATTTGGGCATTCAGTTTATGCAAGTTGATGGTGTAATGGCTTTGTGTCAAATGAAATATATTGACACATTACTGCAGCGTTTTGGCCTTGAAAACTGTAAGCCTATTGCCACTTCTATGGAGACAGGTTTACGATTGAGTCTTCATGATGTTGGAGATACATTTGATGCTGTTCTCTATCAGCAGGTTGTTGGATGCTTGATTTATTTATGCATTACTCGGCTAGATATTCAGTTTGTTGTCTCATAGATGACCAGGTTTATGCATTGCCCAGGAGTCAAGCATTGGCAGGCAGTTAAGTGCATCTTTCGCTATTTGGGTGGTACTCGGCTACTTGGGTTGTTTTATCCCAAGGGGGGATCACTACTGCCAAATTTGCATGTTTTTCCTGATTCTAATTGGGTTGGTTGCTATGACACTCGTGTGTCCACTAGTGGTTTTTGCTTCATGCTTGGTAGCTCATGTATATCTTGGTTGAGCAAGAAGAAGCCTGTTGTGGCCACTTCCAGTTGTGAGGCTGAGTATAGGGAAGCTTTCACAACGAGGGTTGAGTGTGTATGGCTCAGATGCCTTATGGATGATTTGGGTGTTGGTCAGATTTTCTGCCACCACCATCTTCAGTAACAGTGAGAGTGCATTGGCAGTTGCAAGGAACCCTGTGTTCCATGCTTGCACTAAGCACATTGAGGTGCATTATCACTATGTCAAGGAGAGGTTCTCTACTAGGGAGATCATCTTGGCATATGTGCCCACGCAGGAGAACATTACAGACCTTTTCACGAAGGCTCTGCCTAGGGAGAAGTTTGAAGCTTTCCGCAAAGCTTGGGCTTACTTCCTTTTGTGGAATGATTTCCGCATAGCTTGGCACTTCCTTATACATGAGTGCCAGCTCCTTGTTCAGCGCATCACTCTCAGGGGGGATTTGTTGATATATTTAGGTAGTGATGTGTGTGAACACATTAGGATTGCCGGGGCACTTTTTTCCCTCTTTAGGAGGTTTTTTTCCCCCGGCTTGTATGTACGCCTATTGCCCTAATGGGCTACTTATCTTTGTACATTTTCTAGTAATACGTTCAGTATTGTGTGTTGTGCTCCAAGCTTCTTCTTCTTCCTTGTGCTGCTCACGTGTTTCCGCAGACGTCTAACTCCAAGAGATGAGAGGTTAAGATGATTTATGATATGTGATGAGGAAAAAAGATGAAGTGTAAATAAAAGGAGTTTGTGAAGGTGATAGAAATTGAGATGAGGATGGAGAGAATATTTAAGAGGAAATGGGCAGTCATGATGTGGAATGGAGAATGAAAAATATGATGAACTTATAGAATTGTAATGTATTGAGTGAGAAGTGATACATGGATATGAAAAAATGCAACTCATGACCTTAGTCTTGGCATGAGAAGAATGATAAGGATTTGCATTCAATTAGAAAGAATGAGAAGAAAGAAAAAATCTCAAATGAAGTCCATGCATGTTACCTTAGTTGATTGGTCCCTTCACCTCTCAAGACTAGGGGTGGGGATTCAACCCCTATGAGTTACATCTAGATACCGCTCAACACTTGGGTGGTGATATGTTTAACCTATCAGCTTGAAGGAGATAAGGAAGAGAGCTCTCAAACACTCTCATACACAAGAAGAGAGCACACACAAATTGAGAAAAAGAAGACCTATCTTCTTTTTATGCTTCTATTACATAAAGAGAATGTAAAAGAAAAAGACCTAATACAACAATAAAGAAAGTAAATATATAAAGAGCAATACATAAAGAAAGCCCCAATGACTACAAATGAATGAGCTGGCAATAAACAAATTTTTCATCACTCCCAATAGATAGATTCACTTAAGCTCAATGGAAATATCTTTTGCATACATTAGCAGACACACTATACATTTCAGAGAAAAGAAAAGTGGTACATTTCATCCTTAATCATCACATGTTGAGATTGATATCTCAACACTCCCCCTCAAACTCAATTTCATGCCATGTAATCCTAGCATCTTATGAAACTTCTTCATCTTCTATGATCCAAGTGCTTTAGTGAAAATATCAACAATGTGCTCATTTGTCCTCACATAGACAAGATAGCTATCACCTGCCGATACCTTCTACCTGATGAAGTGATAATTTACCTCGATATGCTTTGCTCTAGCATGAAAAATAGGATTTTATGCTAATTATATGTTGCTAAGATTATCACAATAAATGGTAATATGCTTATCGACTTCTACACCTAAATCTGCAAGTAACATCTCTAGCTATGATGTCTAACATAATGCCATTACAACACTTGATTGGAAATTTGGATTGGAACATAGAATGGAATCTGCATATGAGTCCATCAAATTTTTTTATGAGCATGGTGTCCAAGGAAATGTCTTGGCACTGATACAAAACACCTTCAATTAGCACCCAAATAACTCGATGGGGTTCTTTTCTTTTTGTGATGAGATTTTGATGGAAAACAATTAGGTGAAGCCTAAGGCCTTTATATGTACAAGTTGAAGAAAATTTGCTTGGGGGTTTTATAGGTCAAGGAGTCCCACACTAAGGGAAGAGAGGAAGAAGATGAGAAATAAAGGGAGACAGAGAGAGGAGGGGTAAGAGGACAAGAGGGAGTACCGATTTGAAAAGACGAGAATAGTGAAGCAAGGTGAAGTGCTAATTTGCGGGAGGGTGATAACGTGTATGAGATAAAGAGATGTTGAATTACTTGAGGTGCAATGAGCCAATTTCAAAAAGGGAAGGTGTAGAATATACGAAGTTCAAAGAAGTAGCACAAATTGGAAGCATGAAGGGAAGCACAAAATAGCATAGATTGCAGAGATGATAGAGCAGATGAAGAAAAACAAATATGAAGAAGTGATATGGTCTATACAAAAAATGTCCGTATAATCAGAATGATCAAGTACCAACTACACTCTTTAAAAAATGCATTTCTAAGCTCTTTATATAGAGTTTTGGAAATGAATATGTACCAATGATTTTCTTTTACAAAAATAGTGAAGGATAATTAAAGCACTAAAGGAATGGACTATAATGAAAAGTTGTTCAACAACTTTTTCACAAAAGCAATGGGTGCTAATTTAAAACGCTAAAAGAATGGTCAACTTTGAATGAACTTTTTACAAAAATAATGGGTGATATGTGAAGTAGTAAAAGAATGGCTACTCATGAAAGTTTCTCCTAAAAATAGCAGTATGCACAGCATTCTCCCCCTTAAGCTTTGCTTGAATATTCTAGCAATCCAATCAACTCTTTGAATCTTTGTGTCTTTGTTCCATCAATAACTTTTGTCATCAAATTTGCAAGCTGATCTTTTGAAGATATAAAAGAAATGTTGATCTCTTTGGATACTACCTTCCCACAAACATAATGGTAGTGAACTTCGATATGCTTGGTAAGTGCATGGAAAACAGGATTAGCTACCAAATGCATACTGCTCATATTGTCGCCATAAATTTGTGGAGTTATATAAAGAAGATGTAAATCTTCAAATAACTTCTTGAACCACATTACTTCACATGTCAATTCTGCAAGTGCACGATACTCTACTTTTATAGATGAAAGCGCCATTGTTGGTTGTTTCTTCGAACTCCAAGATACAAGCCGATTTCCCATCATTAATATGTAGCCACTCATGCTACGTCGATCATCTTTATTTCCTGTCCAATCTGCATCACTAAAAGCTTTAATATCAAGATTGGTATCATGTGAGTAAAATAAACCATCGCTCAAAGTGCCTTTCAAATAGCGTAGCACATGCTTAGCCGCATTCCAATGTACATTTGTAGGATTGTGCATGAACTATGAAAGTACTCCAACTGCATAACCAATATTAGGTCGTGTACTTATAGCATACAACAATGATCCAATCAGCAATCTATGCATGTCTACATTTTCAAAATGAACACCATCATGTATACTCAATTTTACATTAGGGTCCAAAGGATTTGCAACTGCTTTACATTCTAACAAACCAAACTTTTGAAGTAAATCACATATGTACTTCTTTTGACTCAACCATATACCATGTTCATCATAAATAACTTCAATTCCCAATGCATAACGTAAAAACTTGAGATTTGAAATCTTAAACTCCTTACCAAGTTTCTTCTTAATTTCATCAATCTCATCAATAGCACTTCCTATAATGATAAGATCATCAACATAAATGCAAATATACACACATTGATCTGCTATAAATTTCACATATAAAGAAGGATCTGCAACACTTGGTTTGTATCCTTGAGCTTCCATTATTAATCGATGATTCCAAGCTCTAGGTGCCTGTTTCAAACCATATAATCATTTTGTTAGCTTGCAAACAAAATTTGGATACTTTTTATCTTTAAATCCTTTTGGTTGATCCATATAAACCTGTTCTTGTAATTGACCATTCAAAAATGCATTTTTGACATCAAGCTGAAATATATTCCAACGTTTACTTGCTCCAACACTCAAAATTGTTCGTATAGTTGGCATTCTTGCAAATAGGCTAAATGTCTCTTCGTAATCAATTCCATATGTTTGCATAAAACTTTTGCAACTAACCTTGTCTTATACCTAGAAATAGAACCATCACAATTTCATTTAATATGAAATACCCACTTATTTCCAATTACCTTCATCTTATTATCTCGTGATAGAAGCTGCCACATCTTGTTTTCATACAATGCATCTATCTCTTCTTGCATCGCATTAGACCAATTAACATTTGAATTTGCATCATTGAAACATGTAGGTTTCTGTTCTTCAGTAACTTTTGACATAAAAGCTCAATGTGAAACACAATAAGACTCTATATACCTTTGTATGGGCTTTCTTTCTCTTGAACTTCTCCTAAGTTCATGTTCATGTTTTATCAAATCAGATTTAGAACTTCATCAATTTCTACATCATCACTTAAGTCAACAAGCTTTGCTTTACCTCTTCCTTTCTCTTTTGATGTAGGTGATAATTTTTCTTCATTATGACCATTCTCATCTTCTGAGCTCACTCCTGTAGTATCATGTAAACCATCCTCAATTTCTTCTTGCATTTCTTCTTGAACCTGCAAAATAGGATCTATATACCAAGACAATAACTCATCAAAGCGTACATCACGGCTAATAATAATTTCCTTACTTATTGGATTATAACACTTATATCCTTTCTGATTATCTGCATAACCCATGAAAATACATTTCTCTGCTTTTGGCTCTAATTTAGTTCTCAATGCATATGGAAGCATAACAAAACAAACACAACCAAATACATGCAAGTGATCAATAATAGGTTTTCGATTACACCAAACCTCAAAAGGAGTTACATTATGTGTTGTAGATGCTGGCATATGATTCATCAAATATACTGTTGTATTTATCGCTTCAACCTAGAACTTCAATGGCATATTCTTCTCATTTAGCATTGCTCTTGCTATTTCTATGATAATCATATTCCGTATTTCTGCTACTCTGTTCTGTTGAGGAGTATACTTGCAGGTGACTTCTCTCTTTATACCTTCATTCCAAAGAAAATCATTAAACATTCTTGAAAAATATTCACTACCACCATCAAATCTTAACCTTTTAATTACCTTTCCGGTTTGTTTGTTTGTCGTTGCTTTGAATTTGACAAAACAGTCAAACACATCACTCTTATGCTTGAGAAAATAAACAAAATTCATTCGGCTAAAGTCATCCACAAAAGTAACATAATATTACTATCTGCAAGTGATGGCTTCTTTGTAGGACCTCAAACATCAATATGCACCAATTCTAATAAATCCTTGCTTTGAAATTTTGTACTAGAAAAAGGATGCCTTGCTTGCTTACCAAATTGACAAGCATCACACAAATGTATCATATTTTGTTTTGAAATATCAGGCAAACCAACAACAATTTTTCTTTGAGCCATGTCCTTCAACTTATATATGTTTACATGTCCTATTCGCTTATGCCATAAATCAATTTGAGAAATCTTATTATTACCATTTTGTTTCAGATTTTCAACAAAACACCCAGATTTGTTGAATCGTACTTGATAGCCATGCTCCACCATTTGACCAACTAAAATAAGATTTTTACTTATAGAAGGTACATGAAGGACATCTTTTTAAACTTTATTGCCTTTTTTATTCTCAAAATACACGTCTCCAACTTCCGCTAATTTACGCATTGAACTGTCACCTGTTTCAACCTTACCATCAAACAAAGGTGCATGTAAATTAGCAAACCAATCAACATTATTGCTCATTTGGTTACTACATTCACTATCAACATACCATACATCATTGCTATGAGTTGCATCTGTATTCACATTCATCATTAGTACATTTTCATGATTTTGTTCCTGAACAAAATTACCTTGTGTATGATTTTGCCTTGCATATCCATCTCGCCCTTGATTATGCCAACAATCACGAGATATATGAACAACTTTACCACAATCATAACATGTTATACCTGGATTACCTTGATATGCATTACGTCCTCTGCCACGATAGGAATATCTCCCCCTACCATGCATATTCATATCTGAGCTGTCAGCATCATAATTGTTGTTTTTCTCATTTCGACCTCCATGACCTTTGAAAGTTCATCTTCTACCACCTCTGTGACCATGCTGATTTCTTGCATAAAGTGCATGACCTACACTACCGTTTTGCATAGATTGTCCACCATTTATATTAATTTCTTCTGTTATCATAAGTGAAGCCAACTCACCAAAATCAGGCAATTCCTCTCTCACAAATACAACGGTTGTAAAAGCTTTCCATTTTTCATCTTCTTTTAAACCATTCAAAACAAATGCAACTAAATTGTCAATTTCAACTATGCACACGAAATTGAACCAAGTGCATCCACAATCTGCGTGATTTTTAAAACATAATCATTTACTGACTGTTGTACATCCTTTCGTAAATTATTTAATTCATTTTTAGTTGAGTTTGCCATGCCTTTGTGGTTGTTGATGAGAGTCGTTCTAATGTTTCCCAAATTGCCTTGTTTTTTCTCAAGTCTTTTATGTTCCCCTATGATACTTGAATCAATATTTTGTGACAATACAAATATTACCTTCTTGTCACTCTCATTCCACCTCTGATATTCTTGGATTTGTTGTGGTGTCGGATTTTGGTCAGGAAAATCCGGTTGAGGTTCTTCCCCACTAATAAGACCATGTGAATTCCTACCCATAAGATATGCAGACATGCAAAAATTCCAGGCTTGATAATTGGTTTTGCTCAATTTTTCTATTTGGCTATTTCCATCGGCCATCCTAAAAGAAGGTAATTCTAAAAGAAGGTATGTGCGAAGTATCACCTTATTGGTGTTGCATCTTATGCATATACCTCATGTATAGCAACTCCGATGCATCAACTAGCTCTGATGCCAATGTAGAATATATGAAGCTCAAAGAAGTAGCACAAATTGGAAGCATGAAGGGAAGCACAAAATAGCATAGATTGCAGAGATGATAGAGCAAATGAAGAAAAATAGATATGAAGCAGTGATATGGTCTATACAAAAAATGTTTGTATAATCAAAATGATCAAGTATCAACTACAGTATTTAAAAAATTCATTCCTAAGCTCTTTATATAGAGTTCTGGAAATGAATATGTACCAATGATTTTCTTTTACAAAAAAACTGAAGGATAATTAAAGCACTAAAGGAATGAACTATAACTAAAAAGTTGTTCAACAAATTTTTCACAAAAGTAATGGGTGCTAATTTTATAACACTAAAAGAATGGTCAACTTTAAATGAACTTTTTACAAAAATAATGGGTGATATGTAAAGTAGTAAAAGAATGGCTACTCATAAAAGTTTCTCCTAAAAATAGCAGTATGCAACAATAGGTGATGAGGGGTGGATGATAGTAAATGAATGTCTTATGATGAGTGTAAGGGGACCTAGATGATGAGGAGAAAGAAAAAAAAGGCGATGATTGAAAGAGTATAAACCGAAGGGCAGTGAGGGGTAATGGGGAATGAGGGGAGTTATGGGAGTATGGCAAGGGATGGGAGATTGATGATGATGAGGTGGGATGTAATTGGATGGTGATGAGACATGAAGAGGAATGGCTAAATATGTGTTGAGGAATGGAGGGATACGTGATGAAGTGTGGGGAAATGGGTAGGTATGATGAGTGGTAATGATGAGGGGTGATTAGATGCATGAAAACCATGATCAGGTGTGTTTGAAGTGAAGGATTAGAAAAGGACGGTGAGGCTTCGTTGATAAGATAAGAGGTGGGAAATGTAATGGTTAAAATGAGGTTTGACAGGTGGCTACTCCCCCAAGCTTTAACTTTAAGAGTACAACTATATAGGTGAATGGGCATAGTACCCATGAGACCCCCCTGTAACCCACAAAGTAGGGGTTAGACTGGGTTACAATTGGTAGGTTGGGTTACAACTGGTTTAAATTGGCCAAAACCATTACATGTCTAGCTCCGCGGTTGAACTCTAGACCGCCAGCTCAAGAGGCCAAAGTTTTACCAAACCACCTATGGAACATGGACATGAGATATGAAATCAGATGATTCTCTATTGCTTGCTTGACACATGATGAGGTAAGTACAAGAGATATGAAGTGAGATGATTCTCTATTGCAATCGGCTTTGGCCAATACATACAATTTAGAAGAACTTAAATAAGCCAAAAAAAAAGGAACCAAAATCCTAGTCCTACTTTTACAAAAGATCAAACTATGAAGATTCAAAAAAACCTGATTTGATTGCATAATGATACCCCAAGAGGTAACAACAGTGGCAAGGGGCCTTTTTTCCATAGAGTTAAAGAGCCCAACTTCAAGCAAAAAATCACAAGTGCATGATGCGATGTACCTACATGATCCAAAAATTATCCATGCAAGTAACCTAAATGTGGTTATCCATCTCCATAGCAATGTCACCAAAAAGTGTCAACCTGTAGTAGAGGGCACAATTTTACACCTTTAATCTATCAATGAGTGAAGGGTAAACCCTTCTCTAGGTGCAATTGGAGGCAATAAGCATAAGAGATGGATTTATTTCTTTTCTAGTCACCAAGTGCTTTCACATACTAGATCACTCAAGAATAAGCTCAATCATGATATACCATCACCAACTAAGTCCATGTCACCATCTAATGACACCTTTCCTTCGATGATGACATAGGATCTAATCAGAATGAGGAATTTGTGATCCAACCAGTTCACCTTGGACGATGATAAGAAGGTTTCTATTGCCATAGGTGAGACATGATCGACAATTAGATCACCAGAAACTGATGATCCATGACTTTCTTCTCTGAAGACAAGTCAGACTCTCTCTTAGACAATCTAAAAATAATAGCAAGGCAATAAAATTCTAATAATTGACTCAATAGTTACCAAAATCAAGTGAGTGATGGCTTCTTACAAGGCTATCAGAGATCACTGCAAATTGCATATAGGAGACACTTCAAATGGATCACTTTTACAACCCTGTAAAAATACAAAAACTTTATGTTTCACAAGTGATTATTGCTTAATTATACTCGAAATCACTCATAATAGTGAGAAGCTTGGTTATTTAATAGTACAACCATAATCTATCACTTTTCATTACCTCAAAAAAAACTAAAAATACCAAATTAAAGTCTAATTCTACTTTTCTCTTGTAGATATTTATAGGAAGACTCATTCTCATTATACAAGAAAACTCCTAAAGTATTTAAAATCATCTTCTATATTACAAAAATGCTTATGGAAAAAAATTGTTCTCCCTTGCTGACTCGCCTAGCTTCATTGTCTTCCATGGCATGGTAACAAAAGCCTTCATCATTGTATCTTGCAACTCCTTTTTCAAGCTATCTGTTTTCTTTATCCACTTCTCACCAATATTTTTCTTTTCTTTGTTTCCGAATAAAATTACTTCTCTTCTTTTTGTTATTATCTAAAAGCTCATTAGCTAAGGATTGGGGTGGAAAAACTTCCTCTTCCACATTTTAAGTTTACTCTAGGTTCTTAGCCTAAGCTTCTAATACTCCTTAGAGAAGGAATTGCCCTTCTAAATCACTACCATTTCGAAAAATTTCCATCATCTTAAGTGTTTTATGTGATGAAGTATGAAGATTCTATGGGAAAATATTCAATAAGATGCTCTTTCCCTCAATCATCATCATGGCCTTCAATTTTCCAAGTGAACATTTTGGATGGTTTGGGAGAGTCTCGCAAGAAGTGGCATGTGCCATATTGATAGCATGGACCTCTAAGAGTAGGTGCATTTTTCATTCATTGACATTGTGACATAAATCCTTTTTCAATGTAGTATAATCCTTCATTAGCTCTCTCCATACAACTAGGATTATCATTTGTGATTATAGTTCTAGAATTTCCTAAATCGTTGGGGTGTTTGATCATAAGATGCAATTCTATGTTATTTGGTTTGTTCCATTTGCAAATTTTCACTATGATGATAGCTATCACCTCAACTGATGATTGTGCAACACTAGTGGATGTTGAAGTTTCCCTCGTCACATCAAATGGTGGAATCTGAGATCTATAGCTAGGTTGTCTTGAAAATGTACACACTCTTTGATGCACTCATTCAATGTGGCTAGTCTATGGATGTAAACTAGAGTTCTCAATTGTCTAGTTGTAAGATCATCCAAGAACAATGAAATCAATTTCTACTTTGAAGGTCTCTCAAGGGAAGGGCATCTATCCACATATTGTTTGTACCTCTTAGTTGCATCTCCCATGAATGCATGGTTGTCTTACTTGAAATTATAGATTAACATAGAGGATTCATGCTTCACTATATGTATGGAAAATTCACCTATGAACTTATTTATGAGCATGTCTAGGTTTGCAAAGGTCACAATTTAAAGTGGTTATAAACATAATTGGAGCTTGAGGCACGCATAAGCACATGAAAAACACAAGTAAGAAGAAGAAGCTTAGATAACAACAAAATATTGAATGCGTTACCAAGTGAATGTACAAATAGAAGTGACCCATTAATTTAGGGTTATAGGCGTGTATGCAAGCTCGAGGAAAAAAACCAAACAAGGAGATCATGCTCATGTATAAGGAAGTGCCAAGCTATGTGGGAAGAAATCAATTCACAAAAGGAAATAAGCCCAAAGTTTTGCAAAGAGCTACAAAATTCTCCCTAGGCAGAGCCTTTGTGAAAAGGTCGACAATGTTATCCTTTGTGAGCACATAAGCAAAAGTAATTTCTCCATCAATGAGTCTCTCCCTAACAAAATGATAGTGAAGCTCAATGTGCTTTATGCAAGCATGGAACATAGGGCTCCTCACAATTACCAATGTGCTTTGACTGCAAGTAAAGACAGTGATGGCAGAAGATTGAACAACACTCAAATTAGCCAACAGGCATTCGAGCCACACACACTCAAAAGTTGTCATGAAGATTTCCATGTACTCACCCTCGTACGTAGAAGTAGCCACTATAGGTTGCTTCTTGCTCAACCAACATATACATGAGCTACAAAGCATGAAGAAAAACCCACTAATGGACACATGAGTAACATAGCAATCAACCCAATCCAATTCATAAAAAGTACGTAAATCTAGTGGTAATGATCCCCCTTGGGAGAAAACAATCCAAGTAGTCAGATACCACTCAAGTGGCGAAAGATGTGCTTAACTCCCTACCAATGCTTACACCTAGGCAATGCATAAACCTACTCAGGTGTGAGGCAAAATATTGAATATAAAGCCGAGTTATGCATAAGCAAATCAAGCATCCTACAACCTACAAATAGAGAACAACATCAAATGCATCTCTAGCATCATGAAGACTCAATCATAAACCTATTTCCATGGGAGTGGCAATAGGTTTACAATATTCAAAGCTATTCCCCCATGAATAGGTTTACAATAGTTTTGCCACAAAGCTATTCCCCCATCAACTTGCATAAATTGAATGTCCAAATAATGATGCAAACACCCTAAATCTAACATCTTAAAAGAGGCATGTAAATCAGCCTTATATTCAACAATATGATTCTCATTAGGAATATTGATTAACATATCACCAAGATATACAAAAATGATCATAAGTACATCATCTACACACTTAACATATAGGGTGGTCTCAATCGGACTATCCTCAAAACCATGTGCTAGCAAGTAGCCATATATCTTTTCATGCCAAGTGCATGGTGCTTGTTTCAATACATTCAATGCCTTTTTCAAACTACACACTTTGTTTTTGTGCCCCTTTTGCATAAAATGACAGGGCTGAAATCCACACACTTATTCCTATGAATCACAATTCAAAAATTTAGTTTTAATGTCCATTCGATGTACATTCCAACCATGATGAGCTGCAAGTGCATAAATGCTACGAACGATGGTCATTTGTCATGTGGGAGCAAAGTTCTCATCAAAATCAATACCTTTCTCTTGAGCATAGCTTTTGGTGACAAGCCTAGCCTTATACCTATCAATTGTTCCATCCCTCTTACATTTCATCTTGTATACCCATTTAGTTCCAATGGTGTTTTTGTCTAGAGGAAGATCACAGGAGACCAAGTATCATTCTTCATAATAGCACATATTGCATACGAGCCATCCAATTTTTTGAATTTTGTGCTTCTCAAGAGAAACAGATGTTGTCACCACAAAGACTAGATAGAACCATTGCATAACAATCTAATGCAAATAAAGCACTCTCTGAGCCTAAATGACTAGAACATGATAAAAGTGTATATAATTTACTATCTATTAAAGTTAGGGTTATAGGTGTACAAAGATAAGTGATGCATTAGGGTTATAGGCCTATATACAAGCCAAGGGGAAAAAAACTTCTAAAGAGGGAAAAAAGTGCTCGATGGTCGTAGTGTGTTCACACACATCACTACCTAAATATATCAACAAATCCTCCCTGGGAGTGATGCGGTGAACAAGGAGCTGGCACTCATGTATAAGGAAGTGTGAACTTATGTGGAATCAATCCATAAAAGGAAATAAGCCCAAAGCTTTGCGGAAAGCTTCAAACTTCTCCCTATGAAGAGCCTTTGTGAAAAGGTCTACAATGTTCTCCTATGTGGGCACATATGCCAAACTTATGTCTCCAATAGAGAACCTATCCCTGGCATAATGATAGTGCACTTCAATGTGCTTAGTGTGAGCATGGAACACATGGTTCCTCACAATTGCCAATGCACTCTGGCTGTCAGTGAAGATGGTGATGGCAGAAGATTGACCAACACTCAAATCAGCCATAAGGCATCTGAGCCACACACACTCAACAGTCGCTATGAAAGCTACCCTATACTTAGCCTCACAATTGGAACTGGCCACACTATGCTGCTTCTTGCTCAACTGAGATATACATGAGCTATCAAGCATGAAGCAAAAGCCCCTAGTGGACACACGAGTGTCATAGCAAACAACAATTGCTGTGAAAGTTGCCCTATACTCAACCTCACAACTAGAAGTGGCCATAGTATCGATAGTATATCATGTCATATCTTGTTTCTTGGTCAACCATGATATACATGAGTTACCAATCACGAAGCAAAAGCCACTAGTGGACACAAGAGTGTCATAGCAACTAATCCAATTAGAGTCAGAAAGAGCATGTAAATTTGGCAGTAGTGATTCCCCCTTGGATAAAACAATCCAAGTAGCTGGGTACCACTCAAGTAGCAAAAGATGCACTTAACCGCCCGCCAATGCTTGATACTTGGGCAATGCATAAACCTGCTCATCTATGAGATAGCAAACTGAATATCTAGCCAAGTAATGCATAAGTAAATCAAGCATCCAATAGCCCACTAATAGAGAACAACATCAAGTGCATGTCCAACATCATGAAGACTCAACCATAAACCTGTCTCCATAGGAGTGGCAATAGGTTTATAGTCTTCAAGGCCAAAACATTGCAACAATGTGTCAATATATTTTGTTGAACACAAAGCTATCCTACCATCAACTTGCATAGACTGAATGTCCAAATAATGATGCAAATACCCCAAATTTGACATCTCAAATGAGGCATGAAAATCAGCCTTTTAATCAACAATATGCTTCTCAATAGGACCAGTGAGTAGCATGTCATAAACATAGATAACAATGATCAGAAGCACATCATTTGCACAATTAACATATAAGGTGCTCTCAGTTGGATTGTTCTCAAAACCATGTGCAATCAAGTAGGCATGCATCTTTTCATACCAAGCACGTGGTTCTTGCTTCAAACCATATAATGCCTTTTTGAACATGCACACGTGGTTTTCATGCCCTTTCTACACAAAACCATGGGGCTGAAAAACATACACTTCCTCATGCAAGTCATCATTCAGAAATGTAATTTTAATGCCCAACTGATGTACATTCCAACCATGATGAGTTGCAAGTGCACAAATGCTACAAAATAGTAGTCATTCAGCATGTAGGAGCAAAGGTCTCATCAAAATCAATGCCTCTTTCCTAAGCATAACCCTTTGCAACAAGCCTAGCCTTATACCTGTCAATTGTTCCATTAGACATATGTTTCAGCTTGTATACCTACTTAGTGCCAATGGCCTTCTCAGGAGGGAAGTCAGGTACCATTTTTCATGATATCATCATATTCTAATTGCATAGCAGCCATCCAATTTTTAGAATTTTGTGCATCATCAAACCAAATAGGTGCATTCTCACCACAAAGACTAGAGACAGCCATTGCATAGCAGTCCGATGCAAAAGAAGCACTATGAGAGCATGAACGAGTACGATATGATAGAGGTGCATCTAATTTGCTATCACACAAAGTATGCAACAACCGTTTTGGCATAGTTTTTGCCTCCTCAATATCAACCCTCTCATCAACAAGTGCATCATGTAAATGTGCATAAGAAATGACATGATTTGCATCATCACATGCAACCTATAAAGGCTGGAAATTGCCTCATTTGGACTAGCACTAGACTGTCCACCTATAAAAAGAGGAAGCAAAGTGTCATACATATCTTTGGAGCTAACTATGTCTCCTTAGTACATGAAAGTAATGGTTGAATAGCATCTTCCACAAAAACAACATTACAACTAACCAAAATGCATTTAGTCTCTGGATGATATAGACAATAGCCTTTGCTTTCAAAATTGTACCCAACAAAAATACACTACTTTATCATCCAAACTTCTGCGTTGTTGTTCAAGCACTAATGCATATGCTAGACAACCAAAAACATGTAGATGAGCAAAAAATGGCTTGCGACCATGCCAAGCCTTATATGGCGTGATAGAGTGTAGTGCTTTAGTGGGACACCTGTTAAGTACATATGTTGCACACATAACAACCTCAAGCTAGAAACTATGTGGTAAAGCCTGAATCTTGACCATACACCTCACCATCTCCATGAGTGACATGTTCTTAATTTCAACAACTCCATTTTGTTGAAGTGTATATATGGCATTGTACACTGATGTTTTATCCCACATTCAGTCACAAATGCATTAAATTCAAAAGACATATATTCCCCCCTCGACGAGAACGGATGGTGCCCATTTTACATGCTGAGATATTTTCAACCAAAACTAGAAGTTGCTTGAAGCACATAAACACTTCCAACTTTGCTTTCAGTGGATATACACATGCGTGCCTAGAAAAATCATCAATGAAAGCCATGAAGTAAAGATAGCTCCCAAAAGAAGGTGTCTACATAGGACCACAAACTTCAGTGTGAACAAGCTTCAATTTTTGAGTAGCTCGAACTGAACCATCTTTTCAGAATGAGGAGCGTTGCATTTTGCCCAAAATACAGTGTTCACAAACATGTTTGCCAGGTGCCTCAAGTTTGGGCAAAGAGGACACCATTTCATATTTTTCTATAGGTTGTTAAATGTAAAACAGTGTTTTACCGTAAAATGGGTTAAACTTTCAGTATCATTATCGAAAAGCGTTACCAAACCAGCGTGGGTTCTTGGGAGTGGTAGGGGTCTGTTAGACAGAGGCCCTGTACTAATTTCCCAAACCTTCGTTACAATCAACAACAACACTAATGCGTGTCTTAGCTCAAATCATTAACATCAACTGGGCAAGACTTGCTTTCTATATTCTTGGGTACCGTGCTTCTTCAGACTATCCTGCTATTGGAACAGAGCAGTAGTCTGGATTACAATCTTAACAGTAGAAATCAACCAGAGATAATACTTTAACCAACAGATTCGTTCGTCACAACACTTACAGCGATCTCAAATAACAGTTTACGTTTACCGAAAGTAATAGTTCGTCCTCGTCACCGAATACAATGAATTCCGTAAAACGAACAGAACATACTCAACAGTGCAATAGTTTACCTATTCAACTCACACAGTAATATAATTACTCAGACTAATTCAGGGTCCTACACAGCAATACGGTACGATAACAGTACTCAGACACACAGTCCGTCACTCAACATTCGTTACGGTGAACTTCAGTGGTAGTAGATAGAACAGGAATCAATACTAACAATACTCAGAGCTTCATAACAGTGTAAACACTAATCTCACAAATGTTAAGGCAAACAATCTGGCAATTCCAGAAAAAACATCTCTCTCGACCATTCTCTTTTCATTACTTTATATAGAATTACAAGATGCGCGTACCAACTTTTCGCGCGTAATTCAAGGAACTCCATTACATCCGACAGTCATTACATTTGTCCCACTCCGGCGGCCGACTAACAAGGTGTAGCAAACTAGCAAAATTGAGATGACCAAAGCGTGCATGCCAAAGCATTGCATCTGACATAGCCAGAGAATCTTGAACTGCACATGTTGAATCCTTCATAGATTTTGCATAACCTATGAGCTTATACAACCGATGACATAAAATGCCAGAAGCAATAATGATCTCACCATTTGACCAATCATGGACTTTACATCTATCATCAAAAAGTTTCACAACCAAGCCGATCTTGACTAATGCTAAAATTGATAACATATTTTTCTTGATCCTGGGCACAAATAAAGCATCTAAAAATGTAAAAGAGCTACCATCAACAGTAGTCAAAATGATCTTACCAACTCCCATAACAAGATAAGAGCAGTTATTGGTGCATGTGACAATCTTTTCAACACCCTTCACAATATTCCATAGTCCTTTTGCAACCAATACATGATGCATCACATAAGACCATAATGGGTAATTGGTACATCCAACTTATCCTCAATAGCCAATATATAGAATACATCACTGCTTTTAGCCATGGCCCGTGAATAAAATACATTGATGCAAAAAAATGACAGTATCTCAAAAAGTTGATCAGAACTAGCTTGTCGAGTTCTGCTAAACCTATGGTAGACTTCGAGATGCTTATAGTGGTGAACCGAAACTTGTATATATTTTTGGCACAAAAAGATAAAATTGACTCCACAAGCGTTATGATAATGTGTTTGAAGGTCGAAACGACTTAGATCACGATTTCGGCACCACAAGGCAAAGTTGTTTTGAGCTCCTAAGCACCTTGAGTATGCTCATCAAATTTCATGTGATTCTAAGACTGTGGCCGATGGGGTGTCGATGATCCCTTAGATGAAGCGGCGACCTGCTTTGATAACAATTGTTGGAGTTTGAGGTCTATGGAAGCACGCGAAAAACACAAGGAAGAAGAAGAAGCTTGGAGTGCAACAAACAATACTGAATGTATTACTAATAGAATGTACAAACATAAGTGATTTGTTAGGGTTATAGGCATATATACAAACTAGGGAAAAAACCTCCTAAAGAAGGAAAAAAAAATGCCTCGGGTTCCTAGTGTGTTCACACACATCACTCCCTAAATATATCAACAAGTTGGATAAAGCTAATTAACCATTGTGGGCATATATGATGCTTCATGTATTGCTAGAAAAAGGATTGTGGAATATTGTGTAGGGTGTTAAAAAACGTATGACTATAGTAGCAAATACAATTATTGAAGCTGATGCAGATGGCATTGGAGATTATAATCTTTAGATTCTTGTTCGTGTTGCAATTCCTAGCAACTACTGTAGAGCAAATTTGTTGGGATGGTAGAGATGCTCATGTACATGCATTGAGAGCTTTGTCTATCAAACGTGCCATTCTCACTTACATTCACTTTTGCAAGACAACAAAGGATGCTTGGGATATACTTACAACCTAATACCAGGCAAGAAATGAGGCTCATATTTCTTACCTCTGAAAATAGTTGGAGAGTGAGCACATGAATCAAGGAGATTCCATGGACAATTTTTTGACAAAGATTAAAGATTTCAAGGAGCAATTGATTTTTGCTGATGAAGTTATACCAGATAGTTCAATTGTGCAGACTGTTCTTAATGATCTTCCAAATTCATATTAGAGTTTTGCTTCTACTCTTCAATTGATGATGAAAGGCAATCCAAATGCCTTAACATTTGAGGAGTTAGTCTCTGTTTTGTTGCAAGAAGATCAATCTAGGAATAACAGGTCTATTATGTGTGTTGCAGATCAAGCTTTCTTAGCTAATCAGAAGGGAAAAGGTAAATGGAGCTCATCTCCTAGTAAGAAGAAATCTACTAATGCTGCATAGGTGAAGAAGGAAGACAAAGATAAGAAGAAAATAGAAAAGCAGAAATAGTTTTGCAAATATTGTAAAGGAAATTATCATGTCATAAAGAGTTGTCCAAAATTGGCTACAAAAGAGGGAAAAAAGAAAGAGGCAGAGAACAAAGAGGCACGAATGTTTGTTGCAGAGGCCATTACACCTAAAATAGAGTATGCTAATATTGTGCATAATGAAGAATGGAAAAGGTGTGTGTATAGTAGACTAAGATGTTTGGTACTTTGATAGTGGGGCAACAAAACATATTACCTCATAGTGCAATTTCTTCAGCTCACTTGAGCCTGCCCCTACAGGGAATACTATCACATGTGCTAAAAACTCCTCTTATCATGTAATGGGAGTTAGTAAGATCATTTTGACTACTATTGATGGTTGTTGTTTCACATTGTTAGGCACTTTGTCTGTGCCAAAGATCAAGAAAAATTTGTTCTGAGTTTCAGCATTAGTCAAGATCATTTTGGTTGTCAAATTTGTTGATGACATATGTATAGAACATGATCTGTCAAATGGCAATGTTATTATTGCTTCTGGCATTTTATGTTGTGGGCTATATAAGCTCATATACTATGCAAAATATGTGAATGATGAACATGTGCAGTTCAAGATTCTCGGGCTATCTCAAATGCAAATCTTTGGCATGCATGCTTTGGTCATCTGAATTATGCTAGTTTGCTATGCCTACAAAAATATGAAATGTTGTTCTCTCTGCCCAAACTTGAGGCACCTTGATTTAAGCATGTCTGCAAAGGCTATAGTTTTGGCAGAATGATGGTTCAGTTCAAGCTTCTCATAAATTATAGCTTGTTCATAGTGATGTCTGTGGTCTTATGCAGACACCTTCTTTTGGGAACTACCTTTACTTCGTGACTTTTATTGTGTATCCATTGAAAGCAAAGTCCGAAGTATTTATGTGCTTCAAACACTTTTTTGTTATGGTCGAAAATTTTTCAACATGTAAATTGGGCACTGTCCATTCTGATCGAGGAGAGGGGTACATGTCTTCTGATTTAATGCATTTCTTGATGAGTGTGGGATAAAACATCAATGTACAATGCCACATATGCCTCAACAAAATGGATTTTATGAAAGAAATAATAGGTTTCTCATGGAGATGATGAGGTTTATTGTTGTATAAACCTTGGGCTAAACCCTCAGATATTGGTATTTATCTTTGGAAACCCTTGGTTTAATTTAATGGGTTAGATAGACCCTTGAAGTAGAAACCTATGTTTCTTGGTTTTAACCCTTGGTAGTTTATTTCAATTGAAGTCTCAATTGAAGGGTTTTTACCTTAGGAATAATTATTATAAGGTGAAGGAACCTTATAAGTCTTGGGAGAAGCTTCTCCCAAGTGACACCTTGAATTGTACGTGAAGGGAAGGCTTTCATTGAAATAGAAGCCATGTGATTTTCTTTGGAAAGTGTCCACATGAAGGACACTTGGAAGGACACATGGATGAATATTGACACATGCACCCCTTGGACCTTTGGTATTGTTGATATATTTAGGTAGTGATGTGTGTGAACACACTAGGACCGCCGGGGCACTTTTTTCCCTCTTTAGGAGGTTTTTTTCCCCCGGCTTGTATATACGCCTATTGCCCTAATGGGCTACTTATCTTTGTACATTCTCTGGTAATACATTCAGTATTGTGTGTTGGTGCTCCAAGCTTCTTCTTCCTCCTTGTGCTGTTTGTGTGCTTCCGCAAACGTCTAACTCCAACAATTGTATCAGAGCAGGTCGTCACTTCATCTAGGGCGCCGTCGACACTCCTCTGTTTGCAGTCTCAGAATCGCACGAATTTTGGTGAGCATACTCAGCATGTTTCCGAGATCAAAACTGCTTCGCTCTGTGGTGCCGAAATCGCGATCTGAGCTCGTTTCGGCCTCCGAATGCACTATCACAGTGCTTGTGCAGGCTATTTCGTCTTTTTGTGCCAAAGGTATATACCAGTTTTTGTTCGCCAGTTTAAGCGTCTCAAAGTCTGCTACAGGTCTAGTAGAACTTGTCTGGGCAGTTCTGTTCAACTTTTTGAGATACAATCAATTTTCTGCATCAAGGTATTTTAGTCACCGGCCATGACTGAAAGCAGTGATGTATTTCGTATGTTGGCTGTTGAGGATAAGTTGGATGGTACCAACTACCCATTATGGGCTTATATGATGCGACATGTTTTGGTTGCAAAAGGATTGTGGAACATTGTGCAGGGTGTTGAAAGACGTCATGTTACACCTGTAACGACAGGTACTGCAAATACAGGTGCTGGAGCTGATGAAGATGGTGTTGAAGATGATATTCCATAGATTCCTGTTCGTGTTGTTGTTTCTGTTGCACCTACTGCAGAGCAGATTTGTTGGGATGGCAGAGATGCCCAGGCACATGCATTGATAGCTTTGTCTGTCAAACGTGCCATTATTCCTCATATTTGCTCTTGTAGAACAGCTAGGGATGCTTGGATACACTTAGCACATTGTACCAAGCTAGGAATGAGGCTCGTGTTGCTTACCTCCAAAAACTGTTGGAGAGTGAGCACATGAATGAAGGTGATTCTATGGACAGTTTCCTAACGAAGATCAAAGATTTGAAGGAACAGTTGATTTCTGCTGATGAGGTTATACTAGATAGCTCACTTGTGCAGACCGTTCTGAATGGTCTTCCTAATTCATATCAGAGTTTTGCTTCTACTCTTCGGTTGATGATGAAAGGCAATCCGAATGCCTTATCATTTGAGGAGTTAGTTTCTGTTCTGTTGTAGGAAGATCAGTCCAGGCAGAACAAGTCGATTATGCGTGTTGCAGATCAAGCTTTCTTGGCTAGTCAGAAGGGCAAAGGAAAATGGAGCTCTTCTACTAGTAAGCAGAAATCTGCAAATGTTGCACATTCGAAGAACCAGGATAAAGATGAGAAGAAATCAAAAAAGCAGAAATTGTTTTGCAAGTACTGTAAAGGGAATGATCATATCATAAACAACTGTCCAAAATTGGCTGCAAAAGAGGCAAAGAAAAAGGAGGCTGGAATGGTTGTTGCAGAAGCCTCTACACCAAAAACAGGGTCTGCTAATCTTGTGCAGGAAGAAGAATGGGCGTTTACTACTGTTTGCAGTTTTGACCCATCTTCTCATGAGCAGTGCATGTCTATAGTGGACTCAGATGTTTGGTACTTTGACAGTGGGGCGACCAAACATATTACTTTGCAACGCAGTTTCTTCTCTTCACTCGAGCCTGCCCCTACAGGGAATACTGTCACATGCGCCAACAACTCCTCTTATCCTGTTATGGGAGTTGGTAAGATCATTCTGACTACTGCTGATGGTAGTTCTTTCACCTTGTTAGATGCTTTATTTTTACCAGGGATCAAGAAGAATCTGTTATCAGTTTCTGCATTAGCCAAGATTGGCTTCGTTGTGAAATCTGTTGATGACAGATGTACATTTCATGATCTGTCAAATGGCGATGTTATTATTGCTTCTGGCATTTTATGTTGTGGGCTATATAAGCTCATAGACTATGAAAGATATGTGAATGATTCGGCATGTGCAGTTCATGATTCTCAGGCTATGTCAGATGCAAAGCTTTGGCATGCACGCTTTGGACATCTGAATTTTGCTAATTTGCTACGCCTGCAGAAATCTGACATGGTGTCTTCTTTGCCCAAGCTTGAGGCACCTGGAAAACATGTATGTGAAGGCTGTATTTTGGGCAAAATGCAGCGTTCCTCCTTTCCAAAAGATGGTTCAGTTCGGGCTACGCAGAAATTGCAGCTTGTACATAGTGATGTCTGTGGTCCTATGCAGACACCCTCTTTTGGGAATTACCTTTACTTCGTGACTTTCATTGATGATTTTTCCAGGCATGCATGGGTATATCCACTCAAAGAAAAGTCCGAAGTGTTCATGTGCTTTAAACAGTTTTTGGTTTTGGCTGAAAATCTGTCAGCATGTAAAATGGGCACCCTCCATTCTGATCGAGGGGGAGAATATATGTCTTCTGATTTTAATGCATTTCTGGTTGAACATGGGATAAAACACCAATGTACAGTGCCGTATACACATCAACAGAATGGATTTGCTGAACGGAAGAACAGGTCACTCATGGAGATGGCGAGGTGCATGGTCAAGAGTTAGGCTTTACCACATAGTTTCTGGCTTGAGGTTGTCATGTGTGCAGCATATGTATTGAACAGGTGTCCCACTAAAGCGCTGCAGTCTATCACTTCATATGAGGCTTGGCATGACCGCAAGCCATCTGTTGCTCATCTACGTGTTTTTGGTTGTTTGGCATATGCATTAGTGCCTGAACAACATCACAGAAAATTGGATGATAGGGCAGTAAAATGTATTTTTGTTGGGTACAATTCTGAAAGTAAAGGCTATCGTCTGTATCATCCAGAGACTAAACGCATTCTAGTTAGCCGTGATGTTGTCTTTGTGGAAGATGTTATTCAACCATTGCTTTCATGTACTAAGGAGACATCTGTTAGCTCCAAAGACATGTATGATACGTTGATGCCTCTTTTTACAGGTGGACAGTCTAGTGCTGGTCCTAATGAGGCAACTTCTCAGCCTTTGTAGGTTTCATAAGATGATGTAGATCATTCTATTTCTGATGCAGATTTACATGATGCACTTGTTGATGAGAGAGCTGATATTGAACAGGCAAAAACTATGCCAAAATGGCTGGTGCAGACTTTGCGTGACAACAAATTAGATGCACCTTTGTCATATCGTACTCGTTCAGGCTCTCATAGTGCCTCCTTTGCATCAGATTGCTATGCTATGGCTGCGTCTAGTCTCTATGATGAGAATGAGCCTGTTTCTTTTGATGAAGCACAGAATTCAGAAATTTGGATGGCTGCCATGCAATCTGAATATGATGCTATAATGAAGAATGGTACATGGTCCTTATGTGACTTGCCTCCTGGCAAGAAGGCCATTGGCACTAAGTGGGTATACAAGCTGAAGCGTAAACCTGATGGTACAGTTGACAGGTATAAGGCTAGGCTTGTTGCAAAGGGTTATGCGCAGGAAAGAGGCATTGATTTTGATGAGACCTTTGCACCTACATGCCGTATGACTACTGTTCGGAGCATTTGTGCACTTGCAGCCCATCATGGTTGGAATGTACATCAGTTGGACATTAAAACAACATTTCTGAATGGTGACTTGCATGAAGAAGTGTATGTTTTTCAGCCCCGTGCCTTTGTGCAGAAAGGGCATGAAAACCAGGTGTGCAGGTTAAAGAAGGCATTATATGGTTTAAAGCAAGCACCACGTGCTTGGTATGAGAAAATACATACCTATCTGGTCGCACATGGTTTTGTGAACAGTCCAACTGAAAGCACCTTATATGTTAAGCGTGCTAATGATGTGCTTCTGATCATTGTTGTCTATGTTGATGACATGCTGCTCATTGGTCCTATTGAGAAGCATATTGCTGATTTCAAGGCTGATTTGCATGCCTCATTTGAGATGTCTGATTTGGGGCATTTGCATCACTATTTGGGCATTCAGTTTATGCAAGTTGATGGTGGAATGGCTTTGCGTCAAACGAAATATATTGACATATTATTGCAGCGTTTTGGCCTTCAAGACTATAAGCTTATTGCCACTCCTATGGAGACAGGTTTACGATTGAGTCTTCATGATGCTGGAGATGCATTTGATGCTGTTCTCTATCAACAGGCTGTTGGATGCTTGATTTACTTATGCATTACTCGGCCAGATATTCAGTTTGCTGTCTCACAGATGAGCAAGTTTATGCATTGCCCAGGAGTCACGCATTGGAAGGCGGTTAAGCGCATCTTTCGCTACTTGAGTGGTACTCGGGTACTTGGGTTGTTTTATCCCAAGGGGGGATCACTACCGCCAGATTTGAATGCTTTATCTGACTTAGATTGGGCTGGTTGCTATGACACTCGTGTGTCCACCAGTGGTTTTTGCTTCATGCTGGGTAGCTCATGTATATCTTGGTTGAGCAAGAAGCAGCCTACTGTGGCCACTTCCAGTTGTGAGGCTGAGTATAGGGAAGCTTTCACAGCGACTGTTGAGTGTGTGTGGCTCAGACGCCTTATGGCTGATTTGGGTGTTGGCCAATCTTCTACCACCACCATCTTCACTAATAGTCAGAGCGCATTGGCAGTTGCGAGGAACCCTGTGTTCCATGCTCGCACTAAGCACATTGAGGTGCATTCTCACTATGTCAGGGAGAGGTTCTCTGTTGGGGAGATCAACTTAGCATATGTGCCCACACAGGAGAACATTGCATACCTTTTCACGAAGGCTCTACCTAGGGAGAAGTTTGAAGTTTTCCGCAAGCTTTGGGCTTACTTCCTTTTGTGGAGTGATTTCCAAATAGCTTGGCACTTCCTTATACATGAGTGCCAGCTCCTTGTTCACCGCATCACTCCCAGGGGGGATTTGTTGATATATTTAGGTAGTGATGTGTGTGAACACACTAGGACCGCCGGGGCACTTTTTTCCCTCTTTAGGAGGTTTTTTTCCCCCGGCTTGTATATACGTCTATTGCCCTAATGGACTACTTATCTTTGTACATTCTCTGGTAATACATTCAGTATTGTGTGTTGGTGCTCCAAGCTTCTTCTTCCTCCTTGTGCTGTTCGCGTGCTTCCGCAGACGTCTAACTCCAACAGGTATAAATATGAGTGTTGGATGGGTGGATACGTACTCACTCACTATGTGGTGGATGCTATACTCTCGGATGAAGCTTTTCACGATAGTGGTAATCAGAGCTTGGTTCTTTTCAACTGCAAATACTTGTGGTACTCTTTGATATTTGTGCAAAAGTTCATCTTGAAGCCGAAAAACTGAAAACTCTCTGATTTTTTTTGAAGTTTTACATTGCTTAGTTGCCTTGGGAGCCACCCTCCATGCAGAAAATTTGCCTCAAAAGGCGCACCGCAAAGCGAAGGGAGTTTTTCAAAAGATTTTTTTTTTACCACCTCGCAAGTGTCAATCAAATGTCCTTTCGATATGAGAGGGGTGCATGAACCCCTTTTAAGCCTTGGAAGAGAGGAATTAGACCCCCCAACCACCACGCATGTGGCCAAGAGAGGCGCCCATGCACCCCATAGGTTTGGACTCAGTTCTCAGCCTGCCACGAGAAGGAAGAAGCCCAGTCAAGCTCTCCCTTGAGGATGGGACGTGAATGAAAGTATTTGCTTATTTATAGTTCTCTTTTGTGCCTATTTTCCTCACATATGGGATGAATTCCCTGCCATATGAATGCCACGAGCTTGTTCACCTTCTAGCTTCTATAGAATTTCAAAATTGGATCCCAAGAAGCTCAAGATCACTTAGTAAAGCATTCATACTCCATTTAAATAGCTTTGAGGAACACCCTTGACTTTTTCCAACTCCATTTTTTAGTATAAGAAGAAGGCCATTTTCAAGGACATTTGAAGGATCAAGAAGACATCCCCAGAAGTACTAGAGGAAGCGCATACAAGTCATTTCAAAGAATGATTTTATGAACTTGGTGCCTACTCTTTCTTCTCAAAAAAGAGTAAAAGACTTGGAGCATTGGTGGATATTTTGGAGCTTTGGTGGTTGAGGGAAGAGCCATAACACTTCAACTTTGTCCGTGAAGGAGGAATATTGAATTGTCTAAGGAGGCCCACGCCTACCTACAATTGGAAGTGATTTCTATAAATAATCGAGGAAGTACTTAGTCTATTTTCATCTATTTTTCTTGCAAATTAGGAACGGTATTTTCTCATTTCCAGTTGATTTCCAAAGTATTCAATGGAGGATTCTTATGCTAGCAATATGTTGTTAGACATACATAGACAAGAAGTAGATTATGCACCACAGGAAGGGGGTAGACAGTTAGATTACACTCTGGGTCTTCTTGAAATAGGACAACAGAAAAGACAAGAAGTGAATATTTATAAAGAGTTAAATGTATTGGATGAGAAGATGAATGATATCCAAACATATATGTTCATTGTTAAGGGAATCCAAACTGAGATGGGAATCCTTCGTACTTCGATTAATGAAGTTAAAGGGAAAATGGAACAAATTTTGAATACACTTTTCCCTACCTACCGAAATGGGTTTCTTGTGCATTTGACCAAGGAACCCATCATCGAGTAAAGGACCATATGCTCCTTTACCAATCCATAATAACTTATCTTTAAAGAATAAAACTGATTAAGTAACTATAAATCCTCCTCCTACTTCCATTAGGTCTAGGAGTCTTTTGTTTACGAAAGACTTAAAACCACCTCAATGTTAAGGGGAAGATAAAGACCGAAACAAGGATGCAGTCTTGACATTTTTCGAAAAATGGCAAGACTTGCATCAGTTTAAAAACACCCTTGAACCCTATCAAGTCTTAGAAACAAGCTTGTAACTTGGAACTAAGGAGCTTATAAATGGTGGATGAGATTGAAAGAGGCTCAGAGAATCCCAAAAACTTGGAACCAATTTGAAGAATTCTTCAAAAAAGAAATCTTACCAGAAAACAAAGACGAGTGAAACTGGGAAGAATGGGACAAACTCCTTCAACAAGGACGTCCCCTCTCTTTGTACATTTCTCATTATCAAGAAATAGTACTCAAACTTCAAAAAATAGATGATTTTCATAAAGCTAGAGGTTTTATCCATGGACTCAACAAGCAGATCAAATGTGAGGTGAAGAGGAGTGCTCCAAAAAACTTAGAAGATGTTATTAAGTTAGCACAGATCTATGCGGATCATGCTAAAACTAGAACACAACCACTTCATCTTGTCAGGGAAAATAAAAACTTTAAAAGAGGTAAAATAAAGTTAGGCACTTTCAAAAAATAAGACTTTTTAAGACTCCAAGACCTTCATGGCCTAGACTTGACCCTGAGGTCTGGGAGAAAGCAAAAACTGAAAACCTTTACTTTAGGTGCCTCAACCTAGGACATCTTATTAAGACTTATATTGCAAGGGGGCAACAAAAAGCCACCCATGAGATGAAAGGGAAAGATAAGGCAGGAATCACTTAGTACAAACTTTAAATTTGGAAAATAGCAAAGTTTGGAAAAAAGTGGAAGTCCTTCATGAAGATTGCACGTATCAATGTTATTTGTCTCATTCAATCGGGTCCAAAATCAGTTTGGACCTCATGAATTGGTCAAACTTCATCCTTACATAAGAGGGGAAAAGGCCAAAGTCATGATAGATGACTCGACCACCCGTAATTTCCTAAACTACTCATTGGTGAAGAAATTAAAGTTACCCCAGTAGACGTTGTTGGAGTTAGACGTCTACAAAAGCACGTGAACAACACAAGGAAGAAGAAGAAGCTTGGAGCACAACACACAATACTAAATGTATTACTAGAGAATGTACAAAGGTAAGTAGCCCATTAGGGCAATAGGCGTATATACAAGGGGGGGGAAAAAAACCTCCTAAAGAGGGAAAAAAGTGCCCCAGTGGTCCTAGAGTGTTCACACACATCACTACCTAAATATATCAACAAATCCCCCTGGGAGTGATGCGGTGAACAAGGAGCTGGCACTCATGTATAAGGAAGTGCCAAGCTATGTGGAAATCACTCCACAAAAGGAAGTAAGCCCAAAGCTTTGCGGAAAGCTTCAAACTTCCCCCTAGGCAGAGCCTTCGTGAAAAGGTCTGCAATGTTCTCCTGCGTGGGCACATATGCCAGGCTGATCTCCCCAATAGAGAACCTCTCCCTGACATGGTGATAATACACCTCAATGTGCTTAGTGCGAGCATGGAACACAGGGTTCCTCGCAACTGCCAATGTGCTCTGACTGTCAGTGAAGATGGTGGTGGCAGAAGACTGGCCAACACCCAAATCAACCATAAGGCGTTTAAGCCACACACACTCAATAGTCGCTGTGAAAGCTGCCCTATACTCAGCCTCACAATTGGAAGTGGCCACAGTAGGCTGCTTCTTGCTCAACCAAGATATACATGAGCTACCAAGCATGAAGCAAAAACCACTCGTGGACACACGAGTGTCATAGCAACTAGCCCAATCTGAGTCAAAAAAAGCATGCAAATTTGGCGGTAGTGATCCCCCCTTGGGATAAAACAACCCAAGTAGCCGAGTACCACTCAAGTAGTGAAAGATGCACTTAACCGCCTTCCAATGCGTGACTCCTGGGCAATGCATAAACCTGCTCATCTGTGAGACAACAAACTGAATATCTGGCCAAGTAATGCATAAGTAAATCAAGCATCCAACAGCCTACTGATAGAGAACAACATCAAATGCATCTCCAGCATCATGAAGAATCAAATGTAAACCTATCTCCATAGGAGTGGCAATAGGCTTACAATCTTCAAGGCCAAAACACTGCAATAATGTGTCAATATATTTCGTTTGACACAAAGCCATTCCACCATCAACTTGCATAAACTGAATGCCCAAATAGTGATGCAAATGCCCCAAATCAGACATCTCAAAATGAGGCATGCAAATCAGCCTTGAAATCAGCAATATGCTTCTCAATAGGACCAGTGAGCAGCATGTCATCAACATAGACAACAATGATCAGAAGCACATCATTAGCACGCTTAACATATAAGGTGCTTTTAGTTGGACTGTTCTCAAAACCATGTGCAACCAAAATAGGCATATATCTTCTCATACCAAGCACGTGGTGCTTGCTCTAAACCATATAATGCCTTCTTTAACCTGCACACCTGGTTTTCATGCCCTTTTTGCACAAAGCCACGGGGCTGAAAAACATACACTTCTTCATGCAAGTCACCATTCAGAAATGTTGTTTTAATGTCCAACTGATGTACATTCCAACCATGATGGGCTGCAAGTGCACAAATGCTCCAAACAATAGTCATACGACATGTAGGTGCAAAGGTCTCATCAAAATCAATGCCTCTCTCCTGTGCATAACCCTTTGCAACAAGCATAGCCTTATACCTGTCAACTATACCATCAGGTTTACGCTTCAACTTGTATACCCACTTAGTGCCAATGGCCTTCTTGTCAGGAGGCAAGTCACATAAAGACCATGTACCATTCTTCATTATAGCATCATATTCAGATTGCATAGCAGCCATCCAATTTTTTGAATTCTGTGCTTCATCAAAAGGAACAGGCTCATTCTCATCACAGAGACTAGATGCAGCCATAGCATAGCAATCTCATGCAAAGGAGGCACTATGAGAGCCTGAACCAGTACGATATGACAAAGGTGCATCTAATTTGCTATCACACAAAGTCGGCACCAGCCATTTTAGCATAGCTTTTGCCTCCTCAATATCAGCTCTCTCGTCACAGTGCATCATGTAAATCTGCATCAGAAATGGAATGATTTGTATCATCATATGAAACCTGCAAAGGCTGAGAAGTTGCCTCATTAGGACCAGCACTAGACTGTCCACCTATAAAAAGAGGCATCAAAGTATCATACATGTCTTTGGATCTAACAGATGTCTCCTTAGTACAT
The DNA here is from genome assembly GCA_020310875.1 of Ceratopteris richardii. Taxonomy (NCBI): domain Eukaryota; kingdom Viridiplantae; phylum Streptophyta; class Polypodiopsida; order Polypodiales; family Pteridaceae; genus Ceratopteris; species Ceratopteris richardii. The sequence continues at coordinate 81,098,076 of CM035409.1, forward strand.
GAAAGCAATGGCTGAATAGCATCTTCCACAAAGACAACATCACGGCTAACCAGAATGCGTTTAGTCTGTGGATGATACAGATGATAGCCTTTACTTTCAGAACTATACCCAACAAAAATACATTTTACTTCCTTATCATCCAATTTTTTGCGATGTTGTTCAGGCACTAATGCATATGCCAAACAACCAAAAACACGTAGATGAGCAACAGATGGCTTGGGGTCATGCCAAGCCTCATATGGAGTGATAGATTGCAGCGCTTTAGTGGGACACCTGTTCAGTACATATGCTGCACACATGACAACCTCAAGCCAGAAACTATGTGGTAAAGCCTGACTCTTGACCATGCACCTCGCCATCTCCATGAGTGACCTGTTCTTTCATTCAGCAACTCCATTCTGTTGAGGTGTATATGGCACTGTACACTGGTGTTTTATCCCACGTTCAGCCAGAAATGCATTAAAATCAGAAGACATATATTCCCCCCCTCGATCAAAACAGAGGGTGCCCATTTTACATGCTGACAGATTTTCAACCAAAACCAAAAACTTTTTAAAGCACATGAACACTTCAGACTTTGCTTTGAGTGGATATACCTACGCATGCCTGGAAAAGTCATCAATGAAAGTCACGAAGTAAAGGTAATTTCCAAAAAAGGGTGTCTGCATAGGACCACAGACATCACTATGTACAAGCTGCTATTTTTGTGTAGCCAAAATTGAACCATCTTTTGGAAAGGAGGAACGCTGCATTTTGCCCAAAATACAGCCTTTACAAACATGTTTTCCAGGTGCCTCAATTTTGGGCAAAGAGGACACCATTTCAGATTTCTACTGGCGTAGCAAACTAGCAAAATTCAGATGACCAAAGCGTGCATGCCAAAGCTTTGTATCTGATATAGCCTGAGAATCATTTACTGCACATGCCAAATCATTTTCAGATCTTTCATAGTCTATGAGCTTATACAACCCACGACATAAAATGCCAGAAGCAATAATAACATCGCCATTTGATAGATCATGAATTGTACATCTGTCATCAACAAATTTCACAACCAAGCCAATCTTGGCTAATGTAGAAACTGATAACAGATTCTTCTTGATCCCTGGCACAAATAAAGCATATGACAAAGTGAAAGAACTACCATCAACAGTAGTCAAAATGATCTTACCAACTCCCATAACAGGATAAGAGGAGTTGTTCGCGCATGTAACAGTATTCCCTGTAGGGGTAGGCTTGAGTGAAGAGAAGAAACTGCACTGCGAGGTAATATGTTTGGTCGCCCCACTGTCAAAGTACCAAACATCTGAGTCTACTGCAGACATGCACTGCTCATGAGAAGATGGGTCAAAACTGCAAACAATAGTGAACGCCCATTCTTCTTCCTGCACAAGATTAGCAGACTCCGTTTTTGGTGTAGAGACTCCAGCCTCTTTCTTCTTTGCCTCTTTTGCAACCAATTTTGGATAGTTCTTTATGATATGATCATTCCCTTTACAGTACTTACAGAACAATTTCTGCTTTTTTGATTTTTTCTCATCTTTGTCTTGGTTCTTCGAATGTGCAGCATTTGCGGATTTCTGCTTACTAGTAGAAGAGCTCCATTTTCCTTTGCCCTTCTGACTAGCCAGGAAAGCTTGATCTGCAACACGCATAATGGACCTGTTCTGCCTCGACTGATCTTCCTACAATAGAACAGAGACTAACTCCTCAAATGACAAGGCATTTGGATTGCTTTTCATCATCAACCGAAGAGTAGAAGCAAAACTCTGATATGAATCAGGAAGACCATTCAGAACGGTTTGCACAAGTGAGCTATCTGGTATAACCTCATCAGCAAAAATCAACTGTTCCTTCAAGTCTTCGATCTTTGTTAGGAAGCTGTCCATAGAATCACCTTCATTCATGTGCTCACTCTCCAACTATTTTCGGAGGTAAGCAACACGAGCCTCATTCCTAGCTTGGTACAATGTGGTAAGTGTGTCCCAAGCATCCTTAGCTATTCTGCAAGAGTGAATATGAGGAATAATGGCTCATTTGACAGACAAAGCTATCAATGCGTGTGCCTAGGCATCTCTGCCATCCCAACGAATCTGCTCTGCAGTAGGTGCAGCAGAAATAGTAGCACAAAGAGGAATCTACAGAATATCATCTTCGACACCATCTCCATCAGCTTCAGCACCTGTATTTGCAGTACATGTAGTCGCAGGTGTAACATGATGTCTTTCAACACCTTGCACAATGTTCTAGAGTCCTTCTACAACCAATACATGTCGCATCATATAAGCCCATAATGGGTAGTTGGTACCATCCAACTTATCCTCAACAGCCAACATATGGAATACATCACTGCTTTCAGCCATGGACAGTGACTAAAATACCTTGATGCAGAAAATTGATTGTATCTCAAAAAGTTGAACGGAACTGCCCAGACAAGTTCTGCTAAACCTATAGGAGACTTCGAGATGCTTATACTGGCGAATCAAAACAGGTATATACCTTTGGCACAAAAAGTCGAAATAGCCTGCACAAGTGCTACAATAGTGTGTTCGGAGGCCGAAACGAGCTCAGAGCGCGATTTCGGCACCACAGAGCGAAGACTTTTTGATCTCTGAAACAGCCTGAGTATGCTCACCAAATTTCATGCGAATCTAAGATTGCAACCGGAGGAGTGTTGATGATGCCCTAGATGAAGCGGAGACCTTCTCTGATACCAATTGTTGGAGTTAGACGTCTGCAGAAGCATGCGAACAACACAAGGAAGAAGAAGAAGCTTGGAGCACAACACACAATACTGAATGTATTACTAGAGAATGTACAAAGGTAAGTATCCCATTAGGGCAATAGGCGTATATACAAGCCGAGGGAAAAAAACCTGCTAAAGAGGGAAAAAAGTGCCCTGGTAGTCCTAGAGTGTTCACACACATCACTACCTAAATATATGAATAGAAGTCACCACATCAATATGTAGTATTCATGATGCATGGCCAAGACAAGAAGCTATAGGATACTATGATTTATGACCTAGAAATAGAATTTCAAGTTTATAAAGATAAATTGGACTTCCAGATTATGCACATGGAAAGAATTGATGTGGGTTTGGGTAGGGAGCGGCTTTGGGGAATTAGGAAAAACACTTAAAAAGAAGTTATCAATTGAATACTTTGGAATTTGATAAGAATGAAATATGTTACCTAATTCAAAGAGAGCATGATGTGTCAAGCACTCTTTTGATTTCAAGCATGGAATTAAAAAGACTTGTAAATACCAAAAAAGTGGAAGTTTTTACGATACTTCTAGCTGATGTAAACAATATTTATAACATGAATCCAGTTCCTTATGTCTTCTCTCCATTATTTGAATATGAAAAGTTTAAATCTAAGTGTTTAATAAATAATAATCGTGGTGTTTTTCCAAAAGAACTTCCCCATGGCTTACCTCCTTCTCGTGGACAAGTCGATCATGCTATAGACTTGCTCCCATGAACTAAGCCTATATGTAAACCCCCCTATATAGACTCCCATTTTCCTAGCAAGCTAAAGTAGAGAAATAGCAAAATGAATATCTGAATAAGGGATTCATTCAGCCTAGCCTTTCACCATGGGTGGCAACCATTCTCTCAGTGAAGAAAAATGGTGGGTCAATGAGACTATGCATTGACTATTAAGCCTTGAATAAAGTTACGATCAAGAATAAATATCCAATGCCCTGAATTGATGATTTACTTGATCAGCTAAAAGGGGCTAAGATATTTTCAAAACTTGATCTCCATCAACAAATTAGGATTAAATCTGAAGATGTTCCTAAAACAACTTTCAGAATTAAATATTGGCATTTTGAATTTTTGGTCATGCCTTTTGGACTAACAAATGCCCCAACTACATTCATGACACTAATGAACACCATACTAAACCCTTATTTGGGAAATTTTGTAGTTGAATTCCTTGAAGGCATTCTTGTCTATAGTCAGGATACAACTTCTCACTTAGAACATGTGGAAAGATTTTTGCAAGTTCTAAGAGAAAATAAATTGTTTGGAAAAGAAGATAAATGTGCATTCTTTTCAATAGAAATCAGATATCTTGGACACATTATATCTAAGAAAGGTATTCAAGTAGATCCTGAAAAGGTCCTTGTTATTCTTAACTAGCCTCACCCTAAAACTATTACAAAGCTTCAAAGTTTTTTAGGGTTACCAAGATACCACATAAAATTTGTGCCAAACTTTGGAAAAATCTCAATCCCTTTATTTGAGAAATTAAAGGGAAAACCCAAAAGTCTCAATTGGGAGGAAGAATAGGCTGAAAGTTTGGCAAGACTTAAGAAAGGCTTAGGTTCGGCCCCGATTCTACAGATAGTAGATCCAAATGAACCTTTTGTAGTTGAAATAGATGCTAGTGATCTAGCAATAGGAGACGTTTTGAATCAAAATGGTCGACCAATTGCTTTTGAAAGTCAAAAGCTGAACCAGCTCAAAGAAATTATTCTACCTATGAAAAAGAGCTTTATGGAATTGTGCATACTCTAGAAAAATGAAGACTTGTTTGGTGCCAAAGTAACTATAGTTTTTGACCAAACAAGTATTAAATGGTTTGCAAACCAATCTAAGCTATCAGGTTGAAAAGCAAGATGGGTCGAATTACTCCAAGAATTTGACTATGAACTCAGATATAGAAGAGGAAAATTTAATGTAGTGGAAGATGCATTAAGCAAAATGCCAATGTTAAATTATCTGAGTTTCATACAAATTTCTAATGATTTACTGTTGGTTGCTGCTCCAAATATCATGACATCTCAACAGATCCCTGAACCTTGTTTGGAATAGACTTTGACTTATTTACACTCTTTGGGAAGCTCATTTGCATCGATCATCATTTGAATGCATGTCTTCATACACTCGGCTAGGTTTTGATACTCCTCGAATTGATAAATAAAGCGTGAATCCCCACTATATGCACTTGAGGGGGATCGAGGTATAGTCTCTTTCTCCACAATTCCCTAAGTTGGTACTTAGGTACGCACATTTTTGGCACCGTTGCCGGGCAAGTCGAATCAAACCGATACATTCGTGTGATGGTAAGTAGCTCTTAGCATTGAAGCGAGTAGAGGAGTTGTGAATTTCTCTTCTTTGGTAAGTCACACTCATCCGCACTTACTACTTCTCGCTCTTGGAGTGTGTGTAGTGAGTTGATAGTCTAGGGAAGTGAGAGTGAGTAGAGTAGGAGGAAGAAGGGAGTAGGTTAGGAAGGTAGAGTAGCTTTCAACCTTGATTCTTGTTAGTCCTTTTTAGTGAGGAAGAATTTTCAAAAGTTAAAAACAAAAAAAAAAAATTGTCTTCAACAAGTCATTTGTCTCAAAGCAAGTATCGTGAGCTCTGGAGATCGAATATCACGATCGGGGAGCAAGGATTTTGAGCTGTGCAGACGAGAAAAGGTCGTAGAGGAGTTGGAGAGCAGCATTGCCCTAGATGAAGCGACGACCTGCTTTGATACCAATTTTTGGAGTTAGATGTCTGCGAAAGCACGCGAATAGCATGAGGAAGGAGAAGAAGCTTGGAGCACAACACACAATACTGAATGTATTACTACAAAATGTACAAAGATAAGTAGCCCATTAGGGCAATAGGCGTATATACAAGCCAGGGGAAAAAAACCTCCTAAAGAGGGAAAAAAGTGCCCCGATGGTCCTAGTGTGTTCACACATATCACTACCTAAATATATCAACATATTTTAGTCAGTGGACATGGCTAAAAGTAGTGATGTATTTCATATGTTGGTTGTTGAGGATAAGTTGGATGGTACCAAGTATCCGTTATGGAATTATATGATGTGTCATGTTTTTGTTGCAAAAGGACTGTGGAATATTATGGAGGGTGTTGAAAAACATCCTATCACTCCAGCAAATACAGTTACTAAAGTTGATGCAGATGGCATTGAAGATGGTGATATTCTTCAGGTTCTTATTCACGTTGCGGTTCATGTTGCATCTACTATAGAGCAACCTTGTTGGGATGGTAGAGATGCTCAAGCACATGCATTGATAGCCTTGTTTGTCAAACATGCCATTATTCCTCACATTCACTCTTGCAAAATAGCAAAGGATGCTTGGGATACAATTCCACTTTATACCACGCAAGGAATAAGGCTCATGTTGCTTACCTCCGAAAACAGTTGGAGAGTGAGCTCATGAACGAAGGAGATTCCATGGATAATTTTTTGACAAAATTCAAAGATTTGAAGGAGCAATTGATTTTCGCTCATGAATTCTTGCCTGATAGTTCCCTTGTGCAAACTGTTCTGAATGGTCTTCCAGATTCATATCACAGTTTTGCTTTTACTCTTTGATTGATGATGAAAGGTGATCCAAATGCCTTAACATTTGAGAAGTTAGTCTCTATTCTATTGCAAGAAGACCAGTCTAGGCAAAACAGGTCCATTATGTGTGTTGTAGATCAAGCTTTCCTGGCTAGTCAGAAGGGCAAAGGTAAATGGAGCTCATCTACTAGTAAGCAAAAATCTGCTTATTCTGCATAATCAAAGAAGGATGATAGAGACAAGAAGAAAACAAAAAAGAAAAAATTGTTTTGCAAATGATGTAAATGAAATGATCATGTCATAAATAGTTATCCAAAACTAGTTGCAAAAGAGGCAAAGAAGAAAGAGGCTTTAATGGTTGTTGCAGAGGCCTCTACACCCAAAAGAGAGTGTGCTAATCTTGTGCAGAATAAATAATGGGTATTTACTATTGTTTGCACTCATGACCCATCTTCTCATGAACAATGTATGTCTATAGTAGACCCAGATGTTTGGTACTTTGTAGTGGGGCAACCAAATGTATTACCTCATAGCATAACTTCTTTGCTTCACTTGAGCCTGCTCCTAGAGGGAATATTGTCACATGAGCCAACAACTCCTCTTATCCTATTATGCGATTTGGTAAGATCATTCTAACTACTAGTGATAGTAGTCCTTTTACATTGTCGGATGCTTTATTTGTTCTAGGGATCAATAAAAACTTGTTATCAGTTTCAGTGTTAGCCAAGATCGGCTTGGTTGTGAAATTTGATGATGATAGATGTATAGTTCCTGATCTGTGAAATGGTGACATCATTATTGCTTTTGGCATTTTATGTCATGGGTTGTATAAGCTCATATATTATGAAAAATCTATGAATGATTGAACATGTGCAGTTCATGATTCTCAACCTATGTAAGATGCAAAGCTTTGGCATGCATGCTTCCTTCATATGAATTTTGCTAGTTTGCTATGCCTACAAAAATCTAAAATCGTGTCCTCTTTGCCCAAACTTGAGGCACCTGGTAAAAATTTCTATGAAGTTTGTATTTTGGGAAAAATGCAACATTCCTCCTTCCCAAAAGATGGTTCACTTTGAGCTACTCAGAAATCGCAGCATGTTCATAATGATGTCTGTGGTCCTATGTAGACACCTTCTTTTGGGAACTATCTTTACGTCATGACTTTCATTGATGATTTTTCCAGGCCTGCATGGGTATATCCATTGAAAACAAAGTCATAAGTGTTTATGTGCTTCAAAAAGTTTTTGGTTTTGGCTGAAATTTTTTTAGCATGTAAAATGGGCACCCTCCATTTTGATTGAGGGGGGAATATATGTCTTCTGATTTTAGTGCATTTCTTGCTGAACGTGGGATAAAACATCAATGCATAGTGTTGTATACACCTCAATAGAATGGAGTTGCTGAAAGGAAGAACATGTCACTCATGGAGATGGCAAGGTGTATGGTCAAGAGTTATGCTTTACCACATAGTTTCTGGTCTAAGGCTGTTATGTGTGCAGCATATGTACGTAACAGGTGTCCCACTAAAGCATTGCAATCTATCACTCCATATGAGGCTTGGCATGGTCGTAGTCATCTGTTGCTCACCTACATGTCTTTGGTTGTCTGGCATATGCATTAGTGCTTGAACAACAATGCAAGAAATCGGATGATAAAGCAGTGAAATGTAAATTTGTTGGGTACAGTTCTAAAAGCAAAGGCTATCGTTTGTATCATCCACAGATTAAAAGCATTTTGGTTAGCCATGATGTTGTTTTTGTGGAAGATGATATTCAACCATTACTTTCAGGTACTAAGGAGACATCATATAGCTCCAAAGAAGTGTTTGACACTTTACTGCCTCTTTTTATCGATGGACAGTCTAGTGCTGGTCTAAATGATGCAATTTCTAAGCCTTTATAGGTTTCATATGATGACCCATATCATTCCATTTCTAATGCAGATTTACATGATGCACTTGTTGATGAGAAAACTGATATTGAGGAGGCAAAGACTATGCCTAAATGGCTAGTGCAGACTTTGTGAGATAGCAAATTAGATGCACCTCTATCATATCATACTCGTTCAGGTTCTCATAGTGCTTCTTTGCATCAGATTGCTATGCTATGGCTTCCTATCATCTTTGTGATGAGAATGAGCCTATTTTGTTTGATGAAGCACAAAATTCAAAAAATTGGATGGCTGTTATGCAATCAGAATATGATGCTATTATGAAAAATTTGTTGGGAATGATGGATGGACACTTCAAGAGAATGAGTAGGTACTGCCAAATCGTGTTTTGTACTAGCCCTTTGATGCTTCAGAGTTGATAAGTGGACCTTCTTAGCTTTCCAATGACACCATAAAATGGCCTATGTACTTTGGAAATGATGTATGAAAAAGTTGAATCAAAACAGACAACTTTGAACTTCAAGTCTTCAAGAAAACCTTCTATTTTTTACTAGACACCTGCTATAACTTTTGTTCAGTATGACCAGCACAGTAGGAATTGGGAAAATTCCTTTTAGTTCTATCTAGGTAGCTTAGTAAGCTATCGATTTCAAGTGAAATTACTTAAAAAGATTAACTATTCTCAGAGAAATTAATTTAGCAAGTAAACTTTTACCCCCGATATTTTAGGACTATTGCAGACTTCAACCAGTGATCACCTCGACGAACTTTTCTCTGAAATGGCTGAATAGAAATCCTTGAAATTTTGATAGAATGTAGAAAACTTTGAGCTGGTTCCAACAAGCTATAGATCTTTGAATTTGGTTTGAGAAATGAGTGAGATATGATCTCCACAAGTTGACAGACTTTCAGACAATATGTTAGAGAACTCAGAAATGAACAATGTAGATATATGTATTAATGAACATTGTTGTACAATGCCATAGGCATGAAGATCATTGCCTAATGGTGTAGATAGGTGTGGGCTAGAGTATATGCCTCACACACACACACTCAAAAATGATAATGAGAAGCTCGAAAAGTGACTCTTCTACCCGTGACTTTTTGAGTTGATCTTTTATAGTGGGTGAGTTCAAAGTTTGAATTTGAATTCAAACTTTGGCTCTCTATAATCATGCTCCTACATCCTAGGAGATATTCCATCAATCAAAGCTAACTTTTCCACGAATTATTTTTGGTAGGTGTTTACAAAGATTCCAAGTCAAATGTGACTTTTACAAAAGGGTAAAGTGGTAATTAACCACTAGCATTGATTCCTATGCATCTTCATATGTGTATGAATTACAAGCCAAATGTGTAGGCTTGTGAATTGCACCAACAGCTCCCCCTCAAGCCAAACATTTTAGCTTGGTCTTCATCTTCAGTCTTCATGTATATCCTGCAATCCAATCATTGATTTAAACCTGCAAAGTTTGGTTCCATCCAAAGCTTTAGTTAACAAATCTGCACATTGCATGTTGGTTGATACATAAGTTAGTTGAATGTCCTTGCTTAATAGCTTCCCTCTCACATAATGGTAATGGACCTCTATATGCTTGGTCCTGGCATGATAAGCTACAAGGTGAAGTGAGCTTGTATTATCTCCAAATATCAATGGTGACCTAGTATATAAACCCAACTCTGTATACAATAACTTGATCCATATGGCTTCTTGGGTGGCATTTGCCAATCCTCTATACTTTGCCTCTGTAGAAGATAAAGCGATAGTAGGTTGCTTCTTTGAAGACCATGATATTCGTTTATCACCTGCAAATGAAATGTATCCTGAAGTGCTTCTCCTATCATCCTTACATCCTGCCCAATCAACATCTGAATAGATCTTAATGTCCAAGTCTAATGTATAAGGAAAATACAAACCATGATGTTGAGTACCCTTGAGGTATTTTAATATCCTTTTGGCAGCCTCCAAGTGAGGTACTCTAGGCTTGTGCATAAACTGACTTAGCACACTAACTCCATAAGCAATATCTATCCTTGTCAAGGTAGCATAGTTCAAGCTTCCCACTATGCTTTGGTAACATGTAATATCATCAATTTCATCACCTTCATGAGCACTTAGTTTTAGGTTTACCTCCATTGGAGTACTTGCAACTTTGGCATCCTGCAAATGAAATTTCTTCAACATATCCTATATGTATTTTTTCTGAGCAATATAGATTCCAAAGTTAGTATAGACTAACTCAAGTCCAAGAAAATACTTTAGTAGACCAAGATCATTGATCTTAAACTCCTTCATCATCTGGTTCTTGATTTGTCTGATTCCATTGACATCATTACCTGTAAGTATGATATCATCAACATATACACATAGGTATATTACCTCTAAATTACTTCTCTTGATAAATAGAGAAGTGTCTGCCTTGCTCATGACAAATCCTTTGTCTTGAAGCTATGTGGTCAACCTATGATTCCATGCCTAGGTGCCTGCTTCAATCCATAAAGAGATTTATTCAATTTGCACACATATGTTACCTTGTTTGGATCCTCATAGCCAGGAGGTTGTGACATATATACCTCCTCGGAAATCCATCCATTAAGAAATGCATTTTTTACATCCAATTGATACATGTTCCAATTTTTAGATGTAGCCACTTACCAATACCCTCATAGTTGGCATCTTGACTACAGGTGAGAATGTCTCTTCATAGTCAATGCCTTGGGTTTGTGCAAAACGCTTGGCTACCAATCTGGCTTTGTACCTGTTTATTGACCCATCAGAATTTCTTTTGAGTTTATAGATCCATCTGGATCCAATTACCTTCATGGACTCTTTCTTTGGTACTAGTTCTCATGTGTCACTTTCTTTGAGTGCTTCAATCTCCTCATCCATAGCTTATTTCCATTCTATCTGAGTTTTTGCTTCTTCATATGATCCTGGTTCTTCAATTGACAAGTCTTTGGCAAGATAAACAAAATGCTTAGTAACAAGAGAGGTATTATACCCATATCTGATAGATTTTTAGCTCTCCCTTTGTGATCTTCTGATTGATTGATTTGAAGATTTAGGTATGTCTTCAAGTTTCTTGATCTTGACTTTGCCCTTGGACTTCCATGCCTTGAACTCTTCAAGATTGATAATGTCTTCATCATCTGAAGTGGTGTCTTCATTCTGAGTAGGTTCTTCCTTAGCAAGACTTGGAAACTCCTCCTCCAAGTCATAGGGTAGTTTAAACTTCCTGCATTCATTCTCATACCAAGAATCATTTTCATCAAAGACAACATCTCTACTAACCATGAATCCTTTATTTGAAGGGTTGTAGAACCTGTATCCTTTCTGATTTAGATCATATCCAATAAAGATACACTTCTCAGCCTTAGGGTCTAGCTTACCTCTTATCTGAGAAGGAATGTGTACATATGCTACACATCCAAATATCCTGCAATGATCAAGTGAAGGTCTCTTACCATGCCATGCTTCATAAGGTGTCATCCCATCAAGGGATTTTGATGGTAACCTGTTTATGAGGTAAGTGGCAGTAGAAACACTCTCTGCCCATAGGTAATTAGGTAATTTCTTTTCATTAAACATTGACCTAGCTGTTTCAACAATCAACCTATTTCTTCTCTTAGCTACCCCATTCTGTTCAGGAGTATACCTTGTGGTGATTTCTCTCTTGATTCCTCTGTCCTACAAGAATACTTCAGTTGCATGAAGAAGTGTATGTTTTTCATCCCCGTGGTTTTGTGCAAAAAGGCCATGAAAACAAAGCGTGTAGGTTTAAAAAGGCATTATATGGTTTGAAGCAAGCACCACATGCTTGGTATGAAAAGATACATGCCTACCTGATTGCACATGGTTTTGAGAACAATCCAACTGAGAGCACCTTATATGTTAAGTGTGCGAATGATGTGCTTCTGATCATTGTCATTTATGTTGATGACATGCTGCTCACTAATCCTCATGAGAAGCATATTGTTGATTTTGAGGCTGATTTGCATGCCTCATTCGAGATGTCAGATTTGGTGCATTTGCATCATTATTTGGACATTCAGTTTGTGCAAGTTGATGGTGGAATAACTTTGTGTCAAAGAAAATATATTGACACATTATTGTAGTGCTTTGGCCTTGAAGACTGCAAACCTATTGCCATTTGTATGGAGATAGGTTTACGATTGAGTCTTCATGACATTGGAGATGCATTTGATGTTGTTCTCTATGAAGAGGTCGTTGGATGCTTGATCTACTTATACACTACTTGACCAGATATTCAGTTTGTTGTCTCACAAATGAGCAGGTTTATGCATTGTCTAGGCGTCAAGCATTGGCAGGCGGTTAAATGCATCTTTTGCCACTTGAGTGGTACCCAACTTCTTGGATTGGTTTATCCGAAGGGGGGATCACTACCGCCAAATTTACATGCTTTAACTATGAGTGGGATGTTTGCTACGACACTGTGTGTCCATTAGTGGTTTTTGCTTCATGCCTGGTAGATCATGCATATCCTGGTTGAGCAAGAAGCAGCCTATTCACTTCTAGTTGTGAGGCTGAGTGTAGGGGAGCTTTCATAGCAACTGTTGACTGTGTGTGGCTCATATGCCTTATGGCTGACTTGGGTGTTGGCAAGTCTTTTGGCACCACCATCTTCACTGACAGTCAGAGCACACTAGCAGTTGCGAAAAAACCTCTACTCCATGCTTGCACTAAGCACATTGAAGTGCACTATCATTATTTCAGGGAGAGGTTCTTTGTTGGAGAGATCAGTTTGGCATATGTGCCCACACAAGAGAACATTGTAGACCTTTTCACAAAGTCTCTGCCTAGGGAGAAGTTTGAAGCTTTCCACAAAGCTTTGGGCTTACTTTTGTGGATTGATTCCACATAGCTTGGCACGTCCTTATACATGAGTGCTATCTCCTTGTTCACCGTATCACTCCTAGGGGGGATTTGTTAATATATTTTAGTACTGAGGTGTGTGAACACACTAGGACTATCGGGGCACTTTTTTCCCTCTTTAGGAGGTTTTTCCCGACTTGTATATACACTTATAACTGTAATGGGTCACTTATCTTTGTATATTCTCTTGGTAATACATTCAGTATTGTGTGTTGTGCGCCAAGCTTCTTCTTGTTCCTCGTGTTGTTTGTGTGCTTCTGGAGAGGTCAGACTCCAAGAGTGAAGATACATGAAAAGACTCGGGAACAAGAAGATGAAAAGAATGTTCGAGGATATGATGAAGATCGAGTGAATTTGGATAAAGATGAAGAAAATAAGAGTGAAAAAATGGAGGACAAACCTATGAAGAAGAATATACAGGCAAGAAAACTATTAAAGCAGCTAGTAATGAGGAGGAGGAGGAAGAAAATGAGAATGGATACACTCTAGCAAAGGTTTTAATGAAGATTATGATGAACAAGGATAAGAATTTAAAGGTAAGTTATTAGTATATGAAACAAGAACTTCAAGTGAAAATAAAGTAGTGGAGATGAGAAGAGCACCAAAAATATCGAAACTTTATATGATTATTTGTTAAGAAGAGTGGAAAGGTTTAACCCTATATTAGAAATGTGATCTTTGCTAGTCTTGGTGTAGAATCAAAATTCATGAGAATAGGAACGATTATAAATGATCATGAGAGATATAGTCAAGAAATAAAATAAAAAAGTCAAAGAAAGGGCTTTACAAGCCTCCTATCAAACTTTAAAGATACTTGTTGGGAGTCTCTTTGGTGTGTGGGTGATTGAGTGTTTGTAGAGGAAAGGCTGAACACACACATTGCACCTACTCAAAAAGTACTATTCAATTATTAATGACAAAGTTCTACAATAAAAAGGTAATTGAGGGGTACTATGAAACAAATAAAATTGGGGGAAATGGCGTCAAGTTTTTCCAAATACACACTTGAATACAAACAAAGTACTCCAAGTTGTGTACTTTTAGGTACACAGCTTTTGTATGCAGCCTCTTCACCTTGACTAACTGGCTTGTTTCCATAAGACCTTGCACTCAAGCCTCCACCACAGGTGGGGAAAAATTGATGCATGCACCAATGACGTACAACTTCCATCTTGGATAAACCTCAAAACACACTGGTTTGTCTTCTTCTTGGCTAAAGCTAGACTTGTAACAGAGAATGTGTGGTGGAGTATGCCCTATTCTCTCTTAGCCCACTTGAATCTTTCTCTTCTAAATCTTAATTGAGAGAGTGTCGAAGAACTTGTTGCCTCTTTTTATACAATACACAATAGCCACTTTTCTTCCTATGCTTACATAGAACTATCATATGCTTACTAACTCACTCTTCACTTCTCCTATCAATTGATTCATTCCTTCTGAGTACGCACACTTCCCTTTTGTCCATGTAACCCAATTTCCCACTCTCAGGCTCACTATTCCATATGGCTCACACATTGCCCAATCCTTTGTATACTCCATGATGCTCTCAATTGCAAGGATCTTTCCATGTACAACTCTCTATCCAAAGAATCTTCTTGTGTCATGTAGTGACCTTAGAAAAAGTACTAAAAAACAAAAAATTTAATGGGGGTCCTTAAATATACTTTTTGCCATAGTCATGACCTTTATCAAAATATGTATAAATGAGGGCTCACTCTTGGATCCTCTAGTACCTACAAATGAACTCCATGTGAAAAATTGGGAGCATACCTCGTGCACTACTTGTGCAACTTCACTGACATCCATACACCCAATGGCCACATGCACCACTAGTGCACCCGTTGCCAATCTATGCGCCAATTCATGCTCAACAGGAAATCCACTAAAGAAACAAAGACACCAAGAGTGATTGACTTATTGAGGCAACACTATCCACTAGGAGTGAGGTGGGATTGAAAATGGAAAATTATGGAGTAAATCCCAAGACCAAATGTCGCTATAAGGAAAATTGAAGGGGTTGGTAAGGGGGTAGGGTTGTCGAGGATAAGGGGGAGGGGTGGGGGTAGCCAAGGTGTAGGGGTGGGGGTAGCAAGGTGTGGGGAATGGGGTGGGATAAACTGGAGAATGGAGCTATAGCGGGTGTCCATGTGATGCATAAAAACAGCTCGAAGAACGAAAAAGTGGCTAGCTGAAGTACAATCTAGAGCCTTGGGGGTTTTGTATTATGAAAAAAAAGAAATAAAAAAGAAAAGAAAATTAAAAAATGATAAGATTAAAAATAAAATTAAATAAATAGTACTAATAAATAGAAAACAAAATAAAGAACAAAATAGTTAATAAAACAAAGGGTACGCATAGAGAGAAGCAGGGGCTGGAAACCTATACATAGAGTTTATCCTAAGGTGGAAAGGGTCTTCCCATATGGAGAGCCATTTTCTTCCCATTTTAAAGTTAGCTTGTAGCCTATGTATTTTATTTCACCATGCTTCCTATCTATAGTCTCTATGAACTTGAAAGGGTACCAAAATGTATCCTTCAATTCTTTTCCATACCATTGACCTTCCTTATTCTTGAATCTTGTTTGACCTCAAAATAAGAGTTTGTATTTCAAAGCTCCTTCCTTATTCTTGAATCTTGACCTCAGAATGAGAGTCTGTATTTCAAAGCTCCTTCATGCCTTATCCCTAGATTCGAAATTTCTTTTGAGTTAAAGGGCCTCTACAAATACTTCCCAAAAATTTTGGATCCTGTGTTTTTTTTTTTGTTTCTTTATCAATACACTTTTTAGAAATATGGTTCAATTTCTAATCTTCATCAACACAACCTCCAAGATGGATTGTCCTATTTTGTGCAAGCTTTTGATCATTTCCTCTTTGAAAAGTAAAGTGTTATTCATCAAATCATAAAATTCATTTTCTCTTAAAAGGTCATCCTTGTTATTACTACTCGGAGAATTAACTTTTTTCGCTTTAGAATGCACTTTAGAGCTCACTCTTTGGCCTATATTTCTTACTTCCTCAACTCTACTTCCATAACATGAAAAAGAGTTACATGCTTCCAACCATGCCAATGTGTCCTCCTCCTTCTCCTCACAGACACATTGCATTCTCTTGATCCATGGGTGTTCTATTGGGAAGTAGTGGTCAATTAGGGATGGGTCCCCCAAATATTGGATCCAACATAGAACGTGAGTCTGTGCTTCAGGGAATGACATTTGAGAATAGGAGGGAAGTTAGACCATGGGAACTACCACCATTAGGGTTTGCTTAGTCTCCACTATTTCTTACCTTATTGCCATAATCCACAACTCACTTCTTTAGAGGAAACACAAGCTAACCCATATCAGTCCATCTTATTCTCTCAGAGTCAGACAAATCCTTATATTTCCTTCTTGGCATGACTAGATTTATAACCCTTGTATTATCCTTAGGATCATGCAATTCATAGATGGTATTTGGGTTAGGCCTAACTCTAATGGTAAGTGGGTACACATACATGCCCTCTATTAGGCAAAGTTAAATCATGTCATCATCTTGAGGAATGCGATCACTTCTCAAGGCTTTGACCACTATAGACTTCCTCCTAGGCATCGTGACTTGATCTTCATTTTTGGTAGGGTTTTTCTACAACATATTCTGCACAATAATGCCAGAATCATTAATTTTCTCACGGTTATCTATTACCATGTAACGAGCATCCCTTTGTTCTAGGTAAAAGCCT
Source organism: Ceratopteris richardii (assembly GCA_020310875.1). Lineage (NCBI taxonomy): Eukaryota > Viridiplantae > Streptophyta > Polypodiopsida > Polypodiales > Pteridaceae > Ceratopteris > Ceratopteris richardii. The sequence goes on from CM035409.1 coordinate 81,114,898, forward strand.
CCCTGATCTCAAGTATAAGTCTCAAAGTGACCTTGACCTTAGACGCCTCACACTTGGACGCCTTCCACTACTATGCACAAATGGAATCAATGTTAAGATATGTAGTCTACGCTTTACAAACAAGATGTGGATGTTCGACTCTAAGTATGTCCCCATGAATCCTATCTAACCCTTGTGTGCTCTCTTTGTTCACTTTTCCAACTCATTGCCTTTATGTTTTTGGACTTCTCTAAGCTCAATAATGAGCTCTGAGGAGTACCAACATTAGCCCATACTAGCTAGAGGCCCCAAACTTAGCCAAAATTTGGCCCATAATTAAGTAATCCCTTTTTATTCAAGGATGGTAAAATTTTCTAACACCTAATAGACATGATATTCAACCCAAGTGACACTTACAATTAACGATACTTAAGTTATATGACATTTAAAAAATTCATAACACCTAAAATCTACGGTAATTAAAAGTGGTGATATGTGGACACACAACACTTGTGAAGTGTCAACAATACACGAAAATCCACAATACTTGATAAATATAAGAGGATCTTGACATGGATTATTCAAGTACAAAAAAGATAAATTTAATGAGGCAGATCCAATTCAGAGAAAGTATTTTTTGAAATAGAACCCTGCATTACAACCACATTGGCAAGATGGTCCATAGTTATTACAGGTAAACCCATGTTTTTGTATGGTGCCATGAAGGTAGTATTGGCCTGTATTTTTGGAAGTACAAAGAAAGGAGAAAATAAGAAAGTGGATATTTACCCATGGAGGATCACATGATCAAAACAGTTGAACATTGGTTAAAGTTACTTACAAATATTCTAGACCGCACCATCAAGTTGAGGAAGAAAATTTTGCCTATGATCCTGATAGTTTTGAAAGTCTTCAAGCATTCCAAATGCACTTTTTTGAATTCCATTGGAATAAATCAAGGGGTCTATCCACTCTTTTATTATTTATTGAAAACTCCAACTTGGGCCACATTAATGGCTTACTTTTTTAGACTATGTTTCTATGGAGCCCCTACTTATAAATGTCTCAGGAACCATAGCTATTTTTGAAGATCACCTCATATCTAAATGCAAGGCTTGTAGGATATGAACTACATTTTTGTTCATATAACAAAAAAGCTCCAGACTATGCAATAAAACTTGAACAATGGCAAGAATTTTTAATGAAATATGTAATAGCCATAAATCATAAAGAACAAGTGATTTACAATTCTTATGTATGCCATCAAAATCAACTTGTTAGGGATGATAGAGTTCACGAAGAGGGCATATGGAGGATGAGACAATAGTCTTTGTAACAACGAAAGTGCTTATAATAAGGTGGAGTGTAGTAGGGAGAAGAAGAAGAAGAAGAGAAGAAGGTAGAAGAAGAAGAGAACAACTCCTCAAAATAAAAAGATGTACGTATGTCAGATCATCTAATAAAGAAGAAAAACCTAAGACTCCAAGCCTCTCAGGGGCTCACATGTCAGGCTCAAAAGTATACATGGAAAATCAGGATGACACACAAGTGATGACGAACAATAATCCAAGCCATAGTAGATGAAGTCTCAAAGTACATAAAGGGGAGCTTTCAAAAGATCAGATAGTAGTGAAGAAGGCCCTTCCTCAAGTACTTCAAGAGTACATACAACACAAAGGCTATGTCATCATAACCCACAAATGGCATGTGAAGCAAACACGAATGAACCTCTGTCAAGGATGAAATATACTAGGAGGGGAAGAGTGTTACAGTGGAAGAGAAGGCATAATAAAAACTAGAGCAATGATAGAGGATGGAGCACACAAGAGCCGAAAGAAGGGCCCCATAGATTTAAATCCTTGTGACATTGCAATGATATTGTACCATATATGAAGCCTTGTAATTGTGCACTTAGAGGAGTCCTCAAGTGTCACACCGCAAACAATCTAGAGAAGTAAAATATCTCCTAGAAAGACGAGTCGTATCTCAATGCCCATTCAAAATGTGAAATGACACACTTATGCACACTTGTATATAAGTCATTTTTTACTCCTTTGTAAAGGCATTTTTCCATTTTGAATGAATTTGAGTGTGCTCATAGGATGTGTGGTTGCAAGCTCAGATCACTTGTCACGAGTCCACATGATTACACAATGACTTGTGTTCACCTTTCAAAATTGGGCATTTATATTGGTAAGGACAAAAAAGCATCTATTCGTGTGCTCTTCCATACTCCTTGAATGAGTGGCACCTTATGAATAATACTAAAATTTTGGCTCAACACAATAAAGTGATGTTCATTATCCATAATTTGAGTGTTGACTTGAAAGATATGAGTTTTCACCCGTTTTCCATCTCACAAGCAATGTCCTCGAGTTCCACTACACATTCATTAGGCAATGAAGCCAGATAAAGGGTGGTTGTAGCTTTCTTCATAGCCATTTGTTGAGATAGAATCCTGGGAACTCATTAGTGTACAAGAAAGCATCATTTATATATTATTCCTTAATCCTTCAAGTATGCATGTAGCTCAAAGTGTGCTTCCAAGTTGGTGTTAGGTAGTTGACAATGTCATTGATATTGCTTCATCTTTATGCATAGTTCATAGCTTGGTTCTCTACTTTCTGTTTTTTATCTCTTTTTTTTGTGCAATTTTTCATTTTTTGGCATTTTCAAGATAAGAAATCAGTAATGAAAGAGCCAAAGACTACAATTTAGACTCACATGGGAAATTTGTGTGTGTTTTGATGAGTATAAGAAGAAAATATAACCTATTCTAAGAATACAAAATAATGTTTTATTCCTGAGTAAGAATGTGCAGCACTAGAAAGATGATTTGAAGCATGGTATCCAATGTAAGTCCTTGTAGTGAAGCTCTATGGGCGAGGTCTAAGAGCATTCAAGTTCTACAAGTGCAAGGAGGAAAGTTCTTCTTCTATTGACTCGCACCCAAGGAAGACTTATAAGCCACTCGATGATCCCAAATTGCATGATGCAATTGCTTATCCCACTCTGATCTTCCATTGTTTGCCAAGTTATGCAATATGATGCAAATGGTTTTATTCAAACTTTCAACTTTTCCATTTGCTTGTGGGTGATGGGGTTCTAATTTCTTATACATGATAAGAAATGTATTCAACAGCTTTTCAATCAGTTCATTGATGAGGTGAGTCCCTTTGTCACTCACAATCTCAATTCAGAGTCTAAACCATGTAAATGTATGCTCAAATAAGGATTTAATAGTTGTTTGAGCATCATGCTTGGTGGTAGATTTGTTTTCAACCCACTTAGCAAGACAATTGATAGCCAATGTAATACTTCATCATGTGATCCTTTTGAAGATGGGTGGATAGCTCCAATAAAGTGAATGTTCCACTTGGAAAAAGATCTCCCTCCCATCATAGGTCTTAAAGGAATTTCATCTCTCCTCAATGGATATTTTGCCTTCTTTCTGAAATACATCACATCACTTTGCAAAGCTCTCTACATCCATATGGATGTTTCCCCCCATAAGGTTGCAAACATCAACATCTGTATAGTTCTTTCTTGATAAAAGTGTCGTCTTTCCACACCAGAGTGGGTAACTTCTAATAGAGATAAGTTGTCAAGTCGTAGGAAAGCTCACAAACTTTTAAATTATCAATGCACAAAGTGCAAACCTCAACCTAATTGCAATCAAGGGCATAATTAGACATGATGGAAGGATGTCAAGTCAACTAGTAGAGTAACCTCTTCTTGATAGCCTCTATGAACCTTTTTCTCTTGAACTCTTGCTCTCAACCTTGGTGTCTTGAACCTTGCCTTTCCTCTTCTTGGCCATTTGTCTATAGATTTACCTTGTTTGCAACCTTGGTATCTTGAACCCTTATTCTCAACCTCAATATATTGAACCTGGTTCTCACCCATGCTAGGTATCTTGGATCTTCAATCTAGTGCTTCCATTGGAGAGATCATTATGAGAGCTTTCCAAGGGCAATGTGCACTTCTAAATTTGACCTATGGATTGATACATACACTCTAGTATTTATTGGGCTCATTTATGAAAGGGATGGACACACATTGCATCTACCTTGGCCAAGCCTACTTCCTAGGCTTTGGTACGAATTATGGGAATTGAACTCATGACCTACTAGCTAGGAGTATGATGGACTAACCACTTGCCCCGAAAGCCATGGTTGAGGATTACTTCCTAATCCTCCCACTTAGGGTGTGGTTCAACCATCTCCTACCTGTTATTTCTTGAGTCTAATAGATGGTATCACCAACCTCGTCAATGGCATCACAAAGCTTAATCACAAAAATGCATGTATCTCTCTTGCTATAGGCCCATTTGATGGGTAATTTAGATAATTTTGAAGCTCTCAACACATAGTACAAATTGCACTAGTAAAAAATACAAGAAGAGTATATATATGCCCCTGTATATAGGTCACAAACCTATAAGAAATATTCTTTCTCACTTTAATCACATAGGCAAGTGTTAAATCTAGTCGAAACACTTCCCGAGCTCTTTCCATCCTTGATAAGACTTCTTGGGAAGCTCATCCTATAAGATATTCATTGGCATGTCTTGACATCATGTTATATTGCATGACAATCCTTTGTACTGGGTTTGACTTGTGTGATTCCCCCCTCCTAGCATGTGCCATAAAGGTTGATTTGTCTTCCAAGTCTTATAGAGTGGTTCTAGCTAAGTGCTCTTGTGTATTTGCTGCTACCAAACTTTGCATGTGTTGAATTTATGATGTCTAATAGCATGGTGTATTTATGCTTTCAACAAGTTCAAGTTGCTCTAGAAACTCTATCATCATTGATCTTGAAAACTTGATTCGTGAATCTTCTCCGTGGAGACTGATGTTGTAGCATGGGTGCTCCTTGGTTCTTTCAAAGATGAAATAAAAAAAATATCATGGAATTTTTTTGTAGCCCATAGTGATTAGTGGAATAAGTGTACAGTGCATGGGTCTAATAAAATATGTGCCTTGTGCATGGCTTTGTAATGTAGCCTTATGCATGTGTACTTTAGAATGCATTGGAAGAATTATGGTGCAAAAGGTGGTTTTTGAGCTAGATGCTTGTCACATCGTGGATGCACACCCTTTTGGGTGAGATGGCATAGATGCCACATGGCATCACTTGGGGCATTATGTCCATTTAATAGAAGGGGGGAGAGAGGAGTCTCTTCCCTTGGAGTATTATGATGCTCGTGTGAAGAGGAAGGATGGAGGGCTCGACGGCTGGGAGGAAAAAATTTACTCATCTCTATGTGTGTGATGAGCGTATGCAACGATTAATGGCAGCAAAAGAGGGCTCGCAACTAGGTTTCACGAAAATGCTTAAGGGCATACTATCAATGAGGTTTCCTAATCTAAAGATATGAATTATTCATCTAAGTTTGATAATGCATTAATGAAATGTGGGGTGGTCACCATGGTTTGAGCATGTTCCATGCCAATCCTCTTCTTGGGCTTGGTAGTTGGATATCCACCCTATGATTGACATTTGGCCCTGCTTTTCTGTCAATGAACTTGCTTGTTTGTAGTTGACCTTCAAGTTTTTTGTTAGTGATAAGGGACTTTGAGCATAGAAAGTCTTGTATTCACCTTGGTTTTTTTTAAGATATAAATTAACAATAAGAAAGAAAACAAGTATACATGGAACATAATACATGTCTATGATGGTGCCTCAAGTGCATGGGTTTCACAATTGTGTCTATGCACAACTATGTAGTGAGACCTTATTATTTATGCGTATTTTGAAAGGCATGACCTAAATGGTGCAAAAGACATGGTTGAGTAATGAGCATAGTGTGTTTTCACACTGAGGCTTCTATTCCTATCACTTCACTTGAAGAAACATAAGTAAGCTATGTATAGAGGTATCAATTAGATCCAAAAATGACTCTGATCAAATGAGAGCTTATCAATATTCTTCACATGGATCCATTTTTTGAGAGTGGTCTCCTTTTTATGAGTCAATTTTTTGCTTCATCTCTTAGTGATGCTTTTGCTTGGGTATCCATTGTGCTTGGTGTTGGAGTTTGATGATTGCACAAGCACGCGAAAACAACACAATGAAGAAGAAGAAGCTTGGAGCACAACACAACAATGAATGAGTTACCAAGTGAACGTACAAAAATAACTGAGCCATTATGGTTATAAGCATATATAAAAGTTGGGAGAAAAAACCTCCTAAAGAGGGAAAAAAGTTCCCCAAGAGTTTTAAGTGTGTTCACACACATAACTATCAAAATATATCAACAAATCTCCCCCTCAGAGTGATGTGATAAATAAGGAGATGGCACTCATGTATAAGGAACTGCCAAACTATGTGGAAAATGGTCAATCAACAAAAGGAAGTAAGCCCAAAGCTTTGCGAAAAGCTTCAAACTTCTCCCTAGGTAGAATCTTTGTGAAAATTTTTGTAATATTCTCCTATGTAGGCACATATGTCAAACTAATCTCTCCAATAGAGAACCTCTCCTTGGCATAATGATAGTGCAGCTCAACATGCTTTGTGCAAGCATGGAACATAAGATTCCTTGCAATGGCCAATGGGCTTTGATTATTAGTGAAGATGGTGGTGGCAAAAAACTAACCAACACCCAAATTAGCCAAAAGGCTTTTGAGCCACACACACTCAACAATTGCAATGAAAGTTATCCTATACTCAGCCTCACAACTAGAAGTGACCAGAGGATGCTTCTAGCTCAACCAAGATATGCATGAGCTATGAAGCATGAATCAAATACCATTGGTGGACACATGAGTGTCATAGAAACCAGCCTAGTCTCAATAAAAAAAAAGGCATGTAAACCTGGCGGTAGGGATCCCCGCTTGGGATAAAACAATCCAAGTAGTCGGGAACCACTCAAGTAGCGAAAGATGCGCTTAACTGCCTGCCAATGCTTGACAACTAGGCAACGCATAACCTTCTCATCTGAGAGACAACAAATTGAATATCAAGTCGAGTTATGCATAAGTAAAGCAAGCATCCAGAGCCATCATAAAAACACAACCATAAACCTGTTTATATAGGAGTGGCAATAGGTTTGAAATCTTCAAGGCCACTGCAATAATGTGCCAATATATTTTGTTTGACACAAAGTTATTCCCCCATGAACTTGCATGAACTAAATACCCAAATAATGATGCAAATGCCCCAAATATAACATCTCGAAAGTGGCATGCAAATCAACCTTAAAATCAACAATATGCTTCTCATTAGGACCAGCGAGCAACATGTCATCAACATACACAACAATGATTAGAAGTACATCATCTGCATGCTTAACATATAAGGTGCTCTTAGTTGGATTGTTCTAAAAGTCATGTACCATCAAGTAGGCATGTATCTTTACTAGCCATGTGGTGCTTACTTCAAACCATATAATGCCTTTTTCAACCTGCAGACTTTGTTTTCATGCCTGGACTGCACAAAACCACAGGGCTGAAATACATACACTTCTTCATGGAAGCCACCATTCAAAAATGTAGTTTTAATGTCCAACTAATGTACATTCCAAGTGCAATAAGATGCAAGTGCATAGATGCTACGATTGGTAGTCATTCGTCATGTGGGTGCAAAGTCCTCATCAATATCAATGCCTCTTTTTTGAAAATAACCTTTTGCAACAATCCTAGCTTTATACCTATCAGTTCTTCTAGCAGGCTTACGTTTCTACTTGTATACCCATTTACTTCCAATGGCCTTTTTTCCTTGAGGCAAATCACATAAAGACCAAGTCCCATTCTTCATAATAGCATCATATTTTGATTGCATAAGAGCCATCCAATGATCTAAATTTTGTGTGTTACTAAAAGAAAAAGGCTCATTCTCATCACAAAGACTAGAGGTAGCCATTTCATAGCAATTTGATGTAAGAAGCATGATGAGAGCCTAATAGAGTATGATATGATAGAGGTGCATCTAATTTGCTATCTCTCAAAGTTTGCACCACACATTTCTGCATACTTTTTACCTCCACTATATCAACCCTCTCATCAACAAGTGCATAATGTAAATCAACATAAAAAATGGAATAATCTGCATCATCATGTGGAACTCGTAAAGGCTGAGAAATTGCCTCATTTGGACCAGTACTTGACGGTCCACTTGTAAAAAGAGGCAGCAAAGTGTTATGCATATATTTGGAGCTGATAGATTAGTACATGAAAGGAAAGGATGAATTTCATCTTCCACAAAAACAACATCGCGACTAACCAACATTTTTTTAGTATGTGGATGATACAAATGATAGCCTTTGTATTTAGAATTGTACCCAATAAAAATACATTTCACTGCTTTATCATCCAATTTCCTGATTTGTTGTTCAGACACTAATGCATATGCAAGACAACCAAATACGTGTAGATGAGCAATAGACGGCTTATGACCATGTCAAGCCTCATATGGAGTGATAGATTGTAGTGATTTGGTGGGACACCTATTAAGTACATATATTGCACACATGACAACCTCAAGCCAAAGTCTATGCGGTAAATCTTGACTTTTGACCATACACCTCCCATCTCCATGAGAGACATGGTGTAGCTCAGTGATGAGTAACACCTTTAATGTCAATCCGGGAAGACATGAGGATGGTATGAAGACCACGAGCAAGTGGAAGCACAAGTGCGTGAGTGAGAAGCACACAAGCATGCACACACATACACACACACGCGCACACACAGTAAGAACAAAGAGAGTAAGACAATGGAATCACTTCTATTGCAAGAAAGTTCTCATACAAGCTCAAACTACAAGAAGCTAACCTCAAAAATGAGCTCTCTAGCTCTATTTATAGTTTTTGACTAACTTTGGCCCTATTCAGACCTAGTGTCCGGCCTAGTTAAAAATTAGGTTCCGGGGCTTATTTGAGGGCCCAAACAAGATCTAAAAATTATGAAAATTGGCAGGCAACTACATCTAAGGCTCCCCAAGCTCGAGGACTCCTCGGCTTGTACAAAATGGAGCTACAAAAAGGTGAAATGATATTTACAAGGGTTTGTAGTGATGAGAATCACTTTAGAGTGATGTTGGGGTTTTGAAAAAAATGAAGGGTAGCCTCAGTGCTAGATCTGCATGTGTGTCCATACTTGCTTCTTCCCGCACCCTATCAACACTCTCCCCCCCTTAGGGTCTGTCGCCTCTGACAGACCTCTTTTCCGCCGTTTGATCAATGTATTTTTGCAGGAGGTCGGTTGCCAATTCTTGTTCTTTGATTCTTAAACCTCTAATTAGATCTCGTTGCAAGGCCTCCCAATCCACTGTACCAGGCATGTCAGGTTGTGGCATTGTGTAAAGCTCGGAATGCATCGTTTGCTCGCATGCAAAGAGATGGAGTAGATGCGTAGGCCGTGGCGCGAATACCTCTGAATGTGCTTCCCAAAACCCCGTAGTGAACATATCGTCAAATGTTTGCTTGTAGCAGGCAGGGAGATATCTTATGCGTGCATGCCATGCGTAAGCCACTCGTATGCTCGGGGTTGTGCTCATATCATATAGCAGGTCGTAATTACCATTAATAAACCCGGGAATAGGAGGTTGAATACGGCATACATTGCGAAAAGTTTTGAGTACGACCTGCATCATGTCGAAGATCTTGAGCATCATCTGGGCAGCGACATCTGGCATAGGGTGGAGGCGTGGTATCCAATGTCTGATGGTTGCAATCATGTATGACACTGTAGGAGTACCGGTTGGGGGGGCGATAGCGGGGTAATTGAGCCATTCCTTACAGTTTGCGTTATTCTGAACCTTGATGGCAAAAGCTTTCCATGATCTGCGTCTTTGCACTGGCCCAAAACACGGATTGTACTTCAAATGCATGGGGGCATGATCCCATGTTCGAAGCATTTCGGGGTAAGTTTCGAGTAACTTTTGCCTCCACGTTGGTTGGAATATGGCCCCTTTTCGTGCCGCTTCTGGTATGTCTTCTGGTTCGAACTGTGTGGCAAATGTTGGGCACTTGTTGGTGACCCGTTTGATTTCTGCATTGTAATCGGCCAACAATACAAAATAGGGCTTGTATTGCAGTTCTGAACTAGTGATAAGGCGTCTAGGGGCGATGTGCCTGAAGTATTCTGAGTGAAGGATGGTGTCCTCAATGGCCTTCATTGCCAGCATCTGAGTGGATATCCGCTCCTGATGAGTTTGCCCCATTTCCTCTACTTGTTTCATCCATGTTGATGGGGGTTCCTCATAGGTATCTTGACCTTCTTCTATTACGCGTCCTCCTGGGAATGGTTGAGGCTCGTAGGCGTCGTCGAATGCTTCCTCCACTGGGATGGTAACTGCTTCTTCTTCTAACGGTTGCTCTGGTGGGGAAGGGGGTTGTTCGTAATGCATCAACTTCAGTTTTAGTTCTGCGATCTGCTGCCGTAACTCCAGCACGTCGTTGGTCGTTGAATGTTCAGGTTCGGTTGAAGTAGCAGCGTCTGTCATTTCTTTAGGTTCCTGTCGGTGTGGTGTAGACTCTTGGGGTCTCTGTAAGTCCTTTAGCTGGTCGGCAAGCTGATCATGTGCTTCTAAAAGATTGGCATACGTTTCCAAGATTTGTTGTATGCTTTCTGAGGGGACAGCTTGAAATTTGACCGGGTCTATGGGTGCTCCCGGGGTGTTCTCCATGGCCGCCTCGAGGTTCTCTTGGTTTTGTTGTTGAAGCCGTCTATTCTCTTCTTGCACTGCTGCCAGATGTCGTCGTAGCAAAGCCATGTTTCGTTGAAGCCGTGCATTGCAGCCCATTTGATCTCGCAGCTGTTCCTCCATGGCTTTGCTCTCTTCCATATGTCTCGCTTTGAGTTGCGCATTTGCCTGTTCGAGGGCGGAGATCTTGCTTTGTGACTCCGTATGAATGAACTCCAAAGCATTGACACGCTCTTGGAGTGTTGCTGAGAGGGTGCAAAGCCCTTTGTTATTTTCTTCCAATAATGTATATTCTTGCTTAAGCTGAGTGGCAGCTTCAAGCATCGTGTCGAGTGCAAGACTAAATGAGGTGGAAGATGCAGGGGGTTGGGAAGTGGGAATGGGAAAAGTGGATGTTGTGCCTACCGTGTGTGGAAGTGGTGATGTGAGTGTAATAACCTGTGATGGTGTTGTGAGAACAGTGGTGGTGGGTGATCCAGCGGATGGTGAGATGTCCATGGGATCGGACATGAGTGAGTGTGATTCGTGAAATGTGAACACCGGGACGGTGGGTGGTGTGATAGTGGTGGCCGTGAATGTGGGGGAGTGAATTTGGGGAAGGGACTTTTTCTTATGTTCCTCAACCTGTTGAAGAATGTTTGCAAGGTAGATCCAGAAGGAGGGTTGGGTGGTTAGTGTGGTGCTCGAGGCAGTTACAAGGGACGGGGTAGGTAGAGTTTGGGGGGGAGGAAATGGAGGGGTGGAGGGTAAAGAGATGGAAAGAGTCTGACTAGTGACAGATGGTTGTCCAAAGGCATGAGGGAAGAAAGGGTGACCTAATTGAGGTTCAAAAACCTGAGTGACAGAGATGGATGAGGGTGAAGGGAGGAGAGTGGAAACGGGGGTGTGTACAATGGTCTCACTATAGGAGGAGAATGTTTGTGTAGAAAGACACGTGGAGAGAGGCTCTGAGGGTGGGATAGGAGATGATGGGGGAGATGGGGCATGCGTAATTTCCTCCGGTTCATCATTGTGCCTAGGGCTAATCATGTGCACATCTTCTGATGTGGACGTAGCTAACGCGGTAGATACTTCCATCTGAATCATCTTTCCTTGTCGCGGCCGTGTATCAATTCTTCTCTGATCATAAGCAGGGTTCTCTTGATAGACCATGGTTCTCATTGCTTCACTGATGCCACAGGTGTCCGCCAACAGATTTAGTGATTCTACAAACTGGGGGTCGATATGCTCTGACTGTAACATCTGGTTTACTAGGGCCCTATTTGCTTCTTCTGACATTTTATGGCGTCTTTGTACCTGCTTGATTGTTTGGTATAGTCGTTTGAGCTGTGCCGTATATGCAGGGGCTTCGTCTTCACTCTCTTCAGGGTTATCTCTTGGTGCCTTCTCCTGAGCTTGTGTGCTTAGTCTTTGAGGAGGTTGTGCCACTCCTATCTCCTGTACACTACTTGTCTCGCCTCGTGCATGTTCTCTTTGGGTTGATGCCCCCGGATCGACGTTGTCAGGGCAACCTTCACTGTCTGATAGATGAGCCGTCTGCAGAAATGTTTCAAAATCAAAGTTTGGGTCCTCGGTGAAGGTGGCCATCGCTGCAAATTCCGCATCGGTAGGTAGCGGAGGGGCAGAAGGAGTGGGTTGTACCACCTCTCTTGGTTGAGACTCCTGGAGATGGATTGTGATTGGTGCCACCGGGGCTTCCTCTCTAGTGGAGACTTCGGCGGTGCTTGCTGGAGGGATCAGGACTTGTGAAAGGGATCCACGCATTCTTTTTGCAGGTTGACTCCCTGACTTTCGCCCTTTGAACAGCTCCAGGTGTGCATATTTCAGGGCTCGAGCAACTGGTACATCATATGCCAGACATCTGTAGATGATTCTAGTCAACGCACAGCAACCATGTAGAGTGGGCTTCCTCACCCCCCGCTTGCCTGCCTCATACGCCTGATCTAAGATCCATACCGGCATCTTAATGGGCAAGCTTCCGGTCTCTGCTAAATACAATCCGTACCGTATCTTCTTGTGAGGCTGAGTGAAGCGATCCTGAGCTGGAAATGCGAAGTGCTGGAGGCACATCCGCAGGGGTATGGCGATGTTGGGGGTGAGGGCGCACATGTCTTTGAGCTTCTTGACTCTATTGCTTTTCATTGATTCTGGTACCAAGGGGTCGCGATCTGAAGGCACATGAGTGCCATACATTTGAAGGGCTTCCCTGATTAATGTTACATTTAATTCAAACTTCCTCATCTCCTCCAGATTAGATAAGGAGGGCACCCAGAATGTGCCTGAATGATCTTTATCCCCGGTAGGTTTCAACGTAGCAATCAAGTAGTAACACCTGAGGAAGTCAGGTTTTGGTAGAGCTGCACTGAAGTAAGTTTGAAGTCCTGCCTTTTGCCAGATCTCTTGAAGTGGAGCTGCATTTTGCAAGGTCTCAAATTCTCTTGAAAAGAATTGGAAGGTCCACCAAACCCCTCCACACTCCATCTTGGACTCCCAGATGTGATCTGCGTCTCCCAAATCCCCTGGCATTTCATTGAACCAATGGGAGTGCCCTTTTACTCTTTCGGTTAGCCCACTGGGTGGATCTGGAATAGGAATCCTTCGCACATTTAAGAATTCTTCAGGCCTAGCCGTTGGTGGAGCTTCCACTGGCATGGCATCCCAATTGATAGGAGCACCAGATCCTACCTGAGAGCTTGTGACTGCCGCTGTTGCCATGAGAGTAGGTTGCTTATCTGCTGGAAGACGAAAGGCACATTAGTGTTGCATAGGAAACAGGATGTAATGGTGTTCCCTTCACAATACTAACACGACAATCCCGGAGGTCAGTGATTAGTGGTGAGGTGTTTATGATATGTGTGAGTGGTGATTAAAGGTCAGTGTCATCCTAGATGCATACTTTGGTTATGCAATGGGCTCGGAATGCTTCTATGTTAGTGTGGACGGATTTACAGAATAGGGTCAGGGGTTTAGTACACCGTTTAATTCTCCACACTTTGATACAGGAGTCGTAGCTCTTAGAGCTAAGGACAGGTGAAGATTTCGGTCTGAGAGTGTGATGTATGTGGGACCTTGTGGGTACCCATTTCCAGACATTCCTGGGGTTGATGGGAGTGGGGGCAGTGAGAGGTGTAGGTATCTTATCACTTTCTGCGTTGTTGGCCAAGAGTGCTTGTGAAAGCTGCTTCATCCTCGTGCCTGTAGGTGAGGTAATTTGGGCTTGTAAGCTAGCCTTGGGCACCCATATCTGTCTAGCATTAGGGGTGGCCTTCATTGACCGCTTAGGAACCCAAATAGAAATGGTACGCCTAGGGGTTATCCTAGGAGGCTTCTTCACTTTGTTCCTTGATGGTGAGGCTCGTTTCTTGTTTCTTTGAGAATCTGCTATTGGATCTGTGGGTTTTCCATCCTTGCGCATCCAGATCTGCTTCACACCATGAGATGCTCCATATTGCGTGGGTTGGCGCTCCTGCCTCTTGATTAGCGGCCTCCTTCGTGTAGCGTGATGTTCGGTCCGTTCGTTTAGCATCTTCTTGGACTCATTTAGGAACTCCTTCTTGGCTCCTGAACCTTCAGTAAGATTGCCATTCCTCTGCACCAGAGAAGTTTGGACAAGCACAACATGGTTATCTTCGTGTGGATTCCTGGAGGGACCAGGAGTTGGTGCCTGTTCTATTGGTTTGAGCGCTTGCTTTTCTAATTCAACCGTGAGACGACTTTGGCCTACCCAAGCCTGAAGAAGTCCACTTCTTAGGTTGAGGTTGACTGCGTGATCATAGATCCAGTCTTGGCCTAAGACAAGAGGTTCGGTCAGATCCTCGTCTTCACACACTAGCACTTTTGCTGGCATGAGGACCTCTTGCATGTAGAGGGGAAGATCCACCTCTCCCATACAAGGGGTTTCAACACCTCCTAATCCTATCAGATATGCTTCTATGGGTTTTACCTCCAACTGCAGCTGCTGGCAATAAGAAAGCCGAACTGCACTTGCGGCTGCTCCTGAATCAATTAAAGCCCTCACGCTTGTTGTGCTGTCCTTTTGTCCTATTTCTAGGGTCACAAAAGGTCGTCGGTCCACTATCTTATGGGTGCGTCCACCTGAAGCCTCACACATGGCCATGTGATAGCCTGGAGACTCTTGAGTGTCCGTCATAGGCTGGTCCCTTCCTTGTCTCCTCAGCTTCATTCGTCTGATACGCTCTAAGGCCTCTGCCTGTGCTTCTTCTCGAATTCGTTTTTCCTCCTCTTTACGTTGTTTAGCAGTACTGAGTCGACTTAGCATTTCCTCCATGAGGGGTTCTTGATACAGCTTGACTCTGCACCCGCTAATATAGTTTGGGAGGACGTCCCCCTCTAAAGTGGCTAGTTGTACTGCTCCACTTGTGGAGATCCTATTAATGATCATAGGTCCATAGCCTCTCTTTTCTAGCTTTCTTGCGTGTTGTTTCAATGTGTAGACTAACACTAGATCTCCTGCCTTCAAGCCCTTATCCTTCACATGGGCATCAAAGTATGCCTTTTGCCGTTTCTTTGCAGCATAGATGCCTGCTGCTGCTCGTAGCCTCGTCTCACCTAAACGCTCCAGATCAAAGATCCTAGAGGACAACTCGTGTCCATTCCACTCATGCTCTTGTGCTACTCTTAAAGCTGGAATTAGGAAATCTAAGGGTAGCACCGCATTTTGTCCGAAGACCATCTGAAACGGGGTGGCATTGAGTACCGTTTTGTAAGCAACTCGGTATGCCCAAACAACATGATGAAGTTGTTTGTCCCAATCAGAGCGTTTATTATTTACAAGTTTCGTCAATACATTACACAGGATCTTATTCGTGCTCTCGGCTTGTCCGTTAGCCTGTGGGTGATAGGGTGCAGATTTCTTATGTATCACCATGAATTCTTGAAGGAGATTTTCAATGACCTCATTCAAGAAGTGCGTACCTCTATCACTAACCAACTCTATTGGTAACCCATATCTAGTGAACACATTTTCGAATAAGAATTTAGCCGTCGTTTGAGCATCATTCTTTGTCGTGGCTTTTACTTCCACCCACTTTGTAAGGTAATCTGTGGCTACAATAATGTATTCTGCATGGGAGTTCCTAGCTGGGGGGTTGATGGGACCTACAAAGTCTATACCCCACTTTGAAAATGCACGTCCTCCCATCATTGGCCTCAAGGGCATTTCATCTTTTCTTGTCGGATATTGGGCACGTTGGCATGTGTCGCAACTCTTCACATAAGTATGTGCATCCATATGAAGAGTGGGCCACCACAGTCCTGAGAATAGAATGGTCTTAATTACTCTGTCAGGCCCAAAGTGTCCACCTGCAACACCGCTGTGTGCCGTTTCTAAGACTTTCAGGTAGTCTGATTCATGTACGCACAGTCTTAGGTAACCATCCTTGCCTCTTCGATATAGGTTGTCCCCTACTAAGGCATAGTCTTGAGCCTCTTGCTCCATGCTCCGTTTTCTTGCAAGGCTCGCCTGATTGGGCAATGTTCCCGATCTCATGAACTCAACCAATGGAGCACTCCAATCTGGGGTTAATGACACATGATAAAGAGTGGCATGATCCACTGGGGGTCTCTCCTGGCATACTGAACAATTGTGAACCCACTCTTGTATTTCCTTGTCCATGCTAGGCCAATACACTCCTAAGCGTTTTAGGTTCTGCAAAGTTCGCTGTTTAGAGTAGTGATTCCCTAGCAGTCCTTCATGGGCTTGTTGCAACCAACTAGCATGTTCATCCTCCTCGACACAACAAGCTAACACTCCCTCTGTATCTTGCTTGTACATACTTCCAGCCAAGATTTGATACTTTAACGATTTTACAATTTCCTCTTTGCTGGTTTTCACATTCTTATTTGCAGGCCCGAAGGTTAGGATTGGTACCAGCTTATTTGCCCATTTAGGAACAACTTCTAAATTGAACAGATAAGCATCGGGCAATTTGTCAGACACTCCTTGCGGTGGCTCTCTTGAAGTGATGCGAGAAAGATGGTCTGCCCTAAGATGGGTTCTACCTTTCCTGACAACAACTTCAAAGTCGTATTCCATTAGTAAGAGAAACCATCTTACTAAGCGACCTGTATTACAAGGTTTATTGACCAAATATAGTAACGCTTGATGATCAGTGAAAAACTTGAACTTATTGGCCAATAGGTAGTGTCTAAACTTCTTCACAGCATATATCATGCCTAAGCCTTCTCTCTCCGTTGTGGTGTAATTTCGTTCAGTTGCATTTAATTGCCTACTAGCATATGCTATCGGCAAATCTAGGTTTCCTTCACCTGTGGGTTGTGCTAGTACACATCCTATTGCATGATTGGAGGCATCTACATGGACATGAAAGGGTTTGCTCCAATCCGGAGTAGTCAATATTGGTGCTGTGCACAAACGTCTCTTCAGCTCATTGAAGGAAGTCTCGCATTCCTCATTCCATTCAAAATTCGTTAACAGCCCATAAAGAGGTTTAGCTATGATGGCATACATGTGGATAAATCTACGGTAATATCCACAATGGCCCATAAAGGCTTGTACCTCTTTCACATTTCTTGGTCTGGCCAACTCTGCTATTGCTCTTACCTTGTCTTCGTCTGTTGATATTCCATTCTTCGAAACAATGTGACCTAAGATCTTACCTTGGCGTACCATAAACACACACTTTTCTGGATTCAGACACACTCGATAATCTCTACACTTGTTGAAGATTTGCCTGAGTTCAGGGATGTGGTAACTTCTCTCTTGGGAATGAGCGCACAAATCATCCACATATACTTCTAAGCTCTTTCGCAAGAACTCTTTGAAGACATGACACATGAGTCTTTGGAATGTTGCAGGTGCATTGGTGAGCCCAAATGGCATCACACGGAATGCAAAGATTCCCCATTCTGTGGCAAAGGCCGTTTTGTGTTGATCTTCGGGGGCAATGGCTACTTGGTTGTAACCTGAAAATCCATCAAGGAAGCTGTAAACTTCCTTGCCTGCAACACGCTCCAAAAGATGTTCGGTGATGGGCAGTGGATAACTATCTCTAATCGTAGCGGCATTAACTTTTTTAAGGTTAATGCACACTCGCAATTTCCCATTCTTCTTGGGCACCACTACAATAGGGGACACCCATTCAGTGTGCTCAATCTCATAGATGAATCCGGCTTCAATCAGCCTGTCAATTTCCTCTTTTATTTTGGCCGCATAATTGTCATTATATGTGTAGGGTTTTTGTTTGGTGGGCTTAGCATCAGCGGTCATCGGAATCGTATGAGAGCAGATCTCTGGATCTACTCCTTTCAAATCTCTATAATGCCATGCGAACACATCCCTATATTCCCTTAATAGAGCTACAAGCTCTGCTTCTTCTTCTGCACTTAGGTCATCACCTATGTACGTACATCTCTCTTCGTTCCCTTCAATGGTCACTACAATTTTTTTGGTCTTTTCTTTATTGTCATATGCTTCTCCTATAATGGCCTCTCTCTTAGGCATTCGTACCAAAATTTTCCGGTCTTCCACTTCATATTTCTTGAAATTTTCTGGTACTTCAAACAATGATTCTTCCTCTTCTTGTCTTACTGCTTTTCTTTTCTTTTTCTTTAGACCTCCTTCACTTCCTTTCTTTGAACTTATCGTTTTAATACTTGCAAGAGGTTCTTCTTCTTTTTGGGTTAACACTCCTATGTCTTCTAAGTAGTGTTCCTCTGAGTCAAAGTAAGTATCCATCACAATGGATTCTAGATCATCATCACTCTCTTCTCCTTCTATGAACTCACTAGGATCACACTCTTCCAACAAGGGCTGACACATGAACACTGAAATATCATAACCCTCCTCATCACAATGGGGTGTCCATTGTTCCTCATTGACTGCAATGTCCATGGTAGCTAAGATTTCTGCCCAACCATGAGGCTCAAATTCCTCATCTGGAAATATCATCGGTGTATAGGCTAGGTCTTTTATTGGTCTATCTCCTGGGGAAGTTCCTTCTTCTCTCGCTTTTCGGCGCTTTTCCTCTTCCTCCGCGACCTTGCACATCCACAAGTGAGTATCTTCATGCAGCCAGGATGGTTCAGGTGAACTTCCAGAATGCACGGAGATAGAGTCTTCGTTCGCTTTGTGGATAGGATTCCACTGTAGGGGTGGTACATCTCTGAAGGTGTGATCCTTCAGATTGACCTTGGTGGTGACCCCTAAGTGCTGTAAGTACAAGGAGTTGGTTCCCCAATCTTGTACTATTTGTAATTGTCGTAGGAAGGGTCTTCCTAGGATCATCTCGTAAACATTATTCTTCTCAAAGTCACATATGGCAAACGTATGTTCAAACTCTACACCACAAGTGGTTAGAGTTATCCCTTCAAGCAATCCGAGAGGTCTTTCAAAATGACCATCTACCATTTGAAGTTTCATTCTTGTTGGCCTTAAGGTGGGTTTGCCCCATCGTTTCCACAAGGAGGTAGTTGCAATAGCAACTCCCGCACCCGAATCCACAATTGCTTTGGTTGTGTAACCTTGATAGGTGATCGGAAGATAAGTGTTACCTTCTTCACCTTCGCTCATGTCTCCTATCTTGTCGAGAGGTACCTCGGGTATTTTTTGTTTAGAGCCTATTTTTGTTGCATTGGATTCAAGTTCTAGGACCTGATCCTTCACATGATTCCAGAGCTCCGGTTTTGCCTTGAGCAGCTCCTCTACAGTGAGGTGACATTGAACCTTAGTGTTTTTCACAACATCAGTGTTCCTGGGAATCACTGAGTCTTCATTTCTTACCAATATCGTGGGCGCTCTGATCTGGAGAGATTCAGATTCCCATGGGCCTGTGAAATGAGGCAACTCTTGTAAAGAATTAGATTCAAAATCTAATCTCTCATCCTCTTGTTGCTCTGCTTGATCCCCATAGATAGAGGGAATGTCTTGGGGAAATTGATCACAAAGATCATCAATCTCAGGAATAGGAGGGGAATCACCCGTCTCTTTGGCCCATTTCTCTTCTTGTATTTCCCGCAAGAACTCTGGAGAGTACTGTTGTATTGAAGGAGGTATTCCAGCATCCGTAGAATTAGGAACATAAGCTACCATTTGTGGTGAGCTTCCTCTTTCAACAATTGGTTGAGCCTGTGGAGGTAAAGAAACTTGTGATTTGTTTACCAACTGCTCTAATCTTTCTAGTAAGCCTTGGAAATGCAAATCCGGCTTGACAGCGTTCGTCTGACTGAACTTTTGGCTAGTCTCAAGTATAGCTTGAGCTTGTTCTACCATTTTCATGCACATCTTCATCCGTTCAATCTCTAAGTCGGCTCTAGGGTAACTCCTGTCTAGGTTTGCAGCTGTTGGCCCTTCTTGAAGTCGAGCCTGGTAGGCTTTAAACATCATGTCCAAGCCTTCAGGAGTGGGGTCAGCTAATACTGATCCTACTCGGGGTGGTGGGTGTGTTACGAGGGGTGTGTTAGAGGGTGGAGAAATGGAGGGTGATGGGGATGGTAGTGGTGGAAGTGTGTGGGAGTGTGTTTGAGATGTGATTTCTGTGATTTTTGCCTTGGTTTCTCTCACGCTTTCTTCAAGTTCGTTTATCTTTTTTGCCCATTGTCTCTTCATTCTTTCACGACTATCCTTCCAGGCGCTAGTCCTCTTTTTGGGTATGCTCTCTGTTTCACTCACCTCGGGGCTCTTTTCGGGACCAACACCTTGGTGTTGTTGAAATGCCTGGGCTCTTGTGATCACCTGCACAGGTGCAGTGGAAGTCACGCTTCCTATGGAGTCTACAACTAACCCCACAACATTGATAGGAGTGATCTTAGGCATGTTATTGGGGTTTTTTGGGCAATCTCGTAGGAGATGCTCTTTCCCGCAGTGTTGACAAAAACCCTGAATGGTTACTGGCTGAGGTAGTGTAGGGATAGGTAGTGGACAATCACGTACAAGGTGATCTCCCTGACATCTGAAACATGGCCCTCTAGGAAATGGGGGTCGTACCTGCCTAGGTTGAGGTCTAGAGTTGGGGTTTGTGTACATGACATTAGAATACTCCGGTTCCCCACTATTTTCACTTGGGTCCTCATAGTAGTATGACTCGTTATGCTCGGGTGACTGCATGTAGTAAGCCTGTGGGCTATCAATATGTGCGGAGTCAAAACTATGGTCACTGGGATCACTGTCTGATAGCAATGGGGTGACTGGGACTATGGCTCTGTTCGGATTTTCTTCAGTAGATGCATACTTCACTGGGATCACATTGGTTGGAGTAGGGGGTTGCTGCACTAGGACTGGTTGAGGTCTCTGCTGCCCTTGATAAGGTGGCTGATAAGTTTGTTGCGGTCTGTTGTATTGTGGTGATGGATACTGATTCTGGTATCTACCCTGTTGTGGATATGGCTGAGGATGATTTTGCCTAACAGTTTGTTTGTTATATGGGCAGTCTTGTGCCGTGTGATTGGTGTACCTGCGCTCTATGGTGCAGTACTGGCCACTAAGGTTCGCCTGTGGTTGGGCCATAATGGGGCATACACTTGCCATATGTTCACCGCCACAATTGTAACACCGCTTAACTGGGGCAAATCTTGGAATTTGCTTGCTAGAGACGCCTAGTTTTTGGGCTACCTTCTCTGCAAGTTCCTCGATGGATGCGGATTGACCAGATGTCTGTGTGCTAGCGCTATCAGAATCCTTATAGATTTTT
Organism: Ceratopteris richardii; assembly: GCA_020310875.1. Lineage (NCBI taxonomy): Eukaryota > Viridiplantae > Streptophyta > Polypodiopsida > Polypodiales > Pteridaceae > Ceratopteris > Ceratopteris richardii. Next base: position 81,136,191 of record CM035409.1, read on the forward strand.
GATAGTCCTAGCTCCTCACCTAGATTGTCCTCAATGTCTATGCATATGCGCACGCACTCCTCTATCGTTCTAGGGTCCTTTAGGTACACATATGACTTGAGCTTAGTGCTCAACAACCCGTCTAGGAACAAGGCCACCTGTTTGGCTGGTGTGGGTAACTCCGGCATAGGGCATCTCTCCAGGTACTGTCTAAATCTTCTTCCAGCTAGTCTGACCGTCTCTTGAGGTGTTTGTTTGAAGCTATGAATTAGTGAGGAGGTGTTATGCCTGATTCCACTCTTAGAAAACTCAACAATAAATGCCTCTAAGAGTTGGTCTATGTTTCTGAAATGCCTCTCATTCAGTGGTTGGAACCACGTAAGGGCAGTGTTCCTAAGGGTTAGACCAAAAGCATTATATTGCGTGAATAGGTCCTCCACTTGTTCAGCTTTCAACACTTGTCGAAATTCTGCCACATGGTCATAAGGGTCTCCCGTGCCATCGAAATAATTCTTCATGGACTTCACAAGTTGGGTTGGTCGTAGGGTCCTAGTGTGTTCTCTCGGCCTTGGCAAAGGAAAATCATCAATGTCCCGGTGATTCCATGGGGTTCTATGTCTCTCAGGTTCTACTCTATTCCTTTCTGTTCCCGTTCTTTCTCTTCCCAGGGAGTTGGCAAAACTTACCTCAGGTTTGTCTCTACCTCTATCTCTTTGAGCGCCATGAGCTTGGGAGGTCCCAGCTCCTTGATGACCAAAGGACACATTAGACCTTGGTTGGGGAAAAACAAATTCACCCTTCCAAGTGTAGGCATGTCTGCCCTGCTCAGTGACCACGAAGATTCTCTCTGATGCAGTGTCTAGGTAGGTTACTTGGCCTGGACTATCAGGGTCTTTAAACTCGTAGATTGTGAGGGTATTCACCTCCTGAGGTTGAGAAGTTCTATATCTCCAAAAAGCCTCATCGGTTTCCCGATTTAAAAGCAGATCTATGCTTTTATTATCTTGTGGAATCCACTCAGGAGTCATGATTCTGGTCAAGACAGACTTACCACGGGGAGTTCTTGGCTCTCTCTCTAAGTTCCCTTGCTCTATATCACCCATGTCGGTCTCCGCAATCACATTTCCAAACTCATCAGTTCTATCAGGAAGAGTGGTGACTACATATATAGTCCCCTCTTTATCTAGATATGCTCCATTCTCAAACTTGACTACCGGGTGGCCTATTCCATGGGGTTGGTCGGGGTTCTTAATCTGGACCTCTGATCTTCTCAGTCCGTCTTCGTAGATGCGAGCACCTAGACGATTCGTCCTGATATATTCCAATTGAGTCTTATAAGGCCCCTCTGGCTTTTCTAGATAAGCCAACCCTGAACTCCCTACGGGTCTCTCCATGTGATAGGACATTTCAGAATCACTGGTTTCTGATCTGGGAGTGTATGGGTAATCACTCAACTGCTGGGCCCAAGACCTGGCAGTGTGATTGACACTAGCTTCAGAAGATCTGAGGCTTCGTCTGTCTCGGCCTAAATGTCTGCCTGATCTAAGGTTCATATGCCTGATTTATTTACCCCCTGGAACCCAAGCACGCTCTCGTTGCAGGTTGATTTTGCATCAATCACTTTGTTCTTTTTAGTTGAATATTATGTTTATGGTCTTGTCTGAAATTGCGTCGTCAGGGGTACTTAAGTGAATTTCCGCACTTGATGAGTGATCGATTCCCGTTTACCTTTTTGTCCCTTAGTGTTTTCGCACTTAAGACCTATTTATTTTCTTGCACTTGGTTGATTAATTCTCTTGGACTTGATTCGTGCCTAACGTTGCCCTAGTTAATTACCACACCTAAGTCGTACTTAGCCTAGGCTAGGAATTGACAAAGGAGGGTTATGAGATCTTCCAACCTCAATCAGCTGGTTGACCGGACAGCTATGCAAGCCCAGGAAGTCTTCTCCCAAGCCCGGTACTCACCCTTGCTAGCTTGCCTCGATTGCCTTGAGTGCCCACAAAGTTCTTGCACAAACTCACCAGTTAGTATAGATTATTGCCACAAGTATTTTGAAAGACACGCTTCAATAATTTTAACCCCCTTGGGGTAGCTCACTGTACCCCCTGTCTCTGAGAATCACTTAGTCCCACCTATCTCTGGTTTCTAGTCCTTTTACCCACTCCCAAGGTTCCAAGTTATACCAATATGTCAAAATTCACGCTCAACTACCCTTTCACTCACTCAAAAAATTTAACTCTCAATTTTCATGCGTTAATGGCCGGGTATCGCGATAGGTCGGGTCGGGGTATCGCGATAGCTGGGAGTGTCGCGATAGCTCACGGGGTGTCACGATACCTTGGAGTGTCGCGATAGCTCACGGGGTGTCGCGATACCTTGGAGTGACGCGATAGCTCACGGGGTGTCGCGATACCTTGGGGTGTCGCGATAGCTCACGGGGTGTCGCGATACCTTGGAGTGTCGCGATAGCTCACGGGGTGTCGCGATACCTTGGAGTGTCGCGATAGCTCACGGGGTGTCGCGATACCTTGGAGTGTCGCGATAGCTGGGAGTGTCGCGATACCTTGAGGTGTCGCGATAGCTGGGAGTGTCGCGATACCTTGAGGTGTCGCGATAGCTCACGGGGTGTCGCGATACCTTGGGGTGTCGCGATAGCTCACGGGGTGTCGCGATACCTTGGGGTGTCGCGATAGCTCACGGGGTGTCGCGATACCTTGGAGTGTCGCGATAGCTCACGGGGTGTCGCGATACCTTGGAGTGTCGCGATAGCTGGGAGTGTCGCGATACCTTGAGGTGTCGCGATAGCTCACGGGGTGTCGCGATACCTTGAGGTGTCGCGATAGCTCAGGATATGGCGAATTTTCCTGTTCTATCTAGGGTTCCTAGGAGCTCTAGGCCTGCGCAATGCCGTGGTGCACTCAGAATCGTGAGAAGTCGAGATTTTCGGAGTGTCGCGATAGCTCGAGCTCAACGCCTCGGGAACTGTGCAGACAATTTCTGTACCTGCTGAGCTTGCTGGAGATGATGATGGAGCTGCCACCTGCAAGAAACATGCAAAAAACACACAAATACAAGCACGCACAATCGCTCTCTCTCAAACTCGCACACAACAAATGAGGGAAAGAAAAGGAAGAGGGGATATGTAGTGGGGAAGGAGGTGGAGGTGGAGATGGAGAAGGAGGTGAAGATGAAAATGGAGATGGAGAAAAATCAGAAATTTACCTACTACTTACCATTCCAACGCATCCTCTCTACGTCTTACCATCACACGCTCGTCCTCAAAGCTCGATCCCCGGCAACGGCGCCAAAATTTGGTGTAGCTCAGTGATGAGTAACACCTCCTTTAATGTCAATCCGGGAAGACATGAGGATGGTATGAAGACCACGAGCAAGTGGAAGCACAAGTGCGTGAGTGAGAAGCACACAAGCATGCACACACATACACACACACGCGCACACACAGTAAGAACAAAGAGAGTAAGACAATGGAATCACTTCTATTGCAAGAAAGTTCTCATACAAGCTCAAACTACAAGAAGCTAACCTCAAAAATGAGCTCTCTAGCTCTATTTATAGTTTTTGACTAACTTTGGCCCTATTCAGACCTAGTGTCCGGCCTAGTTAAAAATTAGGTTCCGGGGCTTATTTGAGGGCCCAAACAAGATCTAAAAATTATGAAAATTGGCAGGCAACTACATCTAAGGCTCCCCAAGCTCGAGGACTCCTCGGCTTGTACAAAATGGAGCTACAAAAAGGTGAAATGATATTTACAAGGGTTTGTAGTGATGAGAATCACTTTAGAGTGATGTTGGGGTTTTGAAAAAAATGAAGGGTAGCCTCAGTGCTAGATCTGCATGTGTGTCCATACTTGCTTCTTCCCGCACCCTATCAACACATGTTCTTTCAACTCCATTTTGTTGAGGTGTATAAGACATTGTACATTGATGTTTTATCCATGCTCAACCAAAGAATGCATTAAAATAAGAAGACATGTATTCCCTCCCTCAATCAAAATCAAGGGTGCCCAATTTACATGGTGACATATTTTCAACCATAACCAAAAATTGTTTGAAGCACACAAGAACTTTGACTTTGCGTTCAATGGATACACCCATGCATGTCTGGAGAAATCATCCATAAAATTCACGAAGTAAAGGTAGTTCCTGAAAGAATGTGTTTGCATAGGACCACATACATGATTATGAACAAGATTCAATTTATGAGCAACACAAATCACACTAACTTTTGAGAAGAATAAATTCTACATTTGGCCCAAAATAGGGCCTTCATAGATATATTTATAAGGTACCTCCAGTTTGGGTAGAGAGCGCCATTTTAGATTTTTGCGCACATAGCAAACTAACAAAATTCAGATGACCAAAGTGTGCATGCCAAAGCTTTGCATATGAGATAGATCGATAATCTTGAGCTACACATGCTGAATAATTCACAAATTTTGCATAGTCTATGAGGTTATACAACACATAACATAGAATACCAGAAGAAATAATAACATCAACATTTGACAAATCATGAATTGCACATAGGTCATGAACAAATTTGACAACCACGACAATCATGGTTAATGCTAAAACAGATAAGAGATTTTTCTAGATCCTTGGCACATACAAAGCATCTCACAATGTGAAAGAACTACCACCAATAGTAGTTAGAATGGTCTGACCAACTCCCATTGCAAAATAAGAGGAGTTCTTAGCACACGTGACATTACTCCCTATAGGACTAGGCTCAAGTATACTAAAGAAAGTGCACCGTGAGGAAATGTTTGGTTACCCCCTATGAAAGTATCAAATATGTGAGTCTACTGTAGACATACACTGCTCATGTGAAGATGGGTCATAGCTACATATGGTAGTAAATTCCCATTCTTCATTCTAGACAAGATTAGTAGACTTTGTTTTAGGCATAGAGACCTCTACAACAACCATTCCAACTCTTTCTTCTTTGCCTCCTTTGTAGCCAATTTTGCACATTTCTTTATGACATGATAATTTCCCTTATGATATTTACAAAATTGTGTCTCCTTTTTTGTTTTCTTCTCATCTTTTTCTTTATTATTTGACTGTGCAACACTAGAAAATTTTTGCTTACTAGTAGATGAGATCCATTTACCATTTCCCTTCCGATTAGCTAGGAAAGCTTGATCTACAACACACATAATGAAGCTCTTCTATTTGGATTGATCTTCCTACAACAAAATAGAGACTAACTCCTCAAATGTTAAGGCATTGAGGATTGCCTTTCATCATCAATCAAATATTTGATCTTTGTCAATAAATTTTCCATAGAATCTCCTTCATTCATACACTTACTCTCTAACTATTTTTGAAGATAAGCATTTTGAGCCTTATTTTTTGCTTGGTATAAGGTTGTCAGTGTATCCCAAGCATCCTTTTACTGTCTTGCAAGAGCAAATGTGAGGGATAATAACTTTGAAAGATAAGGCTATCAATGCATGTTCCTGAGCATCTTTTCCATCCCAACAAAGCTGCTCTATAGTAGTGTTGGAGTTCGAGGTCTATGGAAGCATGCAAATAGCACAAGGAAGAAGAAGAAGCTTGGAGCACAACACACAATACTGAATGTATTACCACTAGAATGTACAAAGATAAAGGAACCATTAGAGTTATAGGCGTATATACAAATCAGGGGGAAGAAACCTCCTAAAGAGGGAAAAAAGTGCCCCAGTGATCCTAGCATGTTCACACACATCACTACATAAATATATCAAAAAATCCCCCTTAGGAGTGATGCAATGAACAAGGAGCTCACGCTCATGTATAAGGAAGTGTCAAGCTATGTGGAATCAATCCACAAAAGGAAGTAAGCCCAAAGCTTTTTAGAAAGCTTCAAACTTCTCCCTAGGTAGAGCCTTTGTGAAAAGGTCTGCAATGTTCTCTTGTGTGGGCACATATGCCAAACTGATCTCTCTAGCAGAGAACCTCTCCCTAACATAATGATAGTGCACCTCAATGTGCTTAGTGCGAGCATCGAACACACGGTTCCTTGCAACTGCCAATGTGATCTGACTGTCAGTGAAGGTGGTGGTGGCAGAAGACTAACGGACACTCAAATCATCCATAAGGCATTTGAGCCACACACACTCAACAGTCGTTATGAAAACTGCCCTATACTTTGCCTCACAATTGGAAGTGGCCACAATAGGCTGCTTCTTGCTCAACCAAGATATGCATGAGCTACCATGCATGAAGCAAAAACCACTCGTGGACACATGAGTGTCGTAGCAAACAACCCAATTAGAGTAAAAAAAAGCATGTAAATCTATCAGTAGTGATCCCCCCCCCCTTGGGACAAAACAATCCAAGAAGCCGGATACCACTCAAGCAGCAAAGATGTGATTAAGCACCTACCAATGCTTGACACCTGGGCAATGCATAAACCTTCTCATCTATGAGACAGTAAACTGAATATCTGGCTCAGTAATGCATAGGTAAATCAAGCATCCAACTGCTTGTTGATAGAGAATAACATCAAATGCATCTCCATCATCATGAAGACTCAACCATAAACCTATCTGCAACAACCTAAGAATTATGACCACCACCTACTAGAGAGATGACTCTCCTTCCAACCTTATGCCTGTATATATAGCTACTCGAATCAACGAGGACCACAAATATAACTAGAGTCCACAAGTGCATGTGCAATCCCCTCCACTCCTTTCATATCTTCCACTATAGTCTACTAGTGGCTGGAGTGATCTTGATCACTGCTTTAGTACCTTCCACTAGAGTCCACTAGTGGTTGGTGTACTCGCCACTCGAGTTAAGTCTCTCAAGACTCAAGTTAACTCACGTTAACTTGAGTTAGAAGGATCTAGAGCTTCTTGGGTAAAACTCTCTCCCCATGCTCTCCATGGGGATTGAACCCAAGACCTCCTCCTTCACAACCATGAGACTTAACCACTAGGCTAAGTGGATCACTTGAATATGAGAGCACATGAGCTTATGCTTGAGTCTATTCTTGAGATCTTTGGTCCTATCGACGAGTGACCAAACGGTGTTCGATTTCAGATCTGTCTGAAGGAGTCAGATCCTTAGACCATAGACTTATTTTATTACATTCTTCCCCCCTTGGGAAAGATTTTCGTCCTTGAAAATAAAGCTATATTTAATAATCATAGGCAACCCCTGAGCCTCATGTTCTTAAACCGTAAGAACATGGTCATGTTCTAAAACTAGAAGAACATGTCTCATCTCTGTGGTGGGATCCCTGCCCAAATGATTCAAAACACCGTTCGGATTTGCACTTTGATAAACTGGTCAAAGTACAAATTAGTGAATGAATAATAAGGATGGATCTAAAAATATCCCTAGCCACTTGATTGTGTTTCGATGTGCGATCTGGGTAGAAACATATGAAATGGATGGATCCCAATTACTAGTCCATTTTTGGGCATGACTGGTGCATGGACTTTAGTAACTAGGATGGGATTCGTATCCCAATCAAGACTTTGAGAACTCTTGATTCACTTGAATTTGATTTGGAAAACTTGAAGTTTGGTTGATCCAAACATCTGACTTGGATGTTTGTACAATGGTAAACTCCCAACCAACAGTTACTTGATTTCTTCACTCGACTTGAGGACTACTTTATCCTAAGGGCTGCAAAATCCAGTGTAAACTGTAGAAGAAAGTTTTCCATTTTCTTTGTTTCAACCTTACTATATCTTGACCAAGTCAAATTCGAAATGAAAACCATCCAATCTTATGATATTTTTCCCAAAGACTTTAGTCAAACGTTCTTGGGAATCATCAATTTAATGAGCAATTCCTAACTTCAATGTTCTAGGGTGTACTGAACTCTAGAAAGTCATAAGAGTTATGCTAATAACTGGAAGCAAACTCAAATGAATAAGTCAAACTTGGACTTGCTATCTTTTGAAGATTGAATAAGTTCTTGTACAAAACATCTATCTAGGATGTTTAATTTAGTTATCCAGATCCAATCGGCTAACCCTGGACTTTTGCAAAATGAATCAGATACCATATCTGAAACAATTCGAAAAGATTGAGAAAGCAAAAGGAAATAACTAAAACTTTGTATAACTAATTCAAAGTTCTAAGATAGAAACTTTCTATGAGTCAAATACTTGATGATCCAAGACTTTAACTTCTGAATGATCGATTTCAACAAGGTATTGAAGCACTTTTCTTCTATCTTTAAGAGAAATAAACTTGATTCTCAAAAAGATTCAAAGAAAATCTAAAGCATCATCCAACCACAAGATACTAGTGTGGTATCCAACATCAGTGGGTCGACCCATTGACATTCTACTGATGAGTTTTTACTCAATCAATGCTTCACTTGAGACTAAGTTCACGCCTATATTCAATCTTTATGACTCCTTACTAGGAATGCAATTCTTGTGCATTTCTTGAGCATTTCTTGAGTCAAAAAAGTGAATTTACCAAGTTACACTAGGAACTTGATGCTTGACTTAGTCAGTTTATTCCTTAGTCGAAAGGTTTGTTTCAAAGTCAAAGTCTTACTCTTTCAAAAATTTATCAAATATTTCTGAATCATCAACACTTTAGCTTGAAGTGTTTCAAGAAGAACTTGGAAGCTCCTTACTTTGTATCTTCTTACTAACTTGATCTTGACTTTTATCCTCCTTGAATTAAAACTTATCCTTGGAAGTTTTAATTCCCTTGAAGATCAAATCTAACTTCAAAAATCCATCCTTTGACTAAAAGATAATTATCCTTCCACGGTCCAATGTCCCATACCATCTTTCCTACATCAATCTGAGTATAAAATCTGGTGTCCCATACCACCCTATTTTATATTCACATTAATGTGTGGATGATACTTATCGTAAAGTCTAAACATAGAGTACCTTTTCACTTCAACTTTTAAAAAGAATTTTGAAGTTTCAGTCATTACCTCTAACTTGATATTCTAGTTTTTGATCCCTTCACAAGATCATTTCATGATCTTGTGCTTTCCTTTGGGAACTTGAGAAACTTTAAAAGAATATCCATTCTTCTTCACTAGGATTTTCAAAAGAAAACCCCACTATCATTCCAAGTTCTTAAATTTATCAAATTCAAGTCTAATTGGTTATACTTGACCAATTATTAGCGACAAGAGCTTTTTACTTCTTGTCTTTAGATTCCTTTCTAACAAAAGCTTTTAAGTAGCTACCTCGAGGAATTTATAGGAATCTCTCTACTGCTTAAGTCTAAGCATCCACTCATGCTTTTGGATTTGTACCAAAATCCCTTTAAGGATAAGTAAACTTACATTTTACCTTCCACAAAATTAATTACTGTTGAAACGGTTCCAGAGTACATTCTTGGAATATCTACTCTGTTCAAACTTGGAACAGCTTACTATTTCGATTGCCAATAATTGGGCAAACTTTAGGGTAGTTCCAATCGCAATTCTTGGACAACCATGGCCAAGATTGATCAAGTCTTGTTGATCATGCGATAAAATAAAGATTTGGTCTTTATCATTAAGATCTCTTGAGTTTTTCTAAGCTTTTTGGCTTACCTGTAGGATCTTTTAGAGATCTTTCCCCTACTCAAGTCCAAACACGCACTAATGCCTTTCAAATTCTAAAGCTAAGAATCTTTGATACACTTCCAGGTAATATCAAACGTTTGGACTTTAGATCTCAGCGATGCACATCTCAGTGAGTTTGATATCCTTCTTCTTTTTTTCTTTTGTATATCGATTTTAGCCCTCTTATAAAGACCTCATCAAGTAGCAATATCCCGTGGTTATGCCATGGCTATAGAAGGTTAACGGTTCGAACCCTCAGAGCATTATTCAAGAATTCAAGATAATAATCTTTATAAAGATAATTACTAATAATGTGCGATCTAGCCTAGTTGGGAGAACGCAAGGCATTGAACTTGAGCTCAGAAATTCAAAACCTGGTGCCCCAAGATCTGCATACGACATCAAGCAAGTACACTTTTACTTCTAGACTTACTCAAATCAGCTAATGATGTAGTGTAGCACTGCCATCTTAATGGTTTAGCTCAACAAGTCAAAACACAGATAATTCATCCCTGTTCAATTATGTGTGCAACAATATTATTTTCATCCGATATCTGATCAATCTAGTCTTCTACCGGTCATGGATAGCTCATGACATTCCTGTTGAATTATCACGAGTGCATCAATTGCAGAATGCTTCTTGCACAGAATGAAGGGATCCTCTTAGCTCACTAGGTAGAGTGAAGGTATGCAATTGTCAGTGATTAGAGTCCTCACGTCGCTGGCTCGATTTTTGGTGGCACATGCTCGCTTCCACTATAGTCTACTAGTGGCTGGAGTGATCTCGATCACTGCTTTAGTACCTTCCACTAGAGTCCACTAGTGGTTGGTGTACTCGCCACTCGAGTTAAGTATCTTAAGACTCAAGTTAACTCATGTTAACTTGAGTTAGAAGGCTCTAGAGCTTCTTGGGCAAAACTCTCTCCCCATGCTCCCCATGGGGATTGAACCCAAGACCTCCTCCTTCACAACCATGAGACTTAACCACTAGGCTAAGTGGATCACTTGAATATGAGAGCACATGAACTTATGCTTGAGTCTATTCTTGAGATCTTTGGTCCTACTGACGAGTGACCAAACGGTGTCCGATTTCAGATATGTCTGAAGCAGTCGGATCCTTAGACCATAGACTTACTTTATTACACTATCTCCATAGGAGTAGCAATGGTTTACATTCTTCAAGGCCAAAATGCTACAATAATGTGTCAATATATTTTGTTTGACACAAAGCTATTCTGCCATCAACTTGCATAAATTGAATGCCCAAATAATGATGCAAATGCCCTAAATCTGACATATCAAATGAGGTGTGCAAATCAGCCTCAAAATCATCAATATGCTTCTCATGAGGACCAGTGAGCAACATGTCATCAACATACACAACAATGATCAAAAGCACATAATTTGCACATTGAACATATAAGGTGCAATCAGATAGGCATGTATCTTTTCATACCAAGGATGTGGTGCTTGGTTCAAACCATATAATGCCTTTTTCAATCTATACACTTGGTTTTCATGCACTTTCTGCACAAAGCCATGGGGCTGAAAAACATACACTTCTTCATGAAAGTCACCACTCAAAAATGCAATTTTAATGTCCAACTAATTTACATCCCAACCATGATGAGCTGCAAGTGCACAAATGCTATGAATAGTAGTCATTCGGCATGTAGGTGCAAAGGTCCCATCAAAATCAATGCCTCTTTCCTGCGCATAACCCCTTGCAACAAGCATGGCCTTATACCTGTCAACTATTCCATCAGGCTTATGCTTCAACTTCTATACCCACTTAGTGCCAATGGCCTTCTTACTAGGATGCAAGTCACATAAAAACGAGGTACCATCCATATTTTGGATGCATAGCAGCCATCCAATTTTTAGAATTTTGTGCTTCATCAAATGAAATAGGCTCATTCTCATCACAAAGACTAGAGGCAGCCATAACACAACAATCTGATGTAAAAGAGGCACTATCAGAGCCCGAATGAGTACTATATGAATGAGGTGCATTTAATTTGTTATTATGCAAAGTCTGCACCAGCCATTTTGGCATAGTTTTTGCCTCCTTTATCAGATCTCTCATCAACAAATGCATCATGTAAATCTGCATTAGAAATGGAATGATCTACATCATCATATGAAACCCATAAAGGTTGAGAAGTTGCCTCATTAGAACTAGCACTAGACTATCCACCTATAAAAAGAGGCAGCAAAGTGTCATACATGTCTTTGGAGCTAATTGGTGTCCCCTTAGTACATGAAAGTAATGGCTGAATAACATCTTCCACAAAAACAAAATCACAGCTAACCAAAACACATATGGATGATACAGATGATAGCCTTTGCTTTCAGAATTGTACCCAATAAAAATACATTTCACTACTTTATCATCCAATTTCTTGCATTGTTGTTGAGGCACTAATGCATATGTGAGACAACCAAAAACACCTAGGTGAGCAACAGATGGCTTGCGACCATGCGAAGCCTCATATGGAGTGATAAATTTGAATGCTTTAGTGGGACACCTATTAAGTACATATGTTGCCATGATAGCCTAAAGCCAAAAACTATGTGGCAAAGCGTGACTCTTGACCATACACCTCGCCATCTACATGAATGACTTGTTCTTCCATTCAGCAAATCCATTCTATTGAGGTGTATATGGCACTCTAGACTGATGTTTTATCCCACGTTCAACCAGAAATGCATTAAAATCAAAAGATATGTATTCTCCCCCTCGATCAGAACGAAGGGTGCCCATTTTACATGTTGACTAATTTTCAGCCAAAACCAAAAACTGTTTGAAGCACATAAACACTTCGGACTTTGATTTACCCATGCATTCCTGAAAAATCATTGATGAAAGCAAGAAGTAAAGATAGTTCCCAAACAAGGGTGTCTGCATAGTACCACATACAGCCTTCACATACATGTTTACCAAGTGCCTCAATTTTAGGCAAAGAGGACACCATTTTAGATTTCTGCAAACGTAGCAAACTAGCAAAATTCAGATGACCAAAGCGTGCATGCCAAAGCTTTGCATATGAGAAAGCCTGAGAATCATGTACTGCACATGTTGAATCATTCACAGATTTTTCATAGTCTTTGAGCTTATACAATCCATGACATAAAATGCCAGAAGCAATAATAAAACTACAATAAATATCAACCTTTGGACTGTGTTTTTAGCCACACTCGTAAAACTACAGGTTTCTCGAAAGGTTTTCAGTTTTGGTGGGAGCAGCCACTGCAAATTTATGTAACTTTTTGAGCCTAAAACATTAGAGTTGACAAACACTTGTAGGTGTTGTTGGCTAGTTTTTGGGTTGTGTATTTAGCCTTTTAGTGTCATTTTACTACATATACTGAGCATTTAGTCCTCTAGCATATGTCACAAATCCTCACATAAGTTTCTACATCCGTATGTAGTGTAGACCACCATAATCCTGCAAAGAGGGTCAACTTGACTATTGTTTTAGCAAAGAAATAACGTGGGATTGCTCCTACATGATCCATTTCTAAGATTGGAATATATTCCTTCATATATGCATAGGCATAATCAATTGTCATAGCCTCTTTCAAAGAGTTGATTCTCAATAATGACATAACCCTTGCTCCCTTCTTTTAGAGTTCTTTTCCTAGTTGCACTGGCAGTTAAGCTCTTGGGTAGTTCCAACCACACATTTGTGTTGTTTCCAAATATTCTCATGAGCTTGTTGAATCAAAGTGTGTTTCTCTTCATCTTCCACAGACCTCAAAAAGTTTCCATTGGAATCTTTGAAGTATAAACTTGTTACTACAATATGAAGATTACTTGTTTTCATCATATCCATGTCTTGATTCATCCATGTGTGAGCATAGACACTATCTTTTTATCCCAAGAGGTACTTACTTATAAATTGAAAAGATAAGTGTCTAGAAGTTCATATGCCACTCCAGTTGGAGGTTTTCCATGAGTCATTCTAGGTAGGTGGTTGACATGGATATTGCCTTTCTTGCCACTACTTCAAAATCAAATTACATTAGGAGTAAAAAATCATCTAATTAAACTCCCTCTATTACAAGTTTCTTTTAACAAATATGGAAATGCTCGATGGTCTACAAAGAACTTCAACTTGTTGGATAATAGATAATGTCTAAACCTCATGAGTGCAAAGACCATCCCTAGATCTTCTCTCTCCATTGTCATGTAATTCTTTTCAGCTTGATTCAATTGCATGTTAGCATATCTATTGGGTGATTAAGTTTCTCTTCATCTCATGTTGTGCAAGTATATAGATGATTGCAAAATCGGAAGGTTCCACATCAATGTGGAATGGTTTGTTATAATTAGGAACTTTGAGTGTGGGAGTAGAGCTCAACCTTCTCTTTGGTGCATTGAATGCCTATTTGCAATCATCATTCCACTCGAAGTGGGTTAATATGCCATACAATGTTTTAGAAATATTGGCATACATGCAGATAAATCTATGATGGTATCCACAATGCCCCATAAAGGATTGCACTTCCTTGATGTTCTTTAGTTTTGGAAAATCTCAGATCACCTTGATTTTATCTTCATCAACTCGTATGTTGGAGTTGATGTGAAGTACTTTGATGGCAATGCACCACTGCGCGCTCGCCCTCTTGAGAGCTCCACAATGATATCCTCGGAGTAGAAAACTGAGCTCCAATTGCCGCATACGGTATTGTGCACAGAGAATGCAGAATACGCAAAAAATAGAGTACACAAGGAGCATGAACACAGACTCCTTAGGTGTTACAAATGCGGTGGAACTTACAGTTTGTGGCTGACCAAGCCACTATATGTTTTATTAAAGAACATATACAAAGAAGTGTCCGGTGGCCATTTGGCCTTTCACATGGACACTAACGATAACAATCTCCCACTAAAGGCCAATATGGCCAAAGTAACTATGGGAGAAAAATAAAGAATGATAAAGAATACTTGAGTGTAAGTATACAAACTATACCTCCCACCTGATGCACATGTTACATAGTATACAAGTGATTGTGTAAGATCATGAATCAAGTAACCCCCATCAAGTGACAATAGTGTTGAAAGTTATCCTGTGGTAGAGCTTTAGTCAAAGTATCTACAACTTTACCTTGAGTGTGAACCTTCTCAAGAATAATGCACTCAATGGCTAAGCAATCTCTAATGAAGTGATACCTCACCTCAATGTGTTTGGTCTTTGCATGATGGACCAGATTCTTAGCCAAAGCAATGGCACTCTGACTATTACCGAGCAAACAAGGTACATGCTGAGGTAAACCCATATCACAAGCAAGACGAGAAAGCCACAATGCTTTCTTACATGCCTCACTTGTTTCCTAGCAATCCTTCATGGGCTTGTTGCAACCAACTACTATGTTTATTGTCCTCAACACAACAAGCTAGTACACCCTCTATATCTTGTTTGTACATAATTCCCGCCAATATTTGATATTTTTGTGATCTTACAATTTCATCTTTGTTTGTTTTCACATTCTTATTTGCAAGTCCAAAGGTTAGGAAAGGTACCAACTTATTTTCCCATTTAGGAACAACTTCTAAATTGAACAGATAAGCATCGGGCAACTCATCAGACACTCCTTATGGTGGCTCTCCTGAAGTGATGCGAGAAAAATGATATGCTCTGAGGTGGGTCCTACCTTTCCTAACAACCACTTCAAAGTCATATTCCATTAGTAAGAGGAACCATCTTACTAAGCATCCTTGCAAGGTTTATTGACCAAATATATTAAAGCTTGATGATCAGTGAAAAACTTGAACTTATTGGCCAATAGATAGTGTCTAAACTTCTTCATGGCATATACCATGCCTAAGCCTTCTCTTTCAGTTGTTGTATAATTTGATTCAGCCCCGTTTAGTTGTCTGCTAGCATATGCTATAGCTAAATCTAGATTTCCTTCACCTGTGGGTTGTGCTAGCATGCATCTTATTGCATGATTGGATGCATCTACGTGGACATGGAATGGTTTATTCCAATCAGGAGTGGTCAGTATTGGTGCTATCCACAAACGTTTCTTCAGCTCATTGAAGGAATTTTCCCCCTTGGCCTTGGCAACTCTACTATGGCTCTTACTTTGTCCTCATATGTTGATATTCCGTTCTTGGAAACAATATGACCTAAGATCTTACCTTGATGTACCATGAACACACACTTTTCTGGGTTCAGACACACTTGATATTCTCTACACTTATTGAAGATTTGTCTGAGCTCAGGGATGTGGAGTCTTCTTTCTTGGGAATGAGTGCATAAATCATCCATATATACTTCTTAGCTCTTTTGCAAGAACTCTTTGAAGACATGACACATGAGGCTTTGGAATGTTGCAAGAGCATTGGTGAGCCTAAATGGCATCACACAAAATGCAAAGATACCCCACTCTGTGGCAAAGGCTATTTTGTGTTGATCTTCTCGGGCAATGGCTACTTGGTTGTAACCTGAAAATCCATCAAGGAAGTTATAAACTTCCTTGCTTGCAACACACTCTAATAAATGTTTTGGGATTGGAAGTGGATAGATATCTCTAATCGTTGCGGCATTAACTTTTTTAAGATTAATACACACTCACAACTTTCCATCCTTCTTGGGTATCACTACAATGGGGGACACCCATTCAGTATGCTCAATCTCATAGATAAATCCAGCTTCAATCAGTCTATCAATTTCTTCTTTTATTTTTGCTGCATAAGTGTCATTATATGTGTAGGGCTTTTGTTTGGTGGGCTTGGCATCAGCTATCATGGGGATCGTATGAGAGCAAATTTCTAGATCTACTCCCTTCAAGTCTCTATAGGTCCACACAAACACATCCCTATATTCCCTTAATAGAGCTACAAACTCTACTTCTTCTTCTTCTGGACTTAGGTCTTCTCCTGTATACGTACATCGTTCTTCGTTCCCTTCAATGGTTATAACAATTTTCTTGCTCTTTTCTTTATTATCATATGCTTCTCCTGTGATGGCCTCTCTCTTAGGCATTCGTACAAAAATTTTCCGGTCTTCAACTTCATATTTCTTGAAATTCTTGGGTACTTCAAACAATGACTCCTCTTCTTGTTTCATTGCTTTTCTTTTCTTTTTCTTTTGACCACCCTCCCTTCCATCCTTTGAATTTATAGTTTTGATGCTTGTGATAGGTTCTTCTCTTTGGGTAAATACTCCTATGTCTTCTAGATAGTGCTCCTCTGAATTAAAGCAACTATCCATCACAATGGACTCTAGATCATCGTCATCCTCCTCTTCTTCTATGACATCACTAGGGTCACATTCTTCTAGCAAGGTCTAACACATGAACACTGAAATATCATAACCCTCCTCATCACAATGAGGTGTCCACTGTTCTTCATTGATAGCAGTGTCCATGGTGGCTAAGATTTCTGCCCAACCATGAGGCTCAAATTCCTCATTTGGAAAGATGATCAATGTGTAGGTTGGGTCTCTAACTAGTCTGTCTCCTTGAGAAGTTCCTTGTTCTCTCGCTTTTAGACGTCTTTCCTCTTCCTCTACGACCTTGCACATCCACAAGTGAGTATCTTCATGCATCCAGGATGGATCAGATGAACTTTCTAGGGTCTTCCTAGGATCATCTCATGGACATTATTTTTGCCAAAGTCACATATAGCAAAGGTGTGCTCAAACTCTACACCACAAGTGGTTAGAGTTATCCCTTCTAGCAATCCTAGTGGTCTTTCAACATGGCCATCAGCCATTTGAAGCTTCATTCGAGTTGGTTTTAATGCGGGTTTGCCCCATTGCTTCCATAAGGAGGTGGTAGCAATCACAACACCAGCACCTGAATCTAAGATCACTTTGGTTGTGTAACCTTGGTAGGTGATTGGAAGATAAGTGTTACCTTATTCACCTTCACTCATGTCTCCTATTTTGTCTAGAGGTATCTTTGGTACTTTCTGGTTAGAGCCTACTTTTGGCATATTGGAATCAAGTTCTGGAACTTGATTCACCACATTATTCCATAGCTCTAGTTTTACTTTGAGCAGCTCTTCTAAGGTGAGATGACATTGAACCTTAGTGTTCTTTATGACTTCAGTGTTCCTTGGAACCACTGAGTCTTCATTTCTTACCAAGATTGTGGGAGCTCTGATATGAAGAGATTCAGATTCCCATGGGCCTATGAACTATGGTAAGTCTTGTAAAGAATTAGATTCAAAATCTAATCTTTCATCTTCTTGTTACTCTGCTTGGTCTCCGTAAATAGATGGAATGTCTTGGGGAAATTGATCATGAAGGTCATCAATTTCAGGAATGGGAGGGGGATTACCCTTCCTTGGCCCATTTCTCTTCTTGTATTTCTCGCAAGAACTCTTGAGAGTACTGTTGAACTGAACACAAACTTTCGTTGGTGGTGAAATTTCTCTTTCAATAACTGATTGAGCTTGTGGGGGTAAAGAAACATGCAGCTTGTTTACCAATTGCTCTAGTCTTTCTAATAAGCCTTGGAAATGCAAACCCGGTTTGATAGAATTTGTCTGATTGAACAATTGATTGGTCTCGAGCATAGACTGAGCTAGTTCTACCATTTTTATACACATTTTTTGTTCGTTCAATCTCTAAATCTTCTCTAGGGTAACACTTGTCTAGGTTTGTAGTTATTGGCCCTTCTTGAAGTCGAGTCTGGTAGGCCTTGAACATCATGTCCAAGCCTTCTTAGGTTGGATATGCAAGAACGACTCTGGTTGCGGTTTATTTACAGTGATTGGTGGGGTGGGATGAGGTGGTGTGGATGGAGCTTTGGCATGTGAGGGATTTTGAGAGGCAATATCTTCTATTTTTGTTTTTGCATCTTTTAGGCTTTCTTCTAGTTCGGATAACTTTTTAGTCCACTTATGATTGGTTCTCTGCTTGGTATGCTTTCATGTTCTTGTTTTCCTCTTACTAGGCTCTCCTGATTCACTTGACTCTGATTGATCAGTTGATTTTGCTTGTTGTAAGGCTTGTGCCCTAGTAACTGCCTGTATAGGAGCCACATTACTACTACTTGAACTTGAATCCACCACTAATCCTACCACATTAACGGCCAGAGTTGATGGCTGGGGACATTCACAAATGAAATGGTCACCTTGACATCTAAAACATGGTCCTCTAGGGGCTTGTGGTCTTACTTGTCTTGATTGGAGCCTGGGGTTAGGATTCATGTACATGAAATTGGAGTATTTTGGCTCCCAATTTGTTTCCATAGGTGGTGCCTCATATTGATAGGAATAAGTCTCACTATGCTTTGGTGACTCTGTGTAATAAGCTTGTGGACTATCTTCATGGGAGTAGTCTGAACTATGAGCATGAGAGTCAGTTTCTGAGACCAACGTGGTTATTGGCACCAATGCTCTATTAGGGTTTTCCTCTGCCACTGCATACTTAATTGGAATCATATTGGCAAGAGCTGGTGGTTGGTTTCCTCAGACTGTTTGTGGCCTATATGGTGCCTGATATTACTGTTGTGGTTGTTGGTATTGATTATGATACCTACCCTACTAGTAAGGTTGCTGATAATTTTGTCTGACAGTCTGCCTATTGTACGGACAATCTTGAATCGTGTGGTTCATGTACTTTCTCTCAATTTTGTAGTATGGAGCATTCAAGTTTCCTTGAGGTTGAGCCATCATCAGGCAAACATTAGCCATATGATCTCCTCCAGAGTTGTAACATCGCTTCAATGAGGTGAACCTTGATATTTTTCTATTTTGAACTCCTAGCTTCTTGGCAACCTGCTCAACTATCTCATCTATCTCAGTGGAGGTTCTAGAAGTATGACTAGTAGGACTATCAGAATCCTTATAGAGTTTGGACAATTCTAACTCCTCACCCAAGTTGTCTTCTATGTCAATGCACATCCACACACACTCTTCTGGCTCTAGGCTCTTTCAAGTACACATATGATCTTAACTTGGTGCTTAGTAAGCCATCTAAAAACAAGGCCACTTGTTTGGACAGTGTGGGTAACTCTAGAATAGGGCATTTTTCTAAGTATTATTTGAACCCTCTTTCTGCAAGTCGCATTGTTTCTTAGGGTGTCTGATTAAAGCTGTGGATCAAGGATGATGTATTATGTCTGATGCCACTCTTGGAGAATTCTACAATGAATTCCTCTAGCACTTGACCTATCTCTCAGTAATTATGACTATTCAGGGGTTGAAACCAAGCTAAGGCAGTACCCTTGAGAGTCAAACACAATGCCTCAAACTGTGTGAACAAGTCCTCAACTTGTTCAACTCTTAAGACTTGTTTGAACTCGGCCACATGATCATAAGGATCCCTTGACCCATCAAAATAGTTCTTCATTGCCTTAACCACTTGAGAGGGTCTAAGGGTTCTTGGGTGCTCTCGTGGTCTAGGAAATGGAAAATCATGTTCATCTCTTTTATGTCTATGTGCTCAGTGTCTCTCTCTTTCAAGTCTTTCACCCTCATGTCCTGATCTGTCTTTACCCACCGTCTGTGCAAGGCTTACCTCAGGTCTCTCTCTGGCTCTTTCCCTTTGGGTTTCATGAGCCTTGGATGATCCTGCTCCTTGGAGACCATGGGAAACACTAGATCTTGGTGGAGGGGAAATTGATTCACCTTGCCATGTGTATGCATGCGTCATGCTCTGATACTAAGAACATTCTCTCCGATGTATTATCCAGGTTGACAACTTTGCCTGGTATCTCCGGATCCTTGAACTCATAGATGGTGACTATTGGGCTAGGTTGATCTGGCTTGAATATCCAAAAGGCTTCCTTCATTTCTCTATTCAAGAATAGTTCTATGCTTTTGTTGTCTTGAGGGATCCAATCTAGAGTGATCACTCCGATCAAAACTGACTTCCCTCTAGGAGTCTTGGGTTCTCTTCCTAGGTCCCCTTACTCTAGGTCTCCTATCTCATTCTCAGGATTGATATTCCCAGACTCATATGTCGTAATCTGGTAACCACATACATGGTTCCTTGCTTGTCAATGTATGAACCCTCTTTAAACTTGAACACTGGGTGTTCAAGTCCAAAGGATTGATCTGGAATTTTGAGTTGGAACACTGATCGCCTCAGGCCATCCTCATAGATGCGAGCACCTAATCGATTTGTCCAAATATATGCAAGTTGTGTTTTATAGGGACCTTCTAGTGTTTGCAAATAGCCAATGTTTGAGCTACATGTGGGTCTCTCCATGTTGAAGGACATTTTGGAATCACTTGTGTCCGAACTTAGCACATAGGGATAACCACTAAGTTGTTTTGCCCAAGACCTAGTTGTATGGTTGACACTACCCTCAGATGATCTAATGCTTTGTCTATCCTTGCCTAAGTGTCTACCAGATCTGAGGTTCATAAGCCTTGTCTACAAGTCCAAAATTTCCCATTTGTATTGCTCAAACTCCTTTGGAGTCCCCTTGATTTCCTAGTCCCATCTGAGGTCAACGAGCTTTCCGACGAACCCAAAATCACAACAAATGGATTTCATATGAAGAAGTTATGCCAGTTCAAAGTTCTAGGGGTTAAACAAGGAAACAGGATCTCTCTGGGATTATTTCAAAATAGGTGATTCACGACGCTTAGGAAGTATCAGTGATACTTGGGAACAAACGATATATGACCACGATATGATACTTGTCTTCGGATGATACACGATACTTGAGAGGTATCATGATACACAACCCGACGATACACGATATTGGTACAGTATCGTGATACATGATATGACTCTCCACAATATGTGATGCTTAGTGGGCAACGATACATGATACCAAATTTTGGTGATACATGATACCTAGGGGGATGATACGATACCTTGCTTGTGCACAATAAACGATATACGATACTTGGACTCACACAATACGATACTTGAATTGGCCATGATACACAATACTTGAGATTGGTGATACTTGGACTTCATGATACACAATACTTGTAGCTTCATGATGCGATACCGACCTTTGTAATACAGTATACACCTGAGGTATCATTATACACGAGAGATGATACATGATACTTGAAGCTCGTGATACTCAACTCGACGATACATGATACTTGTGTAGTATCATGATACACGAGGAGACAATACATGATACTCGACAAGTATCGCAATACACAGGAGTTCTGGTTTCACGATACCTGAACTCAACTGGAAACGATACTTGAAGTTTTTGAAGTCCAAATTCAAACATGTTTTTGCAAATATGTGTACCTTATGTCCTCCTTGTCACTCCTATGTGCCTGTAGATGCAAAATCACTCTCCAAACCCGTGATACTTGATGCAAGTCGTTTCAACTGCATGATACTTCACTCAGTTTTTGATGTTTTGAGAGTGTGAAACTCAGTATTTCCTCCATGCATTAGCTCTAAACTCTCTCTAAACTCCTTGCACAACCAAGAATGAAAAACAAAGTGCAAATGTAGTGAATATATAGTCGAAAACGATAAAAATATGAGAAGATGAAGGTGGGAGGAGATGTTGATGATGATGATGATGGTGCTAGAGAAAAAATAAAAAACTGAACAAAAAATGATGATTTATTTACCTTCCAACATCGCTACTCTACGTCTTACCGTCACAACACTTGTCCTTGAAGCTCTCTCCCTGGCAAGGACACCAAATTTGGTGTCACTATAGCACAATGGCAAGCACCAACGTGAGGAGATCCACCTCATAAATATCAATCTGCGAAGACGTGAGGACTGGTATGAAGACCGTGAGCAAGTGAAGGCACAAGTGTGTGAGTGAGAAGCACACTAGCATGCACACACATACACACACATGCACATAAGGTAAGAGCAAAGAGTGGAATAATGGAAGGACTTTGATTACAAAAGAAATATATTACAAGAGCTCAAATCTCTAACAAGCTAACCTCAAAAATGAGCTCTATAGCTCCTTTTATAGTTTTTTGAGTGGTTTTGGCCCTGTCCAGACCTAGTGTCCGGCCTAGTTAAAAATTAGTTTCCAAGGCTTATTTGAGGACTCAAATGGAGTTTAAAAATTATGAAAATTGGTAGGGTCATACTTCCAATACTCCTCCAGCTTGAGGACAACTCAGCTTGAACAAAATAGAGTTGCAAAAATGTGAAATGGTATTTACAATGGTTTTTAGTGATGAAAGTCACTATTTTCATAGGGATTTCTTATGGAAAATTTGACATGTGCTACTTAGAGCTCCCTATATGCTCCTTCTTCTTGTGTATCCACTTCTTTGATGTGTTCTTGCACCTTCTGCTTGACCTTGAGTTCCAACACCTTGTGAATGTTATTTCAATCAAATATGTTGCAGTAGAGGATAACCTAAATAGAGCCCTAGTGCTTGCACCCCCACTGATTTCAAACAATGATTCTTATTCTCAAAGCTTTGATTTGATCCATGTGGATAGCCCTCCAACTTACCAAATGGATGTGCCTAAGCATAATGAGGTCTATCCCTATGAAACATCTATGTACCCAAGTTGGGAGCCTGAATGCTCCAATGTGATGTATGTGAATCCTAACCCTAGAACCACACCAAGGTAGATGAGACCCCAAGCACCTAGAGCACCATGTTATAGATGTCAAGGAGATCATTTCATTTGTGATTGTCCTCTTCCTCCACTAGGGCAACCCCAACCACTGGTTATTCAAGGCTTTTGTTTCGATTGTGGAAAGAAATACCTCTTAAGAGACTTTCCTAAGAATATGACCAATACTCAAAAAATTACACCAATCAATGTTATTGGCTTGGTGATAGATTTGAGTGGAAGGGTGACCACTATGATCCCCATGCAAGTAGTAACTAGAGCCCAAGCACTACAACATACCAAAAATGTGGACCAAGAGAGAGCTTTGAAGGATATCCATGAAAGAATGAAGAGACAATGGGTGAGAAAGATGAGTGAACTAGAAGAAAGTCTAAACAAAACAAAAACAAAACTCATAGAGGTCGCATCCCAAACACACTCTCAAACCCACCTCCCTCATCTCATCAAAACAATCCATCCATATCACCACCACCCAGAGGATATGTTGGAATTTGGGGCCCGGGGATCGTTCCAATACTAAAACCTTTTGAGCATACACACTTAATTAATTAAGATGATAAGTGAGAGATAGAAAGAAAGAGATCTTGAGACAAGGATAGAGAACATAAACTGGATGCTTACTCACAAAAAAATAGATGTCCAAATTACAACATGGGAGTACTACTCAACCATATAAAGTGGTGCACTCACTAATGGAAGAATATCCAAGAAGATGATGATACAAAATTTAGATTATGTTGAAATAATCTAAGTGTGTGAAGTGAATGAGCAATGAAGCTAACCTTATTCTCACAAAATAGTGTAACAAAATTATAAATCAACCAACCCTAATTTTGAGATTAGGGTAGAGAAACCCTAAAAACAAAATATAAGGCTAACTCACAAAAGATAGTTACCACCACCTTGTAGAAGACTTCTTGCTCCAAGAGAGTAGCCTCTCCTTCACCAAATCTTCACCTCCAAAGCTTCAGAATCTTCAAACTCTTGCTTGAGATTTTGTGTGATGATACATAATGAGCATGTCCCTTCTTTATATAGTTTACTAGATATCTACAAAAAGCATAACTAAAAGCCAAGATCATAAAACTCATACGATCTCCAAAAAAAAGACAATCGCTCGCGAAATGCGTCCATCGTATTTAGTTCCAAATGAAAATAGCTTTCCAAAAATTCCGCGTTGCAGCCGTTGGGAATTGAACTCGAGCCAATGCGATGTGCTTTAAACCATCTTCTCATAGACCAAGATGCCCGTCACTCTTGCTTATCAAAGACTTTTAATAAAACTAAAACATCAATTGCTATCGCACTCATGTGGGGCTTCAAGAGACTCAAAGAGCTACAAATGAAGCTATTGTTGGACCATATTGACATTGATTCCAACAGGGTCAGTCCTTGCAAATCCTACTCCATAAGATTTAGACATGATGTTCAAGGCATACCATGCTAGAATTCAAGAAGGGCCGAATGTGGCAGAGTTAGATAAGTGTTATCCTAGAGCTAACCTAGAGATTGAGAGGACCAAGCTTTTTGCAAAAATGGTAGAACTAGCTTAGGCTATGTTCAATGCAAGCCATCTTTTCAATCACACTAGCTCAGCAACGTCACAGTTATACATTGAAGGACTATTGGAGAGATTACAATGCTTGATAGCTAAACCTAGGATGTTGGCTACACCAAAGTTCAGAGTAGAGGAAGTGAAAGGCTAAGCTTACCCCCTAAGGAAGCTTATGTTCCTAACTCCACAGATGAAAAAATTTCTTCCTTTATAAATCATTACTCCAAGGAGTTCTTGAGAGATAGTCAAGAGGATAAATGGCCCAAGGAGAGTGAAAACCCTTCTCCTATTGAGATTGTGGATGATCATTATGATCAATTCCTTCAGGATATTTCATCTATCTATGCGGAGCAAGAGGCATGCAATCAAGTGAGCAACTAGACTTTGAATCCAATTCCTTGTAGGAATTTCCTCACTTTACATGCCCATGGGAGTCAAGTTCTATTCACAAAAGAGGCCCCATACTTATGGTCAAGAATGAGGAATCAGTTCTACCAAGGAACATGGAAGTAATAAAGAACACTAAAGTGCAATATCACCTCACTTAGAAGAGCTACTAAACATTAAGCCTGAATTATGGAAGCACATAGCTAATCAAGCACTAGAAGTAGCTAAACCACACTCGCAAGTAGGATCAGATAAGACCTTGCCAGAGATATCCTTGGATGAGATACGAAATATAAGCAAAGGAGAAGAAGGAAATACCTATCTTCCTATCACTTATCAAGGCTACACAACAAAGGCAATTTTGGATTCAGGAGCTAGAGTTGCTATTACTACCACTTACTTATGGAAGCATTGGGGCAAGCCAACACTCAAGCCAATTAGAATGAAGTTGCAAATGGCATAGGAAAATATTGAGAAACCTCTAGGGTTATTGAAGGGATAACTCTCACTACTTGTGGTGTGGAGTTTGAACATATATTCACCATATGCAAGTTTGGTAAGAATCACATCTATGAGATGATTTTAAGCAGACCCTTCATGAGACAGTTGCACATAGTGCAGGATTGGGGAACCAATTCCTTGTATTTACAGCATCTAGGGGTGACAATTAAAGTCGATCTCAAATATTATTCCCACAGAGATGTACTACCCTTACAATGGAACCTAGACCATACAACATTTGAAGAGATATGGAGTCGCTTCACTCCATAGGATCGGGATCCTACAAAATGATGGGGGAAGATTCTAACACCCCAATGCAACAATGGAAGATGGCTACCCTCCACTAGGTCCACAAGCAGTGATATATGCTCAATGTTTTGAATTTTTCTCTACACCAATACAGAGAATTACAATGAAATTTTGCAAACTTACAGTAGACTTAAAGAGATGCCCAAAAGCTTTAAATAATCCAAAATGGGTATTCCAACTGGGAGAACCAATCTCTGCAAAAACTCTATGCATATGTGCAGAAATATACCTTCACAAAGTTGGCAATTTCTCACAACTCACTTAGCCAAATAACTTGAAACTTTGGCAAAGTTTAGGGCACTATATGAGAGACCAAATGAAGTTTGAAATTGATGAAAATGAGTACAATGAGAGAGAAAACAATGCTCTGCAATCTGCTACAATCACATCTGGAAAAACCTAACTACACCTCTAGATAGAGAGGAGCAAAATCATGAGAAAATGAGGTAAGCAAGCAAGGGGGCTGCTTGCTAGAGTTTATGACTTCATTAAACTAAGTAGAAAACTTGTGGAGTGCATACAAATCAAGAAACAAAGGTGGGATTATGCTTATATAGAGTTTTACTTTTCCTACAATCTAGCTAACCACCCACCAATCAGTTTAGGTGCACTTGTTGGTGGTTGATTTGATGAGATTTGAATTTGATTGAGTTTGGTGGAGCTTCTAAATTTATTCCACGACTTTGGGTCCTCCATTTTTATTGGTGCACTTGCAAAACTCGTGGTTGAGCCTTTGCATGATTGAGACTTGATTTTCAACACAAAACGCATGAAGACACCCACTTATGAATGTGTAAACTTGCAGTCGAGGATCATGTGCGCTTACGAGAACCCTAGATCAGTTCAAGACCCAGTCTATGCACCTATGGTGTTTTCAGACAAAGAATTTGAACCCCACAATTGGGCAAAGATCCTAGGCATAATGGACATAGCTGTCAATGAAGAGCAGTGGAATGATGGCTATGACATCTCATTTTTTACCATAGAACCACTCATATGTAACTCAATCATGGAGGATTGTGAACGGAGCATGAGAACAGTCAATGAAGTTAGCAATGCGGATGAGGAATCCATCATCATGGAACCTTTCTATGCTTCAAAAGAAGAGTACCTTTACCTAATAGATGCTAGGAACAAGAACACAAGAAATGTAAATGAGAAAGAAGTTGATCATGATAGAGGAAGATCAGAATGAGAAAAATAAAGGAAAGGAACCTGTCACCATGCAAGCAGAGGAAGAAGCAATGTTTGAAGTTCCAGAGAACTTCAAGAAGTATGAGATAGAAGAGAGGAAGATCATGATAAGAATGCCTAATAGAGAAGCACTTGTAGGAGAAGCCTATGACAATAAAGAGAAAACCAAAATAATTATAGTAACCATAGAAGATGGTGAAGAGATGTATGTACATAGGGCATGATTTAAGTGAAGAAGAGCAACGTGAGTTGATAGATCTACTGAGAGAATATAGAGATGTCTTTGCTTGAAGTTATAAGGAATTGACAGTAGTAGGCTCACATATTTGTTCTCACATAATCACAATGTCCTTAGAAGCCAATCCTAACAAGCAGAAACTTTACACATATAAATATAATTATGCATCCAAAATCAAAGAAGAAATCGATTGCATGATAGAGGTAGGATTTATTTATGAAATCGAGTATACCAAATGGGTATCCCCATTGTGGTTGTGCCAAAAAAGAATGGGAAGTTATGAGTGTGCATTAACTTGAAAAAGGTTAATGCTACCACCATACAAGATAGTTATCCACTTCCTATCACTAAACATCTTTTAGAACAAGTAGCAGGTAAGGAAGTATACAACTTCCTTGATGGATTCTTTGGTTAGATTCAAGTAGCCATTGCCCCTAAATACCAACATAAGATGGCTTTCGCCACAGAGTGGGGTATCTTTGCATTTCGTGTGATGCCATTCGGGCTCACCAATGCTCCTCCTGCATTCCAAAGGTTGATGTGTCACATGTTTAAGGAAGTCTTATGAAAGAACCTAGAACTCTATGTTGATGACTTGTGTGCTCACTGTAACATCAGACAAAGCCACATTCCTAAACTAAAATATGTATTTGGAAAATGTAGAGAATACAAGGTCTACTTGAATCTAGAGAAGTGCATTTTCATGGTCAGACAAGGAAAATTTCTAGGATACATAGTGTCAAAGAATGGGACTCCAACGGATGAAGATAAGGTTAGAGCCATTGCAGAGCCACCTACACCAAAGAATGTCAAAGAAATACAAGCTTTCATGGGTCATTGTGAATATTAGCAATGTTTTATCCACATGTATGCGATAATTGCAAAGTCCCTATACAACCTTTTGACTAACTTTGAATGGAATGAAGAGTGAGAAAACTCTTTCAAGGAGCTCAAACAATGACTATTTTTAGTACCAATTTTGACAATGCCAGATTGGAGCAAGCCATTCCATGTTCATGTGGATGCTTCCAATTATGCTATTGGAAGTGTGCTGGCACAAACCACGGGTGAAGGAAACATCGATCTTCCAATTGCTTATGCAAGTGGGTAGTTGAATGTAGCAGAGAGAAACTACACCACTACAGACAGAGAAGGATTAGGCATGGTATATACAGTCAAAACTTTAGACATTATTTGCTTGTAAATAACTTTAAATTTTTCATGGATCACCAGGCGTTACTCTACCTTGTGAACAAACCTTACAACACATGTATATTGGTAAGATGGTTCCTCTTACTAATGGAATATGATTTTGAAGTTATTGTTAGGAAAGGCGAGACTCACCTTCAGGTGGATCACCTCTCTAGACTAACTTTAGGAGCATCACTGCAAGGAGTATCAGATGAACTTCTTGATGCATACTTGTACAACTTGGAAGCAGTACTTGACTACGCTAAAGCTATTATGCCTAGTCTCACTTTTGGACCCAAATATCCATAATGAGAACAAAGGATAAAGAGGTTATTAAATCTCAAAACTATCATATAATGGTAGGAAGTGTATACAAACACACTGATCAATGAGTTCTAGTTTCTTGTGTGCAAGAAGAATATGCTAAATCGTTGCAACTAGCACATGTAGATGCATTAGAGCAACACCATTCGAAACACCGAATCCTACAAACTCTAAGGAGACTAGGAGTGTATTGTCCAACAATGGAAGCAAACATCTATAGGATGTGTAAGGATTGTCCAATGTGTATTAATAGACCTCCGATGGAGCATGCTACTTTGTATAAAGTCCTTAATACTGGATTGGATCAGTCCATTAGTTGACTTTTTGAGGATAAGGACATTCCCTCTAGAAATCACTTTAGCAAGAAGGAGTCTAGAGAAGGAGGCTGGAGACAATACACTCATTAGAGATAATATATATAGGTGTGGACGAGACAGATACCTAAGACTTTGTATCCATGAAAGTGAATGTCTAAAGATCTTAGAGACTCCACAATAATTTGTGGCACGAGGACACTTTGGACCTGATCGAGTGATCAAAGATATATTGTTTGTAGGTCTTTGGTGGCCTACCCTTCATATGGATGTTGATACCTATGTGAAGCAGTGTGATGTATGTCAGAGAACTCAACATCCGATATGTAAGGATGAGATACCATCGAGACCCATGATGGGAGGATGTGCATTCTCCAAGTGGGGAATAGACTTCATTGATCCTATTAGTCCCACATCCAAGAGTTCACATGTTGAGCATGTCATTGTCGTGATGGATTATCTAACCAAATTGGTAGAAGTAAAGGCAACTAAAAAGAATGATGCACAAACAACAAGAAAGGTTTTATTTGAAAACATATTTACAAGATATGGATTGTCGATAGAGCTAGCAAGTTATCATGGTATCCAGTTTTTGGATGACACCATTGAATACTTGCTATAAGAGTTCATAGTCATTCACAAGAAGTTTGCTCCATATCATCCACAAGCAAACGGATAAGCTCAGTGCACAAATAAGACCCTATGCATCATTTTGAATAAGCTTGTTAATAATAAGTGCTTTGATTGGGACAAAAAGATGCATCGTGTTGTTTGAGCATATCGAGTTGCCTATAAAACGGTTCTCAATGCCACTCCCTTTTAGATGGTATTTGTTCATAATAATGTTCTACCATTAGACTTTTTGATACCCACACTGAAGGTGGTCCAAGAGCACTAGTGGACTGGCCATGAGTTATCATCCAAGATCTTTGACCTAGAATGCTTGGGACAAGCTAGATTGAGAGGAGTTGCAGGGATATAACCTACAAAGCAAAGACAAAAGGCATACTTTGATGCACATGTAAAAAGATAAGGGCCTGAAGGTGGGAGACTTAGTCTTGGTATATTCATTGAAATAACATGTTCAGACGTTGGAGAAGCATGGCTATGGACCTATGATCATCAATAGGATATCAACAAGTGGATTTTGTCAAATTAGCTACCTTAAAAGGTGAGATATTACCAAGTTATATTAGTGGTTGTAGAGTGAAACTTTATCAAGAACCTTTGATAGAAGAAATGTTAAGTAGACTCAACACAGTCAAGAAGTGCAAGGAAGAAGAGAATTGAATCCATGAAGAAGCCCACGCAAAGGCCTTAGAGCATATTAGATGTATGAAGTTGAGAAGACAAGACATGAATAAGCTTAGGAACATTAATTACAAAGCCCCTAGGTATCATATGGCTATGTGCAAAACCAAGAGTGTTCTCTATGACCGTAGATAGATGTCCTTTTATAGCCATGGAATCAAAATACGACATGACTTCAAAAACAATCAAGGCTTTGATTGACTCAGGGGCATCCACTAATGCTATCAGATATTCTTGCTATTAGGACATAGAGTTGTGCACTAGTCCTAGTCAAGCTTATCTTATAAGATCAAGAGGAGTGAAAACCCCTTGCATGGGTGAGGTAGAGCTTCCCATCTCTATTTAAGTTGTCCATATGACAATGAAAGTGCTAGTGTGTCATGATGAAGACCTTAGTGAATCCCTCATCCTTGTCAAAACTGGATCTATGAATGCAGTCTGTTACACTTACGTGTTCATCGAGTAGCTTTGATGTGAACATTTTTCCCTATACATGGGCACTTTTTACTCTAGTGCTGGCTAGAGGTTTTTTCCCCATGTTACCACATACATGATTCACTCATATGTGGTGGTACTTTGTACTTATGGATATTATTCAACTTTTACTTCATTTCTATTCATTGTCAATAGGGTGAACTATTCCAACCATCCATCTTCTATGTGTGTCTTGCTGAATTTGTGCTCCTTGTGTGTGCTTCTCGTGTGTCTCTCACACTTCTACACACTCCCAATAGTGGTTTCCGAGTAGGCTAAGCTCCTACTCAAGTTTTGATTTTTTGTGTTGTGGCATGCGCACACTTTTAATAGTGCAAATCAACTTTGGAGCATAGAACAATGAATTTCAATAGCCAAGAAACATTTCCATCAATTGCACTGAGACTTTACCCCCCATTTTGAAGCCATTTATTCTCCAAGGCTTACAACTAAGGTGGCGATCAAGACATAGACCTTGGCATACCTTGTCATCCGAGTCACGGAAGTCACCATTGGCACTGTTGGTTGTGCGCGAGGGCCTCAATGATCAAGGAAGATAGAGGTTCCTGTTAGTTCCCAGGAGGTCACCCATCCTAGTATTGTTCCCCCTGGAGCTCACTTAACTGTGGCAATCTCTTGCCACTACGATACACTCTTTTCAATTATTCACATATTACCATCACATGCTCGTCCTCAAAGGTCGATCCTCAGCAACAGTGCCAAATTTGGTGTCACTCTTGGCAATGGTAAGTACCAACATGAGGAGATCCACCTCATAATTGTCAAACCATGGAGAGTTGAGGGTGGTATGATGACCATGAGCAAGTGATCACACAAGTGTGTAAGTGAGAAGCACACTAGCATGCACACACATGCACACAAGGTAAGACAAAGAGATGAACAATGGGTTCTATAAATTATGTGCTCTTCATACAAAGTTTCATAAAAAATCCAACCTCAAAAGTGATCTTTCTAGCTCCTTTTATAGTTCCCTAATCAAACCTAGTGTCCTGCCTAGTTTTGCTAGACTCACTTGAGGGCTCAAATGAACTCTAATAATTGTGAAATTTGTACGTAGATACTTCTAATACTCTTCAAGCTTGAGGACTCCTCGGCTTGGACAAAATGGAGTTTTATCTATGAAAAATGGGATTTAGAATGGAGTGTAGGGATAAGAATCACTATTTTAAAGGGAATTCTCTTTTAAAATTTTGATTGGCTTAATTTCCATATTGTCATTGACTCCCTTGCATGCTTATTCCTCCTTGTTCTTCTCTTTGGGACTCCTATCTTTGGCTCATTTGCCTTAGGCTTCCTTGATGTGTAAGTCCACTTGGGCCGCTTCCTTGACTTCCCACACGCATTAGACCTCCTTGGCCACCACCTTGACTGCCAAGAGAGACATTTACTAGCAATAATTGATTCAATGTGACCCTCATCTAGCACATTAGATGGCTACTACCTATATAACAATGCATGATTGGTTTCTCCTCATAAAGGGGCATTATAAGTGTATAATACACAATATAATCATGGGGTAGACATTGTTCATATATTAACAGTCCCCCTAAATGTGTACAAAATAATGAATCGTGTGGATCCATGCCTATTCCTATTTTCTTGATATTTTCATTGAGATCCTCCTATCCAAGTTCTTTAATTTTCATGTGAGAATAATTATTCTCTATACATGACTCTGATTCCATAATCTTGTCCTCTTTCAATTCATAAATGTAGTGTTCCTGTACTTCTCTATGTTTTGTGTGAGCATAAAATATTTGATTTTTTGTAGTACTATTGATTGATTCCTATTTAGCTAAGGAGAGAAATGAACCAAGCAAGAAGCAATATATAAAAACTAATATATAATTTCAATACATCGCTTTCCCAATTTGAGTTACAATACCCCTTGAAGATTATCACGTGAAGTATAAAGAATAGCAAAACATAAGGTTCGTATTTATGCTTTGAAATCTGCATCTCAATATTCCAATGAATTTCTTTTGTGTCGTGCAGACCTTTCCCAATGCTCCAACATCATCAAAAACTATATATGCTATTGTTGCACAAAAACACAAATTCATGTAAGTTTCTTTTACTTTCAATGTGTACATCGTGCATCATCATGTATGAGGAAATTAGGGTTTTATCTCCATAGGATTGTTGATGAAATTTCAACCCATCATTCCAATGGATTTGACAATTTTTTCAGAGAATATTTCATATACTTGCCAAAGTTCAATTCCAATGCAATAATGAAGAAGACTTAGATCTATCACTTCAAACTCAACACTCAAAATAACTCATGTTTGTTTCATGGAATATGTTTTATCTTCTGCAATGACCAATTCATCAACATACAAGATGACTATTACAAACTTCTTTTCCTTCTTTAAAGCAAAAAATTTATTATTAACAATACTTCTTTCACGACCTATACATTTGAAAAATATACATATATTTATATTAGAACAAAGAACTTGGAGTGCAATTGAGGTGATAGAATGGCTTCTTAAATTATCAAACCTTATTATTTGAATGAGGCACCTGATGATCTAGAGTTTGAGATACATAAACCTTCTCCTTACACTATTCATTCAAAAATGTGAACTTACAACCATTTTAATTATTGGCCACATTTTATGTGCAATTATCTTGAGTATTTCTTGTAGAAAGGAAAGCATAGAAGCTAAAATGAAGATACAAAAAAGGTTCCACAAAAGTTTTGGTAACTTCCAATGTAATGTGATATCTGGATGTAAGTACGCCAAAAGGATTCCTCTCATTTCATAGTCCCAATGATGTATCATAGTTGGTTAATCGTTTAAGTTTAGTACTCATTATAAGAAAATCCCCATCCAAGTGTGTGAATGAGCATAAGTTAGGTCACATTTTTATAACTAAATTCGTACATTTTGTAAAAACTTGTCATTTTTAAAAGAGAACTAACTTAGAGAAGTGCAATCTCGTAACTTGCCTTTCTTGGCCTCTTTCCTCCTTCTTCTTAAACCTTTATGCATGTGTATGGCATGGAATGCATGATGAGCTAAGTTTTCTACCGCGATCCCCTCTTATTTCATCATTCTCATGTGTATTCTAGGTGTAGGAAAAAATGGATTGTATGTAGATAATTCTCACCACTTTACTACTCGCTATATTATCACACACACAATCACTTACTTCACCAAAGAGTACAAAATGATGTCAAATACCCCAATACACAGTGATATATGGAAGCAAACTATCTAGTATGCCAGAACACAGACAGCCCGGCATGTCCGGTGCCTATCCTACTGACTTTGTTCTTTGCTCTCTGCACACTCAAGACCGAACTGTGTTAGTTAATGAAAAGTTACATTTGGGTGTCTCTGCCTCTTCGGTGAGTTGTTTCAAGGATATATTACAGAGGTATCCAACGGCTAACACTGACGTGCTCGGAGGACCTAAACCCAAAAAACATATAAGGATAATAACTTTATTCGACATCTTCATGCTCATCCTCCAAAGGAGCAAATACATCGGCTTTGAAGGAATCTCGGGCTTCTACAAAAGTATGTTGGATTTTCTTCGTAAGGGTCTTCAAAAGTTTTCGCATTCACATTAAGGTTGGGATCTTCATATTATTTTTTTTATTAAGGCTCAAACTGAAGGCTTGTCAAAAGGGTGCCATGAGGAGGTATTTAGATGGATCATTCACATTAAGGTTGGGATCTTCATATTAATTATTGATTAACACAAGTGTCGTACCAAAAATAGGACACTATAGTGTCCCTTTTCTACCAGATTAAAAAGAGATCATGCATACCAATCAAATAAATTTTTGAAAAAACCTTCAAGCCCCATAGAGATCTATACCTAGATGTTTTACAAAAAACATATTTCTTTGAAAAATAACCTTTTTTGATAACTCAAATATAGAAATGCTTGAATATGGTTCAGAAAAACTATTTTTCTATAGACTTATATATGAGAAGAAAGAAATATCTCCATATAAAAAAAAAATCCTCAGATTAGAATAATTTTTCTATTCTTTATTTAAAGTCATATAATCACTTAAGACAAGTCTTGGGAATTAGAAAAAAACATTTTTATAATAAGAAATTTACTATAATATAGGGTGCTTATTATATAATTATACATTGTAGGAGCCTTCTATGTTATATTGATGCATAAAAACACTAAAAAGGCTAGTGTTTTATTTCAAAACCATCATATAGTATCATACAAATATGCTACATGTCTTTGAACCAATAGTTTTTGTACCTATCTCACATACCACTAACAATCTCAATATCTCATTGAATAATCATATTCAACTATGTTGAAAATAAACATTCATCCAAACAAATTATCTTTTCTCAATGATATAAGGTATATAATATCAATCAAAATAATTGTATAGACATTATAAACTAATTTATATAGACAAAACCAGCACATTAACTTTAATCATGTAGCATATGCAATATTTTCTCATCAAATGACCTTTTCTTAGCATTGAAAAACAGTAGTATTGTTTAACTTGACAAAACGACATAGAATTTCGACTCCTAAGGTTTTCAAAAAAATATTTCTAGTTTAAGAATCTCAAATAGCATTTTGATAATAAAAAATGAGTAATGTTCATACAATCACTTTGGAAAATATTCATAGATGATAATGGTGTCATGACACATATGAGATTAATGTTATGCCATAAACCTAGTAAAATTCATTACAAATCTCTAAGTATGGATAGAAAAGTATTGATTATACAAAATAAGAGCAATTATTGCATTTACAACAATGCAAACTATGACACTATGATTTTAATAAAAAATTAACCACTAACAAACATCACTATAATTTCTCTACCAATACTAAAAATAGCATCGTAAAATTAGCAAATAAATATTAATTTTTCTATCCTTTAATGAAAAAGTTATTTTTCGAGAGATATTTAACTTGGATATCTACATTTATAAATGGTTCCTTTTAGTAAGTTAAAATTTTCATCAAATGATGTCTCTTTTGAGGACAATAAAGTGTCCAAGTACTACACTAGTGTTAAGGCTCAAATTGAAGGCTTTCCAAAAGGGTGCCATGAGGAGGTATGAACCCTCTCCGAAAGGGTGCCTCATTTGTGTATAAATAAAGGGTATCACTTAATGGAAGAGGTTGCAGATTGGAATGTGAACCACGTGATGAAATTTTTGTCAAGTGTGTACTTTCTCTCTCTCTCTCTCTCTCCAACTTTTCTTGCACATCATCTTTGTAACATTCGCCATATGTGTGCCTGATTACCTCTATAGAGAGTGGACCATAGGCTCCCTCTCTAACACATATTTGGGCATGGGACCTTAGAGATACATCTTGTTTTGTCACATGCACATGCTTTGATGCTCTTGGTCGGGACAACTCTCAATTTGACGTAGTAAGCATGTTTAGGTCAAGCCAGCACTTGATTGCACTTGTATGATGTGTGATTGCTAGCTAGGATTACTTAACATGGTTGCTCAATATCATCCAAAGAGATTTCATACAAGTTATTCACATGAATGTCTTTTGATCATCAAAACCTTCCACTTGTGAAAAAACATATGCAACCAACCTAGCTTTGAACCTTTTAAATGTACTGTCTATTCCATATTTGGTTTTCTAGATCCATTGTTCCCAATTAACTTTTTCTTTGGTGAAAAATTCAGCAAGTTCTCAAGTATTTCTTTTGATATGTTAGCATGCTTAGACTATATTTCTACTGTCCACTTTGGATCCTTTAATGCTTCATCAATATTGATTCTTTTATTGATCCCATGAATTTGGCCATCAGAACAATGTTAACAATGTGTTGTTGAGGCTCTAAAACATTTACAAAGGGATCAAATTCTTCAAAGAACCACTATCTCTAGCTCAGTAGTGACTTATATTGTGTGGAAAAAATAAGTTCAATTTTTGTCCAAAAATTTCACGTATCATGTCCCTCAATTTTCACATGTCTTTGAGAAAGGACGAGTGAGCTATCTCTTGAATATAAAGATAATGGATTTACCTCTCTTTCCCACTAGGTATATTAGACCTTCATACGTCACATATCAATTCATAATTATCATTTTTGCATCTAGATCCTAGATTTTGTATGCCTTAGACCCCTCAGTTTTATCTTGCGAAGCCTTGGCCACTAGCTAAGTTCTCATTGAATAAATCATGTGCACAACAAAAGCATCCCAAAAAAATGAAATACATAACGGTTGTGCATGGTTCACATGGTTCTTGCAGTTAAAACTTAGGCAAATATGTTCGCAGTCTGTTTCTTTGCATCTTGTACATTGAAACTTAATTTGTCAAATCATTGGTGCTAATTGCTACTTATATCTTTTTCTTTTAAAGCAATGAGGATGCTCAATTCATAATGTTGTCTCCTTGCACTCCTTTTCCTATAATATTTCCTAATCCATCCAAAAATTACACACCATCTCTTCTATAGTCCAAGGGTACTAAGGATGTTTACTAGTTATTCTTACTAGTCATGCTCTACTATCTAACACCCAAGGTTCATTAATGCAAGCTTAGGAAAATGTACATACCTCTTTAGAAACTAATAGTCCAAGTTGTTCATTAACATGTTTGTTTCTACATCATTAATGATGTGTCCTTTCATTCCTAAGTAGTGGAAACAATGACTGAACAAGTTCTTTGGCTTCTCTTTTGGGTTATAGGAAGATTCTTCCCCTTTGCATTAATCGAGGATATAGCATCATTCGAACCTTGATTATTCCTGATCCACATCTCTTCTAATATCAACAAGATTTTCAAAGTGCGAGGGATGTATCTAGCATGTTGTTAAGATTCATCGCTATTCGATCATTTTTTGTGAAACGATTTCATGCACATCTTCAATCTATCTTATAGTATTATATACCAACAATAACCAATTAAATGTTATATTCGGTTTATCAAATTGAAAAAGACTATGTTAGATATGCTCAATGCCTCACCATCCACGAAGCACCACCATTGTTCTGTAATACTCTATTTTAATAAGGCTCCCATTATGAGAAGCCATGTGAGAGTATTGGATATTGGTGTGTTTTTTACTATGAGGCCACCTGAGGTATAGATTCAATCATAGATGGTTTAGATTATCTTTGTGATTTTACCATATTTACTAGGTAGGGCATGAACAACAATAGTGGTGGATTTCTCTTTTGGAGACTAAGAAAATGGCCTCGTAATGGCATAGAATACCCACCTCTAATATTTTCCTTCATTGGGAAGAGGGGGATGCATGGAGGGGTGAGGGAAGGGACTGGAGGAACAGTGACCCCACCCTTACATAGGGATATGGGGATAATCCACCACCACCCAAGGGACTAGTGGTATAGCGTCTAAACAATTCAAAAATGGATCAGCTACATTTGTCCAAACCTACAAATGGACCACCCAATTTGGGTTTATACCACGTCAATTAATGACTATGCTTATGCACAATCTAGTAGCAACAATATTCGTGAACCCTTCATCCAAAGTTCATCTAAATCACCATGTAAGCTCCAATTGTGGGAGTGCACATATAATAATGAAATTTTTGAGTTCTTTTATTACCTCCTTCCTATTAGTTTTTGAGCTAGATTATGGTGCATTGCATTGTGTCATATTTTCTTTCAGTCTTTCAACCTTCTCCAATCCTAAATGTTTTTTCATTTTCAATTGATTTTCTAGATTTTGAATCCTCATATAATTCTTGATCTCATATTGGCATATCAATATGCCCCAAAGCTTCATATGCTTTAATATAGTATTTAATAAAAGTAACTACCAAAATCACTTACAGAAGTAACAATTGCACATAATGCATCTACATTCCTTCTCTTTCATGCCCGAAGAAGTCATGAGCCAAATTAAATCGTCATTCTTAAATTTGTTGGATTTGACAACAAAAAAAAATACTTTGGATCAATTCTTGCTCTTGTCCAACAATTCATAGAATTCCAAAATTATTGAGATTTGAACTTTCATAACGTGTGGTTTGTTTAGTCACGTTATTGATTAAACGTGAGTGGAAGAATATGAAATTAAGCCATAGAAACTAAAGTGCTCACGAGTTCAACAAGCAACTCTCCCTAACTAAAAAAACCCCATAGTTTTGATACCCCATACAAGAAAGAAATCACATTATAAATTACCACAATAGAAGAGCAAAGAATAGATATAATAGGTATCATGACACAAAAGTAAACCATCTTGAACCTTAAATTCTATAAGAATTTATATATATCATGATTGGTTAATGCTTTCATTGCATCCGAAACATGAAAAACCCTAAGAGACTTTCTACTTGGTAGATTTTGATATCCAAAGATCCTATTTTGGATTGTTGACATCATCAATGATATCATCAATCATTACTGCCTTGATAATCATCCTTGAACACCTATATAAGGAGGGCTTGGCCACATATATCCTCATTCATGCCAATGCCAGTCTTGGGAGCTCAAGAAGTTGCAATCTCCCAAGTAAGAACTCCCCAAGTTATAGTTCGAGTTCTAGTCTTGTCCTCTGTTCTAGTCTTGCATCTTGGACATCTTGTCTTGTCCTATTGTAATCTCGTAGTATGAGATCCTTTCCTATTATTCCTTGTATCTAGTTCTTTTTCGAGAAGGGAATTCTTAGAATCGAGATATCTTGCTTCATATCTACGGTCCGCACTTATGGAATCTCTTATATCATCTCTAGTCAAGTTATCCATACCTATCTGTCTCGGGTTGTGGGACTTCTTGTGGAACTTCTTTCAATGGGGCTTACGTGACAATGAGAACGCCCTAATGTTCATCATGCCCAAGGTAAATACTTTGAATGAATTCATGCATCAAGCAATCGAGTGTGATAATAGATTATTCGAGAGAAAGCAA
This sequence comes from Ceratopteris richardii, assembly GCA_020310875.1. Lineage (NCBI taxonomy): Eukaryota > Viridiplantae > Streptophyta > Polypodiopsida > Polypodiales > Pteridaceae > Ceratopteris > Ceratopteris richardii. The sequence continues at coordinate 81,175,919 of CM035409.1, forward strand.
GAGAAGAATTCTACTCAAGATCGAGAATATAAATTTACCTCAATCCCTCAACAATCTATGTTGGAAGAATCTCGACCAAATCCCATGCAATTGGATAACATCAAGGTCAGGAGACTTACACTAGGGGAAAGAAAGCATGGGAAAGACAATGCATTATGCTTTTATTGTGGAGATCATGATCACTTGGTATTCAAATGTCCTAAGAAGAAGAAACAACTTGGAATTAGAACTTCCACAATTACTATCCCAAATCAAAAGAATCATCAACAGAGTCAAAACAAGAATGCATCCGACCATGACAATCATGCACTTGATTATTACAAACCCTTGCCGGTTCCACCGTGCATATCCATCATCATCATGTTCAAGTGCCACATATCAGGACCTTTACAAAGGCCAAGAGCTATGAAGATTCAAGTTCTAGAAGATCTCAGTCACATAACTGCTCCTCGTGGAACACGAGGCTTGAGGAGAGGTGATGTCATGAACATAAAGGAAACCGTCTTGAACCTAACATTCTATGAGAATTTCTATATCTCATGATTGGTTCAAAATTTGCAAAAACCCATGCTTCCATTGTGTCCGGAAGATGCCAAAACCCTATATCGACTATCTACTGGCTGGATTATGACATCTAGAGGTCCTATTTTTTATTGATGATATCATATGATCTCATCAATTGTAACCACCTTGACAACCGCCCTTGAACACCTGTATAAGGAGGGCTTGCCCACATACATCCTCAATCTTGCCAATGCCAATCTTAGGAGCGCAAGGAGTCACGATCTCCAAGTAAGTACTCTCCAAGTTCGAGTTCTAGTCTTGTCCTTTGTTTTAGTCTTGTCTGGTCTTGTATCTTGGACATCTTGTCTTGTCCTATTGTAATCTCATAGTACGAGATCCTTTCCTATTATTCCTTGTATGTAGTTCATTTCTCTGAAGAGAGTGTTAGAGTATGATCAATGTCTACCCCTCATGATTGTATGCACATTTTGTAAGGCCCCCTTTATGAGGAGAAGCCAAGCGTGCATTACCCAATTGATGGGAATCCCAACTTGAATGTTGGATGAAGGTCATATTGGACCATGTAAGATATTATAAGGAAAGGGAGTTACCAGGGTCCCCAATTGTGGGGTCCGGGGCAGCGGTGAGCAGCCCCGACTGGGGGGTCCAAGGGGGCTAGCGGGCCCCCTGGCTGGGGGGTCCCAGGGGGCCAGCGGGCCCCCTGGTGGGGGTCCGGGGGCAGCGCCCCCGGCGCGACGGTAAAGGGAATATTCCATGGAATATTCCCTGTCGGAGTCAGAAATCATTTATATTTGTTAGGTCGGTTCAACCAGTCTAAGCCGTGTATGGCAATTACGCGGGCGGTGGCCGCCCACGCTCTACCGCCCATGTATAGCCGTCCATGGCAAGCCACCCATGATCCTATATATACATGACTTCTGCACTACCTAAGACATTGAGTTGAGCCAGCATACCTCTACCTTGTATCTCCCTATCTAGAGTTGTCTAGATCACCATTTAAGCTCTACCTTGAGAGCGCACGGGTGGACAACGCCATCATCTTTGTACTTGCTGCTAGTAGAAAATTGTTGAGATTCTCCTATATCTGTTATCTTCTCTGCTATTGCTCCTGTGTTATATTGCGTAACTATTGTCTTACATGGTATCAGAGCTGTAAGGTTCGAATAGCTTGAGAAGTATCATTATTTTAGCCTACTAGCAGACTAGAATATCAGTAGATTATTCGAGTGATTACATGATGGCTTCATCGTCGAACACTAGTCTTGGTGCTTCACCTAATGTTAATGCTGCACCTATTCGAATTCGTCCACCTGCATTCACTGAAGGGAAGCTGGATGGAACCAACTATACACTCTGGAAGTTCAAAATTTCTGCAATTTTGGACTCCTATGAATTACTTGACACTGTCATGGGACCGATGGGATTGGATCCAGAGCCTATACCAGTTGAAGATCCAGCAAATTCAAGATTGATGATTCAGCCAGATCCAGATCTTCTACGAGCTTGGAAGAGGCGGAATGCTGATGCATTATGTGCGATTGTCACTAGTGTAAGTGATTCTGTGCTTACTTTAGTTCAACATACTACTAAAGCACATGAGGCTTGGGGCATATTGGCTCGACAATATGAGACCAAGAACCACACTAGGATACAGAATTTAGAAAATCAGTTGGCAAATGAAAAGCATTCTGATTCTGAAAAGGCTGAAGATTTTATCAAACGGATAAAGCATCTTCAAGATCAATTGGCTGCAGTTGGTGTTGTTATAACACCAGAAGAGCTAGCTCGAAGATCTGTACGTGTTCTTCCAACAAAGTATGATGGATTAGTAACAGCCCTTAACACTCAGGTAAGGCCAACTCCTCTTACATTTGAAGAGTTTTGTGCCATGCTTTTAGAAGAAGAGATGCGGCTGAAGAATCGGCAAAGTACAACTGATGCTGCATTCTCAGCAAATGCAAAAGGTAAAGGCTCTTCAGAGGGATCAAAGAAGAAGCCAAAGAAGAAAAAGTTCACAGGAAGTTGCTTCTATTGTGAAAAGAAAGGCCATGCCATCAAGGATTGCAGAAAGAAGCAAGCTGATGAACGGAATGGGACTGTAAAATCATCATGGAAGAACAAAGAGTCTGCAAACAACACAGAGTTGGAACTTTGGGTAGCTATTGAAGAGGTATGTTCATCTGCTCAAGCTCGTGTTGATGAGCCATGGATTTTAGATAGTGGAGCTTCTCGCCATATGACTAGTAAAAAGGATTGGTATAGTTCCCTAGTGCCTCTACGGGAATCCATCAATGTAGTGGTGGGAAACGACTCCAAGTGTCCAGCTGAAGGAACTGGAACCATCTCTTTTATCACTTCTCCAGGTGTTGAGAAAAAGTTATCCGATGTTCTCTATGTACCTACACTCAAAAGAAATTTGTTGTCAGTTTCTGCAATAACAGATCGTGGACTCGAAGTTCACTTCAATAAGAGTGGTGCGGAAATCATGGATTCATCAGGTAATGTTGTAGGTAAAGGCACACGACGGGATAACTTGTATGAGTTAAGTGCTTTAACTGCTACAGAAGATAAAGATGTAAGCAGGTTATGGCACCAACGATTTGGGCATCTCGGATTTGCAGTTTTGAAGGAGATGCAACGAACAGGGATGGTTGCTCATTTGCCTGCATTTTCAGAGTTGCAGGAACCTTGTGAAGCTTGTATGATGGGCAAGCAACAACGAAAGGCATTTCCAAGAGAGACCAGCAATCGATCTCAAGCTCCTCTAGAGTTGGTACATGCTGATCTCTGTGGTAAAATGTCTACACCTGCTTTAGGAGGATCTTTCTACTTCTTGCTGTTAGTCGACGATTATAGTAGAAAGATGTGGGTTTATTTCATTCGAGAGAAGGCTGATGCTTTTGAAAAATTTAAAGCGTGGCATAAGTATGTAGAAAGTGAATCAGGAAGGAAACTGAAGAAATTTAGAACAGATAGAGGAGGTGAATTCTTGTCAACAGAATTCAACAATTACTGTAAGGAGCATGGTGTGAAAAGGCAACTTACCACAGCTCATACACCTCAATAAAATGGCGTTGTTGAGCGCAGGAACAGGACAATAGTTGAAATGGCTCGTTGTATGTTAAAGGCTCAAGACATGCCTGATTCATTCTGCGCAGAAGCAGTCAATACAGCAGTCTACATCCTCAATCGAAGCTACACAAAAGCTCTGAAGGGGATGACTCCTCAAGAAGCATATTCTGGTAAAAAGCCTTCAGTTTTGCATTTCAGAATTTTTGGTTGTTTCTGTTATGCACATATTCCTGATTCAACAAGATCAAAGTTGGATTCAAAAAGCAAAAAGTGTGTCTTCCTAGGATATAGTGAAGAGTCTAAAGCATACAGGTTATGGGATCCTGAGGCAAGGAAGATTTTTGTCAGCCGAGATGTGGTGTTTGATGAACGACCACACTTAGTAGAAGATAAAGGTAAATCTACTATCTCATCAAACGGAGAAATATCTCACCTTGTGCCTATCAAAAGACAGGTTAAAGTTGAGGAGGAGGAAACATCTGATGGAGAAAACTCCTCAATAAAAAGCCAACCAATTGTAGCTGCACAGCGTAAGCCACTACCGAAGTGGGCACAACAGCTCTTTGATGATCACAATCCACATGTAGATGCACCAGAATCATCATCGGATGGATTACGAAGATCAAAGAGAATAGAGGAGCAAAGAAGAGCCTCAGAACACATTGTTAACATGGCTCTAATGGCAGATATCATGGGTTCGATAAAGGAACCTACCACCATTGAAGAAGCCATTGATGATCCAGATTGGAGAGCGGCAATGCAGTCTGAGTATTATAGTATACTCAAAAATGATACATGGGATCTAGTCGACTTGCCGCCAAAGAAGAAGGTAATAGGTACTAAATGGATTTGGAAAGCTAAGTATAAAGCTGATGGAACATTAGAAAAGTATAAGGCACGATTAGTTGCACAGGGTTTTTCACAGATTGAAGGATTTGATGTTCAAGAAACTTTTGCACCAACAGCACGCATGACAACTATTCGGACGGTACTTGCAGTAGCTGCACAAAAGTCTTGGCCTATTTTCCCGATGGATGTCAAATCTGCATTTTTGAATGGTCACCTCAAGGAGGAGGTATATGTATCTCAACCACCAGGTTTTGAGGTGCCCAATTCAGAAAATAAAGTTTGCAGGTTGAAGAAAGCTTTGTATGGACTTAAGCAAGCTCCACGGGCTTGGTACCAACGAATTGATCATTTTTTCAAAAATATGGGTTTTGAAAGAAGTACTTCTGATGCTAACTTGTATGTAACGAAAAGGGATAGCAAGCTAGTTGTTGTCATTGTATATGTAGATGATTTGATCATTACAGGAGATCATCAGGAACTCATCAATCAAACTCGAATCAGCTTGGGAACTGAGTTTGAAATGACAGACTTAGGTCTACTCCATTTTTGTCTGGGAATTGAAGTATGGCAAAGGAAGGATGGCATTTTCATCTCGCAACAAAAATATTCCAAAGAAATTCTCAAGGCATTTGGAATGATGGACTGCAAACCAACTAGCACACCTATGGAGGTAAATCATAAGCTATCTATGGATGATAACATGCCTGATGTAGATGCTAAGAAGTATAGGAAGCTCGTTGGAAGTCAGACTAGACCAGACATTTGCTATGCTGTTGGAGTGTTAAGCAGGTTTTCCAACAAACCTAAGGAGAGTCACTGGAATGCTGGAATGCGAATTCTAAGGTACATTGCAGGAACCTTGGATTTTGGTATTTTGTATACCACAGGTGATACACTCCAAGGATATTGTGATTCAGATTGGGCTGGAGATTGTGATTCTAGAAAATCAGTTTCTAGATATTGTTTCTCACTTGGTTCAGGAATATTTTCTTGGGTAAGTAGGAAGCAACCAACTCTCGCACTCTCCTCCACTGAAGCAGAGTACAAAGCAGCTTGTTTTGCTTCTTGTGAGGCAGTCTGGTTAAGGAGAATTCTTGCAGATATAGGCTTTCCATCAAATATGCCAATTGTACTCAAGTGTGATAATCAAAGTTGTATGGCTATTGCAAAGAACCCAGTATTTCATGCTCGCACCAAGCACATAGAAGTACAGTACCATTACATTCGTGAGCTAATTGAAGATGAAATTGTGGAGCTAGAATATTGCCCAACAGAGGCAAATTGTGCTGACATATTCACTAAAGCACTTGGAAGAGAGCAGCTCAACAAGCATCTTCAACAGATGGGCATAGGACCGAGACCTACTTGATTTATCATCGGTAAACATTGAGGGGGGGTGTTAGAGTATGATCAATGTCTACCCCTCATGATTGTATGCACATTTTGTAAGGCCCCCTTTATGAGGAGAAGCCAAGCGTGCATTACCCAATTGATGGGAATCCCAACTTGAATGTTGGATGAAGGTCATATTGGACCATGTAAGATATTATAAGGAAAGGGAGTTACCAGGGTCCCCAATTGTGGGGTCCGGGGCAGCGGTGAGCAGCCCCGGCTGGGGGGTCCAAGGGGGCCAGCGGGCCCCCTGGCTGGGGGGTCCCAGGGGGCCAGCGGGCCCCCTGGTGGGGGTTCGGGGGCAACGCCCCCGGCGCGACGGTAAAGGGAATATTCCATGGAATATTCCCTGTCGGAGTCAGAAATCATTTATATTTGTTAGGTCGGTTCAACCAGTCTAAGCCGTGTATGGCAATTACGCGGGCGGTGGCCGCCCACGCTCTACCGCCCATGTATAGCCGTCCATGGCAGGCCACCCATGATCCTATATATACATGACTTCTGCACTACCTAAGACATTGAGTTGAGCCAGCATACCTCTACCTTGTATCTCCCTATCTAGAGTTGTCTAGATCACCATTTAAGCTCTACCTTGAGAGCGCACGGGTGGACAACGCCATCATCTTTGTACTTGCTGCTAGTAGAAAATTGTTGAGATTCTCCTATATCTGTTATCTTCTCTGCTATTGCTCCTGTGTTATATTGCGTAACTATTGTCTTACAGAGAGCTTAGAATCTAGATATCTTGCTTCATACCTATGGTTCCGAGTTGTGGGATATCTTGTATCATCCCTACGTGGGTGATCTTGTAATCAAAAATATAAATCCAAAATCTTGTCTACTCTAATCAGAGGGCACAAAGTGTTGCTCCCTTGACAATAGGCAGCTTCAAAAATTCTTATTATCATCAAAAATATTGTTATCTATCATTGTGATCTCAAAGTAGATACAGACAACTCTAATGTGTGTGTGTGTGTGTGTGTGTGTGTGTGTGTGTGTGTGTGTGTGTGTGTGTGTGTGGGGGGGGGGGGGGGGGGGGGGGAAGAAGGGGGAAGGAGGAGGGGGGGGGGGGGGGGGGGGGGGGGGGGGGGGGGGGGGGGGGGGGGGGGTACAAGATAGAGGACGCTGTCTCAAGTCCATTTTTCAGCTAGAAGAAAAGTTATTTATAAACATGCCATGGAGAGATTTTCCTTCGAAATCGATGGTTGAGCATGGATAGCTCTGCATGGACAACCACTACCTGCATAGCAAATTAATGTTCATGTATAGACTAATACACGACTTCCACGACATGAAATGTATTGAACCAACCAAATGACTTCATGAATAGAAAAATCTAGAAACCAAGCCTTATCAAGCATTGCAAACAAAATTCAGCTGAAGTTTATAATCCATAATCATTTGAATCTCAAAGTGTTGCCCATACGTTAAAGCACCAATAGCTTTAAGCTATATGATAAACAACCATCCAAAAACCCGCTTGGCAACAAGCCAAATTTATCCATCCTTTAACCATAAGAGATCCAATATGACCCTCATCCAACATGTTAGATGGACTCCCACCACCAAGGCAATGCACAATTGTCTTCTTGCAATGGGTGTTGTGCTTGTGTACAACATAAAGTATACTAATGATAGGTATGCATTAGTCATATACTAACAATACCGAACTTTTAAATCAAAACATAGTATGTTTTTTGTTTTAATTAAGTTCGCTCCAAGAACATTATTAACACAAAACAAGCCCCATAATTAACCAAAAGTTGAGGCATTAAATAACCTAGGACGCACAAGCACACAGGAAAGTAGAAACCACTGTGACAACTGTCGAAAAACTAGAATCATGACATGATACCTGACTCTAAATATACTTCCAACATGTACCCTTTTAGTCCAAAACTGAGTTCCTTCGAGACCAAGGCCCAGAATCTGACTCAGTCAGATTTTGACTTGATGAGAAAATGAGAGAAATAGTCCATATGGACTGATAACTTGTGGCATTTAGGAGTGTGGCCTCTTCAGACTGTGTTTGATATGCATCTATCTGCACGATAAGCTGCCTTCATTCACTGTGGAACCTAATTCTTTATCACAATTATTCATTTCGTTATCGTGTTCCCACTTAGGCCAAGACAAGCAGCCATATCCAACTCTTATTATACATGGTGAACAACAAAGATATTGATTGTTTAATCATGAATGTATTCTTATCCAAGTTCTGTTTTTAGACTGCCACATTTCCCTTCAAGTTTGACGGTCCTATTCAGATCATTAATCATATTTGTCAATTTTAGTTTATTTTTTAAGATCACCGAAACCATTCAACCAAATTTTACCACCTTCAACCTGAAAACGGGCATGGCAGCCATCAAACATCAACCATCTCCACATCAAATGAGATATCTTATCTTGTTTGACTAATCCCACGTCTAAAGGAACCATCTTACTTTCTGTATTTTACTTCATCCCTGGAACTGCACTTAGCTTCTGATTTTTTCTTTTCTTCATCCACCTCTTTTACATAGTTGATCATGTGAATAGCTCAAAAAAATCTGATGCAATGTCAGGTGCTGATTCAGCTTGCTTTTTTTAAACTGAAATCATCATCCACTTCACAACTCTTGAGAACCATCATGGAAAGCTTACAAGTAGTGTGGCTAAGTGATGACACAGCCATCCTGTTCCACTTTTACCTGGCCACACAGAAATAAACAAATTAAAAGACATGATGAGACTGACCTGTACATTTCTACTAGCATGAAACATTAAGATCTTCAAATCGACCTTGTGCACAGATCGCACACTCATCTAAATCCATACTGATGGAAAAGACTGACCTAACCATAGGATAAGCAGGAAGAACAGAGTACTGAAAAGGTGGACAGTGAGAATTGCAGTAGAAAGCAAAAAGCAAATACAATTATAATTCTCACAATACACGACCGTAAACCTTGTTCATAATGCCTACTTAACCCACAACCCCTCTCTCAAATACAAAAACCATGTTTCATCATCCTACCATTATTTATCTCAAGAGAAATACTTTCATATCATAACAAAGCATAAACAGTGTTAGGCCGAAATCATGCCTACCTTCCAAGCGAATTCCAACTTAATACTAAAACCAACACAAGAAAAAGACCAAACATTCAAAAAGCAACCCATCGAATGGAATATGGGTGAAGTAGGGTACAATGTCCAGGCAACAAGGTGGACTGCATACATGTCCTATTAATCTGTACAGCTGAGAACCAACATGTACTGCCAACACAAGATCAACAAAGATGGCCAGATCTTCAAGCTACTGCATGATGGATGAATCAAAAATCCATAACAATATTGTTACATAACCAGGAAATCTGGCCACCGGTCCATGTAGATTCAAAGAATGCTAAAAGGTCAATGAAACCATAAACAAAACCTGAAAAGGGCAACAGCTTGGACTCAATACCCAGAACTTGATTACATCAGCTATAAATCTGGGCTACATTTGCACTCATAGAAGCTTCTTATCCACATTATCTTCACATCAAATGTACAGAAGAACGTGCTGGTTTCCACTGAATGGACCACATAAATTTCAGAACTGTGGCTAGGAAAACCCTTCGTGAAGGATATGTGATGCTGGCATGCTGCACCCTCTGCAAACTACTGTGGAACACCAACTTCTGATATCACTCAAATCATGAAGATCTCCTGATCAACAACTTAGGGTCTTGTCTTCGGGTATAATTTTAAGCTCAAAGCTTTCAAAATCAAAAGAATTCTTCGGTGTAAGTCCTGTTCCTGCATACTTGACAAAAGGATGCTCCAAAAGCTGAGCCGCTGTGGGGCGTTTCAGTGGATTGGTTTCTAGACAACGATTGATGAAATCTTTGGCATCCTCAGGTACATCTTCAGGAATTGGAGGTCCCTCTCCATGCCCAACCTTCCATAATGCCCGATGCTGCAGCAAAAGGAATTAAGTTATGTCTCCCTACCATAATGACAGCATCCTAAACACTTTCATGAGAGACCTAGCATACCCATTCTAAATCACCGTATGGAGGTCGCCTTGTGGCCATTTCAAGCACTGTGCAACCCAAGCTCCATATGTCAGCAGAAAGGCTGTATGTCTGCTTCGGGTTGACAACCTGAAAACAAACAATAACAATAACATTTACTTGAAATTAATTTGAATTGGACATTTCTCAGTAACATATTCTTACATACAGAAATTGATCTACTTATCACTTTAGCCCATCCATATGATATTGTCTTTCTCATTGCAAAGGTGTGAGTTCACTGAGAAAGGCTGGACACAAACCTCTGGTGCCATCCAGTAGGCACTCCCCTTGCATGACTTCAGTTCATCTAATTGTGAAATCTGTAAACATAAATTCAAAGCTTTACAAAAACAATCACTAATTGCCAACATCTTCCAGCTATTGCAAGGACAACAGAATAGCATGCCTGCTTTGCTAATCCAAAATCTGCAAGCTTGATTTTCCCATTCACATCTACCAATATGTTCGCACATTTGATATCTCTGAGTCAATGACAAAGATCATAGTATAACTAAGGAGAAACAACAGATATGATAATGCAACCTTGGATAGAATTTGGCCAAACCAGATACCGATGCATAACTTTTCGATCATGTAAATATTTCAGTCCTGACAATATTTGCCGAGTGTAGGATCGTATTTGAGACTCGAACAAATTGTACTTTTGATAGAGTGAAGAAAGAGAGCCCTTCGTGACAAGTTCCAAAAATATGTACAACTTGTCAGGTTCCTGATAAAATGTTCAGATTATTAGACCACTCACACGGCATCAACTAGTTGAACTGTTATTGAAAACTGAAAAACATCAAATACAATGTACATAAAGAGGAACATGAGAAACTGCATATTGAACTGAACTAAATGATTGTCTAATTAAAATATATGACATATGAAAGAACATGCTTGAACTGGCTGCTCCATAGTTTACCATCAACAGTACTTGCTTTAAGCATAAAATGTGAATCGTTAAAGGTGTGGTACTAACAACTTAAGTCTCTAAACAGCTCATCCTAAAAGAACCACTACTGAAAAAGCCAGATGAAACAAATTATATCGTGCACTAATGTGTGAATGTGTGTGTGCGTGCGTGTGTGTGTTTGTGTGTGTGGGGGTGTTTTCTTTCTCCCTTTTTTTTTTTTTTTTTTTTTGGTTTGGGGGGGGGGGGGGTGGGTGGGTGGTGTGGGTGTGGGTGTGTGTGTGTGTGTGTGTGTGTGTGTGTGTGTGTGTGTGTGTGTGTGTGTGTGTGTGTGTGTGTGTGTGTGTGTGTGTGTGTGTGTGTGTGTGTGTGTGTGTGTGTGTGTGCGCGCGCGCGCGTGCGCGCTATCTGAAACTGTGCTTGGTTGCTCCAAACACCAAATGGGTGACCAGCTGCGTGAGGGAGAAACTAGATAGAGAAAACACTTGCACAAACATTTGGAGAGGCGAATAGAGAGCTACACTTCCGATCTTTTAAAAGCCACCTTGCTCACATGAAAATGTGAGGTGACCTTGAGGGACACATTGCTTCAAAAGTGGAAATTGTACCTAAGACACATTAGATAGCAGCTTTTAGAGGGATGTGAAGGCACCGATGCAGGCCCAGCATTTGTATTCACTTGTAGACATTTTGACATGGAGGACAACACATAGGAACTGGTGCATGAGTTCATGGATCATGTTGGAGAGTTCCTTGAGCATGCCCTCGCTTGACATGGGCAAGTAATTTTCTAAATCCAAAACAAATTTGATTTTTCTGTTCTTTTGATAATTAATTATTGATTTTGAAACCTAATTTTGATCTATGAGATAGAAGAAAGATAAGTAGTATGGAGAGCAAAATGGGATTGGTTTCCATCGATCCATACATGGCATGGCCAATCTATTACAGGCTCTTTGGAGATCTACAAAACAATCCCGGGATGTGGATTCAGTGCAAGTACGGAATGATTATGTAGGCCTATGACCAGGACATTTGAATCATGAAATTTAAATCAAGATTTAATCGTTTAAGACATTCAGGTCATTTGCACCCAAAAACAAAATCGAGGCTATCCCTTCCAAGAGATTTTTTTTATAACACAGTGTATCTATTTCATACATATACATCACATATAGCAATACATACAACATTTCAAAACAAGATATAAACCTCTACATAGTATCTAAATAAAATGTTCAGGCTTCAGCAAACAAGCATCCAAAAATGCACATATCCCAACTTGAAAGGTTTTTATTTTGCAAGAAAAAAACATAATTTTTCCACACTAGGAACCTATGTCACATATGCAGATAATAGTACATAGTACTTATTATCATGATTCACTGAATATACCAAGGTGGCACTATGCATTTGATGCATTTATTTTGGTGCGGATAAGATGCGAGTACCGAATGGCATCCAAGGGTAAGGTGCATTATGAAAATAGCTAAAATGCATATAACCAGGAGACATGCCCAGAAGACATAAGTGACAATGTGGCACATGCCAAAATCGTTTATAATTACATTAATATATTTGCAAATCAAAAGATAGGAGAAAGCTAGAAGACAAATTTACATATACAATTTACATACATGATACCACTAATGAGTGTGCATGGTGCACAATACTCACAATATACATGAAATGAGATAAGAGTCAACAACAATATCAATATATCCATAAATCATCATAAAAAATATACAAAATAATAAAGGTCAACATCTAACATGTGATTGCTAGAGCTTGACATCAATCATGAGCTATCTAGATAGTACTCTATTACCTACACTATAAAATCTACTTCAAATTGATATAATCCACAGAGACAATTTTGATCTTCTAATGAAGAACATGAAATGGAAATGTCATCTAGGGTGACATTCTAGGGTAATGACATTTCCCTCATCATTATAGTTTAGCTCCATTGCAATAGCTATCCCAATGGCTACCTCTATGTCTTGATCTTACATGATATCATCCTCTTGAGGAAAGGACAAATGCTCATGAGTACATGCTAATGCAAGTGGATGATGTGACAATCCCTCACACTTGGGAGTGCAGAAAGTGGAGGCAAACGGGTTCTTTATGGACACAAAGCATCCTATCAAAAAATTCGTCAAATACCGAAAGACCACCACATCATAAAATATGAGCCAAATGAGTTGAACATTTTGAATGGCAAAACTAGGTGGTGCATGGCTCTAAATCTACCCTATACTATATGTTATGTAGTACGTACTATGTACTTTGTATGCACTCTGCAATATGCATGTATTATGTACTGTGTACGATGTTGTAGGTGGTGGTTTCTGTTCTGGTGCATGGAATGCAAATCCACTTCTCCTCCAATGAGTTACTCAAGTGAGGTTACAAGACAAAGTATGAAACATGGAAGCTCACTAAGTCCATTTACAATCTAGAATAAATACAACAAAGAACACCCTTAAAACACTCCTCAAGGTTACCCTCTCGAAAGCACCAACTCGCAAGGACTCCTTGAAGGGAGAGAAGGGAGTAAAGATTACACAAACTTGGTACTTCGAAAATAGAAGTAGACCTCACAAAGCTCTTAGAGGGAAGATGATAGCAATCCTCTATACCTCTTTCTATGTGTCTCTACCTAGAAAAAGTCCTACAATACTATGTGGAAATGAAAGCAACATGACTAGTCTTTTTGCAGGCTCTTTCCATGGCTTATGTTGTCGGGTGTCCCGAGTGTCCTCTTCTTCAGAATCTTCAAAA